>OY998163.1:90588221-91213603 GCA_963921995.1 Oxystoma pomonae
CCACTATTATTATAACAGCCATAAAAAAACGGAAAAACTTGTATTTTCGTAAAGTTTGTGTCATTAGCGCCCTTAAAGCCTTTTTGGCAGGTGAAGTAATTTATTTTGCCCGACGCGGCTCATGCGGTGATGAGCCGCTTGACATGTCAGGTTCAACAATGAAAAGATAACCATCTACCCCCGTGATGAACTTTTACATGGAACTCGAAAAACGCAATGTTCCTCGGGCAGAAATTATGGCCTTATAGATAAAACTGTTGTGACGATTTTAATAAGGACTTATTTTGTACAAAATAAAACCTTTCCTAAAAACGGGATCTTTTCAAACAACAATTTTTGTCGATGTTTATGGGGTTCCGGTGTTTTGAGGAGATTCTACTGCAATTTAATAAACCCAAAAACTTTTATTAAGTAAAAAAAAAGCACACTCTAATCTATCAGAACAATTAAAAAGTTAGGTTTATAGACTTCGGAAAAACAGAGAGACATGGAATAAAGCCAACATTAATTTTTATAACCAATCTGTTAGAAAAAGAAAAAGGACGTTCGCCAACGTCGAACAATAATAGTAACGTCGAGTTTATAAATCCTAACAAGGACTTATTTTATAAAAAAATAAAATCTTTTCTATCAACGGTATCTTTTGAAACAACAATTTTTGTCGATATTTATGCAACTGCGCTGTTTTGAGGAGATTCTACGGCAATCTAATAACACCAAAAACTTTTATTAAGTAGAAAAGAGCACACTCTAATGTACCAGAACAATTATAAAGTTAGGTTTATAGACTTCGGAAAAACAGAGAGACATGGAATGAAGCCAACATTAATTTTTATGACCGATGTGTTAGAAAAAGAAAAAGGACGTTCGCCAACGTCGAACAATAATAGTAACGTCGAGTTTATAAATCCTAACAAGGACTTATTTTATTAAAAAAAAAAACCTTTTCTATCACCGGGATCTTTTGAAACAACAATTTTTGTCGATGTTTATGCGGCAGCGGTTTCTTGAGGAGATTCTACTGCAATTTAATAACCACAAAAACATATTAAGCAAAAAGCACACTCTAATGTACCAGAACAATCAAAAAGTTAGGTTTATAGACTTCCGAAAAACAGAGAGACATGTGTTAGAAAAAGAAAAAGGACCTTCGCCATCGTTGAAAAATAATAATAACGTCGAGTTTATAAATCCCAACAAGGACTTATTTTATAAAAAATAAAACCTTTTCTGTCAACGGGATCTTTTGAAAAAACAATTTTTTTCGATGTTTATGCGGCAGCGGTGTCTTGAGGAGATTCTACTGCAATTTAATAACCACAAAAACTTTTATTAAGCAAAAAAGCACACTCTAATGTACCAGAACAATCAAAAAGTTAGGTTTATAGACTTCGGAAAAACAGAGAGACAAAGAATACATTTTTATAATCAATGTGTTAGAAAAAGAAAAAGGACGTTCGCCAACGTCGAACAGTAATAGTAACCCCGAGTTTATTTTTCCCTTCAAGGACTTATTTTATATAAAATTAAACCTTTTCTATAAACGGGATCTTTTGAAAGAACAATTTTTGTCGAAATTTATCCGGGTGCGCTATCTTGAGCAAATTCTACTGCAATTTAATAACCACGAAAACTTTTATTAAGTAAAAAAACATACTCTAATGTACAAGAACAATCAAAAAGTTAGGTTTATAGACTTCGGAAAAACAGAGAGACATGGAAGTTAGAAATAGACAAAGGAAGAGAGATAAGATAGATAACGCATTAATAAACTTTCTGTTAATCCTGATTAATTAGTTTTCAAGCAAAATCTGTAATGAAAATTGTGCAACTCACTTCAAGTGTCAAATTTTTTTCCATAAGGCCTTTTATATAGAGGGTGTTCATTTGAAAACTTCCCACCCAAGATTTACGTATTTAGGGGCTGCTTTTTCACTTCAGCTAAGGTTCATCTTATCAAACTAAGTTAGTACTTAAGTTAAGTTCGTTTTTTTTTATTTTTCGTGGTTGGCGTACGATATTTGACAGAATTTTGTCTAATTTGATACTGAAATTGTTAGTTTCGAAAAAGTTTTGTTTGCGATTTTTTTCTGTTTCGAGGGCGTGAATAAATTTTTAATTTTTGAAAAATGCATGAAGAGAAAGGACAAAAAAGAGCTCAAAATAAGTCGTTCTTAAATAACAAGGTAACTTAAATATAACAAGTTTTGTATTACTCTATAACCTAAGAACATTTTCAAAGGCTTGGCAAGCACGGCAATCTTACCCGTTCTCAGCTTCTTTAGATGAAAGCATTATGCTTATCATTCGAATAGAAGAAGAATTTAGTTCTTCTTTTGTAATTTTCTCTTTGTCACCGTAAAGTTAAAATTGTTAATATGCGCCCGTCGCTTTTATTCTGGTATAAGAAAGTTAAAAAATTATTTTCTACTTTTGAGTGCATTTAATAAAAGCTTGTTCTTTAAAAGTTTTTTGAATAAAAATTTATTCTTTAATTTTTAGATTTGTACTCTAAATCGTCCACTTTGAATTCGCCATATTGAAATTTTCAAATGTGATCAAAAATTCAGATCTGAATGAACCGAAAAACCCCTGTATGCCAATTTTGATTGAAACCGAACAAACTAAATCTTTTTCCCCCTCCACTTCTCTCGTTAGAGGGAGGTGGGTACCTGAGAATACCATTTTATTATATTTTCACCGGAACTATAAACGTATACCAAATTTGAACACAATCGGATGTGGATAAGTCAGTTAAAATTGGTTAGCAAAAAATGACCGAAAATCGTCCATCTTGAATCCGCCATATTGAATTTTCGAAAGCTGTTCAAAAATTCGTATTCCTTATCCCCAAAAGCCCCCGTATACCAATTTTGCTTAAAATCGGACAAACTTAGGTGTTTTTCCCCCTCTACTTCCCTCGTGGGGGAAAAGGGTGTCTAATAATGACATATTATTTTATTGTCACCCGAACTATAAATGCATGCCAAATTTGAAAGCAATCGGATGTGTATAAGTTAGTTAAAATTGGTCCCACATAAGAATTAAACATTCTTGTAATGTAATAGTCATTTACTTAGAGAACAAAGAATGTGATAGGAATTTTACATTTTACCATTGGGAATATTATTAGCACATGCCGCGAATAAGTTACGTTTTAGCTCATACAGGTGATATAGATGTGATAGAAACGTGACGTGAAACATGACTATAATACGACCAGCAAATATATATGCCTATTGAATATTGGATTAATATAATTTTGTGATTCCTCCTAAGATTTGCAGAGGATATATATCCACATAAATGTCCACCAAATATGCCAAAATCCTGATAAAAATATTCTTATTAGGAATATTCACAGAAATAACTTGACTATCACGTTATCATAAGAATATTATTATCTTATTACCAAATAAATATAACTATCCCAAGCTCTTAAAGAATATTCAACAAAAAATCGGCCTGGAACATTCCTGTCATATTCGCAATAGAATATTCCAAAAATCACTTTGAGGGAATATTCTTATAACAAGAATATTCCTCCAATGTTACGTGGGGTTAGCAAAAGATGACCAAAAATCGTCCATCTTGAATCGGCCATATTGAATTCTCAAAATATGATTAGAAATTCGTTATCTACATCCCCAAGTGCCCCAACACACCAAATTTCAACGAAATCGGGCTTACTTCAACTGTATCTCCTCCACCCTCTTCGAGTAGAGGGAGCTGTCAATTTCATCATACTATATTCTTATGTTGTCACCGCAACTATATAATCATGCCAAATTTGAAGTCAATCGGATGTCGGGAAGTTGGTCAAAATTAAGTTGGAAGATTCTATCCGAAAAAACATATTTACATACATTGTCAGTTCAATAAAACTTGCAAAACGTTAAAAAGTATTAGTCGATCTCAGTTAGATTTTGAAAGGCAAAACAAGAATGGTCAAAGTTTTTTTATTTGAAAAAATTCCGGTTGCTGAAAGAATGCCAAGATATTTTCTGTTTTTTTTTATTAGACGGTTAGTGGTGGCATTTGGATCAAAAAGGACATGTTTAACACCCGCGGTCTGTAAATAACACGCTGAGGGCGTCAAAGCTGTTTTTGACCGAGGTACATACAACATGTTTTCATTTTACCATTTAAAAAATAATAATTTCTAGTTTTGTAGTGACGTTAGTCAAAAATACTTCAAAATATAAACTTGTCAAGTCACCTAAAACAACAACAAACGATTGCACTGGACAACTAGTTATTTGAGTATGCGGGCATAAATGGCGCCCTAGGACGTTAAAGTAGTACTTCATGCTTGAAAATGCAGGCGTTAGAGTGCATTTTCACGCTCGGTTGTTCTGAACGAATAAGTTAATCGTATTTTTTTTATTTAATAAAAAATATTAGCGAATAGAGGAGAGAGAGTGTCAGTGACCTTAGCTCAGGAAATGTCGAAATGACGTTCAAAAACGGTCATGTAATATCCATACTTTTTGAGATCAAATGAACATCAGAATTGGCAGAACTTTGATTTGATGGCAAAAAATCAAAAAATTGCTTTGAGCCGTGTCTTAGTTTTTACAAAATGTGCCATCCATTCAAAGTTTAGCCACTTGTATACTGACAGAAAAAAAAAATATCTACTCTTAAGCGAAAAACAGGTTACAGGTTAAAGTTTCAAACCGCTTTATATTAAATCATTGACCGCGATATATTAATTATGAAAGCAAAATGCTCACTTTCCTCAAATAATCGTAATTTATCTAGATGTACCTCGATGATCACGCTTCCTAATTGAAGACATTGGTGTATTAATGAAAACGACCTATCTCACATTTTAACAAAACGTCACTTTTGCCTTTCTGATTGGTTAAAAAATCCCACGGTCTCTAGAATAAACACGGTCTAATAATTTTTTTGCTCCGCCCACCTGATGACGACAAAAGATATCAGCTGCTTTCTTTATTAATTTTTTGATGGGTGACATTTGAGGTTATATTATTTTTGCATAAATTTTTCTAATAAAAATTGTATTTGTTTATCATTTCTTTTTTTCTGGCTCTAATTAAATATCCTGTGATATTACTTACATTATTTTCGTCATAGGTAGATGCATTTATACGTTTTCTTAGTGTAAAGGCTCATCATTAAATAATTAAAAAACCAAAAAAACAAGGCACCTTATAGTTTTAAATTTGTAATCAGATTTATTGCATATAATATGCACAACAAGTCTTTCCTTCTAATTAAATAACAAAATAGGAAAAGTAACAACTACATAAGCTAACTTCTGAACTACGAATACGAACTAATTCCAACTCATCTTTCTTGACAGAATCGATTACCAACTAATGATCTTAATTTCTATTTGGTGAAAGATCAGCGCATGCAGGCCAAAAATAAATCTTATTTACTTAGAGACAAAAAGTTATAAGATGCAAGCAAAAAATAGGTCTTGCATCAATCATTTAAGTAAAAAAAAAAGAAAAATCCGAAAAGTTAATTTAATTTGTCAAGCCTTCATACAATTTTTAAATGGTGGACAAAAATCAGCTGCTATCTGTGTCGTCATCGGGTCGAAGAGTGGGGCAAAATTACTAGACCGTATCTATTCTAGGGACCGTGGAAAAATCCAACCTCTTAAACAATCCTAAGGGTTGATTGATTTTTATTAATGTTCTTTTGGATCCTATTCAAGTCAAATTATATTTTTAAGAAATTTGTTTAGTGGCTGTATTTTTCATTAGAAAGGCCAATATTTTTTTTATTTAAAAAAACAACAAGAAACATTGACTTTCTATACGTAGACTGCGCATTGATTCATACTTTAGTTTTGTATTAATACCTTATGTAATAAAAATGTGTGATAGCTGCAGGTTGGCTGAGGATAGAATAAAACTCGACTACTCCAATTTTTTTACATAGTTTCCTGACATTATTTGATTGACTGAAATAATTTAATCATTGCATAAATGATTTCACCTCTGTTCCGTAGGTACTTTTTGTTGCTGTATAAGATACAGTTACTCATATTTTATATTTTTATTAATAAGAGAGAGATAGAACTAGATAATTAGATGATAACATCATTTTTTTGGAAACATTTAGTCCCCAAACTTGCTTATACCTATTACCTCAATGGAAACAAATCACTTTTTCGAACCCCTATATTATGCGAGATACACCTTATACACCAGGCTAAATGTTTTCAATTATAACACTGAATAAATCGTCAGGTGGGCTTTTTTTCTTGCCTTCATTTTTATCGTTTAGTGTTTTCGTCTCTACACGCGAAGTTTTGGTTTTATTTATAGCCGAATTTATGTGGAACTTTGTGTGTAATAATTTTTGAGTGTACGCAAAACAATCGTGTACCATTTTAGGTACAAAGGAAATAACACCTCATGATCAGATCATAAATTTTGTATATATAATTCAAGGACCTACTAACTGTAAAAGCAAATTTAAGCAAAAATAAAATAAAAATAAGAGACCTAATATACCAATTTAGAGCGATTGCCCCGCAATATATGCAAAATAATATTACATGCTGTTACTCAAAAACGAATATTTATGACAGATAATCTTGTTAGTGTTTTAGGTTCCATGATGAGTTTTGTGGATCAATCCTGAGTTTTGTGGATCAAAGAGAAACAAACTATACTAAATGTTCTTTTAGTTTTTATAATTTAATTGATTTGAGTTTTGTAGTTCTCAGCTCATACAAGCTACAACCCCTTTCAACGAAACTCAATTTGGATATTCTAAAAGTTATGTAAGTACTAATTATGTGCTAATTTGGTCCTCTTTTAAAAAATTTTGTACTCAATGAATGATTTCGTTCTTCGCACTTAAAAGAGGGGGGGGGGGGCTTGGCGCTAAGCTGCACCCCCCCATGCTTAGGAGATAGATTTAATGAAAGTTGATATGTCATAATTTCGTACTAATTATGTACTCTTGAAGAAAAGTACTTTTAGTTTACAAAAACCCGGTTCCTAAGATTTTTGTTTGTTTGTTATGGGATGTGTAACTTGATATCAAGGCACACCCCCCCTCTTCCTAGGAAAGAGATTCAAAATAATTATTATACCATAATTTGCAACTAATTATGTACGAATTTCGACCCCTTCTAGAAAATTGCGTACTCTCAAGATAACTTCATTTTTTTTGTTTTTATGGGGTATGTAGCTTGCTATAAAAAAAAATCAAGTTATCTTGAGAGTAGGCAATTTTTTACTAAGGGACGATATTAGTACATAATTAGTACCAAATTCTAGCATAGTCACTTTTGGTCGAATCTCTTTCCTGAGCAGAGGGGGTGTACCTTGATATCAAGCTACATACCCCATAACAAACAACAAAAATCTTATGAGCCAATGGTTTTTGTAAACTAAAAGTTAACAGTACTACATAATTAGTAAAAAATTATGACATATCAACTTTCATTAAATCTATCTCCTAAGCATGGGAGAGTGCAGCTTAGCGCCAAGCCTCCCTTTTAGGTGCGAATAACTCCGTTATTAATTAAGTAAAAAATTTTTTAAAAAGGGACTAAATTAGTACATAATTAGTACATAATTTCCACAATATCCATATTGAGTTTTGTTGAGGGGGGGGTGTAGCTTGACTGAGCCGTAGTTCTTGGTATTCATATTGTTATCAAGTCAATAAAGATTGTGATTTTTCCAACCAATTTTTGAAAATTAACTTCCACAACTCTGATGAACGAGACTGCGATTGCCAAAGTATTAACTACTCCAGATTACTTTTCTTAATATCGCACTTTAAAAATCATAAGAATCTCTCTTTAACCATGCCTGGCCGATCAGCTTAAAATAACTATATAACACACATTATGCCCTTATTATCAACCCTCACCCCAGGGGATGCATTTCTGTGATATATGATTATACCTTCCCCCTTACTCAACACCTCGTGTGTGTGGCGTTTCGGTACATCGATTTCATTGATAGTTGTTTTGCAATAAATGCTCAATATTATAACACTCTATTTACGGTCCAATAATACGTTTATGTAACGACACATGTGGGGTTTAATTTTGCGGTGGTCATTTGTTTGGCTTTCATCATCGTAACTTGAAGCAATAATAAATGATTTAAGGCCATAGTTACGATCTCCTCGACCGAAAACCGGAACAGTACCGCGATCTATATTACAATACTTGGACTACTCATTTCTCTCTCAAATAGGAACGCTTAGAAAGCAAGATTTATCGATCAATCATTTCCTTGGCCGGAGTGCTCAGACTTTTAGAAAAAAAGAAACCCAGTTTTGTTTCGCTCTGGCAGGGAGATATAAAAAAGAATAATATAATCCAGAGGAGATTATTGATAATTATCCAATTTAAAAAAAAAAACGTGAAAAAAAGATGTTATCACAACACCTTTTTCTATCCAAAAAAAAATATTGAAAATTTTGAAAAATTCTTCAGGTATTTTTGTTAAGAATTTGAAAATGGGTAAACTATTTCCCTGGGCCCCTATTCTTCAAATGAATTTTGCTCTCAGGGAGTCAAATTATCTCGCTACTATGCATCACATTGTTCCAAATCTTCGATTTAAATCGGTTTCTCTCACTTTTGCCCCGATATTGATCGAAAGTAATTCTCTTAGTCAAGACCAATAGAATTACTTTCTATCAATATCTGGCAACAGTGAAAGAAACCGTTATAAGCCGAAGATTTGGACCAATGAGAAGCATAGTAGCGAGAGAATTTGATGACTATCTGTGTAGCTATTCTTGAAATCAGAGAAAAGAAAATACATCCTCACAAATGCGCGGTTCTCATTGGTCGATGCCGCTGATTTCTCCCACAAATGGCACTAATGACAATATTTTAATAGAAATTGGCATCTTTTATCTCTCTCACTAAAAACCGGTAGAAACAAATTTCATCAAAAGTCATTATCAATTATATTAGTGTCATTTCATTATATGAGTGTTTTTTGCACTGACAGAACATAAAAGTAGCATGAGATAAAACATGCATGATCAAGTCAAAGCAAAAAGAACCAAATTAAGCTGAGGTGACAAAAAATATCGCCCAAAGAGAAATAAAATGCCATGAATTAAAATCACACTAAAGCTGCTAAGGTCTTTAATTACGGTAGCCGATGAAGACATAAAAATCCTAATTATATTATTTTTCTGACCGGTTGTTTTGCGTTGAGTTAAAAGTCAAAACTTGATCCAAATGTTCATGATATTAACACGTTTAAAGATTCAATGAAACGTGCTGAAGACGAAATAAAGAGCCATATGGTATTGTTGTTTATTAAATCATATTCCTGTATTTCTGCTAATTTATAAAGATAGAAATGGAAAAGATATGGTGTTGCCAATTTACAGTCCGATAACGTCGCAGACAACATGGGCGTAGGAAGGGGGGTCAGGTGGGGGCATGTCCCCCCTGGGATTTGTAAAAGAAATGCTTTTAAACAAATTAATATCTCAACGATAGAAAAGAGGTGCAGAACTTGAAAAATGTCTTCATTTAAAATAGGTCGCTATACATACCTATACATATATTTAAAGTTTTACTATTTCCCAAAAAAGTCTGGCCTCCTCTGTGGAATATCCTGTCTACGCCCATGGCCGACAACGGTAAATTCAACACTATTTGACAGTTCAAAATAGTCTTTTTGATACAGGCTTTACGTCAACAATGAGGTTATTTAATGTGTGGGATAATTTATTAGTTTTTGTTTTGTTTTCAAAATAAAATTATTTTACTGTTTTTATTCAAAACAAAATTAATATCTTCTTAATTAAATTCCAAGAAAAACTAAAGAATTGAAGTACCCAAATTATGCGTTTTAAAATATTATCTATTTAATAATAAATTATTCATCTCAAACAGAAAAATACGTTTGGGTGAGCCTTGGGTACTTTCCTAATAGCACAGAAATATTCCTCGAACATTCGCTGAATGTTCAGCTAGGATATTGGGAACATTTCCTGAATGTTCCCTCAAATCCTCTAAGCATACCAGGTATGTTCAGGGAATGTTCGGTGTCCGCAGTTTTGATATTCCTAGAACATCCTGGTAGAACATTCATAGAATATTTTCGCAGAATTTTCATAGCACACTTATGAGCTTGAAAAAATATGTTCTCTCACAAAACAGCCTAGAAAAATTTTTAAAAAATTAAAAAAAAGTTTTTAAACAGCGATGGGATTTGAACCCTCAACCTTCTGGCATTCTTATAAAACTTTTCCAATAAGTTAACCTTTTGCGCTACGGGGGCTTATGGGAGAAATTACATATTAGCGGGGTATAACCTTTTGGACATTGTTTTCTTAGAAGAGCACCGTGAATTGTTTTTTTTTTTACATATAATCAGGATCACTCCTGAACGGAACAACGGATTTTCATAATTCTTTTTTTATGGGATAGAAATATTACCCTCCTCCCAAATCCTCCCAAACGGTAGTGGAAGGGGATTACGTTATTTGTTCAATGCAGGATAGCTCGCGAACGGTTTAACGGATTTTCATAATTATTTTTTTATTGGAAATAAATATTAGCCTACCCCAACAAGCTTTTTTAACAAAATAAAATCTTAAATTCTGCTGCGTAAGCATGATCGTAGATAGAAAAATATTATTTGTTTTCATGGCATGATTTGATGATATTTTTTTAGGCCAACAAAATTGTTTTTTTCTTGTAACGAAAAATAAAGTATTTTTTTTTAATAAAAATAAAGCTTGCAACAGATAAAAATATCCCGAAAAAAATCTTTACCGCAGCTGTTAGAATAAAAAACGTTACAATATTGTGTGATATTTTTAGGACTTTGGTAGAACATTGGTAGATTATCCTGACTAGAACATTCGCTTAATGTATTACCCAGGATATTCCCAGAATATCTCCTAAATATGCTATCAATGTGCAAATGTAAGGACATTTTTAGGACCTTACCAGAACATTCGTGGAATATCCTGCATAGAATATTCGGTGAATGTACTGTTCAGGATGTCTAAGAATGTTTTTTGAATGCGCTCCCCATATCCAAAAAGTAAGGACATTTTACGGAAATTGGCAGAACATTCACGAAATGTCCTGCAGAGAATATTCGCTGAATGTTCTATCCAGGATATACAGCGAACGTATTTTCAATGTGCTGTCAATATCCAAAAGAAAGGGCATTTTTCGAACTTTAGTAGAACATTCAGGTAATATTCTGAATGTACTATCCAGGATATCCTAAGAATGTTTTTTAAATGTGCTGTCAATGTCTGAAAAAGGACATTTTTCGGAGTTTCACAGTACATTTTTGGAATTTCCTGAATAGAATGTTCGCTGAATGTACTAGGTGGGAAGTTCTGTGAATGTCTTAAATGTGCTGTTCATGTGCTAACTTGAAAGTTATTCAGAACACGTTTTTGGAACATCCTACGAATATACTGTGAATGTGCCAGAACATAGACATTCACAGCACCTTACTGGGATATCCCTGGAATATCCTGTGCTATTAGGGTTAGCGCAGCGTCACTCACTCGCCAAAACACAAATGCGTATGTCCTTACGTCAAAATTCTTATGTTAACCGTCCGTAAGTTTGCGGCGTTTCACGGCGGCGCATAACCATATACAATGAGCTTCATGCTACTGCGAACATAGGGGGGAACTAGTCCAATTTACTCTCGTCGTGCCGTACGACCGAGATGGGGTCGAAGCACGCTGCAGTATTATCTTTTTGAAATTTATTTTGTTTATTTCTGCCTTGCTCCAGAAACAGATTCGTAAGTCCTTAAGTGAAATAATACATTTTTAAAACTAAAAATGGATGTCTACGAAGTGGCCGAAAAAGTGCAGATGGTCAAACTTTTTTTGGACAATTTTGTAAATCGCCCAGAACCTAGTTTATTAACGATTCATAGGTTGGTGCAGAATTTTAAAAAGTTTGGTTGTGTAGCGCCAAGGAACTATAAAAAATTCACTGTTTAGAATGACGAGCAGGAAGTACGAGATGTGATGATTTGCGCTGCAGTGGAGGAAAACTAGTCACCAAATTGCCGAAGCAGTTGATACGTCTTCAGCCTCTGTCTTACGTGTTCTCAAAAAGAATGGTTATCATTCTTACAAAGCGTCAAAAAAGCATCAAATTTTTCCGGAGGACAACTATCGTCGTATGAAATTTTGCGAAACAATGATGGAAAGGGCTAATCGTACACTTTTCAATTATTGAATCATCATCGAGGAAAAATTTGCATTTGTATTTTGACGTAAGAACACAGTATCCCAAAAAACTAAATGTTTGGGGGAGGTATTGTAGGGCAACACGTAATTCTGCCATTTTTTCTAATGCAGCAGCTTATTATTCCAACTGCTAGGCAGTTGTTAGGTATGAGTGTTGACCTTGTTAGGGAATATCTTGATAATGTATTTCCCAATCGGGTTATAAGTACAACGGGGAACTATTTAATGGCCAGCTCGATCACCCGATCTTAATCCTAAGACTTCTATCTGTGGAGTTATATCAAAAATAAGGTTTATGGGCATGAAAGGGCTAATAATTTGGAAGAACTTCGGATTAAAATTGAAGAAGTCTTTAAACATGCTTGGAAACGTTAGAAAGGGTTTTTATAATAGGCTCGGATATTGTCTAGCTGAGCAACGAGGACTTTTCGAACATTTGCTCTAATTTTTTTGACCGGGAGAATCTTTTTAGTTTTTAGAGTGTATTATTTTATTTTGGGAACTTGCTCTTATTTTGTTTCGCCTTATTATTTTCATTGTAACACGTTGTTAATGATAAATCTGAGCAGTTGAAAATAAAACGATCTAATTTGTCAGTGAAAAAAAAACAAGCAAATTACGTTATCAAAATTTGCGTATTTATTGACCAAATTCCGGTTTCATAGACTACGCTCCATATGGCACCGTCGTTAGAGGCGTACTAAACGCAAGCCGCGAACGGCGAACGCAAGCGTGAGTGTTGGTTGCTCCACTGTTAAGGCGCAATTACACAGACGAACATGCTCAAATGAAAGCTCGTGCAAAAGATCTAAAATTTTTTGCGTGAACATTTTTGTGAGCTTTTCTTTGAACATTTTGTTCGGGTAAATTTTTGGAAACATATTTTTAAAGATGAGAATAAATAAAATTTCACATCAGTGATCAGTGATCTCAATTCTTTAAAAAAATTTTATTTAAAATTTTTGTGAAAAAAAGCCGACGGCAAGCGAAACATTATTATTGGCTCTACTATCAGTTTTGTCACATGGATTAGGCTTACTTATAATATTTTTTTCTTAGGGTTTTTCCCGGATTTTTTGCCCTGGGTTTTTTTTGGGATTTTCTTGCGAGTTTTTTTTATTTCCAAGGGTTTTTTCCTAAAGTCAAAAAAAAACCCAGAAAAATTTTACTTTCCCAAAAAAATTTTGAGTTTTTCAAATATCGGCAAAAAACTCAAAAATTGCACTTTTAAGTGGTAATCCGCGCCTCACGACTATGAAGAGTGGTGGGGAGGGGGATTTTTTTTAAACATATTTTTGTAGCTTTACTTTACCTTTAGCTTTTATTGTTGTTTTTTAATTCCTCACACCAGATTTACCTAGCCCCAAGGGTTGCTTAAAAAAGCAAAAGGTTCATGAAAATGCTGAAGATGTAGATATTTAGTGACAATTTAATGTAATAATCAAGGTCGATTATTGACACTGAACCAACAATATGCAAAGGGCAACATTGCGATTCAAAAGGGTGGCCGACCTACTACCTACTACTAAATTACTGCTAAATTATATTTTTTAGACAAAGATCGGGTTCGTAGGGTTGTAAAAGTGGGTAATAAACGGGTATTATTTAAACCGAACGTGCTTTTTTTCATATATTTGAGATTTAATAAAATGTATATAGGTTTTTTAATTTCACTTAATTATTATTGTGAAAGACTAAACTAGGAACTAGAATAAAGGGATATTTAAACGTAAATTTTTATCATTACATTTACAGGCAACAACAATAAATAAGTGCCAATTATTATTTTTTTTATTCTCGTTTTTTTTACAACCCCAAAAAAGATACAAGTATACTGGCATATCCCCTATAAAAATCAGATCAATCGAAGTTGCTTATGAGGTAAAATGTGAATTTCGGCATCAAATCGTTTTTCCGTTGGAAAGCACTTGATTAAAAATACCTTGTTTCAAAACTTGGTTTTTCTATTTTCAGTTAAGTTCAATGAAATCCGATAACAATATATATTTTGAATTTGTAAAGAAATTTTTATAGCCCCAATTCTTCAAATAAATTTTACTCAACATTCTCTCCAAAATTTACGTGTGTTTGTTTGTACGAGATTTTGCTCGAACATTTCTTTGAGCATTTTGCTCAAGAGGCTCGTGTAAATGTTTGTCGGCATTTCCACATCAAAGGAAAGTTTGTCTGTGTAAATGCGCCTTTAGGTGTGCGGTGTCCCTGCGTGGACACTGGCAAATTGGACTAGTTCCGCCATACGTTCGCAGTAGCCTGAAGCTCTCTGTATGATGTTCCAATGTCAACGCAGTGTCAAATAGCGTTAATCTTCAGCCCTTCCCTATAAACAAGGTGTGACGAATTTCTAATGGTTCTTCACTGGTTGGATGACTGAATGACTTTTGAGTGACTGTGACGGAAATTATTTAGTGGTCCGCTGACGAATATCAGTTAATTTGCCAACAAAGTTGTTCCGCCAATACTAATTCGATGTTGAATCGACGGAGAAGAATCTTCATCTTCAATACAACGGACTTTGTTGTTGAGCCATTGACGAAAAAACTACGCCTCTCCGATATTCGTTCACTTTGTTGGTTCATTAAACAAAAAACTATGTCTCTCCGATATTCGTTCACTTTGTTCGGTCATAGAAGAAAAAACTACGTCTCCCCGATATTGACTCGCTATCTTCAGCCAAAAAGTTAATGTACCGAAAAAATGTAAATTTTCCTATAGCTACAATGGTCCAGTGGTTATAGCGTTTGCTTGGTAATCTGGAGGTTACCGGTTCGAATCCCGCCATCATCCCACTTTTTTTAATTTTTTGTTGATTTATTTTTTTTTCTGACGGTGTTTAAGTAACTATACCAGACCACCTACATTGGACCAATGATTATGTGACAAAAATCCTTCATTATGCCAATATATTTTTGTTGGTGATCTAACATTAACGGTTTACCATATGACCAATGATGGGTTACCGTTTTTATAGGGGTGTACGATAAAAGTCAACCTCTATCAGTTAGATAGTGATTATTTTCAGTAACCCTATGTTTATTGTATCGTTGACTAATTGTTAGACAGTGATGGCATAAAGAGATTCTTTCTGACAGGTAGAAGAAGCATGAAAATGTCGTAGGGCCGTATTCATAGTGCTCCACTAAAGAGAGCTTTGAGGTTTCCTCGCCGAAGACGGTCTTCAAGGCATCCTTCGATTTCGTTTTCCTTACCAGAGGAGGCCTTAAGGCTCCGTCAAGGCGACCTTGCACGACTATAAATACCGTTTTGACTCAAGGTGACTTAAAGGACGCCTTGTTCCTTGAAGGAAGAGCTATGTATAAAGAAAATTATGCTTAATTGTTCTAAAAGCAACTTCAAAAATTGTAGCTTGAAATACTTTAAAACTTATGGTAGGTATGTTTAGGGAGTGTCAAACTCGGTCTCAAAGGTAAACACCAACAAAAAGCGTTAAACATTTTTATATAAATTCCCATCACTTGTGCGTCACTAACTCTTTAGCACCACACACATATTTTATTTACGAACGAAAGCATATTTAGAAAATCAGAAAAATATTACTGTACAAAAGTGGAATTAAACCTGGAGAACTTTACGGGATTAACAAAATATACTGTCTTTTGTAGTAGGTAATAGTAGACTATTTACCCTAGGTATTAGAAGGAAACATCCTATAGGATTCTATAGAATTAATTTGCTCTTTAGCCACACCAAGCAAACCTTAGTCACAATAGTATACCATGATATTAATACAAATATAAAAACCGCATAATTTATACAGGGTGTTACAAATTCGATGCCCACGATGGGAATCTCCTAAATTTGATGATTTTCTTAAAACTAAAAAAAATGTACAAATTTCGCACAAAGGTCCTCAAGGATGAATAGGTTTTTTTAAAGAATGTACTCAAAAACTGTTTCGGGGGTATTTTTCCAGAACGTTTACGGAATCACCTTGAAATCCCACCTGGTCGGAAACTCGAAATATTTAGATTTTTTAAAATTATTTTAAAATTTTTTCAAATATTTTGTATTTTCAGTGACCTGTTAACCAGAAAAGGCTCTAATAGGTAACTTGTTGTGGCTTAACGGACTATGTCGTTTATCAACAAAATAAGGAAATATAAAAACCACTGTTTTATGTTAAAAATTAACCCTAATTAATCAGTTTCTGAAAACAAAGATTTTTTCAACGATCCCAAAACGAGTTATAAAACAACACAAAAAACCTTGAAATGCGTTGAAAACTGCACTACTGCTTTCATTTGTTATTTCTTCCAAGTTTTTATAAATTTACTCTAATAACGCCATCTTCTAAATTTTCCAAAGTAATATGAACTTTTCTTAATAGATTTGTAGCCTCTCTTGAAATCGGTTTTTTATGTTTACTATCATAGACTTGCTTAATAATGAACAGCTACTTGCCGAATAGATCAACCACCGTCTAGTTTTGCTAATATTTAAGCTTTATCAAATTCGGAAAGATGCAGCGGCATTTTTTTTAAAATTTGGATGACACTGACTTACAAAACATGATGTTGTCAGGAGTCTGTGACATTGTTACTTATAGGAAGGCTAGTTGTCACATAACACATAAGAGAAGCAATTTTTAACAAAGAACTAAGTATCAGGGAAAATTTTTTAAAGGGAGCGTGTGCAGTAAACTTTCAAAAGTGCAGATTTACTAGCAGACCATGACATCCTTGATACTAAAAAATAACGAAAATTCAACCGTGGATGAGCATCCCACAAGGAACACACAAAAGACCCAAGCGAAAAGAGAAATGATTAAACGATGTTTCGCCCTGGGTAACCAGCATGGGCTCATCAGTGGTTTCACTGGTCACCCTCCACCATACATCATTAAACACCATCATACACTTTGATTTCCAACTTTGAATCACTCACAAATAGGCATCGTTCCGCACTGATAATTATAGTGATTCAAAGTTGGAAATCAAAGTGTATAATGATGTTTAATGAATAGTGAAGGGTGACTAGTGAAACCACTGATGAGCCCACGCTGGTTACCCAGGGCGAAACATCGTTTAATCTTTTCGCTTTGGTCTTTTGTGTGTTCCTTGTGGGATGCTTATCCAAGTTTGAATTTTCGTTATTTCCACCCAAGATCTTTTGATCTTTTGTTTTTTAGTTTCTTTTCAGTTGAAGTAACTGATTTGAAGGTTTTTTAACTTTTTTTTTGTTTGATTTGTTTTAGGAGCATAATCCTACTGGATATATTAATACGCCAGGACAAATCCATATCAGGTAACTTGGATAAGTACCAGTGCGAAACCATGCCTATTTGTGAGTGATTGAAAGTTTAAAATCAAAGTGTATGATGGTGTTTTATAATGTATGGTGGAGGGTGACCAGTGAAACCACTGATGATCCCACGCTAGTTACCCAGGGCGAAACCTCGTTTAATCATTTATCTTTTCGGTTTGGTCTTTTGTGTGTTCCTTGTGAGATGCTCATCCAAGTTTGAATTTTCGTTATTTCCACCCAAGATCTTTTGATCTTCTGTTTTTTAGTTTCTTTTCGATTGAAGTAACTGATTTGGAGGTTTTTTAACTTCGTTTTTGTTTTTTGTCCGTGATACTGTTAGCTATCCAGAAATGTTGCCGTTCATTTCAAGTTTAAAAAAATTTTCAATACTCTAAAAGTTCATATCATTTTGAAAAATTTTAAAATGGCATTAAATTTCTTAATAGGTAATGAAGGTTTAGGTTATAGTCGAAACAGCTAGAAAGCCATCTCATTACAAAGAGACAATATTAAAAAAATTAATAAAATCAGCCATGAAAGATATGGTATTTTACTATTAAAAGCAGTGGTGAGGTTTTCGACATTCCATTTGTGGAAATATTATTGTCTTCAGAAACTGATTAATAAATAGGACATATATTTTTTAATGTATTTGAAACTCAAAAACAGTGGTTTTTCTATTTTCTGAGTTTCCTAATAAACTACATATTGCCATAAGCCAAAACAAGTCACCTATCAGAGCCTTTCCTTTAAAAAAAAGTCATTAAAATGGAGAAAATTAAAAAAATTAAAATAAATTTATATAATCAAAATATTTTCGGTTTCCGATCAGGTGGGATTTCAACAAAGGTGGTTTTGGAAAGACTAAATATTTAGGAAAAATACCCCCAAATAGTTTTTGAGTAGTCTTGAAAAACCTATATTGATCTTTGGGGACCCCTGTGTCCGGGTAATTTCGGAGATGAGCAAAAAAAATGTTCGTTCTTATTTTTCTGCGCTCTGATGCTACATTTACATTAAAATTCAATCTCCAATTTTTACAGTTTGGCTTATGGCAAAAGCATGTTACCATTTACATTGAAATAAAATCAAACTCCACTTCAGTGTTAACTTCGAATTTAGTCAAACTGTTTGCCAGTTGCAAACTTTTCATAAATTTATAGGTTAGAAGATTGATTTTTTGGGCAGATCTACTCTGATCTTGAAGATGCTGCTTTCGAATCTTCGGAATATGATCGGCTTTGCCTTGGTTCTTAAAATGCTCAATTAGAAACACTTTTTGAAAAACCTGCATTTTTTAAGAACGCAAAGTCATAACCTAAAAATTTGCCAATGTAAATGATAAGTTCTGAAATGTCAAATTTGACTGTAGTACGAATTTCAATGTAAGTGTAGCTTTATTCTTAAAGCTGTCAAAAAACGCTTAAAACTTTCTACAGGCACTTTTTTAAGATCCACCGTTTTTGAAATTTGACATTTCAGTGTGACAGGAGCACTGTTAAGTTAATTTTTTCTTATGTACATGTATCTTGAGGGTTCATCAGCACAAATTCAATTCCTGCTTTTAACTTAGCCCCAGATGCACAGTACGGACTTCATCACGATTAACGGTTTAATCGCGACTGCATTTTTGTTGGACACCATACTTTAGTTTTCCCGCAGTAAGTGGGAACGTGCAGATTATTTTGAAACTCTGGACACAAAAGAAATAGTTTGAGATTTTCTTCCAAGCATAAAAGCCACGCTAGAAGTTTCTGTTTGTTTTTTTGCCCTCCAAAACTTTCGCATTCGACAATAAGGCTCAAAAGGATCTCCAAGTGTAAAAATTGGTATTCGTCCCTAATGCTTTTCTGCCATGCCATATTATCCACAGCCCCCTTATTAATTTAAGGGGGCTGTGGATAATAAAAAAAACAGATTTTTGTTAGTAGTAGGAGACTAAACACCTACGATATGCACAAAAGACCGGGAAAACAACCTCCTTTAATGAAATCTTCCAGCGTTGCCACTTTTTTGATTGGAATTGCCCGATCCACCTACAGTGCATCGCAATGAACTCAGGTTAAGTTAAGCGGGATTGACTAACTAGGATTAAATTGATAAAACGGTGCATCTGGGGGTTACTCAAGATATTTTGGAAACCCGATTGCAGTACCTTTCTTGACATTTTAAAAATGATAATGTGTTGTCTTTCGGGCTGTTGAGTCGTCCGTCTTCTCGACGTTTTCGCCGATTCGAGTGGACTGATCAGTCCTTTTGTTACAACAAAATAATTTTGCCTAATATTTTAAAAATACGTTTTTTCTTTGATTGTAATTCTTAAATTTTATGACTTATTAAAATTTTAATAATGATAGTAGTTCACTTAACAATCTTAATGAAAAAAAAAAAAGAAAAGATCAAAAGATCTTGGGAGAAGAGAACGAAATTTCAAAATTGGACGAGTGTCCCACAAGGAACACACAAAAGTCCAAAGCGAAAAGGGAAACAATTAAATGATGTTTCGCCCGGGGTGACTAGCGTGGGCTCGTCAGTGGATTCACTAGTCACCCTTAATCCAGACATCATACAACACTATCGCACACTCTGACTTCCAACTCTGAAACACTCAGAAATAGGCATCGTTCCGCATGGTACTTATTATAAGTCGCCTGCTACGGGTTCGTCCTGGCGTGCTAATCTTTCCAATAAGAATATGCTCCTAAGACAATTAAAACAAGAAGTTAAAACTTCCAAATCAGTTACATCAACCGAAAAGAATCTAAAAAAAAAGAAAAGATCAAAAGATCTTGGGAGAAGAGAACGAAATTTCAAAATTGGACGAGTGTCCCACAAGGAACACACATAAGTCCAAAGCGAAAAGAGAAACAATTAAATGATATTTCGCCCGGGGTGACTAGCGTGGGCTCGTCAGTGGATTCACTAGTCACCCTTAATCCAGACATCATTCAACACTATCGCACACTCTGACTTCCAACTCTGAAACACTCACAAATAGGCATCGTTCCGCATGGTACTTATTATAAGTCGCCTGCTACGGGTTCGTCCTGGCGTGCTAATCTTTCCAATAAGAATATGCTCCTAAGACAATTAAAACAAGAAGTTAAAACTTCCAAATCAGTTACATCAACCGAAAAGAATCTAAAAAAAAAGAAAAGATCAAAAGATCTTGGGAGGAAAGAACGAAATTTCAAAATTGGACGAGTGTCCCACAAGGAACACACGTAAGTCCAAAGCGAAAAGAGAAACAATTAAATGATATTTCGCCCGGGGTGACTAGCGTGGGCTCGTCAGTGGATTCACCAGTCACCCTCAATCCAGACATCATTCAACACTATCGCACACTCTGACTTCCAACTCTGAAACACTCACAAATAGGCATCGTTCCGCATGGTACTTATTATAAGTCGCCTGATACGGGTTCGTCCTGGCGTGTTAATATTTCCAATAGGAATATGCTCCTAAGACAATTAAAAAAAGAAGTTAAAACTTCCAAATCAGTTACATCAACCGAAAAGAATCTAAAAAAAATAAAAGATCAAAAGATCTTGGGAGGAAAGTTACCCCGGGCGAAACATCATTTAATTGTTTCCCTTTTCGCTTTGGACTTTTGTGTGTTCCTTGTGGGACACTCGTCCAATTTTGAAATTTCGTTCTTTCCTACCAAGATCTTTTGATCTTTTCTTTTTTTAGATTCTTTTCGGTTGATGTAACTGATTTGGAAGTTTTAACTTCTTGTTTTAATTGTCTTAGGAGCATATTCCTATTGGAATGATTAACACGCCAGGACGAACCCGTATCAGGCGACTTATAATAAGAACCATGCGGAACGATGGCTATTTGTGAGTGTTTCAGAGTTGGAAGTCAGAGTGTGCGACAGTGTTGAATGATGTCTGGATTGAGGGTGACTAGTGAATCCACTAACGAGCCCACGCTAGTCACCCCGGGCGAAACATCATTTAATTGTTTCCCTTTTCGCTTTGGACTTTTGTGTGTTCCTTGTGGGACACTCGTCCAATTTTGAAATTTCGTTCTTCCCTCCCAAGATCTTTTGATCTTTTCTTTTTGTAGATTCTTTTCGGTTGATGTAACTGATTTGGAAGTTTTAAGCTTAATGAAGTTTGAGACGCGAGCCGCAGGCGAGTGTTTTATTTTATCTGAACGTGTATTGACCATAACATGCGAGTTAGTGTACTATACTTTACCCACGACCAATAAAAATGTCTTGATAAATAACAGATATTACTAAAAATATCACACGCAAATACTCTTAAGTCAACAACCTTCATAATCTGAAGTTTCAATGATGTGCACTAAAACGTCAAAACAAATAAGGTTACTAAGGGAGCTTTCATATATCTTTCTAAAAACAAGGGTTTTTTTATTAAAAATGCGTAATATATCAATTTAACGGGACTTATTTTTGGTTATGTACTAAAATTACATTGGATTTATTTCCGTTTATTGCCTTAAAAATATAGAAAAATACATTTTTTCGTCAATTAGTGCTCTTATAAAATAAAATTTCATCGCTTGTCACGCCATCTTGTGTTTTACGTTTAAGCTTTATTGTTATCCTAGGACCGTAAATGAGTCATTAAAATCGAGTTGAGAGGGTCGTAAAATTAGTATTATTCGTTGGTCGTAGGTTAATAACATTATTAGATTTTAACTGTCTTATTATGAGAATTTAGAAATTAAAAACGAAGTAAAAACATATTTTTAAAATGTCAAGAAAACTGTTGTTTTCAAAATGTCAAAAAAGGTACTGCAAGCGGGTTTCCAAAATATTTTGAGTTAGTTAAAAGCAAATAAAATTGAATTTTATGAAGAATAAGGGCGCGCGTAGCAAATTAAAAACTAAAAATGGAGATTTCGGGTTTTTTCGCCTATCACTGGAACTACCCGCATTTTTTAAATGTTTTTTTTTTAGTTTCGAGAAAAACATCAACTTACGCAACTTTGCCCTCATTTAAACCTTTTCGTATCTTCTACCCGTTTAGGAGTTCCCCATGGTAAGCATCGAATTTGGAACACCCTGTATATAATTAAACCGACCACACCCGGCACAAGAACATCAAAGACTGAAAATCAAGTGACCAAATTGAATTTTAAAAGCGCCCTCTAAAGTTGGGATAAAATGTGCACTTTGAAAAACGTTAAAGTGCCATTTTTGCATACAAATTTTCTCGAATATGACTTTTTAATGGTACCCAACGTGCCTACGCGGTTCACACGAACATCGGAGGCGATAATGAAATTATAATAATTACGCATGTCGTTCTAGTGGTCCAGAAATTGTGTTTATTTACTCCTTGAGTAAAGCAAATAGGAGATGTTAGCGCAATTTATATTGCGTACCTATAGTTAAGATACAAGCCTCTCTTTACATGTATCCTTATACGTATACTAGTGTCGTAGCCAGAAATTGACTCTGGGAGGGGGGGGTTTATCATTTTATAAAAATCAACTACCTATCTATTGCAAGTTATTAAAAATTAAGTAGGTGCCTATTGCTTGAGCTTTTGAACTGAAGGTAGGGGAGAGGGGCGGTTAAAAAGCAAGTCTTATCTAGTCTCATTTGCATATTTTTTCAAAATTAACCCTTTAATGCTCCGCAGGCCAAATTTAAAAAAAAAATACACTAAAATGCTATTTTTACGCGTTTCAAATGTTATTGACAAAAAAATTGCTTAAAATTAAACAAAATTGCAACAATATTTATTAGTGGTATAGCGCAGCATACGAAAACTTTGACAAAAAAAACAAAAAATTCTTTAATTTTGATCTCTTAGGTTTTTTGTAAAATATTTTTGAAAAAGTAGATTGGGTTAGATGCCAACAAGGGGTGGGTTGCCGTGGTATATATAAATTTATTGCCAAAACATAAATGCGCCGCAAATGAAAATTGTAATAAATATTATACTAAGAATGCCATTTATTACACGTTTTGAATACTGGTGATAAAAATTCCTTAGAATTAAACTAAAATTGTAACAATTAATGACGTCATAGCACAGCAGGCAAATTTTTTAAAATAAGATATCACACCCAACATACGTCACAAACCGGATTAAAGGGTCAAAAAAGTAGGGGAGATATAGCTCTCCCTGTGGCCCTTGATCATGATTAATTTATTGTAGATTGGGTTGGACCTCCTGAGGGGGTTTAAACCTCTGGCTACGCCACTGCGTATACCTAGCAAACGCGTTAAAAATAATGCCAAAAGAGACTGTTTATGCCATGTTTTGAGGAGGCCTGCTTGTATGGTGTATTCGCTTATTATTTACAAACTGACGCAGAAGAGCTGACGGACTTGAAGAATGTAAAAATTAAAAAAATGTAATTAAATAGAAAATTATACGCTTGGACGTAGACTCTTTTTTGATTTTTTTTTTATTTTGATATCATGCAAATCAACATATTCCTAAATTTGCTTTTTGAAACTCCCCCATTCATTACATTCGATGAGTTATGGAGTTATAGGTTGAATAAAAAGCTGAATGAAATGCAATAATAATTCTTATTTACTTTCCGCGGAGATATATGGTTTTAAAATGTGTGTGTTTTTATATACTGAGAGCGGCGTCAATTGGGGGGTAGGGGGGGGGGGCAATTGCCCCTCTCTTAGAATCAAAATTTGGCTTTTACAAATAAAAACACATTTTAAAACCACATTTAAACTTAAGTACACCTACTACGTTTTACCGCATCGCCGTTACCTACTAAAACATTAATTTAGTGTTTAGGTCTAAGCTTTTTCGGTTTTTTTCGGTTTATTTGAGTTATTTTGGCGGCAATAAAGCGTTTTTTCACCCTCGCTAAATTCCTTTAAAATGTTTTTTTTCGTTCATATTTTTTTTTAATTAGTCAAGCCCCCCCCCCAAGAGAAATGTGAAATGACGCCGCTGTGTACTGAGTAAGTGTAAATATGAAAAATTAGACATTGACCGAGAATGCAAAATATGTTATTTTAACACTTTGATGACATACTAGGTAGTTTTTGGTCATGCAAATTTACACCCCGATAACTTCCAAATAGCCTATTTGGTATAGGTTTCACGTCGGCAGTGCGGTTATTTGACATTTGGGATAATTTACTCGTTTTTGTTTTTTTAATTTTTAAATAAAATTAGTTTACTGATGTGCTTGATTGGTTTGATTTTTTTTTAATTGTAAGCCTTACAATTAAACGAAACATCGTTTAATTGTTTCTCTTTTCGCTTTGGTCGTTTGTGTGTTCCTTGTGGGACACTCATCCAATTTTGAATTTTCGTTCTTTCCTCCCAAGATCTTTTGATCTTCTCTTGTTTTAATTGTCTTAGGAGCATATTCCTATTGGAAAGATTAACACGCCAGGACGAACACGTATCAGGTGACTTATAATAAGTACCATGCGGAACGATGCCTATTTGTGAGTGTTTCAGAGTTGGAGTTCACAGTGTGCGATGGTGTTAAATGATGTGTGGATTGAGGGTGACTAGTGAATCCACTGACGAGCCCACGCTGGTCAACCTGGGCGAAACATCGTTTAATTGTTTCTCTTTTCGCTTTGGTCGTTTGTGTGTTCCTTGTGGGACACTCATCCAATTTTGAATTTTCGTTCTTTCCTCCCAAGATCTTTTGATCTTCTCTTTTTTAGATTCTTTTCGGTTGATGTAACTGATTTGGAAGTTTTTAAAAACCAGATTTATTGTTTACCCAGATTTTATTATTTTTACGGATTATTTGGACCAGTGCAATTGACGTCCATCCAGGTAATAGTTATTTAAACAACAAGGTTTGAAAACGACTCTTTACACACGATTGAGACAGTTTGGTGGACCGAATCGTAGGCGAGTACCACAAGTCGAGGGAGTATGCAAAGAGGTTTTCAAACGAGTTTTTGACGATACTTTTTAATACGACTGCAAATAAACAGAGACCAGAAAAATAAAATATCAGTTTAACTCGTTTTTATTAATAAAATGTCTAACATTCTAATTGAAGTATCTTATCAACAAAACAAAGGAGCCGTGACGGTTGCTATGGAACTCAGCCAACTTATATTGTTGGGTGACAACAACAAAAATCACAGTGACGGGAGACCCGTGTACAAAAATGACGTAAGCGTGCGCAAAAATGACGTAAGCGTGTGCAGAACATTTTGCATACGGCATGCGAAAAATGCTGTTTTCAGATCGTGTTCTCCGTGCACAAAACCCCCTTTTTCAAGCCAGTCGTATAAAAAAATATTTTATCAATTGCGGTATGGTTCAGCTTAAAATCAATTTTTAGATACTTTTTAAGCCTATAGTTTAAAATTTCAACAAAATCCCTTTGATTTAAACTGTTGACATGGAAGGCTATAATAACAGGACAATTTAAAACTTTTCCTATACTAATACTTCAATAAACCGTTTAAAATTAAAGACTCAAAAATTTCAGGACACAAAAATAGCACCCGAATCGAAGGACCGAAGCCGGAAAGCTGCTTCCGGTGAAGCTTCCGAGCCAATGCGTGACGCAGGGGCACAAACAGCCAATCGGAAAAAAGAAGAGGATACGCCAAGGGCCAATAAAGAGGCGCGAATAACACCCCTCCGTTGCTCGTCCGTTTTTGGGCCTTTAGCGATCCTTAATGAATTAACGAAGTGATCAGGGATGGATTCAATAATGTTAAAAGCTTTAAAGTTTAGTTGCTTCAATAATACCTTTCTTCTGCGCGAACACTGCACGAAAAAAATATATACTGTTCTCAATATTAGTCAGTCGTTGGAACAAGTATACACAATAACTTGGATGGATATTTAGCTCGTCTTAAGTGTGAATTTGAATCCTGAAAACAGTTCTTTTAGTTAAACAGATAATCCGCACATCAAAAATTAACAAAATTTTGCACAACGAAGGTTTCTGGTATCCCCACAGACCATTCGCGAGGTTTTTCAAAAAAATATTTATATCTTGTTCTTATTTAGTTTTTTTATAAAATAATCGATAATTTTAACCGTGAATTAAACATTTTTAGGATACGAATAAAATTTGGTACAAATTTGATTAACAGTTTTTTAGATTAACTAATTGGAAGAAGCGCATTTTTTATTCAAATTCACCCTTAAGTCAAGCATAAGTTAATAAAGGGACTATTTAAACCAATAGAAATTAATAGTCTGTTATATATTATTTTATAGTTAATTAATTGCCTGCGTGGAACAACAATTGTTGTACTTATTCCAACACGCAATTTTTAATCAAACTAAAAATAGGGAAGGAATCCTATCTTTAATTCAAGCAGATTGTACTCTTAAACCAACAAATCGAATTAAACTTGAACATAACCGAAGCCATGACATACAACCTAAATTTAACTACGACGATCTAACCACTAATATTAACACCTTGAAATCGCACAAGCTATACATATCTAATATAGGAAATTGTTCGCGTATAAGTACTCGCGTGCTTTAAACTGGACTTTTAACAATTTTCAAGTTTATTCTTAAAATCATTTGTGAGACTGTGAGAGAACTATTACTTTTTTTACTTTCGACCAACCCGTAATACTAATTTAAAGAGCGTCCCAACACGACTGTAATACTAGGATAATAATGAAGCTTAGACGGAAACCGCAAGATGGCGTGCCAAGCAACAAAACTTTATTTTAGAGTTACTACTAAGAGTTAAGGGCACTAATTGACGAAAAAATGTGAATTATTTGTAAAATTTTTAGGACAATAAATATTTATTAAACGAAATAAATCCAATATAATTTTAGTACCTAACATAAAATAAGTCTCGTTAAATTGACATATTACGAATTTTTAAGAAAAATATATATGAAAAGTACCTTAGTAACCTTATTTGTTTTGACGTTTTAAACAGAACGTCATTGAAACTTCAGATTATGAAGGTTGTTGACTAAAGAGTGTTCGCGTTTGATATTTTTAATAATTTCTGATATTTATAATGTCATTTTCATTGGTCGTAGGTAAAGTACGCTCAGATAAATTAAGACACTCGCCTGCGGCTCGCGTCTCAAACTTCATCTTCGCGTTTAATGACTATCATAACATGCTTGTTATGTAAACTACTATTATTTTAATAGTTTTCATGTGTTAAATAGGGGATATATTGTCAAATTTATCAGAATTCATTAAACTCTATGTAGATCGGCCTTTAATATCATGGGTGCCGATGTGAAAAACGCGAGGAAACAAGGGTATGTCCGAGAATGACGGAAAATCGTCGATTTCATTTTGTCTCTTTTTAGTCCATGGTATGGGGGACTATTAAAATCGTGAAATTTTGACTTTTCTTAATTTTATCAAAACTGAGAGAAAAAAAAAAGTTGTCTGTCGGTCTGTCAGTCTGTCGGTCTGTTGTCTGTCTGTAGACACGATAACTCAAGAACGCCTTAATCGATTTTAACGAAATTTGGTATAAAAATCTTCTATCGGTGGTGGGGGTTAAAATTTGGAATTTGGAACAAAATGAAGTAACGATATACGATTTTCAGATTTAAGTTTACATGAATATGGGCTACAAATTTTGTTATGAAGTCCAAATTCGTAGGAGCTTTAGTTTCCGAGTTATTTGAAAAAAACGTTAAAATATATCCAAAAAATCATAACTTTAAAAGTAAAGCAGCTATTGATATGCGGTTTTCAGATTTTTGCTTTCGTAAATATTACCCAAAAATTTTGTTATCGGGTTCAAAGCTACAGTTTTCGAGATATTTTCATTTCCTTTCATCATAAAATAATTGACTGTATGATGGAGTATCCGTGGTTTCTACCATCAATTTTTTGTCATGCTATTGGTAAATAAAAGAAGCATTGCTCATCAAAACTTTAAATTTGCAGACAAACTCTAGCGTTGACTATTTCCACCAGCTCTAAAAGTCGGTGGCGTTACGGTAGCTGTTAAATTTTTAGTCCACCATACCAATATGGTATGGGGGTCTATTGAAATCGTGAAATTTAGACTTTTCTTAACTTTATCAAAAATGAGTTACCAAGGTTCCAAAACACCTTAATCGACGAAAAAAAAGGTGTCTATCGGTCTGTTGTCTGTTGTCTGACTGTATACACGATAACTCAAGAACACCTTAATCGATTTTAACGAAATTTGGTACAAAAATCCTCTATCGGCTGACCATGAACTGATTAACTTTTGGGTAGGAAGCTTGGGGGTTTGAAGGGGGGAAAAGGGGGATAAAATATTTTAAAAAATTGTAACTTTGGAACGAACGCAAGTAGCGATATACGGTTTTCAGATTTAAGTGTGCATGAATATGTACTACAAATTTTATTATAAAGTCCAAATTCGTGGAAACTTTAGTTTCCGAGTTATTTGAAAAAAATGTTAAAATATATTTAAAAAAAAAACAACTTTAGAAGTAAAGCTGTAAAGTAAATTTTGTTATAAAGTTCAAATCTTTCAAAGCTACACTTTTCGAGATTTTAGAATTTTTGTTTTTAATTTAACAAGACCAGTGCCTTATGTGTCCAAAATGGTACAAGGCTCGTCGTCGTCTTGCTCTTTAGAAGATTTTTATTCTGACGGGATATTGAATTTTTATCAAAGGAGCCCAATAAAAATCGCTGTTATGAGTCCAAATTCGTGGGAGCTTTAGTTTCCGAGATATTTAACAAAACGTTAAAGCTATTGATACGCGTTTTTCAGATTTTGGTTTTCCTAAATATTACCCAAAAATTTGTTACAAGGTTCAAATCTTTTAAAGCTACAGTTTTCGAGATATTTTCATTTCCTTTCAACATAAAATAATTGATTGTATGGTGGACTATCCGTGCTTTCTAGCACCAATTTTTATTCTAAGCCATCCCAAAGTTTTGGGATGGTGTCTGTCTGTCTGTCTTTCTGTCGGTCTGTATATCTGTTTGCAACACAATAGACACTTAAAGTAAATATTTCAACGCATCGGTATCGGTATACCTAACGCGTTCGAAATAAAGCCAAAATACACTACAGTTTTGACTTGTTTACGCGATGTTTCGAACGATACCCGCTTTTTTAAGGGTGCGATGACAGAACTGCTGATTGAAATCGTTGCGTACGTTCGTGGCTCCGTCACGTTACGTACATCCCTCCGTATGCAACGAGTGGAATCAGCTGTTCTGTCATCGCACCCGTCAAAAAAGCGAGCATCGTTCGAAACATATTTTGGCTTTGGGATGGGTTGAAATATTTACTTTAAGTGTCTATTAACTCCAAAACCGCTAAACCGATTCTTATCAAATTTAGCACAAAAATTCCTTGTCACCGGACGCAGAGCTGATTAGTTTTTGATGGGGGTGTGGAGTTGGCTAGAGGGTAGGAGGAGGGACTAAACTTTAAAATAATTTGTAACTTACGAATCGTATAGCAGCTAGCGACACGCAGTTTTCACATTAAAATAAATAATTGCATTTTCAACCAAAAAAAGAAATTAAAAAAAATATATTTTTTTTAAAATATTTTTTTAAAGATCTTATGGATGGCTATACGTGCCTGCTGGCGCCATTTTTTCTTTTAAAATAAACAACTTTTAAGAGTTACTACAACAAGAAAATTTTGGCTACAAGAAAATTTTTAACAAACGCAACATCACAACTTGCCATAATTTTAATGAGGAAGAGGGGGAATGGGGAGTAAGAGGGATGATTACCCTCTTCCCATTGGCATAAATACAGAAAAAACTTTTTAGAGACCTTTTTGATGTCAAATTATTGAGCGACCTCTGGCTAATCCGACTAATAAAAAAGCATTTATAACAGTGACAACTTTATACCTACATGAAGTTTGATGCAAGCTCATTATCGATCGATTTTAGATTTTCTCCGTTGGCGAAATATCAGGTCGGATGAATTTTGGCTCGGCCGATTTATTTTCGCATAAAATATTTTTGAGATATTTTAGTTTCGGTAAAAATAAGTTTCGGGTGATTTATTTTCGGAAAAATTACGTTTCGGGAAATGTCATTTGTATAGGCACTATAACACAGGTGCAAAAATATAAATTTGTTTACAAACAATACTCTGTCAGCAGCAAAATCTGTAAAAAAGTTAAAAAACCAACAACTTTAAATCTGATCACTCATTGGTTTACTTTCTAATCACCTATATTAGGAATTGCGGCTATTCAACAAAATCCTAAATGCTAAAAACTATAAACAATTCGATTCGTAAAAACCGGGGCAAATACTATTGATGCAATCTTTAATACCGTGTACGTCCCTGTTACTCATCGCATTATCCTTTTAATCAGCTGTCGTAAAGAGCGACCGCCCCTTTGGAGGCGCGCGACCCTCGCACGCGCCAAAAGCAAATCATAATAAAGAGCCGGCCGCGGATGGCGCTATCAGCAGGAGCCCCAAGAGCCTTTGCCACCGCAAAAAAAGACCCTCAGTAGCGATCGCATGCCGTTCTGGTTTACAAGCCCTTTTGGTCTTTACCTATATCAAAATACCGGCTCATATAAACGTGGTTGTGCAGTTAAGAGTTGAAACGAAAACGGATTTGTGAAAAAGACATTTCTAATTCAATAAGCTCCTAAAATTTAAGCAAATAAACTGTCAAGTTTTTATCTTAAAAAGTTTACTACTATCTTTTTGGTAAGTACCTACCTATGTTTCCAATTATATAAGCTTACTCCGGTTTACTTATTCTACCTCTAAATTGACCGTTAAATAATAAACGAGTCCTTATTGAGGACTTTTTTCTTTTCCGTGACCTTTTTTTTTATACAAAAACTACATTGTAGTTACGTTCAATATAAACTAAAAAGTAAATAATTTTTTTTTAATATTAAGGCACTCAACAATCAAAAATAATATTTATTTAATCCAAAAATACCTGTGTTTTTGTAATCTGAATTTTCTTTAAAACTTAAGTTTTCTGTACTCTGAAATTATCCTTTGAGTCTTTGCCTATTAAAATACTGGCTCATATAAAGGTGGTTGTGCGGTTAAGAGTTGAAATCTAATTTATTGCTCGTTTAAGCAAATAAATTGACAAGTTTTTATCTTAAAAAGCTTACTTTTATCTCTTTTGGTAAGTACCTATAAATATTTCAGCTTATAACTTTAACTCCAAATGGGCACTAGCTCCAAGGCGGGGCAACGAGAGTAACAGCCCAGGGCGCAACGATCCAGAGGCGCCAAAATACAGAAATAATTTCTATCAGCATCACATAAAACTTCTCAAAAATGGCATTTTTAGTATAATTTTCCCACACAAAATATTGAAAAATTCTAAAGCACTTCCTGCTTAAATTGCAGAAATTTTCGCTTGTGGCACTAAAGTACCGTTAATATTTATGATTCTTATTTAGTTTGAAACAATTTTTATCAGCGGAATTAAAACTTGTCAAAAATGGCTTTAAGTCTAATTTTGCAGAGTTTATTATTTAAATTTGAGGCCAGGTCCGCCCCTAAATTATGATTACTTCCCTAAGAGCTGAAAAAAATCTTGGCTTGGCCCATTTTTTTATTAAAAAAAAACATAGCCCTTTAAAGGCAAGAAGTACAAGTTCTCTGCAATCTTCGAACCACTCGAAATGGGATCCAACAATAAAATCATTATTTTTTATCAAGTTCTTGTAATTTTCTTCGATTTCTGCTAAATTTCGGAGGGAGGGGGAGTCAAATTTATGTTTTGCCCAGTGCGCCAAAAGCTCTGGAGATCTTGGATTTTAAATAAATGTCATTTTTATCATAGTTATTTTTTTTTAAATTTACCTGTAACGGGTGCGACAGTATTTAAATACTGTATTTTTTCAAATTTCCTTGTGGTGACTAACATTTTTTTTGATACTGTCGAAGCGTATTTCATACTTGTTGTAATGATATAGTCTCGTATAATTTTTGTATTTGCGTGTTTAGTTAGAAACACTTTTTGTATTTTTTTGTAACGGGTGTGACATATAAATAATCATGAGTTCTTACAGTTACAGATCCTAAATGACGTCTTGCATGAATGAAATTTTATATTTATATTTTAGGCACTAACCACTAGTTCCTTTCAATAAATAATTCAATATGATATATCTTAACGTGTAAGCTAGAACTCATTGTAAACAAAATTAAAATTTTCTGCATTATGAGCCTTAAAGCTTTTTTAAAAGATTAAAGTAGAATGCTGAAAGAAACTACATAAATATAGGCAAAGTTTTGGTTGAACCTATCATTATAAGTATTCCTCTCTTTATTGGGGTAGATTTTATAAAGACACGACACGATTGAGTTTTGTGAAAATAAGGTACATTTCTGTGGAAATACCCATAGGTTCTATAAATTTTGAAAGTAGAAAGTCTAAGCATTAAAATTGGTAATTTTTTGGAAAAGTTATGGCCATTCAAACAAGTAGATTTTTTCATTATAAGCTTGAGTTTGCAAGCAAACTTTGGTATATTTAGACATTTAAAACTTCCGTATTACTTGGCGATTTACTACAGTGTCGCAAAGAAAAAAGTATCTAGGGGGTTAAAAATTTAAAAATACCTATTTTTTAAATAGCTCCGGCATCGGCATCTTGGATTTTTGTAAATCTCAAATTTGTTAATGAATCTATAAATTTTGATTCCTTGGCTTTCTAAATTTTATTAAAACCGGACAGATATTACATTAAAAATCTGCTCATCACCCGAAAACAATTTTTTTTTATACCTTCACCAAAAACATGATTTTAGTAACTGTCTGCAGATTACTAAAGCATGGCTTTTTTGGTTACCGATGAAAAAAACTTTTTTTTTGATCAACGTTCGCAAAAAAAGATTTCTGTCCGTTTTTTACCCAAAATTAAAGAGAAATAGCGGAAAATACCACCAGTTTTCACCAAGTATTTACGAAAAAATCATTTAAAGACATCGTCAAAATATCAAACTGTCAAAGATTAAAATGTCGCAGCAATGAACGTCACCCAGTAAAATATCACATCGCTATGGAAACGATTGTTATTTCATTTACCAGCCGCCTTAATTTATAGTGTAAAGGTTGTGTGTTGTGAGAAGTGCTCGTCGTTCGAGATTTTTAAAAGTATTTTTCTGTTTTTCTGGGATTTCTTGATAAAGATATTAAAAAAATAGTGTTAACCACTCGCGGCTAAACTGCTTTTTATATTCGCGTTTTTAAATACTTCGCTGCGCTCGTTATTTAAACCAACGCTTGTAAAAAAATCACTATTTTAGCCACTAGTTGTTAAAACTACTATTGTAAGAATTTTTTATCGCTGAAGTATTTACCAATGTCTGTCTTCGTGTGTGCATCTCTCAAAAACTAGAACTAACGAAAAAACGGAAAAGATTTCTGGAATCAGCACGACAACAACTATTAAAAATCAGTTATTCTTTCTTGGGCACCAACAAAGTTTTCTTTATTTTGCTAATCAGTGTTATCTTAAAGCAGGGAATAGTCGAGTACGTCAGGCTTCCCTGCTCTAAGAGAGTTATAACGAGAGATTGATGTTTTTTATAAAAGGCAGGGGACAAAATTGACTGTGTTTCATAAATTAATTAAGCTTAAAAAGATTTGAAGTTTTAATATGGCGATTGTCTCTTTGGGAGACTTCCTATTTTTTTTGTTAATATTTTCTACAAAGCTCCTCGTTTTAAAAGCAACTTTTCGTTTTTCCGCTACTGCTTGCCTTTTCAGTTTCTTAGAAAAATGCATTTTTTGTAGATTTTTGATTGACTCTGACATTAAAAAAAAAATTAACTCTTTGAGCGCGAGCAGACTGCGTCAGGCATGCGCAGTAGATTTTCCACCTTTGGCCTTTCTTTTCTTTTTAAAGCTACAAATTTTGCGACACTTAGGCCATTATAATATCTCATAGTTATATATTAAAAACAGAAAAGAATTAGGTCGGCAACATTACTGGTTAAAATATGTTGAACAAATTGCTAAAATTTGATTCCTAGGTAGTGATAATATCCAGGAGTTTAAAAAAGTAATGAATTGAATGAAGGATATTAAGTGCAAAAATAATATGGTAAAAACAAGGCTTCAAGGGCGCAACTGAGTCTGGAATGATTTAAAATTCCCGATTTTTTCGGCTCTGCGAAATTAAGCAAAAATAAATTAGAAAAAAAAGATAGTCATGATTAAAAAAGCCTCGGTTAATTAGTGGGGATACAGTCTTATATCGACCGGAATAAAGTAAACCCCTTTTTTGACAGTCAAACTTTCGAGAAAATATTTTTCTTTTCTTGAAGACTTCAAAGTGGGTTGAAAAACAATAAAGATAGACATCTCTGAACAACTTTGAGCATTTTTTACCCTTTGGGCCTTATATTTTAATAAAAACCTGCAAGAATTTGTTTAAAACAATTAAAAAGTCTACAAAATGGTGGCGAGAGGTTCTTTTTATATTACTTTTTCAATCGACCACAGAACGGCTGAAGACAGCTTTAGGTCTGTCTTGAACTTATGGTTATTTTGAAGTCCTTCGACAATACACTTTGCTTCTAAGTACTCACAAAAACCACCAAGTTTTCGAGGCTCAACAAAAAAATTCACCTTGAGCCAACTTGTGCAGGTCCATTGTGCCAATTACGAACTGCTCCATATAGAAATGGATCAAAAAGAAAATAAATGAGCATAAATTAAACTAACTAACCATGTCAACCCTAACAATTCGTCACGCTCGAAATTTTCTCGACCGCAAAGTGTAAAATATTCTGAGACCTCCTGCTGGTAACGGACAAACAGGACAAACAGTAGCAGGAGAAGCAGGTAGTTTATGAAGCATGACACCATAACGCAATAAAAATGTTTTGGACATGTTCGGCGACAGATGGGATCGAATTTCACACAACGATGGAATGGGTGATGTATGTGGTGATTATAAATTTGAAGGAGTAAACGGGCATAGCATAGCATAGGGCGCAATATACCGAGATATGCGTTTACCTTCGCAACATAGGGATATTATTGTATTTATCTACGACCAACGAAGAATACTAATTTTACGACCATCTGAACAGAATTTTAGTGGCTCATTTACGGTCTAATAATAAAGCTTAGACATAAACCACAAGAGGGCGTGACAAGCGATGAAACTTTATTTTATAAGAGCACTATAATTGACGCAAAAATGTGAATTATTTTTCTATATTTGAAAGACAATAAATACTTATTGAACGTAAATAAATCCAATATAATTTTAGTACTTAACCAAAAATATGTCCCGTTCAATTGATATATTACGCATTTTTAGGAAAAAAAAACCGTTTTGAAAAAGATATATGAAAAGTGTCTTGGTAACCTTATTTGTTTTGACGTTTTAGATGGAACGTCATTGAAACTTCAGGTTATGTAGGGTGTTGACTTAAGAATGTTCGCGTTTGATATTTTTAATAATTTCTGATATTTATGATGACATTTTTATTGGGCGTAGGTAAAGTATAGTACACTAACTCGCATGTTATGGTCATACACGCTCAGATAAATTAGGACACTCGCCTGCGCTTCACGTCTCTAGTCTCTAGGTAAAATCGAGTACCTGACAAATGCGAAAAGTGTCATTACCGCCCTTGAAGGCTTGACGTGCGATAAAGTATCACTTTCTGCACTTGTTAGGTAAATAACTATTACTTAAGACCAACCCATAATACTAGTTTAACGAGCGTCCTAACACGACTGTAATGGACCATTTACGCTTTTAGGATAATAATGAAGCTCAGACGTAAATCGTAAGAGGGCGGGCCAAGCGATGAAACTTTCTTTTTTATTTATCTATATTTTTAACAAAACAAAAATATTTATTAAATATAAGTATAAATTTTCCAAATAAAAAAAAATTAATTTTAAAAAATTTTCCAAAAAAAAAACACAAAATATTGAAAGATTCTCAAAATTTCAAATTTTAAAATTTTATGAAGTTTTCAAAAACCTGAATATCACAATTTTGTCTTAATTCTGTATAGATGTATAGATGTGGCATTTTTAATCATTTTTGATATTTGTAATGAGACGTTCATTGTTAAATACAGAGTGATTTTCCGGTAATTTTTTGAAGCTTATGGGATTGGGCGGTTAGAAAAGGCAGCTGCATAATGATCTGCTAGACATTCCTTAAATTAGAAAGTTTTCTTTCTTACTGTTTGACCGTCCATCATTCTGTAGAGGTTTGTCTTCCCACAATTGGCTGAACGTAGCCACAGATGTCCTGAAGAGAAGAAGAGAAGACAAACCTCTACAGAGCAAAGGCCCAACAGCCCGAAAGGCAACATACTATCGGAAGGTCGCGAAAACTTAACTTGTGTAATGCCTTAAATTTATTCCAAAATAATACCATTTAATGATTGTTATTTATTTTTTAGTTTCTTGACAGTAAAAAAAAATACAAAATCTAACAATATCAGTCGTTTTCATTTTGACTAGTTTTATTATTTATCAATGTACAGTATGAATAGTTTTTCCATGAATAAAAATCGTATGTTGCGGAAGTAAACACATAACCCTGTAGATATACAGTCCACCCAGTAATGATAATGAATTAAGTACACCAATCATACAGTTTCAAAAAAATACTCACTCCTAATTTTTAATAAGAGCTTCCCAATTTTACTTATCCACAGATCAGAAGTATTTTGCTAAAATCCCCAAAGTTAAAATGGTCTGCATCAAAAGGTTTTTTTAGGCTGCGTTTTTTATTATTTTTAACCAACTTCAAAAAAAGACGAGATTATAAGTTTGCCGCGTATTTTTTTTTATTTTCATCATTTTTCATCATTTTCATAATTCCCTTACCATTTTCAGTACAAAATTGGAAAAATCCTAACTCAACCCGAACCAGGCCGGCTCAGCCGATTTTGATCGATCATTCTTTTTTTATTCAATATGTGAGACTTGTAGTTTAATCTCCATTTATAAAAATAACAAACTTTTCTCACTTTTTTGACGAGAAAATTGGAAAAATGTATTAACTCAAAACTGCTCAACTTCTTTTCATAATATTTTGTAAATAATTTTGAAGAGCTCGAATTTGGCCCCGTCTTATTTTTTTTCTACTGGGATTTTTCTATCCATTCTAGGATGAATGCACAGTGTTGCCAAAGTGAGAGCCAAGTGTAAAGTTTTTTGGGACAAACACAAAATATCCATGCACCAAGCCGTGATTCTAACCCGGAACCTTCCGTGCGGCAGACAGATACGCTGCCCATTGCGCTACGGTGGCCGGCAGGCTCCGTCACCAACCGCTTTCATGACAAAAGTGAAACAAATATCAACTCTCAAACGGCTAAATCGATTCTTTTTTTTATTCGAGTCAAGTGAGATGCAATTGGTCTCGTTTTATAAGAAAAAACCGGGTGTTTCACGCATTTTTCAAGAGAGAGAAAGAAAACTTAGTAATATCATATAATGTCAAACTTGACGTTTTTGACATGTCATGTGATTTCGGATGACTTTAATTTTCACCGGAAACGGCGTCAATTTTCGATTGATTTGATTTGGTTGATTAATTTTTAAGTAAGATACCCTGCATAATTTTACATTTCGGGATTCCTGGAAACATTCTGCATCTAACGGTACCCTATACGTCAAATTTTGACAGCTTTTAAAAAAATTAAATTTATTTTTTTTAATCTAGATGGCCATGATGGGCCAGAAATAAATATTTCGATCTCATTTAATTCAATGAAAATTAAAAACATCCTGTAATTGCTTTACACTTAATTTGATCGCTTTTTGAAATATCCAAATAAAAATACAACATTTTTTAAAATAGTGTGTTCTCACACTATTATTAAAAGAGTTGAGGTAATATAGAATTATTTTTAGTGAAAAAAATAGGACATTAAACAAATATATGACTGTTTATAAATTAAATTATTTTTTTTTATTGGGCTTGTTAACAGTCAAGAAGGCAGTGTCTTGAAATTCTTCATTTGTTTTTAAAATTTTTCTTTGATTTTCAATTTTTTTCATGAAAAATTATTCTTTATAACCTTAACTTTATCAATAATGGTTTGACCACAATCATCATATTTAAAAAAATGGTGTATTTTTAATATATTTATTTACAAGCCGTCAAAATTTGACATGTGTGGTACCGTTGGGGTAGAATGTTTCCAGGAATCTAAAAATGTAAAAATATACAGTGTGTCTTATTTAAAAATCGAAAGTTGAGGGCGCAAATTAAGCGAGTGAAACCGAAAATCACCGAAAGTCACGTGACTTGTCAGAAAACGTCAAATTTACCATCATATGATATCCCCAAGTTTCATTTCTCTATCTTGAAAAATGCAGAAAAAAGGGGGTGAGCCACCCCCATGAAACACCCGGTATGCTCCAAAGGTAGATATTAAAAAATAAAATCTTGAAAATTAAACTGGCTACAAAAAAAAACACTAACAAACACCGTTGTTAATAGGGATATTTTGGAACACTTATTTGACACTTCGTAGTTGTTGTGGTAATTACTGCGTCTGCGCAATAGCTAAACGTCATTCCGTTGTGGTAGTTAACCACTACCACTGCCGTAAGCTACGAATCCATTTCGTTGTGGTTATTTTTGTGGTTAATTACTTATTTTGTAAAATTAACCCAAATTTTTTATTTTTCCTCATCTTTAAATTTTTTTACAAGTGACAGTTTTTAATGTGTTCCAAAAACCCTGGCAAAATCGATGAGTAGTAGTGGTAGTGGTTGATAAACACTACCACAGCGGCTGTCAAAGTTGTAAAAATTTTAGGCGTTCCAAAATATCTCTTATTATAAAAATTTGCTTCTACTAAAAAAAAATACACGAAAAAGCATAAAATAAAATATCGTTCGTTTGTGCAAAAAAACCATTCTTATGTTAAATTAAAAATCCCAGTTTTTTGCTATTTTAAGGCAATTTAATTTTTAGGTTAACCCTGAGGTAAGATAACTTCCCCTCATCTTAAAGCCCTGGTTACCCTGGAGTTAATTTTAACCCGGTTTCTAAAGATTTTTACAAGGTTATGTTGCTCGAGTTAAGGCTAACTCGCTATTGGAAAAACGACGACGTCAAAAAATTGTGTTTTTTTGCACAAATGAATGATATTATATTTTATGCTCTTTCGTGTATTTTTTTTCAAGTACATGCAAGTTTTTATAAATAACAACGGTTTAGACTGCCCAGCCGCCGACACGGCGCGGCGCCGGGCCACTTTTCGGAAGGGCGCAATTTTAATTCTTTATTTATTGCCAAGAATAATGTACAGTGTGTTTGCTTATAACTGGAACACTCAGTTTCTTTTTTATTAATGAAAATAAAGGGTAGGTTCCAATTCAAAAATTTCTTGGCAAATTGCAACGAACTTAAGCGCTATAAAAACTTTTTTTTGTTCCCCTTGGTATACAGTGTGTGGCAATAAAGCTAATTTTTTTAAATAGAATACCCAGTATATTTTGCATTTTTCAATTTTTCAAAAAATTAGCTTTACAAAAATACTAAACCCGATTGAAATATCTTTTGCAGTTTCTGAGATATTTGCGTTTAAAATTTTAATAAAATACATTAGAAACGACCATCTGATCATTGCCTTCAATCGTTTTTTTTTTCAAAGCCACTAGATTTTTAAGTTTATATTGTTAAAATAAAGAAATACATTCATGGCCCACTTGGTAGCTTGATCAGTTGGTCATTTCCAATATATTTTCATTTTGACAATCATTAAAACTTGAACGCAAATATCTCAGGGACTACAAAATGTATTGAAATAGTGTTTGATATGTTTGTAAAGCTAATTTTTTTAAAAATTCCAAAATGCAAAAATATACAGGGTGTTCTATCTAAAAAAATTGTCTTTATTGCCACACACTGTATACCAAGGGCAACAAAAGAAAGTTGTTATAACGCTTAAGTTCGTTGCAATTTCCCAAGAAATTTTTGAATTTAGACCTACCCTTTATTTTCAATAATAAAAAAGATACTGAGTGTTCCAGTTATAAACAAACACCCTGTACATTAAAAGTTCATGCAAATAAGCAAAAAAATACAATCACGTCAGTCTTGTCAACAGGACTCGCAGGTGAGCTTTTGCTTAATCAGACCTTACCGCGAACACCCTCGAGACTCATTTGCATCTTTTCATGTAGCAATTTGATTATGATTAACCTGAACGATTGGCGGTCACGCATTTTAAATAAAAAGGGGATCGAAAAGGAAAAGTGTGATATCAACGGTGCGCTACAACAAAAAGGCTGAGCCCTTAGCCGCTAGAATGTTTAAACGATTTTATTTAGCTTATTTACATGATCTCTCTGTCATTGTCAATCCTGATCCTGAAAAAGTTGATGGGGGGGTGGTTAAAGTGGTGAACGGGAGATCATATACCGGGTCCCCAAGGTGAGTAACCTATTAGAATATTTTGGAAACCATACAATGGAAACTGTTCAAACTTTCTATTCTAACATAGGTCCATGTAAACTATCTTTATGAAATACTTTCATATTTGCAGTGTTGCCATTTGCAGGAAAACTTGGCAACAACTTTCCTATTTTAAATTGAATACCCTGTATATTTTTGCAATTTTGGATTCTACAAAATATTTTAGGTATATTTTATGTATAATGTCCTATACCTATGTTCAACTGTTTTTAAAATATTGACAGGTGAATATTGACATTTTTTGACTTGATCAAAACGGTTAAGAATAGAGCAAAACAGTTTTTACATTCCTATCTTGGTTTTTCAAAACCTATCGTTTTATATCTAAACCCAGGGTTAGTTTAACCCTGGGTTAAAAATGGTATAAAACGATAGCTTAGTCAAGACCAATACAATTACTTTCGATCAATATCGGGCAAAAGTGAGAGAAACCGATTTAAACCGAAGATTTGGACCAATAAGATGCATAGTAGCGAGAGAATTTACTCCCTGGGAGCAAATTTTCTCTCGATTCAAGAATAGACCCCCTGGTGAAACAACAAGTGTCAAATGTATAGAGGGCCTGTAAGACTGGTATAGAGTAATAGGAATTATGATAATTTTAACAATTTTACTTCTTTTTAAAATACTGCGAACGAGATTATTTTAGTTCTACTTTCTATCGTAAGATAATAAATAAAATTAAAGAGGAATAGCGGAAAATATTATTAAATCTAATTATTCTTGCCTAAAAATTAAGCCATTTCCGCCAGTTTTCTCCAAGTATTTACGAAAAAATCATTTCAAAGCATCGCCAAAATATCAAGCTGTCAAAGATTAAAATGTCGCAACAATGAACGTCACCGAGTAAAAAGGCACATCGCTATGGAAACCATTATTATTTCATTAACCAGTCGCCTTGATTTATAATGTAAAGATGGTGTGTTACAAGAAGTGCTCAGATGTAGAAGAAGCTAGCAGTGCAACTTGCGATTTTTTTATTAGAACCTATATAACTAATTAGAGCTAATTTAGTGCTAATTTTGTTTGGCAAAAAAAAATTGGAGCTTGCATTTTTTAAAAGTTAGCGCATGCGCTGCTAGGTTCCGTGAGAAGCTAGCAGCGCATGCGATTGCAGCCTAATTAAGAGAATTCAGAAAACAAAAGATACGTACATAATTAGAGCTAATTTAGTGTTCCATGGTTTCATATCTATTTTTTTTTAAATATATAATTGAAGAAGATTGAAAAAAACACTTACAGTGGGATTTACTAAAAGGGTTTAGCCTAAGGAGTCATGTCGGCTCAACAAACTGTTCGGTGCTGCAGAGTTGAGACCTTTGAGTGCGATCTTTCAGTGGAAAGCTTTGTTTGATGATTAAGCTTTTAGATAAACTCAATGTTTTAATTGCAGTTCTGTTTGTAAATAAATGAATAGGTACAGTTGTTTTGGATTCTTTTCATTGAAGACAGTTTTCGTGCATAATCCGTGACCTTCGCTTATGTTTGTTTTGCCTCGTAGTGCCCTCATAAATATATTCTTTGTGGTGAAAACGGGTTCAAAATATGGCGTTTTTCTGGACAAAATTGGAGGTGTTTTATTGATTAATAAACAACTTGGGATATTAAATAAGGTAAATTAATTCTTGTAAAAACGGTTGCTTAACACAGATGATGAAGCTATTATGTGCCAAATTTTTGGCGTATTTACCATTTGCCATTTTGAAACCTGTCAATCAAAATATGGAATATTCTGAGAAAAAAAGCAGTTTTTCTGTGGTATTTTGCAATAACAATACAAAATAATCAATAACTTTGTATCTTTTCTGTATGGGTAAGTGTATTTTGAAAATGGGTTTTAAAATTTAGTACCCCCCACGAGTTTAAATATTTAGACCTGTGATGGGTACTATTTTAGATCTTAGTAAATCCCACTGTAAGTGTTTAAAGTTGTTTTTATTATTTTTATTGTAAAAAACTATGGGAATAAACAAGACAACTTTAAACACTTACAGTGGGATTTACTAAGATCTAAAATAGTGTTTTTTTCAATCTTCTTCAACCTTACGTTTTTATTTTGCTTTGAATCAATAAGAATACTTAACTGACATAACTATTAAAACCGGGCAAAGTACTAAATTTATATTCCATAAGTACTTAATAATTTTAAAGTTAAATATATCAACCCTTCTTTCACCATAAATTTTTTAACGTTCATATACCGGGTGTCCCAAGGTGAGTAACCTATTAGAATATTTTGGAAACTATACAATGCAAACTTTTCAAACTTTCTATTCTGACATAAGTCCATGTAAACTTTGTGGGCAATTTTATGAAATGAACTGTCATCTCAAATGCCTCCAATTTTTGACAACCGCCAAATCGAGTTGCTCACCTCTGGTAAAACAATAACTGTCAAAAATTTTATACAGGGTCTCTAGTCTAGACTAGTCTACCAAGATTCAGCTTGAGCCAACATAACAAATTCGACAGGTAAAAACATGGACTTTTTGTCAATATGACACCGATAGTAGGCCAAAGGATACTAAAACGAAATGAATTAACTGGCTTACTTAAATTTTCATATCAAAAATGCTATGACGTCATCTATTAGCTGACATGAATAGAACAAATGGACGTAGATAGCATATCCTGTGAAGATCCATACCTTGAGAACCGCTACTATTCTGAACCGGCAAAATAGGCTGGTTCCGATTCTCAAGGCATCGAACATGACAGTATGCGCTGTCTACATCGATAGATGACGCCATAGCATTTTTGATATGAAAATTGAAGTATAATCCGGAAATTCATAGAAATTAAAAACTTTTGATTATATACACATGTAAACATAAACAATTATCTGTAAATTTAAACATTATTTAAAGATATTACATAATCTAGGTCTCCTTCTTTTGTTTACACTTCTGGGAAATTTTAGGACCAAGGTTAACCCTAACGGCGACAAAAAGAAAACTGCTTAGGCCGTTTGGATTTCTGTCAACTTTCAAACCTGGTTTTGCGTTCAGTGTGTCATTGAGGTTAGGTTTCGTCTAAATTTAAATAAAAATTGGGTATTCTTTTATCAACACTCATAAAAATCTACTCCTCCGTTACAGGTTCAACAAATTCAGTCAATATTTTTTTCCACTTGGAAAATTTTGAACCGATAAAGTCGCCGGTTAGTTTAATCAGATTAAATGTTAATATCCTCTATTCCGATTTGATTTCTGTCATTTCTTATATCCAGGACCGCCACGGGTTTATTTTAATAAGTCATTATAATACCGATCAAACCCAATCAAAACATATCATTCGGATCAATCATACGACGAAAAAAATGACCGCGTTTCGTTTTTTATATTCTTTAGGGTAAATAAGTGACCAACGATCGGATATCAACAAGTATTAAAACTGCTTAAACCAGGAATTGTGTTTCATCTTTCAATTTGGCTTGTTGCTGACTATGGTGAACACACAATCACTTATGCAGCGTGTCCCAGAAGTCTGGAATAATGGATTTTTTGAGAGAAGTATAGGTTTAAAAAAAACTGATATAGGATCATTTTGGGTAAAAAAGATTATTTTTGGGGATTCAGAAAATGACATAATATACAAAGTGTTCAATTTTTAAAAGTTTTTGTCATATCTTATTTTTGGGACACATTGTATAAAACGGAATACGTTTTTTAAAAATGCTTTATTTACCTAAAATGGTCCTACATAAGTTTTTAAAAAAAACCATAGTTATCTCAAAAAATCCATTACTTTTAGGATATACTGTATATTATTGCACAGTTAGTTTGTTTATACGGGCATCTTAAAGCGCTTTTGTATAAGGACGGTTTAAAAATGTTGTCGTATAAACACCACTAAAACCGTTTGAAGCACTAAATCGACTTTATTTTAAAGCGATTTAAGAGAGTGGTTTATCGCTTAAAAACCCATTTTAGGATCGTTATAAACACTTCCACCCTAAAGAAATTCTCAACCCCGGTTTTCCGAAAAATCTGTTGGTAACTAGGTTGTTTTATTTGTTTTTTCTTTAAACTGACTTTTTGCAGTGGCGGTCCCAGGGGGGGTCGCCCCCTCCTTTGCTTTAGAAAAAAGTAGACAACAAAGATACTGGTGGTAATAACCCTGAAGTCTTTGGTGAAAAAACGAGAAATTACAGACTGTTGTTCTTTAAAGACATTCTAGAATCCCTCCGCAATATTTTGGGGCAGTTTGACCTTCAATTTGTCACACCAAGAATAAACAAACGCATGACGTACTTACCGCGAAATAGAGTTTCTATTTAGAAACAAGTTTTGGACAAAATCATTTCGGACATAATTTTTGACCTGAACATATTCATACCAAGTTTTATACAACGTGAAGCCAAAATCAAAGCAAAATTACCTAAAGTCGTTTCTAAATACTATATATAAACTGTTTGATTAATCCAAATACAAATTCTTGAACTTTTATTGGGAAAAGTCAGTATTTGGAAACAATATTCGTCAGAAGTAGGCATCAAGGCATCATTAAATCAAAACATACCTGATAACGTTTTCGAGGCAATGAACAAGTGTGGCGATATTTTTCCATTGATAAGAACATTCTTGGATATTTGCCAGTAAGTAATGATTCGTCAGAAACCAGCTTGTCATGCCTCAGAAGATTGAAAACATAAATTCTTAAAGTACAATATTTTGATGAGCGGACTGACGTCATTTTTTTGGATCTCTAGACAATAAATATGTAAAAAAAGTCATGTCGTTGATTGTTTCAACTGTTACTTCAAATTGACAACAACAAATTATTTGACATGCGAACTGTTGACAACAAAGAAATACGTTTTCAGAGGCAAAAATGACGTCAGGCCGCTCATCAAAATATTGGACTATAAAAACACCATGACGAAAATTCGTCTGATGGGCTTAGCGTTGCTGCATATTAATTAATATTGAAATCGACATTTAGCGAGTCATTGACCGCTTTGCCCAAAAAAAACCGGAAACGATTTTTTTTTTTGAGAGGCATTTTATTTTTGAGATATGCAATATGAAAGGTATAATAATGTTTCAACAAAAGCTTTTTAGACCTCAAAAAATAGTAGTTTTAATAACTAGTGGCTAAAATAGTGCTTTTTTCTACAAGCATTGTTTTAAATAACGAGCGCAGCGAGGTATTTAAAAACGCGAGTAAAAAAAAGCACAGTTTAGCCGCGAGTTGTTAACACTATTTTGTTTATTCCTTTATAATAAAATCGAAGAAAAGCAGGAAAATACTTTTAAAAATCTCGAACGAAGAGAACCTCTCGCAACACAGCTTCTTTACACTATAAATCAAGGCGGCTGGTAAATGAAATAACAATCGATGTGTCTTTTTAATTTTGACGATATTTTTAAATGATTTTATCGTAAATACTTGGTGAAAACTGGTGGAAATGGCTTAATTCTTACGCAAAAATAATTAGATTTTTTCAATATTACTGTTTTCCGCTATTTTTCTTTAACTTTGGGTAAAAAACGGACAGAAATCTTTTTCTGCACCCGTGATCAAAAAAAAAAAATTTTTTTGGATCGGTAACCAAAAAAGCCTTGTTTTAGTTATCTGAAGACAGTTACTAAAATCATGTTTTTGAAGAAGGTATAAAAAAAAAGTATTTAGCTATTACGTTTGGTTTGTGGTTTGTTTGTTATCTTTGTTTTTTATAACTGAAAAAAAATTACGTAGTTACTCAGGCGCGGATATCAGAGGGATTGGGGGATAATTAAACCCCCCTACCCTGGTCTTAAATTTTTTATGAAAACATTTAGAAAATCAAAAGTATGGCATAAATTCAGGCGCTAGATTTAATATTTACGCTATTAGTAATTTTGTGTTAAAAATGGCATTTGTAGTGTCATTTTCTTAAAAATATTCGCCTGCTGGGCTTTGAACCTATTGATATATTTATAATTTTAGTTTAATTTTAAATCAAAAATGCATTTTTTAGTGCAGCTTTCTTAAAAATTTTCGCCTGCGGCGCTATAATACCGTTAATATTTACGATTTTAGTTTAAATCGACTCAAAAATTCCTAAAATAAAAATGTATGATACGAACGACTTAAAATCTGAGTCACCCCCCTCTAGATTTGAGAATAAATCCGCGCTTGTAGTTATTAAGTTTTGTTTGCATATATTGATATATTCATAAAAGCAACAATAGTTTTTTTTTTCCTATCGAAACCACCCCCCCCCCCTCCTTTTTTTCAAATGGCTGGGACCGCCACTGCTTATTGAAATTTAATGAAGAACGTATAAACACTCAAAGAAGGCGATTTTATTTAAAACCGTCCTTTTATAAAAGCGCTTTGAGGTTAGTAAGTGTTACTAAGATGTAGGGCGAGTTTGTAAATTTACCGATGAGCTCACACACAATCGAGTTCGTAAATACATCTAGGATTCTTCATGACATTCATCAGGTTCTTAAATTAGGTACCCGATTAATTCCACCAGTTCACTAATTGATGGCATTGATGCTCACCGACTCTGGGGGCCGGTGAGCCTTCCTGATGTCACTAATACCATTTAATCAGACGTTTTTCGTTGTCATTATTTTTTAAATTTGTTTAATATATTTTTTTTAATAACGAATGCCGGCTGATCCACAATCGCGTTAAACCATATAACTATGAGATACTATAATGGCCCTGCCCTTGCATTCTATACAAAAAAGAGCCGTACCGATAATAACAGCCTAGAAAAAATGCAGAAGCATAAACTTTTCTGGGCCCGAGTCGACTGCGTCAGGCATGCGCAGTAGATTTTTCGCCTTTGGCCTTGCCCAGGACCAATCCTGATTTTTAAACTATTTTCTTTGTTTGTCAAAGTTATACGCTTTCAAATTTTATATATATTTATATATACATTTGTGCAGATATAAGATGCATGGACATAAGTTTCATCTTCGCCATCCTCCTGAAGCCCTACCAGAATTTTTTTCGTCCATCTTTATTGCAATACAATGAATTTTTTCAAAAAAGCACAAACTTCATTAAATATAAATGTGTTAAAACCCGTTTCCCACCTACGACTTTTTCGTGCATGCCCGCGCACGCGCCGCATGACTGTCATAACATTTCATATTGACATCATGTGACGCGTGTGTGGGCACTCACGAAAAAGGTGTGCAATTTCCATTGGTGGCCAACGGTGCTTCTGTTCCATTGGGGTGCACTTTTTCAGTTTTCATGTTCCATTAGAAAACTAATAATTTCGGTTTTCCACTAAGTGCAACTTTTTCCGCACCAGCTCTGAGGGCTCGTAGCCCACGGAAAACTTTTTCCCGCCTTTATATTTTAAATTAAAACTCACTAATCAACCTCAAAAAGAGTTTTTCAATGGTCTTAAGCTACTTTTATATACATTAAGTGGTTGAATTAAACGAGTGTTCTGTTTTGGGTGCAGACTGCACTGATGCAATTTTTTGACTGCACCAAGCCAGTGTTAGTGCACTACGAGTGGCACACCAATTTTACCAATGGAAACCCCTATTAAAGCAGCGTTCATTGTAAAAAACGAAAATTGCACCCCAACTTCCTATTATTCTCCTAACGTCAAAACATGTCAGCTTCTGGGAAAAATGTCAGAATTACATTATTAATTAATACTTTTATTGGTACCTGAAAAAACTAAGGCCCTGGCGAACTTTAACCTTATTACAGATTTTACCGAGACTGTATTTCGACATCTCCTTTACTAAGTGCATGCTCTCCCTATCAAAAAACCTCAGAAAGGATCATAGCAAATAACAGAGAAAACATCATAAGTTTTTATAATCTTTGCTCATATAAACTTATGATATTTTATAATTTTTGACAAGTTAAAGTGAAACACAAATGCCGCATAGGAGTTCATCATATTTTATCAGCCAGTTGGCTTATAAAAGTTTACAATATTTTATGATTTTTAATATGACAATTCCTCATAAAGGTTTATGAGATTTTATAAGATTTTATAAGATCAACCTGTAACATTCGAAAATAAAAAATTACAGCTCAACTTTAGCACTTGTAGTATTAGTAATAGTAGTAGAAGTAATGTAAGAGATTAATATACACTCAAACTAAACTATAACCTAACCTAAACTATAAACTACGACAACCTAACCCACTATAATACAATAACACTTCTTATGCTTGTACAATATCTACATATCTAATAGAAAATTGTTCTCGTATATCTACTCATTTATCGCCAGGAGCTGTGGGAGAGATGTTACTTTGATAAATTTCTATGAGATTTCATAAGCCAAAACTATTTTTTTACAAGCTTTTATTTAACTTGCAATGTATCTATCTATATAACGAACAAGATATGTTTGTTCGGGTGGAATCTTGCCACTTAATTTTGACCAAGTTCCCGATATTCGATCGGCTTCAAATTTGGCATGCTTATATAGTTACAGCTCCCCTCTACTCGAAGAATATAGTGTGATGAAATTGACGGCTCCCCCCTACTCGAAGGGGGTGGAGGGGGGTATAGTTAAAGTACGCCCGATTTCGTTGAAATAAGGTGTGTCGGGGCACTTGAAGATGGAGATAACGAATTTCTAACCAGATTTTGAAAATTCAATATGGCGGATTCAAGATGGACGATTTTTGGTCATCTTTTGCTAACCAATTTTAACTAACTTATACTCATCCGATTGCTTTCAAATTTGCCATGCATTTATAGTTCCGGTGACAATACAATAATATGTCATTATTAAGTACCCCTCCTCCTACAAGGGGAGTGGAGGGGGGAAAACACCTAAGTTTGTCCGATTTCAATCAAAATTTTGGTATACGGGGGCTTTTGGGGATAAGGAATACGAATTTTTAATCAAATTTTGAAAATTCAATATGGCGGATTCAAGATGGACGATTTTCGGTCATGTTTTGCTAACGAATTTTAACTTACTTATCCACATCCGATTGTGTTTAAATTTTGTATGCGTTTACAGTTCCGGTGAAAATACAATAATATGGTATTCTCAGGTACCCACCTCCCTCTAGCGAGGGAAGTGGAGGCGGAAAAATATTTAGTTAGTGTTCGATTTCAATCAAAATTGGCATACAGGGGTTTTTAAGGAGGGGGATTATGAATTTTTGTAAATAGCTTTTTTTAATTAGTTTTCAGGTGGTCAAAAAACTGATAAAAATCAGTCGTGCTTTTTATGATATTTAATGAGGTTTTTTTATCAGGGTGGTCACATAAAAATCTATAAAATGTTGTAAGTTTGTGTGACTATAAAATCTATTTAAAGACTTATAAAAAAAAATGTTTTCACCAACTCCTAGAAAATTATAAATGTTCATAGAAATCTGTCAAATTCTGTGAGTTTGTCTAATCATAAAATATCCCAAAATATCATAAAAAAAACGATTTTTTACAAACTCTTAAAACATTATAAAAAAAACAAGGGTGTAATCATAGAAACCCATAAAATGTTATGAGTTGGTTTGACTATAAAATCTGTCAGAAAACTATAAAAATATCGGTTTATATAATCACATAATACAACATAAAACAAAAAGAATGTAATTATAGAAACCCATAAAAGTTGATGTGTCGGTTTGATTATAAAATCTCTTAGAAAATCGCTTTTATAAAACCATAAAATATGTTTTAAAAAATGTCTGCACTTATCAAATTTTTAAAAACATTTATAAGCCTGACTGATTATAGGATCCGATAAAAAACACACATATGAAAGCACAAAATTCTTACAAAAATCAAAGACATACCTCATAAATTCTTACAAACTTTTATAAACCTGAAATTTTGCCTCACAAAAGCTCATAGGCCTTATAAAAACTGATAAAATTTAGATGTGTTTTTTACAAGGATTTATGCGGTTTTTTTGGTGGGGCTTCCTTCTAACGTTGGCTATCATTAGCGCGATTTGCATCTTGTCTACTGCCTTTCTGAAAAGTGACGTATACTATTCCGCCAACCACTTTCGTCAACGCCGAGCCGCATTACGTAATTTATGAATAGCCCCCTAATAAGAAAATATTAGTTTTCTGCTTCTTGTTGGCTAGATAGCCATTGCCGCTAAGGCCAGTAGTTTTTAAGATCAAAACTAACTTATGCAAGATTGCAAAAAACATTAGACAAATTATAGTCTGTGCCTATTAGCCAACTTATCAAGTAGAATAGAGATAAAACAACTCATGAAAGGCATATTTATAGGTCTTTCCTTTATTTATTTGTAGAGTATAGATTCCACAAACCTGATGACTTTAATGTGGTCGATTTTTCCGAAAAATATGCCACCAATACACAGTACAGTGGCGTAGCCAGAAATCGACTCTGGGGGGGTTTAATCATTTAATAAAATCAACTATGGCAAATAACTGCAATTTTTGACTTAAAATTAAACTAAAATCTTAAATATTGATGGGGTTTTGTGAATTTGAGTTATTTTTACCCTTAATTTGTTTGTAAAAATGATAAAATGCGCCGCAGGCGAAATTTTTGCGAGAATGACACTTAAAGTGCCAATTTTGACACCAAATCGCAAGCAAATATTCTGATAAAATTACATTTTTGTTAAAAATTATAGTACAGGTTCTTGTATTTTATTCACTATATTTTTTATTTCTGCTGTTACTTGATTGTGCTAATTGTAACCAGGTTTCTCGAGGGGGGGGGGGATTAACTTTAACAAGAAAAAAAAAATATTTCTTTAAAAATTTTGATCTTTTAGGTTGTTTGTAAAATATTTTTGGAAAAGTAGATTGGGTTGGATGCCAAGAAGGAGTGAGTTGCGGTGGTATATATGTTGTCAAATCATAAATTCGCCGAAGATTAAAATTTTAAGAAAAATTATACTAAGAAAGTTTTGAATGCTGGTGAGAAAAATTCCGTAGAATTAAACTAAAACGTTTATTAAAATGAATGACGTCATAGCACCGCTGGTAAAATATTTAAAATTTAAGATACCACACCAAACACACGTCAAAAACCGGAGTAAAGGGTCAAAAAACTGGGGGAGCTGTAGCTCTCCCTGGGCTCCTTGATCATAATTAATTTATTGTAGATTGGGTTGGACCTCCTAGGGGGGTTTTAACCCCCAACCCCCCCCTGGCGACGCCACTGCAATACATCTTCATTAATTTCTTTAAAAAATTTTAATTCGTACCAGTTTATAAAAGCTTCAAAGCTGATAGCGGCTCTTTACATTTTTCAGGCAGCAATCGATGTGACTCTTGAAGCAGCTTCTATTATGTCCTCCAGATTCAACTCATTTTCTAGAGCTGAATCCATTTTTGTAACCAAAACTTTTGAAACAAATTTAAAAGAGCTTTTTTAGCAGTGTAAAAACTTTAGCAAAAAGGTCCTTTCTTGAGAGTGGAAATATTTCGAAAGAACGTGACTTGTATTATATGTAAAACTTTCCGTACGAAAAATCGTACGGAAAGTGGTTATTTTCCAGTCGTTTGAAAAAAAAAATTTAAAGAAAAAGTCGATACTTTTTTTTGAGGCATGAACGCTATTGATCTTTTGATCAGTTATTATACTTTGCAAAGGTTCTGTCATAAATAATTCAATTATTAAAATGCCTTTGCGGTCATCCGACTTATACTGCTGGGTGGCTTGAGATCATAGTAATGAATTGGACAAGGATAAGAGATGACCGCCACCGTAAAAAGAAAAAACACATTTTAAATCGCGAGATTATGGACGTTTTTCTTTATCGATAACTGGCCTCTAATATGTTTTGATGAAAATTCCACAACAGTACCTTTTAACCAATCAAAATGGTTTTCTTTTGGCAGGTCACCATGGCACACACGTATTTTTCTGAATTTTTTTTCGCTTGGGTGGGTAACCAACAGCAAATTAAATCGGAAATTTCCCTACTGTCAATTTAACTGGAAATTTTAGACGAAAATTGGGAATTGCATCCGTTTTAAAAATTGCATCTGGAAATATCCCGGGGATAATTGTCATTTTTGACATTTATAGTTTCAAAACATCGAAATAGTCGACCTGTTTTCAGAAGCAGGACTAAGTTTAAGTTTTATTTTACTATTAGCATTAGAAAAAATATTAATTGTTATTAAAGTATGGTATTATTTAAATAAATAAATATATCAAAATCAACTTTTTAGCAACTACCTAAATAAACTTTTATCAACTCGGGAAATTTTCGATCAAAACATAACACATGCATAAAATATTTCCTAATGGAAATTTTTCAAAATTTGGTCTTTAGCCAATTTTTAAAAAAAAAAAAGCATTCGTGCATTGCACCCAAGAAAAAATCCCTCACCCTGCGAGTTCGGGATTTTTTTAGGTGCAATGCACTCATGCTTTTGTTAAAAAATTGGTTTCAGACAAAATTTTCAAAAATTTCCGGAAATATTTCATGCACTAGTTATATTTCTACTGGAAATTTGTTGACGTACTCGCAGAGTGTTTTTTTTTTACTTTTAGTTTCAACTTCTTTATTTAAACGTGTTTATGGTAAAGACATGATTGTAATTTGGCCTAAAATATTTTATTTGATTATGCAATTTTTCAGTGGCGTAGCCAGGAGGGTTGTTTTGGGGGTTAACCCCCCCCCCATTTTTGCTTATCTTCGTCCAATATAAAATTGGTGTATGATCATTGTTAATTTTTCTCCGTCAGTGTCACTCAATAACAAATTTGTAAGTTTGTTGTCAAAATAAATATTAGGAAAACTACAATTTTGGATGTAAGTATGACGTCATTATAAATGTGTATAACTTAGACTACAAATAATGTAATGTGACAGCTGTAATGGAGCGAAAGTGAAATAACAGGTAGCCTATATTTCAATCCAGGTTACACACTATCTTCTTACCAAATTTCATCCAAATCGGTTCAGCCGTTTTTGCGTGATTAATGGACCAACACACACACGCCCACAAACAAACTATTGTATTTATATTGGGTGTTCCAAAAAAAGCCGGACTTTTTGGATTGCCTACAATTTCCACAATAATTTTTAGAATTTTAAAATTTAAAGTTTGTTTGAAAAAGAAAACTTCAAAATTTATGCGCCCAATGTCAAAACTGACTTTTCTTTAAAATTCAAGATGGCGGACAGATTTCAAAAATGGGTATTTTTGACCCCCCCTGCAAAAACATTGTGTGCGCTACTGTAATATATTTAAGATACGCTATAAATAGCCTTATCATTTAAAGGTATATAACTGTTTAGTTTTTTTTTTAAATCGGTTAAGAAATAAGAAATTTCTGCAGTTTTAAATTTGATGGTGTTTGTGTGGTAGAAAACTTTCTTACTATAAGTCATCTTTTTATTCGACGTTATACAATTTGACTAAAATTTATCAGTATTTAAAATTTATCAGTATTAAAGATTTAAAGCTGAAAGTCTAGATTTTTACACGCCCAGTATAAAAACTGACATTTGTTTAAAATTCAAGATGGCGGACAGATTTTTAAAAAAATTCCCTCCTGAAAAAAAAAGTGTGCGCCACTGTAACAAAATTGAGTTATGTGCTAAATATCCTTATTCTTTTAATGTCAACACACGTTACTTTTATTTAAATCGTTTTGTTACTGTAAGTCATCTTTTTATTCGACGGTGTACAGTTTGGTTAAAAATGATCAGAATCTAAAGATTTTAAGCTTTATGAATAGCTAAAAGAACAAACTTTATGCGCATAATTTCAAAATTGACATTTCTTTAAAATTTAAGATGGCGGACGGATTTGAAAAATGGGTATTTTTTATCCCCTCTGGAAAAAGAATGTGTGCGCCAGTGTAATAAAATGAATACGTGCATTTAATATCCCTATTTTTTTAACGTATATTTACGTAACGATTACTAAAGTAACATTCTTATTTCTTAACTGATTTAAATAAACGTAATAAGAATAATTTTTTTACAGTGGTGCCGAATTTTTTTTCAGGAAGGTAAAAAAAAATCACTTTTCAGATTGTTCCGCCATCTTGAATTTTAAAGAAATGGCAGTTTTGACATAAAGTACATAAAATTTGGACTTTTAGCTTTTAAGAAAGATTAAAATCTTTAAATTCTGATTATTTTTGACCAAACCATATACCGTCGAAAAGATCATAACTTTTAGTGAAACAGTCTTTTACCACACAAACAGCATTAAACGTAACACTGCAGAACTTTCTTATTTCTTAACCGATTTAAAAAATCAAAACGCGTATATGCCTTTAAAGGATAGGGCTATTTAGAGCACATCATAATTTTGTTACAGTGGCGCACACATTTTTTTTTGCAGGGGGTCAAAAATACCCATTGTTTAAATCTGTCCGCCATCTTGAATTTTAAAGAAATGTCAGTTTCGACGACTTTTTTAAATATACTTTAAATTTTAAATTTGGGATAATTATTATGGAAGTTGTACGCAATCCAAAAAGTCCGTTTTTTTTTGGAACACCCTATATAATATTAGTGAGATTCATTTAGTATAAGGTAGGTGATTATAATCACCCCGTTAATTTTAATTACTTAAAAACCATTTAGAAACCCTCATCCAAGAAAAGCTTACATAGTTGGTTACAGTATTTTGCACCTTGATGAATAAGAAAATTGGCCACTATTTATCAAGTTTTTTCTTCTATAGCGTAAATTGTATAAAATGTGTGACTGAAACAGACATGTGTGCTTCTAATTATCGTGCTATAAGAAAATACACAACAAGCAGGATACGGGCACGTTTACTTAAAAAACTAGAGTTATTTAGGCTTATCACCTCCATGTCTTACCTACACTTGCACGGTTCTTGCTCGGCCATAAGGGTCCGTGCACATATTACATACAGGGTGACAAATAGAAACATTTATTGGCTAATTACTACACCAAATATAGTTATTTACCTAACAAGTGCGAAAAGTGGTTTCCGCACGCGACGGCAGTTGCACGAACGACGCGGAACGGAGTTCGGGTAAGCCGTCAAAAGTGGAAAAGGAATTTTCCGCAAGAGTTAGGTACAATGTTTTTCCTACGAGTTTTTTTGTCCATCTTTTTTATCAAAAAAAATGTTTTTAATACGTCAATATTTTATAATAATGCTACAAAATGACACATAAGATAGAATAGTTTAGTTTTTAAGTTTAGAATAGTTTTATTAATGAAAAATGGTGCGGAAAAGTAACTTTTTTGCACAAGTTCGGAAACGATTTTTTAGTAAATTTCCTGCATGTGACTTTTTAAGTTGATGGTTTAAGTTAATGGTTAAGGCTATGAATTTTTTGAACTAAAATATTGCCCTTGAAAGTGAACATCGTGCGTTACATTAGAAATCGTGCGTAAGAGTAAAAATCGTGTGGAAAAGTAAACAAATCGTGCGAAAAAGTAAAATCGTGCGGAAAAGTACAACTTTTAAAACGAAAAGTCGTGCGGAAAAGTAACTTTTTCCCAAGCTCGTATGAAAAATATTATTATAAAATTAAAAAGATAAAAATTTCTATTTTGATTTGTCGTAAAAATTGACCCTTAAAATGTACACTCTTGGCGAAAAAAAAGTAGGACACGGAATTGAAATATGGGTAAATGAAACACCCTATATTAATAAAAATTTACGTTGTTAGTCATTTGTTAGTTAATAGAGACATAAAGCTATTTGTAACTCATCGCGGTATACGTATCCGCATCTAGCGAGAACCAAGCACATTCATTGGTCAGAAACTTGTAGCACGTTTGAAAAGAGCAGATATATGCTAATTTAAGGTGTTTCTGAACGCAATAGGAGCTGAGATACGATACGTGTGCCGTAACGATACGTGATACCAAACGCATCTCAACACCTATCGCGTTCAAGAACACCTTAGATTAGCATATATCTGCTCTTTTCGAACGTGGTACAAGTTACTGACCAATTAATGTGCTTGGTTCTCGCTAGATGCGGATACATATACGGCGATGAGTTAAAAATAGCTTTATGTCATATTATTATTATTATTATTATTAACCTCTCGTTATTTACCTTGATACATTTGACACTTGTGTTTGTCATAATAGTAAATAAATCAAAGGAGATTTTTTTTAGAGTAAGTAATTAATAGAAATTCCTTAAAATCCTATGTTAGGATCTAATAGAGTTGCAAAATTCAACTTTTCAGTTACGAAAAATAACTGATCTATAAGAAGAGCGGCTAACCATTTTGGAGTTAATAAAAATACATTACCACGCTGGGCAAAGCGCTGTAACAAAAACAATACCACAGAGAAAAAACAGGAATACAATAAACGGCGATAATTTTAATACTTAATGGGCTCGCCGTTCTTGTCTAAAACAAGCTGCAGGAGTCGGCATTGAAAAACTTAAATTTTGAAAATATTGCTCTTCGTCTGAGATGATATCTACGGCTCTTTCAATGGCTTCATTCAACTCGTCTGAATTTCTGGGGAACCAATTCCGCTAATAAATTATCTTCACAATCCGTCCCCAAACATTTTCCATGGGATTTAAATCTGGGCTGTTGGATAGCCAAGGTAGTTTCAATATTGTTCTCTCGAAACCAAGTGTTCACTACATTCGCCGTGTGCAAAAGGCAGTTATCTTGTTGGGAGATGAACTCATTATTTTCATGCAAGGCCGAAACAGATGGATATATAATATACCTCTCGCACTAAACCATCCCCATATGTTGACGGAAAAATGTCTTGCTCTCTTGATGTTGTGTGTGTTCTGGATTTTGACTGGAAAATTTTTTCGTCCGTAAAGACTACTTTCTCCCAAAAATCATTCCTTTCTAAAAGATGATTGGACTCAAAAATTACTCGAGCCTGTTTCTGCTCTTCCGTTAAAAGAGGCTTTTTTGCTGCAACTTTACACGATAGATTTGAATTTTGTATCCTACTACAAGTAGTTCGCCGGGACCCTGAAAACATGCTTGCAGCGGCAGCATGGGAGCATGTGGTAAAAGGATTCTGCCTTAAATGATCAAAGAGTCGACCGTCTTGCTCCATTAAACTAATTTTGTTTCGTCCTGATCCTTCCTTTCTCGTTGTGGTATTATTTTCGGTCCAACGCTTGGTCCAGAGTAGTACTGTATTTTTAGATTCGCCCCTCTTCTTATAGACCAGTTATCTTCCGTAAGTCGAGTTATAATTTGAATTTTGGTAAATTCTGAAACTTGAAGCATTTTTTATTTAGTTTGAAGTATACTGTAAGAAAGCGTCAGATAATTGTCAGATATTTCAAAATGTTGACGAATGGTGGCCAAACCAATAAATATCTGAACGTATAGGGTGACATACTAAAAAAAGCAAATATATATTTTACATGTCCTATTTTTTTGCGCCAGATCTGTACATAGCGAGTATGAGTGATACCTAATTTTAAAGATGTGTAAATTGCCTTTGCTTAATATGCTAAGTTTGTTTTAAATAAATTTGTTGGTTTCTGAGATATTTACGTTTAGTTTAAATTTACCATGGACGAAAAAATAAATAGATTTTGCAAATTTTCCTTGGACACGTCGGCCGATTTATTTTTTTTATGGAACCTATTTTGCCACTGTTTGAATTTCTGGTTGATAATGAGTAAACAAATCAAAAATGGCTAAAAATATTGCCCATCCCCTGTTGGCTTAGGATCGGAAGTTTCATTTTTTTTTAGTTTATAATAATAAATAGCTGTGATAGCTAAGTTTTAAAACTGTCACCCCGTGTAGCGAAAACTTTACAAAAAGTTAGCAAGGGAGGGGCAAGGAGTTGGTTTTATAGCGCAATAAGAGTTCAAGGGAAGAAGAATAGGATCATTTAATGAGGAAGAACATGTGCATTGGTCAAGTACTCATGTGTAGCAGGTTCAAAAAGAGAAACGCGAATAAATTGTAAAATTTCATAAATATTTTTTCATTAAAATTTTTATAATTTGTTATGGTTAAGCGTTCTTATGAGGTATATACAGTGAGTTACAACAAAAATGAAGAACGGACTTTTTCACGTATTTTGAGTCTGATTTAAGAAACATTTTCGGACAGGTCGATTTTTTATTTGGGGGACACTTCACAGACACCCCTTCGAGAGAAAAACTAGCAATTAGTTTCCGATATACTCACTTTTAAACTTGCAAAAACCAATACAAAAATCCTTCTTTTTTACGAAATTAAAATTTTATTTTTCAAAAACCCTGTTACCCGTAGATTTTGTTTTCATGTATAGAACATTTTCTCGTTTCATTTCTTCTACTAGGATACATTGCTACAAGTGAAAAAATTTACCTGTACAATTTGAACTTACTTTGAAAGTGAATATCTCAAAAACGAATCGATAGATTTTCGAAATTTTTACACGGTTGTAAAGACGTTCAAGAGACCTTCAAAACAAGGTATAACTGGACCCACCTTAAAGTAGGTTGAACAGCCTCAATACAGGACAATCTCAGAAGGAATAAAAAAAAAATACATATTTTTAATTTAAATAGTTATATATTTATTTTTAGACGTTAATTATAATAAAAAATTATTTATTTTTTCCTGAGGAGTGTACTTTTTTTCATAAAATCGTATTATTATTTATTTTTTCATAAAATTAACTGCAGTTTTCATTTACATTCATTTTTGTAAGCAAAATTGACTTTAAAGTATCGACACTTAACTGCTTTTTTCGTCACTTCAAAAAATGTTAATGCAGCTGAATACTCTTTCGGTCACCGCATTTGTCCCCGGACGACTAAAAGAGTATAATTGGAATATAATATATTTTTCATCTATCCTGGACTGATACTTGCTGATAATTTTTTTAATTTCTGATACTACTTCCATCAGCTTTATTTTGTCACTTTCTATAATTTTATGACTGTTTCTACTGTCGCGGCTTGCGAATGCCAAAAATTTAAATAAATTTCTGCTTGTGGATTTTGAAAAAATCTTTCTAGTATTTTGGGACATTTGTCCATTGGTAGGAGGATTTTTAGGAGTAACTTTTTCAGATAAAAATTTCGCCACTGATCTACTTAAGACTAAGTCGTAATACAGAACAGCGCAGGACATTTTTACGTAAACAGGACATTTTATGATGCAGTACAGTATGCTAATACAGTACATATGGTCACCCTAGTTAAAGTTTATCCCTCACAGGGGCTAAAAAAATGTCAAGATCCCCCTCGAATAAAAAATCGACATGTCTCAGGATTTTTCCAAAATAAGACTCTAAATACATAAATACGCCTCTGTTTCGTTTTTGTTGGAACACACTGTATATAATATCTGTAGCATCACTACACACGCGACTTTAGGTTAGTTTTCATTAAATAAAAAATTAGTCACATAATTTTCAAATGTCTTGAAGGGTTTTACGAGTAAGTCAGAATTACTTTCGTGATAGGGGATGCAAATGCGACCTAACTACCAGAATAATTTGGCATGAACATGTCGCGCTTATGATTTCGATTTACATTAACTTCATATTTTTCAAAGGTACGACATGGTCAATATTTAAATTTTTATTGCTTTGGTATCAATAGGGCCAATTTCTACTTTTTTCAAAATAGCACAAAGATTAGTAGTAGCGGGAAAAGATATGTTTTTAGATGGCTTTTTAACTCCTCTTTCAGAAAATCAAAACAACTTTTTTGAAGTTCACAACCATTTTATAAAAAAAGGTCGTTACCGTAAGGAGAGAGGTCAGCTGTCAGCAATCTTACGACCGGCAATTTTGTTAGGTGTTGTTGTGGGGACTTGTATTAGTCCGCTGGCAAGCATTGCAAGAGCTGTATGCAGCTCCTTGAATTGTGACAAACGTGCAAAAACCTATCGAAAAAATTGATTAAAAAACATAATGGTCAATCTTTCCGTTCTACACTGGCAAATTGTTACATGTTACATTACAAAAACTAAATTTTGTGCCTAAAAACAAAAAGTTTTTCGATCAAACCAAAAAAAAAATCATTTTTGTCGTCTAAACTACGATTTTTGACAGTTATTGTTTTACCAGAGGTGAGCAACTGGATTTGACAGTTGTTAGGGAAATGTTTAAAACAAATTGTGTGTTGGCACTGATAGTTGGTAATCCCTGAAAATAAATAATTTTGTCACTGTCACATTTTTGATTAAGAAACGTCCGGTTTAAAAATGGAATTTTGCTATATCGAAAACTGTAAAAACACGTGCCTCGACAAATTTGTATTGTTCCGTTGTGGAACGGAGAAAGAAACTCGAGAAAAGTGGAAAGAAAACATGCATTTACCAAGCTGGAAAATTAATAAAAATAGCCGAATTTGCGAGGTAGGTGAGCTGCTATAAGCAGTAGGTACAAATATACGCATTTAGCATGTACTTTGTTAATAAATAACACATTATGTTTCCGTGTTTTTTGTAAGAAAAAGAGCACCTAACAAAAATATAGATCAATAGGAGTCTTAATATTTTACCTATTTATTTATATTTTTAATATCCACCGCGTGTATATTCACTGTTTGTTTTTGTTTTTTTTTTTCAAAACTTGACATATTTTACTAACCAAAAAAATCAATCTTTCAAAAACTGTCTGAGGAAATTATAAAAAGAGACAACAAAACATCAGTCCGTTTCATAAAATCGCTTTTACATCAGTCAATTTCATAAAATCGCTTTTGCATGCAAATATGAAAAAAACTAGAAATAGAGGGCAATATGAGTTCTCTACCTCTGGCAAAACAATAAGGGCAAGTTTTTAAACTCATCTGAAATTCATGTAAACATTGACACCGGTGTCAACATTTGATTCAACATCAGATTCTTGCAGCTATCACTGATGATTGCAGTTGTTGGCATCAAGTCGGTCGGAACGCGTTTGATGGCATCGGAACGTTTCAAGAACTTGTTTGATGCATCGAATGCTTAATCGATGAGATTACAAACTCGCCCTAACTATCAAATGTATAGAGGGCCTCTAGTCTAAACTAACCGACACAATAACCCCAAAATCGATAATAAAATGTAATTCGTTGTATTTCCAGTTTCCCAAATATCCCCACCTTATGGAGTAATTTTGGAAGGCTCTTTAAAAAAAAATTTGGGTCTCCTATGGAAGGCCGCCCATCTTTCTTTCATGGAATGTAATACCTATGGGAAAGACCTATCAAAAATAGTTTTTGAGAAAAATAATTTGAAGTTGTATCCGTGATATAATCAAAAAAGTGCAAAAAAAAAATAGCCGCACTCTACGGTAACTAATATTTTCGGAATAAAATATTGTATATTGTCCTTTTTAAAATCAACCAAAATTTTTGTCACACGCTTGATATATTTTCCGAAAGTTGACATGAACATTACCAGTCACGGTTACGCTATACGGCTATATGCTATGCCCCGATAAAGATTTTTCCGCCAGTTTTTCCGATATGGTTCGGAGAAAAAATATAGAGTACCTACTTTTTAAATGACAAAGGACCAAAATTTTATTTTAAAAGTTTCTAATATCTATGACTTCTTGTTATTGATTTAAAGGGAATGTCATTAAGACAATTCCTTGTTGCCATTCAGAAATATGGATAAATGAATAGGAACTCCAAACTTGCCTACTTACTACAGGGAATGTCCAGCCCAGTGTGGTATACTACGGGATGTAGCTGGTACCCGTTAACCATTGTGACCTTTGCCTGACTTTTCCCGCATCGGGATTTTATAGTATCGACAATACGCCTTACAGTCCAATAACACTGTTCTACAAAAAAAACTTTTTTCTTTTTTCTGACTATCTGGTACTTGATTTTTAATGATTTTGGCCTCCTAAACTCAGATCTACTTTCAAAATTTCTCTGTCAGGCACCGTTTTTGAGTAATTTGATTTTTCTTGTTTGATTCATTATTTATCAAAATACGGCAGTGGAATGAAGGATATTTGAAGGCAGGACCAACTATATGAGGGTTAATTGATATTATGTTAATTTATTTTTAGAAAAATAAAAAAATATATTTGGGTCCCCTACACCTTCCCTCCTTAGATCCCCCGACGTGAGAATAATACACATTTTACGTATGTTTTTAACTGTTTTATATTTTACATGAAAAGTAAAAAGTTTTTACAAAATATATTTATTTTAATGCTAGAATATATACAAATATCGAAAAACATAATTTCACAAAAATTAATTTTTTTTTGTATTTATCGTCGCGTTTTTCCCTCTATCTCTTGATGGAAGCGCTCTCCATGCTCATCTAATACTTCGCTGCAATCATCTGAAAAGTAGTCTAAATGGGAATGTATAATATGAACTTTCACAGACATGGATTATAATCCATTATTAGGCCAACATTTGCCCAGAGTAAATTGTTTACTGGGATCTATTCAAGGACACTACCACCGCAGTTTTTGTCTCATACTCATGTAAATAAAAAAAATAAGTATCTTTTCAATGAATTGGTTTTAGGTACAACTGAAAAATTCGCTTTTTTAAAAATGGATTTTGTGTAGGTACTTTAATAAAAATCATAATAGCTACTTATTCATTCATATTCATATTGGAATATTATACACACTCATAGCTTGACATGTTGCACCATTAACTTGATGTGGACACGAAATCAAATGCAAATAAGATGTGTGGCGGGTAGAAAGCCATTTTGGCCTTTTATAAACCTCTTTGTCATTTCGTGCCAGAAAGGATTTTGAAAACTTGGAATTTGTTAAGAATATAGTTATTTACGATCAGTGTTTGTTTCATTTCCCTCATTATTATACATTTTCGGATTTGTGGGTTATGGGACGTGCAACTTAGAGTAAAACTACTTTTTCTATGGCAACAGTTTCGATTGTAATCCAATCTCTTTCAAGCCTCGAAAATTTGTTTGGCACATACTTACAACGTCCAGCGTGGATGCTGAAGTTGTCAAGAGTTTGTTATCTATTAACATAATAGTATTTAAAACACAAAAACTATTATGTTAGTAGATAGCAAACTCTTGACCACTGCAGTAGCCACGCTGGACGACGTATCCCAGCAAACACAGTTCCCTCGGGCCTTTGTCGGTCCGATGTCGATTGCCGAATTTATCGTAATCGGCACGACGTCGATTTACGACATCGGACCAGCAGTATTTTTGTCCGCTTTGCGATGTAGGCCCAATGTATATTTGCCGATGCAGCGTTAGACTGTGGCCCGTCGTCTGACCAATGGTGAATTTTACTATTTGGTGACATCGCCATACGATTAAGGTTCGATATAGTTTAACCACATGGTACCGACCACCCGCCCATAGCTGGTTAATTTGGTCGGTCTAACGTAGGCAACCTGGTCTCGGCCCGACATCGGTAAACTATTCAAGTCCGACATTGGTTTCATAAAGCGGTCCAACGTCGGCGATAGGCGGAGGTCCGTCGGTGGTACCTTAAAGCAGCCCGACATTGGCAAACTACAAAGTTTCGATATGCGGGTGCTTAATCAGTCGGGCTAGTTTAAGTGGCAGAACAGGTGATTCTTGTAGAGAAGTACCACCATCTTGTCAAGTCCTCATTCTAGTTTTGAAATATCTTTGCTCATTTTATATATAATATTATCTTCCACTGTACAGGGAACATAGTGACATACTAGGGAGAAACTATTAAGCAGTTTAAAAATTTTAAGGTGACGTAATCGGACTATCGTCGGTTGCCGATTCTCGACCAATCAAACAAAGTTCCAATCGGACCATCGTCGGCCCTAAAGCAGATAAAGTGATCGTCGGCATAAAGCCGACTATAGTAAATCGGGCCATCGTCAGTTGCCGATTTTCGACCGATTAAAGAAAGTTCCAATCGGACCATCATCGGCCCTAACACAGATAAGGTTTGCGTTGGCATAATATCGACTATAGTAAATCGAGGCATCGTCAGTTGCCGATTATCGTCCGATTAAACAAAGTTCCAATCGGACCGTCGTCGACCCTAAAGCAAATAAAGTGGGCTTCGGCATAAAGTCGACTATAGTAAATCGGGCCATCGTCAGTTGCCGATTTTCGACCGATTAAACAAAGTTCCAATCGGACCATCGTTGGTCCTAAAGTAATGTAGTAATGTGGACCTCCGTCAGTTGCCGATTATTGACCGAAAACTGAAAATCGCAATCTGACCAACATCGAGCCAGAGTGTAGTCGCCGATGCCGGCACACTGCCGAAGTTGTCGACATTGGCCCGATTCAATGCCAACGATTTGTGTTTGCTGGGATGTGCGAAACAAAGAACCACGCACAATTTAAATGGAAACTGGATCTCAGTGGGATTTCAGCGCCATTTAATTATGTTATTGGGACAGTCCCTGAGAGCATTTTGTCTCATAGACATAGGTGCCGATATCTACAGGGTGAGTCAATAATAGCTGCCAAAATTTTTGTGTTGATTTTTATTATTATCATGATGATGACGGATATCGGCAAAAAAAGCATCAATTCCTACTAAAATGACAACGCTGAATATAAAAATGACATTTCATTTGACACCTGTCAAACCCTGTCAAAATGGTGGAAAAATAATGAATTAAATTGAAGTTTTTGGAAAAGTGAAAATGAAAAAAGTGAATAATACTTTACTCTGCCGAAAACATTTAAAAAAAGTGACAGTTCTGTTAATTGTCATGGGGAAAACCACTGATATGATGACACATATTTAGTCAAACTACACTAAATTGAGGTCGATGAACTCAAAAATGTCATTAATTTTGACGCATGTCAAACTCTGTCAAAATGACAAATAAATAATTTATGAACGAATTTTACGAAAAGCTAATACTTTCTTTTTACTCTCTTAAAGTTAAAAAAGTTACACTTTTTTCAACTGCAATTTATCGGATCGAGTGACTGACTTTTTTTCACGGTTTTCGATTCGATATCGTCAACAGAAGAAAAAAGGTATTTGCTTTTCCAAAAACTTCAAGTCCATTAATTATTTTTCCGCCATTTTGACAGAGTTTAACAGGACCCAAAAGTAATAACATTTTTGAGTTCATCGATCTCAGTTTAGTGTAGTTCAAGTCCCCACTCGTAAATATCCCAGACAGCAAAGTTACGTACCAGGTACGTACGTCGTACCTAATGATCGTACGAAGAGTACGTACATAATACTACGCTAACTCCATTGTACGTACTAGGGACGTACATATTACGTGCACTTTCCAACGCTATGTACGTCTTAGGTACGTCCTTGGGACATGGAAAATACGTACCATGTACGTACATTTGTGTACGTACCATGTACGTACTTTTTAGTTCCTGCGGTGGACCAATAAAAAACAATTGGACGTAAAATGTACGAGGAAGAGTATTCATAAAATATCAATTATTTTAAGAGAATAAAAATTACTTATACAAAAGTTTGCTTTACAAGTGAGAGAAATATTTCATAAATGAACTACGTACGTACATAGTAAGTACGTACAAGAAAAGACCTAAATATAGCGTATTTTTACGTTTTTACTGTACGTACGTTTTACGTACACTTTTGAACGTACATCGTACATACCTAGTAGGTTCCGGGACGTAAAGACGTAAATCGGATGTAAAATGTACGTCCCTAGTACGAATGATGCTGCCTGGGATGTGTCATCGCACCGGTGGTTTTCCCCATAACAGTAAATAATAGTTAAGACAACTGTCACTTTTTTTACGGTTTTCGATTTAATGTCTTCAGCAGAGTAAAAAGAACTTATTTACTTTTCCCAAAACTTCAATTGCATTAATTATTTTTCCGCCATTTCCACATGGTTTGACAGGTGTCAAATGAAATGTCATTTTTAAATTCAACGGTGTCATTTTAATGGGAATTGATGCTTTTTTTGCCGATATCGGTCTTCATAAGCATTATATGAGACAAAATTCTCTCAGGGAGTGTCCCAATAACATACTTAAACGGCGTTGAAATTCCACTGAGATCCAGTTTCCATTTAAATTTTGCGTGGTTCTTTTCGAGGCTTGAAAAAGATTGAATTGCAATCGAAACTGTTGCCATAGAAAAAGAAGTTTTACTCCAAGTTGCACTTCCATTAACCCACAAATCACAACCCTTGCATTTTCCGAAAAAAAGCCATAGCGATAATAACTTTCCTAATGAACTTAGTCACCAAAAATGCAGAGCTGAAAGCTCTTCTGGAACCGAGCAGACTGCAGCAGGCATGCGCAGTAGATTTTTCGCCTTTGACCTTGCCCAATCCTGATTCTTGAATTATTTCCTTTGTTTTTCAAAGTTATCATTCAAGAAAGAAAACAGGTCTACTTCTGATGCGATTTCCTTCTTAACCAATAAAATGCACGAATCTCTTGATAATAATAAACCTTACGCTGCAGTGTTTTTGGATCTGGCTAAAGCTTTTGACTCTGTTAGCCATCAAAAGTTGTTAGTAAAACTGGAGAGCATGGAGTGTTAGAGGCTTAGCTTTAAAACTAATACAGTCCTATCTAACGGATAGACAACAATCTGTTATGATTGGAAAAACACTAAGCAACAACAAAACCCTTACCTTTGGCTTACCTCAAGGCACCGTTCTTGGCCCTGTGCTTTTCATTGCCTTCATCAACGATCTGCCTAACTTAAAATTTCATGGGACACTCCTTTCTTTCGCAGATGACACCTGTCTCTTTATAGACACGAATTCATGGAGCGAGATAGAATTGTCATTACCAGAAGATTTTAAAATTATTGTACCATGGCTAGACTCTAATCTATTAACAATAAATCTTACCAAAACCATCTACCTACCGTTCTCAATCATAAGAAGGAAACAACCTCAAAACGGTCTTAAGATAGCTTTACCTTTCAGAAAGAACCCCTATAGGACTATTCCAATTTCTTAATGGCCAAAATATCTAGGAATAACATTGGACTTTAATTTAAAGGGGAAATCACATATTGACCAGCTAACAAAAAAAACGTCAAAACCCTTAAATCTATGTATTTCGCACTAGTCCAGTCATTTACTAGAATACGGCATTGTTGGGTGGGAAGGCGCTTATAATGAAAATATCCAATCATTAGTTGTGGCACATAAAAAAATTATAAAAACAATATTTAACTTGAGCGCAAAGTTCCCTAGCTTGGATTTATTCTATTTCACAAAGATACTATAAAACAACTATTCTACAGGTCATTCATGGTACAAAATATTAAAAACAAATCTTTTACTCAACCAGAAATACCTCAACAACGTCACTATACTCGATTTCAAGCTAGTGAAAATATCACGACTAATAAACTAAAAACTACAGTAGGGCAACACTTCGTTTATGTTGGAAGTCAAATTCCCTTATCTCTGAAAAATAAATCCGGCTACGCAAGTTTTAAAAGAATGTTAACGCGGTGGTTAATTGAAAATACATATTCATTGTAATAAAAATAATAATAATGCAGAAAGCTTATTTCTATAATTGATTTTTTTTGGCATGCTTCGAATTCTTGGTTCACTTATTTTTATATAAATTTAGATTATTATTTTTTTTTTGTTTACTTGTTTACAATTTCATTTAATTTATAAATATGTATATGTGTAGTAATAAAAAAATTAATCTAAAACAAACAAAAAACAATAACAATCTAAAAACTAATTCAATAATGTTCTTTGAACCAGACAGACAAGGACTTTTTGACCTTCAGTTAGTTCAAAGTTCATAAAAGTAAAATTTTTTCGCTAACATCCTTAAACTATGTACCTACCTACTATTTTTAAGCAAATCTGTAAAGTTTTGAAATAAATTAAATTGAATTTTATTGAGTCCATGATGGTGGAGTTGATAATTAAATAAAAAAAACTATGGTCTTTCTCCACTGAATTTAATTTATGATTTGTTAAAACCCCGACATGTTTCAGCAGTTTAGACTACCATCATCAGGGGGTTTTAAAAAAACCCAAAGAAGAACAAAATAGGCTTAAGGCTTTACCTATGTAAAATTTTAGCAAAGAGTGTACTGAGTGAAGTTATTATCCTTTTATGTATGTGTTTTTTTTTAATTTGTTTTTTTTATTTATGAGATTTTAGTTAATTTGATTTAAAAGAATAAGTTACTTTTTTATTTTTTCTTATTTTATCAAGATTCTAATTTAAAAAAAAAAGGACATTTAACTTATTCTTTTAAATCAAGTTAACTAAATACTGATACATAAAAATAAATTTATAACGATCTGAATCATTCCTATGTGTATAAAAAAAAACACATAAATACGAGGATAAGTAACTTTACTCTTTGCTACAATTTTACATAAGGGATTAAGTCTATTTTCTTCATTGGGTTTTTTTAGAACCCCTTGATGATGGAAGTCTAAACTGCCGAAACATGTCGAGTTTTTAACAGATAAGAAATTAAATACAGTGGAGAAAGACCATAGTCGTTTCATTCAGAGTTCTGTTACTATTGTTACACATTTTGAAATCCTTGGGCCATAGTATCTCATAGTATATTTTTTACCTTTCCAGCCCGCCAACCGAATACATTGGGAAGGTAATAACTTAGTACTCATTGTATAAGAAAAGAGAATTGAATGTTCTGCACTTTCTAAGATAAGTAGCTGTGTTATTTTAAATTAGAACATATCTGATTTATAAGCATATTGTGCGGATAGTAAGAATATGGTACGAGCTTGACATTATAGTCCAACAAAATTAAAATAAAAGACAAAAATTTTTTAACAGCAGTTTGATGACTGGAAATGATAAAGGGGCTTTTGATAAACGTTTTTAAAAAAAAAATGCGTGAGTGGGGCTTTTGCTGGGTGGATTTGGTGGGGGGAAAGAGGGAGAAAAATGGTATTATTGTAGTTTCCGGCAAAACTGAACGTCATGGAATAAAAACATCAATACAAAAATTGTAGACGGTGCAAAGTTCTACAACTTTTTTAAATGTCACTTTTTCACATAACCTCAAAATCTTCGAGAAAAATGCGAAAAATCGTAATATTTTTATTTTTCCGTTTCTTATTTTTCATTTCCGCAAAAATAATTGTATTTTCACGAAACTTTGCCAAAATATACCCCTCTGTAGCTTTAATGCCTACAATTTTTTTTAGGTAAAAAAGTTTAACATTTTTTAAGATATGAATTTTTTTCTATGCAAATCACTTTTTTTTCAATCAAAAATTCTACTCAGGAAAATTCTCCTAGTAAAAAATCAAAAATTAATTAATTAATTAATTAAATTGATTAAAAAATTAATTTATTTTTAATTTCCAACAAGAAACTAAAATTTTGAGCTATTTCCGTCCAAAAATTATTTCGATAGAAATAGAAAAAATTCGCTTCTCATATTATCCTGATTTAAACATAGTTTACAAAAAAAGGTAATAAAAAAGTTTTTTTTAAGGAAAGCAGTTTAGATAAAAAATACATATTTACAACTGAATGGTGTAATCGATTCTTGATTTTTTTTTAAATTGAAATAAATTATAAACAATTACTGAAAAATGAAATGTTCGTAATGCATGTTTTTTAATTGGAACTATAATTTTTTATTATCTTACCAAAAAGTATATGTCAAAACAAAAAAAAATGAATAATGTCAAAAAATTCTACTCAGGAAAATTCTCGTAAAAATTAAAAAATAAATAAATATTGAAAACGACAATTGATTTTGCAATTCCAATTCCGGCTTAATAAACTCTCTAATAGATTACCTAACGATTTTTCGTGAGCCAGTAATATAATTATCCATTTTAATAATTTATAAAAAAAATACATGCATAATAGACACGGATTTTAGATTCAAATTTATTTAGAAGGTAAAAAAAATAATTTTAGATAATTTATTAAAAAAATATATTTTAATTGTTAAAATAAAATAAAAAATAAGTGCACCAGTCGATTCTACGACAAACAACTTTTTGTTTATGTATGACATTTTATTAATCGAAATAAGATGTTTGTAGCAATACTGCACAAACATAAAAAAATGACGGTTTGAAAATGTTGGTCCGAGGCATATCATTAGAACAATTTTAAATACTAAATTAATTTTATTTTAAACCGGAAAAAAATTTGTTAACTTAGTTGTTTTATTTGCGGTTAAAACAAATGCAATACAAGATTTTTTTAATATAACAATATATATGTTTTATTTTTGGTCAACTGTAAGGTAAGAGGATTGACAGTACATCGATCAGCTGTTAGGAAACGATTTTAATGAAGAAGAAAGCGACTTTATTTAAAACCGTTCTTATATAAAACCGGTTTTAGGCGCGTATAAACGTAGAAAATTAAATACCGTCTACTTTGTATTTTTTCGGTAGAAATAGATGGTGTAATCGGTTGTTGATTTTTTTTTAATTGAAAGAAATTATCAACAATGAAATGAAAAATTCCTTGTTGCAAAAGCCATTATTTGTTTTTTCGCATTTCTGAGCATGTTTTTTAATTGTTACTATAATTTTTTATTATCCCACCAAAAACTATCTGTCAAAGCAAAAAAAATGAGCAACGTTAAAAAATACTATGAGAATTTTCCTGAGTAGAATTTTTTATTGAAAAAAAGTGATTTCGAGCGAAAAAAATGTTTATCTAAAAAAAAATTGTAGGTATTAAGGACACAGACAGGTATATTTTCAGCCAGTTTCGTGAAAATGCAATTATTTTTGGGGAAATGAAAAATAAAAAACGATAAAAATTACGATTTTTTGCATTTTTCTCTAAAATTTTGAGGTTATGTTAAAAAGTGACATTTACAAAATTTGTAGACTTTTGCCCCGTCTACAACTTTTGTATTGACGTTTCTACTCTATGACGTTCAGTTTTGCCGAAAATTGCAACAATACCATTTTTCTCCCTCTATCCCCCAACCAAATCCACCCCGCAAGAGCTCCACTCACGCATTTTTTTTTTAAAACGTTTATTAGAAGCCCCTTTACCATTTCCACCCATCAAATTGCTATTAGAATTTTTTTCTTTTTTTCTCGCTAAATGAGTTAATCCGATCGGTCTATTAGGGATATTTTGGAACGCTTATATGATGACATTAACTTTAAGATTTGAGAAAAAAAAACATTCTTATGCTTTCACAGACTGCATTCGCTGTAATGGTTTTTGAAATATAAAAATCGAAAAAATGGCAAAAATTCCAATTTTGTGTGAGTATTTTTTAAGTAATTAATGTATATATCTGTCTGTCTATACTCTGATTTTGATAACCAAATAGGATAAGTATAAAAAATGGCAATATATATTTTTTTAATACCTAACCATTTCTTTTGTTACAGGTTTTGGATGAGCCATGCCCCATACTGGTAAGCAAAAGCCTTCACTTATCTTTTTTAAATAACTAAAATGAAATCAAAATTATTTCAAAAAAAAATTAAATTTTTAGTATAGGTACCACGTTTTTAAAATGGACTAAAACTGTCCCAGACAAATAAACGATACACGAAAAACGTTGGGCGCACGAATTGTTCATCTAATAAGTCACTGACGATTTTATTGCTGTTTTTAATGATATGACCTGTAGTGCCTGATTTTAACACAAAAATGAGTTAATGAAATAAACTTTTTGCAAATATGTCAAAAAAAGACAAAAGTTTTATGCATCTCGAAAAACTTATCAAAATTTATTACCTGTTTTTATTTTATGCAAGAAGTTGTTATACGAAAAAACCTATAATTTTTTATTTCTTAATAGAATTTATCAAATTATACATCGATTTACAGACAATAGATAGAAGTTTTTTGTACTTCCGAAAAAAAATATACAAAGTGTCTCAAAGAAAACCCAACGGTTTTGGACATCCGCCATTTTTAATTTTTGATAAATGTAATTTTTTTGACATATTTGCAAAAAGTCTATTTCATTCCCTTTTCAAAACTCTTTTGTGTTAAAATCCGACAATAAATAAAAAATTGGCAGTTAAAACAAAACAGTCCGGTTTTTGTGATCCACCCTATATATATATTATTATTATTCGTATTATCTATTGCAGGCACCTCAAGTTTTACGATCTGTATGTAGCTAGGAAAAACTATTCGTAACAGCTTTGGATCAAAAGTTATAAATTTTAAAACATATATCAGCCCCCTCTCCACCTCCACACAACTTCATTGTTTCTTCCTTAGAGATTAGGAAATATTAAGTGGAAGTCAAATCTTTGGTTTAAAAGTAATGAATTATAAAATATATTAACCTTCTCTTACCCCCATATCAACCCAACCCCCGAACTTTTGTTCTATAAAATTGAGAAATATTCAATGTAAAAACTGCATATTCGTAGCAGCTTTGCTTCACTAGTTATAAATTTTAATACATACCCTCTCACTCCATTAACCAACCCCCTCCTCCAACCAAAGTTGCTTTTTTTTTTATAGGATTACGAAATGTTTAGACGAAGTAAAATCTGAAAATTTTTTGAATAATTAAATATATTAACCCCCACCCGCATAGTTTTCATAATACTGTATTGTCACCGGCCCTACACAGTGGCGTAGCCAGGGGGGTAGGGGGTTTTGGGGTTAAAACCCCCCCAGGAGGTCCAATCCAATCTACCATAAATTAATCATCCCACCCGCATAGTTTTCATAATACTGTATTGTCACCGGCCCTACACAGTGGCGTAGCCAGGGGATAGGGGGTTTTGGGGTTAAAACCCCCCCCAGGAGGTCCAATCCAATCTATCATAAATTAATCATCATTAAGGGCCCCAGAGAGAGCTATAGCTCCCCCATTTTTTTGACCCTTTACTCCGGTTTGTGACGTGTGTTTGGTGTGATGTCTTAAATTTTAAAAATTTTGCCTGCTGTGCTATGACGTCATTAATTATTACAATTTTAATTTAATTTTAAGGAATTTTAATCACCAATATTCAAAACGTGTAATAAATGGCATACTTAGCATAATTTTTATTAAAATTTTCATCTGCGGCGCATTTATGATTTGGCAACAAATCTATATATACCATTGCAACACAACACTTCTTGGCATCTAACCCAATCTACTTTTTCAAAAATATTTTACAAAAAAACTAAGAGATCAAAATTTTTAAAGATTTTTTTTTTGTCAGTTTTGGCCTGCGGCGCTATACCAATATTAAATATTTTTAAAATTTTGTTTAATTTTAAGCAACTTTTTTGTCAACCAACCACATACATAATTTTTTAAAAAATTTTGCCGACGGCGCTTTTAAGAGTTGGCTAATGAGACTAGATGAAACTTGCTTTCAAAAATAAGTATTTGTGTTTCGTATATACACTACCTCAACATCTATTAAACCGCCCCTCTCCCCTCCGTTCATTTTAAGAGCTCAAGCAATAGGCACCTACCTAATTTTGAAAAATTTGCCACAGGTAGGTAGTAGATTCTTATTAAATGATAAAACCCCCCAGAGTAGATTTCTGGCTACGCCACTGCTACACAAGTATACCAAATTTCATTAAAATCAGTCAACGGGAAGTTAGCTTAAAATCTATTTCAACATTTGGACCGAACAGACAGACAGACAAAGAAGCGGGCTAATAAAAACGGGGTAAAAAGGATTTAGTGAGAATAAATAAAAACAAATACAGAATAGCGAGCATTCTCTCAAAAAATCTAGTGGTTCTCATTAGTAAATGAGAATATAACTTGTGCATACTAATAACTGGAATTTTTTTTCTGGATGAATAAGTGGAAATCTTTGGAATTCGCATGACATGTGTCAAAATTTTCCCCAGAAATCACATCTTATATTTTTATATTAGAGTTTCTATTATTTTAAATAAAATTTGTCATCTGATGGAAGCACGCAGTTTAACTCGGTATATTCTCTATCAAAAATAACGCGTGCATATCAGATTTCCTTCTCAGAAATTTTTGAAAATTTCGATTTTTAGCCAATTTTTTTTAACAAAATTTCCAAAAATATGTTGGAAATCTGACATGCTCTAGTGAAGTGTCGGATTCTTACCGACTAAAATCACTCCGAGAATGACTTTCCCTGGCTTACATTAATGCCTCTTGGTCCTTGGCTCAATGGGTTCCCAAGTTTGGATTTGGTTCTCCTGTTATACGTTCCACCTCACAAGTTCCCCAGCCAGATGGTATCTATAGCTGTCCGGGACCTGCTGGTATGCTGATGACATTTACTCCATTAGTGGTGGTTAGGTCGGGGCAATGGTCTATTAAAGTACAAGTCTAGATATTTACGGACAAGGCTACGAAGGAGCCGAGTCCGGAATTTTTAGACGAGTATTTTAATGACATTTCACAGCCATGGAAGTATCGTACAACGTTTTATTTCATACTGTTTTATATTTTATTTGATATAAAAAAGTGATGAGACAGCGAGAATAAAAATTGTCTCAACTATTACTTCAAAATTATTATCACATTATTGTCAAAATTTTTACAATGTAAACCGTGAAAATTGGAGCGAAGCGATTTAGTGGGCAAAATCAATTAAAAATATTAAATTTATCATCGGACGTTGAGTTCAAAAAAGACAAATAGCTGCGGGAATTTTCCTGGATTTTGTAAATGTGGTAGAAAATTTCTTATTTAATGGATTGGTAACCAAAGATAAATCCAAAGATGTACCTGATGCTGCCCCTGTAAATATTTTCAAATAATTCGAACTGCAGTATTACCGTCACCGATAAAAATTGATCAGAAATAACCGTGTTAGTAAAAATAATAAATTTCAGTTTCAGTCCGGTAAAGTTACTTTATCGGATGTAACTTTTTAGTTATATAGCAACAGGCATATATGTATCTACTTACTTACAACATTTCACAAGTTTTACAAAAAGCGAGCTAAAAAAATTGCAACTTTGATATTTTTGGCGTTCTTCGTGTAAAAAAATAACATATTTATAGCGGACTAAATAAAGTTTTAAGTAATAAGGTATTTGTGGTCAACTAGTAGAAACTTAAAGTAAATATTTAAATGCATCGGTATCGGTATACGTATCGCGTTCGAAATAAAGCCAAAATACACTACATTTTTGACTTGTTTATGCGATGTTTCGAACGGTGCCCACATTTTTGAAAGGTGCGATGACAGAACTGCTAACAGCATTCGATGCGTGCGTTGGGATTGACGTAACGATACGTTCATCACTCCGTACGCATCGATTGCTGTCAGCTTTTGTGTCATCGCACCCGTCAAAAAAGCGGGTATCGTTCAAAACATGGCATGAGCCAACCAAAGGCGCGGTTACATTTTTTCCCTAGATCAAAAGACTCTCTTGGTTTAGTAAAATTCAAACACACCCACAAATGTCACTAACAATTTTATAACCTTATAAAGTACAACTGGTATAACTTATAAAATCGGAGACAGATTGTTAATTAGTATAATAAAATAAGTAAGACTTTGCCATTTTAGTTTAGAAATAATTTCTGCTGTTCCCCAGTGTAATAATTAATCTTATTTAAACCTTATCCAGTTTGGAACAAATAAAAATAAACTAAATCTAGAGTAAGGTCTTTAATTTTCTGTTAGTAAATAATGCACAAAAATAGGTACTGGCTACGATTGGGTTCTTGCTTGGTAATTTGATATAAGGTCATTGTGATTTGTTTAATCGCGTAAAATTGTGAGACAAAATTCAGTTGTAAAAAAGGAATAAGGATAAGGCCATGTCATTTGTTGTATTTTTTATTTTTATCTAAATTAATAACTGCTATAAACCATTAATTGTTACTAACAGAAAAACAATGAAATATTAGGGTCTCTTTGTGACCGAAAACTCTTACTCTTAGATAACCACAACGGTAGCGATAACTTCGGCGTTAAATGTTACTAGACACTAGACACTTAAAGTAAATATTTCAACGCATCCGTATCGGTATACGTAACGCGTTTGAAAAAAAGTCAAAATACGCTACATTTTTGACTTGTTTATGCGATGTTTCGAACGATGCCCGCTTTTTTGAAGGGTGCGATGACAGAACTGCTGATTGAAATCGTTGCGTACGTACGTGGGTCCCTAACGATACGTACAACCTTCCGTAAGCAACGAGAGTCGAACGCGATACGTATACCGATACCGATGCGTTGAAATATTTACTTTAAGTAGACACTTAAAGTAAATAGAGACATAAAGCTATTTGTAAATCATCGCGGTATACGTATCCGCATCTAGCGAGAACCAAGCACATTGATTGGTCAGAAACTTGTAGCACGTTCGAAAAGAGCAGATATATGCTAATCTAAGGGGTTCTCGCTAGATGCGGATACGTATACCGCGATGAGTTACAAATAGCTTTATGTCTCTAATATTTCAACGCATCCGTATGGGTATACGTAACGCGTTCAAAACAAAGTCAAAATACGCTACATTTTTGACTTGTTTATGCGATGTTTCGAACGATGCCCGCTTTTTTGATGGGTGTGATGACAGAATCTCGTTACGTACGGAATGTTGTACGTATCGTTAGGGACCCACGTACGTACGCAACGATTTCAATCAGCAGTCCTGTCATCGCACCCTTCAAAAAAGCGGGCATCGTTCGAAACATCGCATAAACAAGTCAAAAATGTAGCGTATTTTGACTTTGTTTCAAACGCGTTACGTATACCGATACGGATGCGTTGAAATATTTACTTTAAGTGTCTAGTAACATTTAACGCCGAAGTTATCGCTACCGTTGTGGTAGTCTAAGAGTAACAGTTTTCGGTCACAAAAAGACTGTTTTTCTGTTAGTAACAATTAATGGTTAATATAAGTACCTATTTTTGTGCATTATTTACTAACAGAAAATTAAAGATCTTACTGTAGATTTAGTTTATTTTTATTTGTTCCAACCTGGATAAGGTTTAAATAAGATTAATTATTACACTGGGGAACAGCAGAAATGATTTCTAAACTAAAATGGCAAAGTCTTACTTATTTTATTATACTAATTAACAATCTGTCTCCGATTTTATAAGTTATACCAGTTGTACTTTATAAGGTTATAAAATTGTTAGTAACATTTGTGGGTGTGTTTGAATTTTACTAAACTAAGAGAGTCTTTTGATCCAGGGAAAAAATGTAACCCCGCCTTTGCTTCCCCCAGAAAAGATTTTACTACCGCCCGTCCCTTCATATAAAATTAGTACTTATGAAAAATTTTGTGAAGTCCATGAACAAAGAAAAGTTTCCTGGTATCACTGACGCTAAAATTGAAGAGGGAATATTTGGTTCCTCACATTAGGAAACTTTTCAGAGATGCGCAATTCGATTCTATACTTTAAGGCAAGGAAAATGGAATGGAATGCATTAAAATGGTTGCAATAAATCTTTTGAGAAACACTAGAGCAGAAAACTATAAATATCTAGTTGCCCAACTTCTTTTGCATTACAAATTCTAGGATGTAACGTATCGTTAAAAATTTATTTCTTGGATGTTCAGCAGGATTACTTTCTCGAAACTCGATGCTATAAGTGACGCGCACACGGTAAAGAGGTTCCACTAAGATATTTTAAACATGAAAAGAAGGTATCAGGAAAAATGGAACTGTGAGATGCTAGCCGAGAACTGCTGGACTATTACCAGAGATTCACCAGAGTTTACTTTCAAAAGGCAGGCTCAGAAGTTTAAAAAACAAAAAAGAAGTAAAACCTCCAAATCAGTTACTTCAACCGAAAAGAATCTAAAAACAAAAGATCTTGAGCAATTAATTGCCTTACAAGCAATATCCTATTAGAAATATTAACACGCCAGGACGAACCTGCATCAGGTGACTTAAATAAGTACCAGTGCGGAACGATGCCTATTTGTGAGTGATTCAAAGTTGGAAATCAATGTGTTTGATGGTGTTTAATTATATTTGGGGAGGGTGAACAGTGAAACCACTGATGAGCCCACGCTGGTTGCCCAGAGCGGAACATCGTTTGATCATTTCTCTTTTCACTTTGGTCCTTTGGGTGTCCCTTGTGGGATGGTCATCCAAGTTTGAATTTTCGTTGTTTGCACCAAAGATCTTTTGGTCTTTTGTTTTTAAGCTTTTATTAAATGCACTCAAAAGTAGAAAATAATTTTTTATCTTTCTTATGCCATAATAAAAGCGATGGGTGCAAATTAAAAATTTTGTTTTTACGGTGACAAAGAGAGAACTACAAAAGAAGAACAAAATTCTTCTTCTATTCGAATGATAAACATAATGCTTTCATCTAAAGAAGCTGAGAACGGGTGAGATTGCCGTGCTTGCCAAACCTTTGAAAATGTCCTTAGCTTAAAGAGTAATACAACTGTTTCTTAAAACAATACCTAAAGTTAAAATTTTTAATTTGCACCCATCATTACGGTATAAGAAAGATAAAAAATTATTTTCTACTTTTGAGTGCATTTAATAAAAGCTTGTTCTTTCAAAGTTTTTTTTAATAAAAATTTAATACTGGAAAACCTTCCAAGATAAACCCAACATATTGCATATTTTTGGATTAAAAAAAAAACCATTGTTAATTTAAAAAAATGTACAGGATGTTTTATTTCAAATAAAGAAGTTAATGTCAAAATTTGAAAGTTTACAGAAAATTATGTAACTTATGTGCGAAAACTTTTTCCCAGCTTCAATACAAGGGAAGTAAAGGGAAGGAGGTGGAAAATATGGTGAATCACCCTGTACTTAAGTGTCCAATAATTTTTTTTGTAGACGCAACGGGTCCAGAAAAATAAACATTGATAGAGGGACTTACTTGACGGCTTACTGGAATTAAATTATACTTTTTTATTTTTAAAAGACTCTTTTAAACTATAAAAATATTTTTGTATTAATATTTCTTCTTTTTAAAAAAAAACTGCTTTTTTTCTACTGAACTTTCGCTTGAACCCTCAAAAATAGGCACTGAAGTGAACCAGGTTCAACAGCATGGAAAAACTCCGTTTAAGTTCCTTAAACCGTGTTCAAACATTGAACTGGTTTTGAACGCATAGCCAATAAATCAGGCATCTCGGATTCTACAAAATACCCTTTTCTTAATTAAAATGAAAGTACTAAAATTTATGGGAAAAAATCACATGCTCCAGAACAAACAAGAATTTTAGAATTACTCGAGTAAACTTTTCTCGTCATGCAATCACAATCAGCCGGTCGGAAAAATTATAAAAATTTCGCGTGAGGGTACCATATTTTCGAGAACCCACCTGCCCGTAAAGAGAGGGTTCCACAACCTTAAAAGCCACTAAAAAGAGCTTAGATCATTTTTATCTGAAACTATCAAACTAATTTGCTGCAGTTGCTTTTTGGAACCATTATTATAATTATGGGGTTAAACGGAAGAGCGTCACTGTGACAACGTTTTCTCGAAAATGGCATTATAAAATTAGAACAACGGTCATCTATTTAGGGTCGGAGCTTTCTAATACCGATATAAACAAATCGTGATTTTTATTATTACATTGAGTAGGTATACAAAAAAAATATATATGGAGATTATAATACAATCTATAACCTATCATAAAGGAAAAAGGGTAAAAATATTTTACGCAAACCGGGTGACAATTTGAGAAATCCCAATTAGTACGTTTATACGCGCCTAAAACCGATTTTATATAAGGACGGTTTTAAAGAAAATAAATAAAACAACTGAGTCAAGAACGTTTTTTTGTTGGTTTGGTTTAAGTTTGGAAGCAATACGCTAAAGCGTTTTAAAGTGATTACCGGTTTTAAAGCGATTAATCACACTTTAAAATAAAATTGATTTAGTACTTAAAACAGTTTTACTGGTGTTTATTCGACTAAATTTTCAAACAGTCCTTATTCAAAAGCGCTTTAAGAGACCCGTACAATCAATTTGAATAAAAAATGTGACCATAACCAGGGTGCGCCACAGAGTAAATAACTAGATTTTCTAGACAATTGAATATAAAAAACCGTCTCTAGGAAAATAGAGGAGAATATCTTTAACCAATCTTGATTTGTCGAAAATTGCGCCCCTTCGGAGGGGTAAAATTAGAAATTGGCGCCTATTTCACAACATTTATAATTCGGTTTATACTTCAAATCCATTGGTTTTGACTACTCATTAATTCGTGACTTCCACTAAAGCTCCAAATGGCATAAATTGAAAACAAAATGTTAAGGAATTATCGTAACGTTTAAGTCGAATTGGCATAAGCTAAATGGACAGCAGAGTTTCCGCTCTGTATAAAAGTTTGATATGTTTGAAGTTAGGAATAGGTACATCAGTCTGGCCTGCCAGCCATGTGGCATTTCGACATTAACGACATGAGTGAACATGTGCCGCGTATGCAAAAATAAATTTGGAATTAATAAAAGTAGTCCCTGCCTTTAACACAAACTTTATTTCTAACCTTATATTTTGGCATTTCTTTGTAGTTTTTTAATGTAAAGAATGTTATTGGTGTTTATTTTATTTGCATACTTTTTTGTTGTGCATTCTGTTTCGTCTTTGATTATTACAAGATCACTAATCAGAATTTTGGGGTGAAAAAAAAATTGGAAAAAATTTGAGTCTCGAGCTTGCTTTTAGCCTTTTACCAGTCACAAATGCACAAAATCCACCAATATGGCTGTCGTGTATAAAAGTTTTTAATTAAAATTGTACGGTACTTGCCTAAAAATAATGCCTTTTTACCGAAGGATGACGTCTATTGGCAATAGAATCGACATATGGAACGGCTGTTTTGAAAAGCCCTGAAGAATCAAATAAATTTTGCGAAACGTTGGCATTTCAAAAAAAAAGACGTTTCATTACTAAGATCCCTCAACCCATAAACCTGCACCTTCAAAAAAATTAAAAAATAGGATCGTTAAACCATTCTACAAGTACTCCTTGTCATAAATCATTTTAGTAAAACCACGGATCACCTACCAAACCGCCAGTATATAAACAGATAACGATGCCTAGCTCAAGCTGGTTATGGTACAGCAGAAAGCTAATGGTATATTATGAATAAATTTTGGCACTTTTCTTTTGCGTGTAAAAGATTTTAAAAAGTAATTACATAATTTAAACCAATAAATGTTTTGAATTTAATTACACCCAATAACTTAATTTAAAAAAATGCCTTAAAGATCAGTAAGAAAAAGTAATAGATATCCAAAATTTTCAAGTGCAGTAATTCAGTTGATTCGAGAACAAGCTGAAAAAATAAAATCACAAAATTGGTTGAAAGTTTGTGATCGCGTTATTAAGAAAGAAGATAGAAAAAAAGATAGATAGAAGAATATAGAGTTTACTGCAAAGACGTTCAGACTCTTATCATAACTTTAAATGATTCAAGTAGTTCGGACAGTAATTGAGTGGGTCAATTTTATACTTATTAATAAGTGCTTCAAATTTGAAAAAAGAATTTAATAGAATGTAACAAATGCGGAAAGTGATACTGTACCGCACGCGACGGCAATTGCACGAACGAAACAAAGCGGAGTTCAGGCAAGCCGTCAAGGGCGGTAACGGCACTTTACGCATGTGTTAGGTACAAAATTTTACCTACTAGCGTCTTATACCCTTTAAAAAAGCATAATAATTTGAAAAATTCTAACAATTTTTAATCCACCATACTGACTTTTCTTAATTTTATCAAAAATTAGTTACTAAGGTTCGAAAACACCCTAATCGACAAAAAAAAATGTATCCTCCTTTTCCCCCATAAAACCCTCCACCACCCTACCCAAAAGTTAATCAGGTCATGGTCAGCCGATAGAGGATTTTTTACCAAATTTCGTTAAAATTGATTGAGGCGTTCTTGAGTTATCGTGTATACAGACAGACAACAGACCGACAGACAACTTTTTTTCCGTCGATTAAGGTGTTTTGGAAGCCTAGCAACTCATTTTTAATAAAATTAAGAAAAGTCAAAATTTCACGATTTTAATAGTCCCCCATACCATATTGGTATGGTGGACTAAAAAAGTTGTCTGTCAGTCTGTTATCTGTCTGTATACACGATAACTCAAGAACGCCTTAATTGATTTTAAAGAAATTTGGGGAGAAAGAGGGATAAAATATTTTAAAAAAATTTAACTTTGGCACAAGCAAGTAGTGATATACGGTTTCCAAATTTAAGTTTCCATTTTTATTCAAATAACGTACCTTTATAGTACCTGCTGAAATTTTATGGCTTAACATAAATTGTTAGTTATTGTAAAAGTTAAATGTTAGTTTTATCAAAGATATAGTATATTTCATTTATCTTTGGTTATCTACATAGAAATATAATTTAGTAATAAATTAAGGTTGGTATGTACCTAGTTAGTACCTACAACTACAAATCATATTTTACCACAGTGCCTTTTATTTTATTTCCTTTTTTTTTATTTTGATAAAAAAAAAACGGACAAACTATGTAGCTACTACACTGCTAATCGACAACATTTTTCTACTAGACTATTTTTATAACTTTATCCAAATCGTGCCTAATAATGCGTGAAACTGCAAATAAATTGGGCTTTTGTTAAAATGACGACTTTAAGATAAGGTTTTTTCGAAATGTCTTATATCTTAACGGTCTACTTTAACTCGACTTTAACACTTTAAAGGCGCAATTACACAGACGAACATGCTCAAATAAAAGCTCGTGCAAAAGATCTAAAATTTTTTGCGTGAACATTTTTGTGAGCTTTTCTTTGAACATTTTGTTCGGGTAAATTTTTGAGCAAATTATTACTATCTATTTTGGAAACAAATTTTTAAAGATTAGAATAAATAAAATTTCACATCAGTGATCAGTGATCTCAATTCTTTAAAAAAATGGAACACCAACTTTTATTTAAAATTTTGTCAAAAAAAGCTGACGGCAAGCGAAACATTATTATTGGCTCTACTATCCGTTTTGTCACATGGATTAGGGTTACTTATAATATTTTTTTCTTAGGGTTTTTCCCGGATTTTTTTGCCCGAGGTTTTTTTGGGATTTTCTTGCGAGTTCTTTTTAATTCCAAGGGTTTTTTTCCTAAAGTCAAAAAAATCCCAGGAAAATTTTTCTTTTCCAAAAAAATTTTGAGTTAGTAGCTTTACTTTACCTTTAGCTTTTATTGTTGTTTGTTTAATTCCTCACACCAGATTTTACATAGTTAGTTTAAGGTCCCAAGGGTTGCTTAAAAAAGTAAAAGGTTCATGAAAATGCTGAAGATATAGATATTTATTGTCAATTTAGTGTAATAATCAAGGTCGATTACTGACACTGAACCAACAATATGCAAAGGGCAACATTTCGATTCAAAAGGGTGGCCGGCCTACTACCTGCGAAATCCAAAACGCGGGATGATAGATCGGCGACACAGTCTACTAAATTACTGCTAAATTATATTTTTTAGACAAGGGTCGGGTTCATAGGGTTGTAAAAGTGGGTAACAAACGGGTATTATTTAGACCGAACGTGCTTTTGCTCATTTATTTGAGATTTAATAAAATGTATATAGGTTTTTTAATTTGACTTAATTATTATTATAAAAGACTAAACTGGGAAGTAAAATAAAGGGATATTCTTTTAAACGTAAATTTTTATCATTATATTTTACAGGCAACAACAATAAATAAGTTATTATTTTTTTTATTCTCGTTTTTTTTACAACTCCAAAAAAGTTACAAGTATACTGGCATATCCTCTATAAAAATCAGATCAATCGAAGTTGCTTATGAGGTAAAATTTGAATTTCGGCATTAAATCGTTTTTCCGTCAGAAAGCACTTAATTAAAAATACCTTATTTCAAAACTTTATTTCTCTATTTTCAGTTAAGTTCAATGAATTACGATAACAATATATATTTTGAATTTGTAAAGAAATTTTTATACCCACAATTCTTCAAACAAATTTTGCTTCTTCAAAATTTACGTGTGTTTTTTTGTACGATATTTTGCTCGAACATTTCTTTGAGCATTTTGCTCAAGAGGCTCGTGTAAATGTTTGTCGGCATTTCCACATCAAAGGAAAGTTTGTCTGTGTAAATGCGCCTTTACAGACTCCCGACTAGTCACGATCGCATCGTTGATTCAACCAAAAAATTATCCTCCAAAATAGTGCAAAAAAACTCGTCTTTAAGTAAACTTTGTGACTATCACACAATTTTGAATTTACACATTTTTAATTTTACTTGTTATTTGATTTACATTTTACCCTTTTTTTAGGGCAGGCAGGCGTCAACCAACTAGGTGGCGTGTTCGTCAACGGTCGTCCTCTGCCCGATTGCGTCCGAAGAAGAATCGTAGAATTAGCGCTTCTGGGTGTCCGCCCCTGTGACATTTCCAGGCAACTGTTGGTGTCTCATGGATGCGTGTCAAAAATTTTGACCAGATTTTACGAGACGGGATCCATTCGGCCGGGATCGATTGGTGGATCTAAAACTAAGGTAAAATGCAGGGCCTACTTATATAACTGCAATACCTGAGTTTTTTAAGGGTTTAACTTTATTCGGACAAATATTGAAGTTTGGGTTTTGCCTTTTTTTAAGTTTTCAGTTAATTAATACAGAAATAGTGCCACAATGACATATCTCTGTCTGTTGTTATTACCTAAAAAAATAGTAAAATATCATTGGGGGGGGCAGAGAAAATTGTGGTGGTTTTTAGAAAAATTCGCACTTGTATTAATTCAATTTTCAGAGGAAACACGTGTGACAAAATTATAAAGTTATAAGTAAAATTAAAAAAAATTGCCCATTTTGACACCTAGTAGTTTTAACAACTAGTGGCTAAAATAGTACTTTTTTACAAGCGTTGTTTAAATAACGAGCGCAGCGAGGTATTTAAAAACGCGAGTAAAAAAGAGCACAGTTTAGCCAGCAAGAGCAAAAAATCCAAGAAATACAGGAAAATATTTTAAATGACGAACGAAGAGCACTTCTTGCAACACACCATCTTTACACTATAAATCAAGGCGGCTGGTAAATGAAATAGCAATGGTTTCCATAGCCTGTGCCTTTTTACTCGGTGACGTTCATTGTTGCGACATTTTAATCTTTGACAGTTTGATATTTTGACGATGTTTTTAAATTATGTTTTCGTAAATACTTGGTAAAAACTGGCGGAAATGTCTTAATTTTTAGGCAAGAATAATTAGATTTTTTCAATATTACTATTTTCCGCTAATTCTCTTTCATTTTTGGTAAAAAACGGACAGAAATCTTTTTTTGCACCCGCGATCAAAAAAAAAATTTTTTTTGCATCGGTAACCGAATATTTTATACTTCATAGTATAACTTAAAACATGGTCTACAACTTTTTTATTTACTTACCCTCTACCCACATTGGAACATTGGATATACCGTGGATTTTATTTTGCCATTTGGATAAAACCACAAAAGTGATATAAAGCGCATTAAGGGTGTATAATATGTTTGGACAGTTCCTGCATTCGTGGCAACGCAATCAGTATTTCGGGATCTTGAATCAACATCAGAGCACGCCCTAACGAACCTTAATCGTTATAAAATGTCCTAAATGTAAACACTGTCTTAACAATATATCTGTCCCGAATTATTAACCATCATTGGTGAATAACTATCGTAAAGGTAATGAAAATAAAATTACTGAGAATGTTTATTCACTAGGAAAATCCATATTTATAATTAAAAAGGATAGGAAGCGATAGTGTTTAAAGGCTAGTTCATGGTTAAATTCTTTTCCAGTAACTTTTCCTTTAACTTTAACCTTTTATTTTTCCTGTATAAAGCTGGTTCATGCTAAAATTCTTTTACTTTAACTTAAGTCATTAATTTTGACACCACACACAGACAAGTGCACTCGAAATTTTGGCCTTTTGTTTACAAAATTTGGTCTTTTTGTCCCACAAATATAAAATCTCTTTCACCAAACCTATTAAATGTTCAATATCTATTTCTATAATAACTACTGCTTGACATATTTAAAAAAAAATAAACAATTTTGAAATTAAAAAAGTCCGCAAATATTTTGCGGCCCGCACTTGCGCAACATGATTTTTCCGTTTCTCTTTCGGTTAAATATTGGTTATAACTTTCAAGGTCATTCCTTAAGGCTTAATATATGAGATTCAATAATTGCTAAAGGAAAAAGTATCACAAGCAGCATTTGGACGACGCATTTCGGTTCTCTGATGGTGACATTCACAACCCGACGTTGTAAACTGACTTTATGACGACGACTTTTGTACTGAAATGAGGTATCAAAATTTAGGTGGTTCCGACGGCAGTAGTTAACTCTCATAGTAGCGCCCGACTGACCAAATCCGACGACGAACAACATCGTCATTTTTGTACTAAAAATGTAATATCTTTTCTACACCTAGAATTTTCCGGCCACTTCACTTAATTTTGACTGGAAGTAAATAGTTTTGGAAATCGGCAGATATTTATTACTTTGAAAGAAATAAATGTTTATATTTCTCAATTAGTGATTATATTATATAGCACTTTTTGACCATTCAGAAATCGACATTCTTCAACCAAGACCACTTTACTGATAAACAAAAGTCGTTGAAAAAAATAAACCGGCCCTCAAAATTCTTTGAAAATACGAAAAAAAATAAATAAAAATATATATGGTATCAATAGATTTTTTACAAAAAAAGGATTAACCGCATCATCTAAGCCAAATTTTAGTAAAAATTTTTGCAAAGCTTGGTTTGATTGCTTAATAAAGAAAACAATCAAAAATGCCTTCACAATGGCGAGCCTATTTCTGACGAAATACTAAAATTCAACCAGATCAGACCAATTATGACAAGATCTCCATAGTTGTTACACCTAATGCGCCCAACTTTGCACTTTCAGTCAGTACGTTCAATATGTATTCACTAACCTTTGTCTAAGTCAGATCTGTAAACGGGTAAAGTCGTGTTCCGACTATCGCGCGGCAGGATCGGAATCCGACGTCTGTGCCTGCACAGAAGAAGACTAAATTTTACCTGTCATTTGTCATTTGTTTTTAAAAAAACTAAGGAAACTGGAGTACTAGCCAGGTGATCACATGTGACCAATAGCTTATTCTTATTTCTTATCTTATGTTATTTACTATATAAACCCAACTTTAATCTTGTCCAAGTTTACTTTTACCTGATTTATTGGATCTGCTGGTTGCTCCTGAGGGGGGGGGTCATCACTCCTACATTTTAAATACTCTATTTGTTTAGCTTGCATCCTGTAAAACGTGTTAGTATGCCTAAATGCCCTTTTCATTTTTTGTTCTTCTTTTAGGCATACTTTCAGTGCAAATTTTCAAAAACAAAAGGGTTATGGCGTCGGGTCTTCTTTATGATGTTATGTTTTGGACAAAATGTCTATTTGTGGCTGACGACGAAATAGGGCGATTTGTTTGAACTAATTCTGGCTGGTTCATCCACCAAAATCCCGTTCAGTTATTTAGTATTTTACAATCATGCCAGACAACTAAGCTAAATGACACGACCGCGATTTGCAGTATGGTATAACAGAGAAAACTAACGTCTCTGTCGCCGACGTCCTTACAAAGTCATTTTATTTTACCGTCGGCAACGACGACGCTTTTCTAATAAAGACTATGTCGTCAACTAAACTACTAGTTACAAGTTAACAGACTACTAAAATTTTCACTTAATCTGACATCGGACCGAGTCAGAAACAATCGGAGGTCAAAAAAATGCGGCTTGAGTAATAGAAAAGGAAAAGGAATTTAAGCAGGAACCAGCCTTAAGATAAAAAAGAGGCATTTTAAAAATAATATAGATAATTTCTAATAAAACGGGACTAAAGCAAAATTAATAAGGTTTTAATCCTTCATCCCAATCTACAATAAATTAATCATGATCAAGGGCTCCAGGGAGAGCTATAGCTTCCCCACTTTTTTGATCGTTTACTTCGGTTTGTGACGTGTTTTTGGTGTGATTTCTTAATTTTCAAAATTTTGCCTAGGATGCTATGACGTCATTATTTGTAAAAATTTTAGTTTAATTTTACGGAATTTTTATCACCAGCATTCAAAACTTGTAATAAATGGCATTCTTAGTATAATTTTTCTTAAAATATTCATCTGCGGCGCATGGCAACAAATCTATATACACGATGGATTCTTTAAATGGAACGGTACTTCTAGCGACTTTAGGGAAGAGGTATTAAAAAAAGCTAAAAGCGAATCTTTAATGATTTTTTACGGTCTTTACGCTCATGATAAAAAAGATTTTTGGAGCCCCCAACTGCAGGCCCAGGGCCTACCACTATTTTTTTTTAATGAGAAGTTACCACTTGTGGCACCTTTTTGAAAAGCTTGTTAAGAAAGAAACTTAACGCATTAGTTGTTTTTTGACATCTGTTAACCAATGTGTCAAAAATTTAAAAAAAAACTTAGTTTTTGTCAATTGTTTTAGCTTCAAAATAAACTACATATTTCTCTATTTACTAAGCAGAATAAAGAAAATACCACACAAAAACATTATTGGCGGCCCATTTGGGGGCCCTCTCTGAAGGCCCGGGGTTTACCAACATTTTTTTCATGAGGAGGTACCATTTGTGGGACTTTTTTTGAAAGCTTGTTAAAAGGGAAATTCGATTAAATAAATTTTTTTGACATCTGTCAACCCATGTGTTAAAAATTTTACGCCAATAATATCCTTGTGTGGTTTCTTTATTCCACTTAGTAAATAAAGAAATATGTAGTTTATTTTGAAGCTAAAATAAATGAAAAAAATAGGTTTTTTTTTTAAATTTTTGACACATGGGTTGGCAGATGTCAAAAAAATTTATTGAATTGAATTTATTCTTTTTTAACAAGCTTTCCAAAAAGGTACTACAAGTGGTAACTCCTAACGAAAAAAATGTTGGTAGGCCCTGGGCCTTCAGGGAGTGCCCCCAAATGGGCCAATAATGTTTTTATGTAGTATTTTCTTTATACCCCTTAGTAAATAGAAAAATACTTTCCAAAAAGGTACCACAAGTGGTACCTGCTGATTTAAAAAAAATACTTGGTAGGCCCTGGGCCTCCAAATCATTAAAGATTAGCTTATAACTTTTTTTAAAACCTCTTAAAGCCTCTAGAAGCATTGTTCCATTTAAAGTATCCACCCTGTATACCTCCGCAACCGACCACTTCTTGGCATCTAATCCACTTTTTCTAAAATATTTTACAAACAAACTAAGAGATCAAAATTTTTAAAGAATTTTTGTTTTTTTTCTAAAAATTTTGTTACAATTTTGTTTAATTTTAAGCAATTTTTTTTAGCAATACCATTTAAAACGCGTAAAAAATAGCATTTTTGTTTCGTAGCTGATTTTTTTTAAGTGATGAAACAACCCAGAGTCGATTTCTGACTACGCCACTGATGATAATAATTTTAAAAAAATCAAAATGAACTTAAAAACTATCTGGACAGCCTTGGACTCAACAAAGGACTCTTCTTCGAACTTTCGAACTGCAGCCAGCCGGTTAACGTAAAACTAAAAAAAATAAAAAAAAAATAACAAAACAGATTTCAAGACCTTAATATTAAGTTAGTACCTACTCATGGTAAAAATAAATAACAAACACACACCCACAAACTAATCAACTCAACAAGTGAAAACTAAAAGCGAAAATAAAAATAAAAAGAGAGTTTTACCAACAGAAAACTGTCTGATTTTTCGCCTTCTCCACCATTTCTACCACTGACTGGTTTCAGACACAGTCCATCCACGAACTTTATAAAATACACCGGAGTACCACAAGAATACATACCAGGTGCGACCTGGAGACTAGACGCAGACACGTGTTTCACTCTTATTAGAGATCATCAGTGCGATATAAGTTTTTATAGTCGAATAATATGAACGATCTAATCTAATCTAATCTGTTAACTAATGTTGTGCCGCACATTTGTCCATGACTTGTTGATTAGATCGTTCATATTGTTCGACTATAAAAACTTATGTCGCACTGATGATCTCTAACAAGAGTGAAACACGTGTCTGCGTCTAGTCTCCAGGTCGCACCCGGTATGTATTATTGTGGTACTCCGGTGTATTTTATAAAGTTCGTTTTTGTTGCTATCGATTCGTCATAGTAGAAAGCCGACTGATGGATGGACTGTGTCTGAAACCAGTCAGTGGTAGAACTGGTGGAGAAGGCGAAAAATCCAACAGTTTTCTGTTGGTAAAACTCTCTTTTTATTTATATTTAACTCCACTATGGACATTGGGAATTTATTTCTCATGCTGTTAAAAGCTAAAAGTTTACAATTTCAGAATAAAGGGGCAATAAGAAACATTATAAAAACAAAATTACCAAACAAAAAACAAAAATATTAATCATAAAACAATAAAAAATAATAAGTAGTATACCTAACTAGAATATCCATATACAGAAAATTTTTGGAGCCAACATATTAGTACAAAAATAGTAAGTACCCAGCAAAAAGGAATGGATAGAAAATGGCACCACATCTCGAATGCCTCCAATTTTTTGCACATGGTGATCACCAAGTTTTCGGTATTTTTTATGCATTTGTATTATTTTCAATGAAAAAATTTAAAGCAATTTGCCTGTCTCGTTGATTGAAAATTTAAAATGTTAAGCAGTTACCGACAAACATATTATTATCGAAAATTTCGATGGATCCTCCAAGTAGGTACCTATCTACAAAATTAATGCATTATTACCTACTTTCGACAGCACACTGAAAAAAAAAGTGTATTTTTTATTTAAGACCCTATACCTACTTAAAAAAATATGTTTAATGCAAAAACAACTACTTGCTTGTTCTTAAATTTGAAGAATAAGTGTTTTTAAAGTAGTAGTTTACAAACTTAAGTTAATGTAACAAAATATTTAAGAAACTTGCACCATTAAAAAAGTTTAAACAAATCTTAAGTTAAAAATTACGTATCCTTCAATTAAATAGAATTTCTAGGTTTTTGCAAGAACCAGTCTATGCTTTTAAATTTAGCTTAATTATTATCCAAATAAGTTTTAGCATCCCTGCCAAAAAAACACATCAAATTTCATAAAGTAACATGTATCCCACAGACTTTGGCGACAAATAAGTACTTATACGAGAACAATTTTCTATTAGATATGTATAGAGCTTCTGCGCGTCCAAGGCATAGTTATTGTTTAGTTCGATTTGTGGGTTTAAGACTTTTTTTATTTAAAAATATGATTTCTTGATTCATGGAAGTCTTATTCTTAGTTTAAGCAACAATTGCGTGTTGGATTAAGAATAACAATTATTTTTCCAAGCAGGCAATCTTTAATTGAAGTAATTATTTTTCATGGTTGGAGTATGAATTTCGTGCTGGATTAAGTATAAAAATTGTTGATTTAAATAGTCTCTTTACTTTCATTTGCTTTAAATAACTTATGCTTACGTTAAGAATTAAGAGCCTAAATCATCCAACTTGTTGTGTATACTTGTTCCAAAGGCTCACTAATATTGAGGACTACTACCGGTATATATAGTGTGGTTCACAAAATTTTGGAACCAATAGTTCAATTTACAAAAAATTTACATGTCTTGAAAGAACATACTTCATGTTTTTTAGAACAACTATCAAAAATAATGTTTTGCAATTCAAGATGGTAAACAATTTTAAAAAGTTGCAATCTTTCATCCCCCATAAACTTTTTTTCTGAGCGCCACTGCCTCGAAAACTATTTTTTTACAGAAAAGATTTGTGGCGTAGAGGGCAAAGGGTGAGGGAATAAATCGGAAAAAAGTTTTTCCTCGACCAGGATTTGAACCCGGGACCTCTAGAATACCAGTCTAATGCTCTACCAACTGAGCTACCGAGGAACCGAGGTTTGAACTGGCTATTGGGAAATCCTTTCGTCCGATTTTTTTCTTGAAAGCTTCATCCGATGCAAAAATAAAAATGTGTCACTTTGGTGGTGAAATAATAACGTTAAAACCAATTAAATTAGATCCTACTTTTACTGAGTTCATTAAAATCGGTTTAGTCTCTGTCCAATTATAGCCATAGTATAAAGACTTCATTTTACTTAATGTAAACAATACCTAGCAAAGTATGGCAAAAATAAACCAAGAACAAAACCCCCTTACATTGTTAATTCTTTATCGATTTTTGTAGGTAATACATTTTTGTATCCGGAAAAAATGCATCTTTCAGAAGGAAAAATAATTTTTGTGCCAATGTCACACAAAAAAAAGTTTCGGAGGGGGAGGGCGGTGAAAAATTTTAATTTTTAAAATGGTCCGATATCTTGAATTTTTAAGAGATGTCATTTTTGACATTTCCTCACAAAAATATGAGGTATATTCTTTCCAGTTATGTAATTTTTTTTAAATTCTTCTATTGATTTGATGCACACCCTATATTTTTACTCATGTATAATATCAAGGGATAGTGGCGCAGTGGATAGAGTATCTACCTGCCGCAGACATTTTGTGCAAAAACCTGGCTAGACTGGAAATTGATCCTTAATGGATGGAAAAGTCTCACTATAAAAAAAAGAAAAAAGTCCGTAAAGAGCACAAATTTTTAAAATGGATATTGCTGAATTACAAATCGGAAACTAGCAGACCTAACATATTAGCATAAAATATGAGCAATGTGACGTGACAATGTCCAATGAAGATTTTTTAAGGGTTCCCGAAAATTTGTAGGACTTCTTTTTTAAATCAAAGAACATTTTACATTTTCTTACGGGGGATGTGTTTCGGTTATTTTTTTTATATATTTTAATATGTTATATAGCTGGTCTCAATGAGCAATTTTCGTCATGGGCACTTTCCCCAACTACAGGGTTAGCTAAAAATTAGATTTAAAGTTACAAAAATGGCCGTTTTTCACTAAGCTTAACCTTCATTTACGACAAAACTAAAGATACGATATTAGTGGTTTTTGCAGATCTGATTCAACGCTTAAGAACCTACATTTTTGATATTAGTACTAACGTCCGTATATGTACAGGGTAAGTAAAAAAATACCCCTGAAATTGCTCAAAATCCCTTATTGTAGGAACAACTTGGCGTACCTACTTTGTACATATTTAAAGGTTATCGCTCATTTTGTGTGCATCCTTTTTAGGGAGCAAAAACTATTTTTTTTTGCTGCTTCTGCAAGCGTCAAATCAGACGTATTTTTTGGCTTACCCTGTACACATACGGACATTAGTATTAATATCAAAAATGTTAGATCGTTATTAAGGTGACCAACCGTCCCGGTTTGGCCGGGACAGTCCCGATTTTTAACCATTTGTCCCGGATAGTCCCGATTTATCAGCAAAAGTTCCGGTTCGCCCCGGTTTTGATACCACTGTATTTTGTAACTTTAAAATCACTGCAATTAAAAAAGCGGATGTTCTCTGCCATCTATAAATTTGAATTGAAACCTTACTTAAATTTTTCTTTAATAAGTATACAATTAGGAGTTGGTCACCTTAATCGTTATGTGTTCAATCAGATCTGCAGAAACCTCAGCTAATAACTAAAGAAGAGACTGAACATTCCCCTTACAAATCCTCTAATGTTTACAATCCAACACCCTTCCAGACGAACGCATGAGGAAAAAAGATATAGACGAATAAATCGGCAACACTGTTTAAAGTCGCATATCACCAGTGGCGACGACTTTTGCGTGCGTCAACCTACTTCGTTTCAAATCATAAAATAAAATAGCCACCTAATTAGAGTTAAATTTAAAGTGGTGTCCAAGGCTCCTACTTCGTTACTCAAGGAAGCCTTGCATGGACAGCACTACAAGGCTCTTAAACTGCGACGAATACTAATAGCTCTCCACTGCAATAGTTTAAAATTCAAAATTCAAGGTATTCGCCGAGGTGTCACTGTCGGGAGTTGTTCCTTGTATCTGCTTAATTACTAACTGTACTTGAGATCTTGAGTTTACCCACGAATTCGCCAGAATTCTAATACATACGTACTGATGTTGTGATTTAAAACAGTTTGAAGTTATCGGCCTTAGATAAAAAAATACCTAAAAATGCTCCCATTACTATTGAGCCGAAAATCTTGATATTTTTTGGGTTTCTTGCAAATTCTTCTCTTTTCAACTACTTTTATGAAGTAATGGCGACAATATTTTGAAAATAAGTGCGGAAAGTTTAATTAGCATATTTAACAAAAATAAAAAAAGGAAAAAAAAAACAAAACATTCTTTGGTGGGAATCGAACCCACGACCTCCCGCTCCTAAGGAAAACACTCTACCCACCACACCACCATGACATTTGAAAACAAGTACTAAATTGTGGGTGTTCTACTTCGACGAGACACCATGGCTTAATAGGTACGAATTTTTAATTAATTGTTTAGATATTAGCTGAGTTCTCGGCAGCACAGTACAAAGTTGTTTTAAAATACACCTTGCACGAAGAGATTATAATTTCAGATTTAAAATATATAAGTTACAAAGCTACGCCAATGACCAAGCAAAAATGACACAATCTCTTGCTTCCAAAAGAATAATTCTAAGCAGAAATATTCTGTTTTTTTTTCAAAACACGCATTGTGCTGGTCCTCAAATAGTAGTTTTAACAACTAGTGGCTAAAATAGTGCTTTTTTACAAGCGTTGGTTTAAATAACGAGCGCAGCGAGGTATTTAAACACGCGAGTAAAAAAAAACACAGTTTAGCCGCGAGTTGTTAACACTATTTTTTTAATACCTTTATTAAAAAATCCAAGAAAAACAGGAATATACTTGAAAATACTTGATTTTTTCGTAAATACTTAGTGAAAACTGGCGGAAATGGCTTAATTCTTCCCAACTAGCAATTTGTCGACGACTCAACGTTGTGCACCGCGTACCAACGTTGCGTCGCAACGTTTACTTTTACTCAAACACCACCCTCTTTTGCACCAATTTGGTGGATGATTTTTTGGTTGAGTCAACGTCCCAATCGCGACTACAGTTGAAGTAATAGTTCAATGGGTTTTGGAGTACAATTTGTTCAAAATATTGTTCATTACGTAAAATGATAAATAAACTATTCGATTACAAATTAAACTATTTCTAACACCATAATATTTTTAAAATAAAATGATATTCTATGTCATATATCATGTTTTGCATCATCAAAACATGCAAACCAATGCCAAAATATAATAAACAGACGGTAGTTTACTGTCAAATGTGCAGGTCGTAGCTTTAAAAAACAAGCGCGCCCTCGATTAAGATGAACTACTTAACTTTGTTTTAAACTGATCCCCTAACTTAAAAGACGCGAACACGCCTCAATTTTTACCCAATCGAAATTGCTCCACAGTTTGGCTTTCTGCTGCTCACTTAATTTCCGTCCTTGTTGTTTACACAGGACCTTCCTTTTTCTTTTCCGCCACACAGAAGATGACACATTTTGATCCAGTATATCAGCTAATGCTAGCTAAAGCCTTCTGCGACGAGAAAATATCGAAGAATATTTATACAATTTGTTCCTTTTCATACCGCAAAATGTTGAAACAAAACTAATAGAAACTTTACAAAACACTATTGACGTTTGTATGACAGAAAGCAGTGCTCCAAAATTGGTTTGTTGCAAACGTAACAGAAAACTTGGTTAGATGAAAACAGGCGCGCCCGCGTCTCCAACAAACTGGCCAGAAAACGTGGGGCAAATTGATCAATTTTCGGTTTAGCACACACCGATTTGTAGTCGGCGCCTTCGCAACTAAGGAATTACTGTTAGTAAAATAGACGGTCATAAATAGTTGTGATGGCGACTGAAGTTGTGATAAACGTTTAGGCGTCGTATAATAGTCGAAGTTGTCGACGGTCGCCATGATAACTATTCTTTATCCGTAAAACAACGTTTAAAATTAGTGCAATTCTAATTTTTACAACTTGCACAACTAAAAATTGCTAGTTCGGTTAGGCAAAAATATTTACATTTTTTCAATATTACTATATTTTCCGCTATTTCTCTTTAACTTTGGCCAAAAAACGGACAGAAATATTTTTTTGCACCCGTGATCAAAAAAAAAGTTTTTTAAATTGGTAACCAAAAAAGCCATGCTTTAGTTATCTGCAGACAGTTAATAAAATCATGTTTTTGATGAAGGTATTAAAAAAAATACTTTATATCTATATAGTTCTTCTTTTTTAAATAGTCAAAAATCACAAAAAACCACCAACACGTACCCGTTAAAAACACTGCCGAGTCAGCTGTGAACGAAAAAGACTTTCTTTCTTTGATCCAACGTTGCCGTTTTGTATTTTTTAATTTTACTATTTACAAATTTAATTATAGTAATTACTCAAGTTAAAAAATTTAGTTATTATTCTGAGGCTAATTACCTTCTATAAAAATGTGTAACATAGTAAATATAATTAAAAGAACGATTCAAAAACTGTATTTAGTTTTGTTTTTACCAAATCCCGCAAATGTTTTATCGGGGTAGTATTGTTTACTGTTATATCTCTTTTTATTTTTTAATCTGAGGCAGAAACCATTATTATCCTATCCTATCCTTTAGGTCTAATTTCTAGCTCATCCTGCTCACCCTGTACATATTGGGGAAAAAACCCATGATGAAAATTGCTCATTGGGACCTCCTCTAAAACATATAAAAATATTTAAAAAATTAACCGAAACACATCCCTAATAAGAAAATGGCAGGGTTCTTTCCTCCGACCAAAAGTAAGCTATTTTTGGTTAAATTTAAAAGTTAACCTTTAGTAACTTTTATAGCTTACCATACCTGCTTTATAAAACGTACAAGTCTAAAAACTATTTTTTCAAAAGGAACGGAAATATGAAAGGAGCAAGATTGAATCATGAAGTCAAAATTTAGGCCCAACTTAACATTTTTGACGCTTTAATTTTATTTAAAACGGCTGCGAAAAGTTCACCAAAGAGAAAAAGAAAAAAAATTTACATAAAATGAAGAACAACCATAATTTCGAAGAAACAAGTGTTAGAGGATACTTAAAGTATAAATTTGGTAATTTTCGCCAGAAACCCAAAATTTCACACCTCATAATTTTATCCCAAAAAAAAATTCAAAAATATCAAAGGTGCGAAATTTGAATCATGTAGTTACTCAATGAATTTAGAATCAATTTAATCCTTAATACTTTATAATTTAAAACGCGGCTGTGAAAATTACGCCGCTTTTTTTGATAAAAAAAAACAACACTCAGGCATAGGATAGGCGTGTAGGTATAGTTAGAGCCAGAATAAACGATAATAATAATTTATAAGTGAGGAGCAACCAAGCAAAACACGTTAAATCCTTTTTTGACAAAAAATTAATCATCTAGTTCGATTTTAGTCCCTAGGGGACTAAACATAAAATGTAGGGAGTAAAATTAAATTCAGTTAAAAAATTATAATCCTGCAAGCAGCACAAGTTGCTATTAAACTGTTCGCAACCTTTTGCCAGCCAAATGGTTTTGACTTTTGTCCACCACAACCTCTTTACGCCCGGTTCCCACCTATAGGGCAGTCTAAATGCCCAGCTGATTTACGTCAACCAGAATCAATATGGCGTCTGGAGTACAAGCAAAAGGTGGATCCATATAGCTTTGTGTGTTTTTTTTTTTGCTTTTTTTTCGGTTTTTTGATAAAATCAAAAAGTTTTTTTTTGGGAGTTTTCACTAATAGAGACCTTTAGTGCTTATTAGAATACGTTTTTTCTTCAAGAACTGAAAAGTTTCTTTGATTTAGCGACGTTTTTTGTTGAGACCTTCTGTGCTTTTTTACAAGATTATCTAATAAACATGAGTGATTATCAGGACCCTCCAGTGGCCTCGCGATACCTCAAAAAAATTGCAGTGATTAATAGTGTCGATTTCTTTACCCTAAAAGACACCGATTTGTTTTGACCCTCTGATTTTTTTCCCAGTTTCCAACATGGACATTGTTGTGCTAACTACTTCATTTTACACCAACCAGCAGATGAAAAGTTTAAATGCATTCAAGTATTTTGAGGCTGGATTTGTGAGTGATTGCAGAACACATATTTTTGGAGATTACACCCTAGTTATGGCAAAGGTGAGCAATTTTTACTGAAATTTATATTGAGAAGTTTGGCTTGAAGATGCAGTTCAGAAAAATAACTAGTACGTCTTAATTGATCATACAAAATCTTCATTTTTCTCTACAAAGCTTATTTGTTTATAAAATATGAGCGTGTTGTTTTTTCTTCGTTGACAATGCCTGAAAAAATTAAAACTGACATAAATGAAAATGAAAGCTATAGCCATTGGCATATTTTTTTTTGTATGATCAATTAAGTCCTACTTGTCGTTTTTCTGAACTGCACCTTTAAGTTGGGAAAAGTTTGCGATTTGCATTTGGCAAAAGTTCAAGATAAGTCATATTTATCTTTTGCCAACTTAAGTTACTTAAGTTCATAGTTCGTCAACAAAAAAAAATGCTAAATTTGGCGAAAGATAAACATGCGAGTTATGTCCAACTTTTGCCAAATGCTGATTGCAAACTTTTTCCAACTTAAGCCGAACTTCTCAGTTTATATCAATCTGTTCATGACATTTTATTTTATTTTACCGTACCCCTATCCCTAAAAGTCCTTTCTGTTACTCTTTTTTTTTCAGCCTTATTTTTATTGTGAGTCCTGGTATTTCATTTTTATTTTTTATGTAAATTATTTATGCTTTTGGCATTTGTTTAATAATTTTTTTTTCTTTGTTTCAGGTCAAACATTCGCAGAGAATGAATCCTCCAGCTTTAATATCAAGATAGTAGTAATTAAGTTTTTTAAACAAATTCAAACCAATAAGTTATTTATTATAATAAAAAAACTGACGCAACCCTAGACTTAATAATGATTTTACTTTGATTGTTTGTTTTGTTCTGTATGTATCTCTTTATTTTCAAATTAATATAAGAAAAAGGTTTTTTAAAACTATTTAATTTTTTTTATATATATTTTATTTTTAAACATTTTTGTTGGTACTCTTGCATTGTAGGTTCTAAATAAAAAAAAACTTTTAAAAATATCTTGTATTTATTTTCAAAATGCTGTATTTCCTAAAAAAGTACAAAATCAAACATTTTAGGTATATTAATAAAAAAACTGGAGTTACTGAATTAAACTAAAAAAAAAGGTTTCAATGGGACAACAATTTCATCTAGCAGTGCTTCTTCACCTTTTGATGCAATTATGGTTACGGGTAAGGCAGATTAAGAGTCCCTTAAGGTAACCGGTATGAGGTATGTGATAAGACGCATTAAGGAAAATAAACAATAGCTAATGCATGCTGCTGTTCCAAAAGCCACAAGCTATGAATACTATGAACAGAAACATGCATTTGCTATAGCTTATTTTCCTTGCATCTTACCGCATACCTCATATCACTTAGCTTACGGAACTCTGAATCTGCCTGTACAGTAACCCAACAAATTCTGTATTTTTGCCTGATTAAATTTATAATTCTTTCAACATTTATACAGACAGGAGATATTGAATGAGTATCTTCCAAGTTCCAATAGGGTGAAGTTGAGACTTAACTATAGTAAAAGCTGGGATTTCTACTGTAGCATTAAATAATTGCACAAACTCTTGAATTAAGTAGGATAATCTGTGAAAAATAGCTTGCCAACTTTAAGTGTCTGATGTCTGTTTTAAAAATTTTTACAGAACGTTTTTAAGGGTTGTCAGAAGTGCATCTCTTCCACCCTAACCTAACCCAAAAAAAAATCGGCCGCAGGCATATTTGCACTTCTGACGAACCCTGAAAAAGTTCTGTAAAAGAATTTTTCAAATAACACAAAAATAGCAGAAAACCAATAGTAAATACTTAATTACCTACAGAAAATTAAATTTTTTAAAGTGACCAGTGCAGAAAATCAATTTTATATACCTGTGACAAAATTCTTTGAGCATATTCTCAAATAGTTTAACTTTTTTTTTGTTAAATCTTCCCTTTTTAATCCTGAATCCACTTCTCACAGCTTCTTGTAGATTACACCTAGATGTTTTTTATGTTCAGAAGATAAAACAGTGGGAATTCTATAAAAATTAACTTTGTCTCTGGGCCAGCGATTGCCGCACCCTACAACCCCTTAAAAGTTTGGCATTTTAATTCGTTTTTTTAAAAGAAAAACGCAAAAAAACACACTATAGTAAATATTTGGTTTGCTTGTACTCCAAGCAATCAGCTGATTTGAGTCACATCGATTTTTGACAGTTCGTTAGACTGGCCTATAAGTTTCCCATTTTTTTATTAAATAATGTCTGATAAGCGCATAAAATAAGAGACTTGCCTATGGTAATATTTTCTTGCGGGGGACACTGTACTGATAAATATTATTAGTTTACTTTATCAAAAACACGCGCTTCAAAAAATTTACCATTTTTGAAGTTTTTAGTAGTGATTTGTTTAAGGTTATGTTTCTCAAATCAGAAAAATATAACTTCAAAACACAAAAGTACTCAAGCCTAAACTAAAATTTAAATTTCAAGTGTTACCAAATTATTCACGGATTTTGATATAATATATTTCAGCTTACAAGCATTTCTGGCCTCTCAAGAAACTTACGTAACCCGACCCTAGCCGAACTTAGCCGAAAATGCAAAACCGATTGGTTAATTATTTGCATTTTATTGGTTCTAGATGAGGGCCAATTGGTTTTAAAACCGAGTTTTTAGAATGTTTTAAAAACAGATGCTATTTTTTTATAAAGTTCAGTTGGGAAAACGTATTCCCAACCTTAATTTGGTTGGCTCTAAAAACCAAATGGTACGACCTGTGCTACTTAGTTGGAAATTTTTAAGAAATCGACTGAAAACGACGTGTTTGATTCTCTTTGGTAAACATTTTCATAATAACAGAAATCTAAAGTGCAAAATGAATGAGAAAATGACTCTTTTGCTTTACAATTATAAGAAATTATTTCTGTGACTTTAGGTGCTCGACTAAGAGCAAAATGTCAAAAAACTGTTTGGTTATCTCTGGGTTGATTGCAATTTATTTAGGAAACTTTAGACTCGGTTTTTATTGGAAACTCAAATACCTTTTACTTTTTATCTCTAAAGTGCGAAAGCAAAATTGACGGGTGTGCATATACCCTCATGTAATCAGTGCGGGTTCCTTTATTCGTCAAAACCCCCAAATTACGCAGGTCGGCCAAAATCGCAGCTCGGTGGCACGCACCCATCTAATTATTCTGTGCAAAAGACTACAATCATCGATTTAAATGAATTATTTAAGTGAATTTATGAAGCGTATTCCAAGCTAATCGGTACTAAAGGGGTGGGTGTTATTAGTTTGCGTGCTTTGGGTTTTTTTTGTGCAACCGTCTGCAATCTGCATAGTAACAGAAATGCATGAGCGCAGCAGCAATCTATGAAGATGTTAACCCACATAGCAATGAACGAACTTTTACATGCATAGCATATACATTAAACCTCCTTTTGAGTATGTCCTTTTGAGTACATCTTTAGTATATGCTTGGTACATATGTATTTAAGTATATTCTATTAAGGATATCCATAGCAAATGCTATGAATGTACCATTTGAGCAGGTCGGTATGAGTACATCTTTAACTTTAAAACATTTTTTTTTCTGGTACCATAAAAGAACATCAAAAGAATGAGCTTCTCAATATTTTATTGGCATATGCTAAGGATATACCACTAAAGAAGGTTACTATTAGAACATCTTTATCATATGCAAAGTATATTTCGCTTATTGAAACATTATTATTTGGTCCTTTTAGCACACATCCTACTCTGGTATTGCAAAAGAACATCAAAAGAATGCGCTTCCAGTATTTCCTTAGCTTATGCTAAGGAAATACCATTAAAGAAGTTAACTTTCAGAACATCTTTGGCATATGCAAAGTGTATATATATCACTTATTGAAACATTAATATTATTTGGTCCTTTTAGTGCACAAGCTATTCTGGTACCGTAAAAGCAGAACATCAAAATAATAGACACTTAAAGTAAATATTTAAACGCATCCGTATCGGTATACGTAACGCGTTCTAAACAAGGTCCAAATACGCTACATTTTTGTTGTTTCGAACGATGCCTGCTTCTTTGACGGGTGTGATGACAGAATCTCGTTGCGTACGGAAGGATCTACTTATCGTTAGGGACCCACGAAGATATGCAACGATTTCAATCAGCAGTCCTTTCATCGCACACTGCAAAAAAGCGGGTATCGTTCGAAACATCGCATAAACAAGTCAAAAATGTAGCGTATTTTGACTTTGTTTCGAACGCGTTACGTATACCGATACGGATGCGTTTAAATATTTACTTTAAGTGTCTATTGTTATTCTAGTATTTCCTTAGCATATACTATATAATGAAATACCATTAAAGGTTACTTTTAGGACATCTTTACAATATGCAAATTATATACCAATTATGGTACAATCTTAAATACATCTATATGCATGATCATGATCGTTTAATTCAGTGCAGTCAGAAAACCATTCCAAGTGAAGTGTCTACTTCCACCAAACGCAAAAATTCTCTGGATTAAGTCGACTAATAAGGATCTGCCAAAACGCTTATATTCCGCGGTTTCAACCTATTTGGTCTCTCAATCTGTAGGTTGTGGTCGCACTTCTTTTTTATTATTTGTTTTTATTTTTTTTTCTTAGGGTGTATTGTGATAGGACATGGTTTTTAGAGCTCAAAAATATATTTTTTATTTTATTTAAAGCCATATTTTAGGAGTTAAGCCCATCCCCACAAACAATGCCGGCATGACAAAGTGCCTTACAAATATTGGCATCTACTGGCAATGAGAATTTGACGCACGGCAATCTGTGCGTTATAAATACCTTAAACACTCCTGTTTGAGCCACCGGCCGAGCGACGGCAACGAATACGTTTAAAATGATGGCAAATACACACTTAGCATGGTTTAAATGTAGAGGAGCACTGCATACTAAATACCGACATTGCAGGCAATATTGGCAAAAAATGTATGGGGTGATTCACCATATTTTTCCCACTACATAGCTCATTTATTATTAAAGATAGAAAAATAGTTTAAACACAAAAGTTGATTAGTTCTTCACAAATTTTAAGATAATTCAATAAAAAATTTTAAAATCCAATTTAGACTTAGAAATCAACTTTCTTATTTTAAATTGAACACCCTGTATATTTTTTAAAATTTCGGTAGGTCTTGTAGGGTTTGTCTTTAGCAGTTCTCGAGTGAAATAAAAAATAATTTTCCATAAGGGCGATGTGTTAGCCAAGGAAAAAGAGTCTCGGTGGTTCTTTGTTTAACACATTGCTCTTAAGTCAACGTTTTTCTTGAAAAATATACAGGGTGTTGCATTTGAAATAAGAAAGTTGATGTCGAAATTTGACATTTTGAAAATGTTGGTTATATTTTCTTAAAATTTGTGAAAAACTAAGAAACTTTTGTATTATTTTTTTTTCTACCTTTAAGAATAAATGAGTTATGTAGTTGGGAAAATATGGTGAATGACCCTGTACCACTAAGTGCCAAACCCACGCAAAAATTAAAAGTTTAAAAGTGCACCTCCTTGATTGGTCGGCTCAATAGGGATACAGATGCAAATTCCGATACCACTGATAATTGGCTTTTTCTCCCTATTTAAAGTATTTATGCATAAAATAAAAATTGTAATGATTGTGGATTAAAAATAAAATAATGCACATAATTTACGAATGCACATTTATTTTATTTTATCCTTGAACGAACAAAAATTCCTAGAAAAACCAATATATAATAAATAAATAAATGTTACTATAAACAAAAACTTATACACTTATATTTATATCCTAACATGAAGACAGGAATGGAAACCAAATGAATAATATTTGTCGTCTTGGTCATGCCAAAGATAGAGGAAAATTCTTTCATAAATTATTTTAAATATTTATTAAGAGGACGTTTTCCATACCACAGTAAATTGCAACAGGGAAAATTTTATTTAGAATCTCTTTGATTGTCAAAACAATAAGGTTTGCTTCAGTTGCTTTATATAAAAATTCCTTGGCCAAAAATTTAAAAACTTAGTACTTCCTTCTTCTTGTTATAAGATAAGATGAAGATTTATTCAGCATCTTTTTTCCTGGATGTTCTGCCCCCTTTCCAGCCACGGGCACCCCGTAACCAAGCCTTAATAGCATCTTCAACCACAGAATGAGGAAAAGTCGGTTGATTTCAAGGATTTTTTACAGAATCTAAAAAAGTTTAAATTGTGGTAAGTATAGCTGTAAATAATTTTTTTTTTGATAAACCAGTATTTTTTTTAGGAAAAAGTAGCCCTTTTTGCTTAAAAAGTGACAAAATATCAGTTTCTCAAAAAAAAAAATTAAAAACTTTAATCTAGTTGTTTTATTGGCAAATTTACGTTAAAATAAAAAAATAGTACCACAGACGAGTTTTTTCAAATTAATTAAAAAAAATATTTTAAGATATTAACTAAAGACAGTTCGGTTTCACAAGGAATTTAAGGGTCATCATTCTCTGGGTCAGCAAGAGAAATTTCAGTGTTAGAAAATGACTTGGACGTAGAATTGATGAATCTTTAGACGGCTCGATCCAACACTTCAACTAAAAAGCCACTTAACTCTTTTTTGATATAGTATCCTTTAGCCTACTATAGAGGCCATAGTGACACCAAACTGAGAGAAAATTGATGTTTTAACTGTCAATTTGGTTATAAAAATGGCGGCAACAGTAGGCTAAATGGCACTAAAGGCTGAACACAGGTAGGAGTTAACTGGCTTTTTAATTAAGAACGGTTTTGCTCGATTACAAAAGAAATTTGTAAATTATCAGTGTCAGTATCGCTTAAGCATTGTAGATCATGATGTGACCTTTGATTTTCTTGTAAAGTGGCGTCTAGATCATGATTTAATGCTAGGTTCATACAGGCAAATCAAAATAAAAATTAAAAAAAATAATAATTAAAATTAAAATAACAGTTAAATGAGCTTATGGGGAACAGTGTAGGCATTTATACAGCATAAATAAAAAGATGAGCAACTTTTAACATTTATTTTGCCCCTTTGACGCGCATAACCTCACTTTCATTTGATTTTGTAATTTAAATGGGGGTTTTTTGCATTTTTTGGTTTGTTTTTAACAGATATTATTAAGGAAGACAGCATGATGGACAAAATTTGGTGTCATTCACTCTTGTATACATGTGCAGAAGCTGTGTGCTGATCGATTCAAAGTTATTTTTATTTCGCTGTATAAACTAGAATTATTTTTTATTTTAATTTTTATATGCCTGTATAAACCCAGCAAAAATGACGATTTTTGGTCGCTTTACTGGTAGTTCTGAACATTTTTAAGTCTACTCTAGGCCGACCTAATTTAAGAACAAAAGAATATGAGTACTTACGCAGTATCGGCTTCCACATCCATGTTAACTTGAAACTCAAATTAAATTTAAGCCAATTTTAAAAGAAAACTTGCAAAACACAAAAACCAAACCACGAAAAGGGACTCACATAGGAAGAATCCGCAGAATATTATTAAAATGGCGTCGGAAAGTACGTCAAGTTGTCAACCGCACGACAGATCGCGCGGGAAATTTAAAAAATGCGGCGTTCAAAAGACACGATATCCGGCAATGCGTTTGATCGGACCGGAAAGGTGGTTTAGAAATGCATGCAATTTTTAAAGGAACGATTGCGTTTCACATGGTATGTAAAACACGTTTTTCAGTTATTGGCAAATTAACATAAATTTGCCAATACATCAGCACTAGTAAATAATAATTGGCAAAATAGCGCAATTTTGCCAATAATACTACTGTAGTAAATAACCAATGGAATTCACTTGCCAATATTGCCAGTAAAGCAAATACACCTTACCACCTTTCATTGTTTGTGGGGATGGCAATCATCTGAGAAGAATATCTTTTAGCACATCCTAAGAACCTGCATAGCATGTGATTAGCGCGGAACGTAACCTATTCTTAGCACATGCTAAAGATGTTCCAATGTTAATTTAGAACATCCTTAGCATATCCTGTTTCTTCTTGAGGATATTCGATGCACATGCTAAGGATGCTTTTAGTCCGTTCTGCGGCGAGATTTAATCTATGAGTTACTTAATTACCTTTTACTTTTTACATCTTAAAGTGCGAAACAGCGCCGGTTCCAGGGTCTACCGGGCTCTTAGCACCATTGGAAAAGCGGGCCCCTCCCCTACTACCGAACCTAGATAAAAATAATTTCAGGAATCAACAATCATACTAACATTTATTAAAACAAAAATAAACAGAAAGTATTACTTTGCACGTTAACAAACTTTATATTGGGTGGATTTTTTAAACAGAACGGTGCTTCTAGCGGGTTAGAATTTGGTTTTACAAAAGAATCCAAAAACACGTCAACTGAGATTTTTAATTTTCTTTAATCGTGCTATCTTGGATTTTTTTATGTCATTTTGTTTACGAGGTATGGCAAAAAAATATATTTTTTAAATAGGACACCCTGTATAGTTTGAAATTTTTGAAATCTAAAAAAAATTATCTTTTTGACAATAACACACACTAAATAATACTCTATCTCTTATGGTTTCCAAGATAGACGCATTTAAACTTGCATGGAATTGTTATCTATGCCCTATTTTACGGGGGATATTTAAATGAATATCGAAGTTTTCCATACAGATTTAGATAAAAATATCTTGATTATCGTAAAAGATAGATCCTACTGTGTAGTATTGCTGAAGAGAGAATTGTTTGCAGGTTTCAAAAGTTGCAAAATACCTCGTAAACAAAATTACATCAAAAAAATTCAAGATAGCACGATTAAAGGAAATTAAAAATCTCACTTGACGTGTTTTTGGATTTTTTATTCAACCAAATTCTAACCCGCTAGAAGCACCGTTTCGTTTAAAGAATCCACGCTGTATGTTTAGTTTTACATAAAAAAACATATTCTCACACTTTTATATTCACCTTTATTAAGGTGACCAACCGTCCCGGTTTGGCCGGGACAGTCCCGATTTTTAACCATTTGTCCCGGTTTTTCAGCAAAAGTTCCGGTTCGCTCCGGTTTTGAACCATATGTTGTAACTTTAAAATCACTGCAATTAAAAAAGCGGATGTTCTCTGCCATCTATAAATTTGAATTGAAACCTTACTTAAATTATTTTTCTTTAATAAGTATTTCGGAAAATACATCCTAATATTATTAGGGGTGCATATAAGAAAAAATACATGATATGCAATACATTGAATGGCCGGAGTGTCCCGGTTTTGCCCCTTTAGGAGTTGGTCACCTTACCTCTATATACAGGGTAGATTCTTTAAATGGAACGGTGCTTTTGCTTTTTTGACTTTAGGGAAGAGGTTTTAAAAAAGCTAAAAGCGAATGTTTAATGATTTTTTACTATTGACTATTTTTTTTAATGAGAAGGTATCCCACTTTTTGGAACGCTTGTTAAAAAAGAAATTTAACGCATTAGTTTTTTTTTACATCTGTCAACCAATGTGTCAAATTTTTTTTTATTAAGCGGAATAAAGAAAATACCACACAAGAACAGTATCGACTGCTCATTTGAGGGCCCTCTCTGAAGGCCCGGGTTTTTGGAAAGCTTATTAAAAAAGAAATTCGATTAAATATTTTTTTTACATCTGTCAACCCATGTGTTAAAAATTTTACGCCAATAATATCCTTGTGTGGTAGTTTCTTTATTCCACATTTTTTTAAATTTTTGACACATAGGTTGACAGATGTCAAAAAATATTATTTACTCGAATTTCTTTTTTAACAAGCTTTCCAATAAGAAGCCATAAGTGATACCTCCTCATGAAAAATATGTTGGTAGACCCTGGGCCTTCAGTGAGGGCCCCCAAATGAGTCGCAAATAATGTCCTTGTCTGGTATTTTCTTCATTCCGCTTAGTAAATAAAGAAATATATAGTTTATCTTGAAGCTAAAACAATTGACAAAATAATAAGTTTATTTAAATTGGTTGATAGATGTCAAAAAAAAGTAGTGTGTTAGGTTTCTTTTTTAACAAGCTTTTCAAAAAGCTGCCACAAGTGGTACGTTCTCGTTAAAAAAAATACTTGGTAGGCCCTGGGCCTCCAGTTGGACGCCCGAATTTTTTTTTATCATGGGCAGAAAGTCCGTAAATTTTTTTTAAAGATTCGCTTTTAGCTTTTTTTAAAACCTCTTCCCTAAAGCCTCTAGCAGCACCGTTCCATTTCCATTAATAGGTTGAGTGAAAGGCGCTATAAAGTCCAGAGCGCAGCAAAACATATAAATAAAATTGTTTTTAGCGAGAAATTGTTTTCGTGCGCAATTAGTTCCGTTCACTTTTATCTGTTGTTCTTGTAATTGGAGTTCTGTCTTTGTTATTTATATTTAATGACCAGTTCTTCCCAAAACATTTTATTCTTATTAATTTAGGTCATCTAAGGTGTTAGACTTAATCAATAATTTTAAAATTTTGATTTAGCAACTTGTAAATACTGTTCTTTTATCGACTTATTCTAACTTTTGTTAGGATAAATTTTATCCGTAGTATATAGTGTATGACCTGTTACATCCTATTTTTTGTAGTGAGAAGTAATGAATAAATAATTTGAATTTGAATTTGAATTTAAATATACCTGTTTTTTCAAAAACAGAAAGGGCGAACTCTGCCTTTTGTTGCTAGGTTTATGCTCTAATTTACTGCTTAAATAATAATGATTAGGTTAAGAGTATAATCTTTCCGAATTTTAAAAGTAAGAAAACTTGTACCCTTAGGCTACAATAAAATCATTTGATAATAATAATAATAATAGTAAAGAATCCACCCTGTATAACTAGGTCTACTTATGAAAATTGTTTTCGAGCTTTCTCCTTGGCAAATTTATCAATTATTTGTTCATAATTGATATAATTCAAGGATTCACTTTCAATATAGAAGACACAAAGTGCATCCAACTTTTCTTGTCCGAGGCTAGCGCGGTACTTATTTTTACCCTTTCCAACGCAAAAAGAGACTGTTCTCCACTAGAGTTTGATGTACGAGGAGACAGAAAAATCTGTATTGTCTATTTTTATAAGAAGAGCTTGACTGGTAATAGTAACCTTTTTCAGAAAAATAATCATGATTATAAAACATATATTTTAGCATTTTTACACTCAATTCATTTTTAGAACAGGGCCCTACGGGCCCCAGGCCCTTTGATGGTCCGGGCCCTTACCGATCGAGTGCCTAGTGTGCCTTTTAACAGAAAACAAGGTCTTAAATTCGGCTCAATTTGGATTTTTACCAAAAAAAAAAACACGCATGATGGCATGTTGCGCTTAACTGAACAGCTTTTTAGGTATTTTAACAACGGCAACGCGACGGCAGCAGTATTCTGTGATTTTTCAAAAGCTTTCGATTGCGTGGATCACAGAGTACTGCTGAGAAAGCTTAAGGTTTATGGTTTTAGGGGGCCTGTTCTTGACTGGTTTCGGTCATACCTGCTCGGTCGCTGTCAAAGCGTTTCTGTAAACAATGAGTGCTCTTCTAAACAATCTATAACTTGCGGTATTCCCCAGGGATCACTGCTTGGTCCTATCTTATTTCTGATATACATAAATGACCTATTAAATTTTGGAATACTGGGAGAATTCACTGTTTTTGCAGATGATACTACAATTCTATGGCACGACAAGGATCCCAAGAATTTAATAAAGATAATATCTGATGACATTAACATCACAACAGAATGGTGCGATGCAAATGGACTCTTATTTAACTTTAGTAAAACTCAGATCCTTGGGTTCCGGTGCAGCGTTGAGGACATTGCGTGTAATGAATTTTCTATAAATAAAACTCTGAGTACTAAATTTCTGGGACTCCAGATAGTTGCCGACTTATAATTTCTAAACCACATATTTGTTAAAAATAGGCAAACAGTTTAAAAATAATATTTTCGTTTAGAACTATTAGGACACTTTTATTACTGCACACCTCGTGCACACTGTGTCAGTGTTGTTTTGAAGTAATTTAGTAAGGTGACTATTATGAGGGCACTTATGTTTTAATTTAAAGAAATGTTACTTTCAAATAAATCAGTTATTGACAGAATCTTCAACGGAACACTTTGCGTTTTATTTTCTAATCTCGTCAGGCGCTTTTTACATTAATTTCAACAGGTTATGGGCCCAGTTTCCCTGACCGTTGTTGGAAAGTAATCGTGATATTTGTTCGGACGTTGAGTGCGTAAAAAAAACTCGAAAAATGTCGTCGTCGGGTGGTAGTTTTCTCACGAGTATACCCAAGTTAAAAGGGCCCGAGAATTATGAGAACTGGGCGTTCGCGGTCGAGAATTTTTTAGTGTTAGACGGGCTGCATGGTTGTATCTCGGACACAGAAAAATATATTTTATAAAACAAAATCTCCTAAGGATAATTCTATTTTAATGGTTGTGACATTTTGTACAGTATGGGTGTCCAAAATTCGATGGTTTTGGGGTGTTATGAGTATTTATACAGGAGATGGAAAAAAACTGACTCGCCATTTGCAAAGCTTAATTTTTAAAAGAAGTTTAAAAATGAGAACAAAAAATTCTATATTTGGGATGGGGTCTATAACTTTTTTCATTGTGATAAGCAGAATTTGACTTTTAAACTGGATTTTATCTGTCACTTTTTTGAGATACACCACCAAGTTGGTATTTTTATTATGGAATGACCCTTGTTTATTTGGTTTTTTAAATCTGCTTTAAATTCCCTTTAAAATAATGTATCCGAGAAAATATCACACTTTGTGATTTATTTTTTGTATTGTTACCCATTTGTTTTTTAAAATTTTTATTTTCTATTTTGTGAAAAGTGAGTGGATAAAGTAAATAAGATAGTAATAGAAAACTATTAATATCTTATTTTATTTATTTAATTTAAAAAAAACTAAAATATTAAAAGCTATTAAAGAAATAAAAAATTATAAAAAAATACACATAAAACACAAAGTGTGAAAGCTTCAGATTTAAAGTGAGTGGGCTTTCAGTAAGGAAAGTTTTTTTGATTTGAGCTTTCAGATAAACCTCCATTAACCTAGCGACCCCACCTCAAGAAAATCAAAATTTAGTTATGCCATAATTATTTGATAATTATTATGTGCTAATTTTGTCCCCAATCAAAAAATTTTGTGCTCCTCTGATTTCTGAAAAAAATCGAAAAAGAAAATGTAAAATATATAAATGTAAAATATATAAGAAAAAAATCGAATTACATGATACATAAACATGTGGGGTCGCTAAGTTGCTATAAACCTAGCTACCCCACTTTAAAAAAAAAACAAATTTAAAATGAAAAATTCAATTTTTTTCTTATATATTCGTCAAGCACATAATTTTAAAACCAAAAATATTACTTTCTGGGAGCTATAAAGATGGCAAGATTAGACAGGCGAAAGCAAAGTTGGTCCTCGCCATAGACGCTTCATTGTACGTGCATATTAAGGAAGTGAAAACCACGAAGGAACTATGGAATAAGCTGAAGGCTATGTTCGAGGATTCTGGTTTTTCCAGGCGGATTAGTCTGCTGCGGTCTTTGATATCCACACGGCTTGAAGACTGTGAAAACTTGGAGTTTTATGTAACCAAGATTGTGGAGACTTCGCAGCGTTTGCGAGCCACAGGTTTCAAAATTGATAAAGAGTAGATCGGCTCACTCTTACTGGCAGGCCTTCCTGAAAAGTACTCGCCTATGATTATGGCCATTGAACATAGTGGCATCCAGATAACTACCGATGCCATAAAAACGAAGTTACTGGATATGGAGCTAGATGAAAAGCGTCCAGGCGGTAGTGCTTTTGCAGGAAAATTTGGAGAAAGTTTGGTAAAGATGACTTTTACATAGATTCCGGTGCGATATGACGCCGAATATGCATTGGCTCGTAAACAAAAAAGAACACGAAATTAGTGAAATTGTAGTGGCAAATAATTCCACAGTTTCAGTGGAATGTTCAGGTGATTTGGACATTAAAACACTGGTGGAAAACAGTGTATTTGACATTACAGTTCAAGATGTTTTGTGCATACCAGAGTTGACCACAAACTTACTTTCGGTGAGCCAGCTGATAAAACATGGAAACAAGGTTGTATTTGAAACCAGTGGTTGCAAGATTTTTAATCAGCAGCAGGAGCTAGTAGGTACAGCCAGACTCGAAAATAATGTCTACAAACTGAATACACAAGTGTATGTTTGCTAAGTGGTTCCAATGATGTTTCAGGGGAAACCTGGCACAGAAGATTGGGACATCTAAACTCAAAGGATCTGACTAGGATGAAAAAAGGATCTGTAAATGGTTTGAGCTACATAGGAGACGTAGAGCAGAGTAAGTTGAATTGTGAAGTCTGCAGCGAAGGTAAGCAAACAAAATTACCTTTTCCACACAAGGGGTCAAGAGCTAAAGCTATATTAGAGTTGATACATGTTGACTTATGTGGACACATGCAGGTTAGGTCGCTTGGAGGTTCAAAATATTTTATGATTTTGGAAGATGACTGCAGCAAAATGACTTTTGTATATTTTTTGCAAAGCAAAAATGAGGCTTTTACAAATTTCAAAGATTTTAAAGCAATGGTAGAGAAACAGAAAAATTTACAGATCAAGATTTTAAGGTCAGATGGAGGAGGTGAATTTTGCAATAAAGACCACCAACCCACACACTCCGCAGCAAAATGGCTGTTCGGAGAGAATGAACAGGACAGTCGTGGAGAGAGCCAGATGTTTGTTGTTTGACGGGAAGTTGGACAAGAATCTGCGGAATAGGTCAGTTGCTTCAGGACTAGATGGAAAAACGCCTTATGAGGTTTGGTATGGACAAAAACCTGATGTTAGTAACCTGAGGATTTTTGGTAGCGAGGCTATGGTCCATGTACCAAAAGAAAAAAGACGAAAGTGGGATAAAAAATCACAAAAAATGATTTTTGTAGGCTACAGCGACACAACAAAAGGGTATAGGCTGTATAACCCACAGATAAGAGATGTTGTAACAAGTAGAGATGTCAATATCATGGAGGAGACAAGAAAAGAAGTAAAAATTGAGATTATCACTCCTAGTAAGAGAGAGCAAGAAACACAAGTTTCAGTGGGGGCTGATAAAACAGATCAATTTTTTGATTCTTTATCAGAAGAGCAGAGCAGAATGACAGATACTGACACGAGAGATGAGAAATATGTGGATCAAAATGATCAGAAAGAATAAGTACAAGTGAGGAGATCAGGTAGGGAGCCTAAACCTAAGAAATTTGATGATTATGTGTCATATATGTCATTTGGTCAAAGCGGGTTAGGTGAACCAAGTAGTGTCGAAGAAGCTTTATCAAGGGATGATTCTGAGCAGTGGAAATGTGCCATTAAGGAAGAATTTAAGTATTTTGAAGAGGATGAGGCTTGGACATTGAAATGTCTACCAGAGGGTTCCCCATGTGTACAGAGTAAATGAGTATTTAAGACGAAAGAAAATAGTGAAAATGTTTTTTCTAACAATAAAGAGGAATTGGATTTTTTGAAAAACGAGCTAAGTTCTAAATTTAAAATAAAAGATCTGGGTACTGTAAAACAATGTTTAGGAATGAAAATTGACATAGATAGGTCTAAGAATGCTATAAAGTTAAGCCAAGAGAGATATATCGAGCAGTTGCTTTGTAGGTTTAACATGGTAGAATGTAAGCCAGCTATTACACCACTAGAGAGTACGTAGGAAGGTCAAAAAGTAGATGTACCTTACCAGCAATTAGTAGGAAGTTTAATGTACTTAGCCAGTTTAATAAGAATTTCACAAGTGTTCATTGGAAGTATGCTAAAAGGGTACTTAGATATCTTAAGGTTACTAAAGATTATGGCTTAAATTTTTCAAGAGAAAACACAGAGCTTAAAGGATTTGTTGACGCTGACTGGGCCAGCAATTTGTTGGATAGGCGGTCGTACACGGGATTTGTTTTTAAATTAAACGGTTCTGTGGTTTCTTATGAAAGTTCTAAACAGAAAACCGTAGCTTTGTCTAGCATGGAGGCAGAATATATAGCCATGTCAGAGTGTGCTAAAGAGGCTATATATTTAAGAAATTTAATGCAGGAGTTAACGGGAAAAGAGCAGTGTATAGAGGTTTTAAATGATAATCAGAGTGCATTGTGTCTGTCCGCAAATCCTATGTTTCACAAACGGTTGAAGCACATAGATATTCGACATCATTTTGTGCGAGAAGCAATTTCAAATAAATTCATTAAAGTAGAATATTTGCGCACAGATGAAATGCCTGCAGATGTTTTCATTCATTATAAGTTGCTAGGCAAGTTAGGCTTGCATAAATAAGTTTTTTTTTAAATGTTTGAGTGGGGGTGTTAAAAATAGGCAAATAGTTTAAAAATAATATTTTCGTTTAGAACTATTAGGGCCCTTTTATTACTGCACACCTCGTGCACACTGTGTCAGTGTTGTTTTGAAGTAATTTAGTAAGGTGACTATTATGAAGGCACTTATGTTTTAATTTAAAGAAATGTTACTTTGAAATAAATCAGTTATTGACAGAATCTTCAACGGAACACTTTGCGTTTTATTTTCTAATCTCGTCAGGCGCTACATTAATTTCAACAATATTGTCGCTAAATAAAAAACTAGCATCAGGATGTTACTGTGTCCGGGCCGTAGCTGTAAACTTGGGGGTTTCCATAACCAAAACTGTATATTTTGCCATAGTTCAAACACACTCTCATATGCTCTTCCCTTCTGGGGTAGCTGCAGTCTGTACCTTTTCCAACCGGTTTTCAAGCTTCAAAAACGTGCCATTAGATACATTGCAGGAGCCTCACCAGTGGATCATTGTCGACAGCTATTTATTGATTATAAAATATTAACATTGCCATGCCTTTTCATATTGGAATCAGTTAGTCTAATTCATAAAAACTTATCTCTATTCCCAGCTCCTCAAGCTGCATATCCAACTCGGCAAATGCACATTTACCTCTTCCCATACCTCATTCAACCCTTGTTCAAAAATCCATAATCTATAATAGTATAAAGATATACAACCATCTTTCCGTAGCGCTTAGAAATATTGCAAATCATGCCAAATACCGTTGAGTTAAGCTATTAGGACACGCATTTTATTCACTAGAGGATTATTTCAATTGCAATCGTAATTCTCCTACTATTTAGCATAGCATTTATTTCATCTGTGTTAATATATTGTGTAATTTTGTTTACTTTTAGTATTATTTATCTTGCTTGAGTTACATAGGACTTACTCTTTTGTCTAATTTAATTGTTGTGATTCTTTCTTTTTCATGTTATGTGTTTAAATTATCTTTTTTACTCGGTTTGATGTTTATTATAATTATTTTAATTTATATATATATATATATATATATATATTATTTTCCATGTTATGTATTTAAATTATCTTTTAATGTGTTTAATGTTTAATATACATATTTTAATTTTTTTATTTTATTGTGCTCACCATGACTAAGAAACTGAAATTTTAAATTGTATTGTAATTTTATGTTGTATAATGTTATTATTCCTCCTAATGTTAAATAATAAAATATATTTTTACGACTGAAAAATTAATCTTTAAGTTTTGGGCTCATTTAGTTAGATTTGTTAGAGCAGGATATAATTTTTTTTTCTTTCTTATTATTATGTAATTCTTTTTTATGTCTTATTCTTACTTATAAGTTCTTGTATTTTTAGCTTTAGTACTTAGCTTTGTCAATAAGAATCCCTGTTTATTCTTGGACAATAAAGCATGTTTTACTACTACTACTACCTAATGGAAGAACCTGCGCTGGTACGAAAACAAAAATTACGGGTGTCCAAATACACTCATGTAATCGGTGCGGGTTCCTTTCTTCGTCAAAAACCCCAAATTACGCAGGTCGGCCAAAATCGCGGCTCGGTGGCACGCACCCATCTGATTATTTCATGCAAAAGACTACAATTATATGAATTATTTAAGTGAATTTATGAAGTGTATTCCAAGCTAAACGGTACTAAAGGGGCGGGTATTATTAATTTGCATGGTTTCGGTTTTTTTTTTCTGGTGCAAACGTCTGCATGGTATTCTAACACAAAAACGCAATGCATGAACGCAGCAGCAAATCTGTCCGGGAACGATCTGAGGGCGATCGTAAATCAAACGTGTTTACGCCCTAAAATTTATTAAAAAACCCCATTTTGTTTGTTTTTACTTTTCGGGATATATTTTCGTGGGAAGGATTTCATGCGAACGGTTTTTATAAGTATACTTTGTCTGTATATTCGTGCACCATTTTTTGCAAAAATTAATAATTTTCCCCTTTCTTGAGGCACATTAAAGACTTAATGTTCATAAACTCGACTTTCTGTACATTTTTTTCAACAAATAACAGATCACTACCGCCATCAACCAAATCCAATTAATTAAAATCTGACTTTAGAGTTGAGGCTGTATTTATAGGTGATATAACCAACAACGAACACACGACTTCAGAAAAGTCGAGGTTAAAATTCGATACTTAGGCCGCTTCTTCGGGCCCATTGTACCTTGCACAGTTTTATTTCCAGCAGTACTTCCAAACGGCGCAGTCAATTTTCAACTTTTTTTTAATTCGATTCAATATATAGTGCTCCAATTTGATTCTGTCTTATTCAAAAACATACCTTCACCACGAGAGTTAAAAAATCTTCATCTATATCTAAAAAGCCTAAAAATTGAATAAGACAGTGGTGTAGCCAGGGGGGGTCAAGGGCCCCAGGGAGAGCTAAAGCTCCCACATTTTTTTGACCCTTTACTCCAGTTTGTGACGTGTGTTTGGTGTGATATCTTAAATTTTGAAAATTTTGCCTGCGGTGCTATGACGTCATTAATTGTTATAATTTTATTTTAATTCTAAGGAATTTTTTTTCAGCATTCAAAACGTGTAATAAATAGTATTTTAATAAATATTAATAGTATAATTTTTCTTAAAATTTTCATCTGGGGCGCATTTATGATTTGGCAACAAATTTGTATATACCGCCGCAACCCACCCCTTCTTGGAATCTAACCCAATCTACTTTTTCAAAAATATTTTACAAAAAACCTAAGAGATCAAAATTTTTTGTTTTTTTTTTGTCAATTTTCGCCTGCGACGCTATACCAATATTAAATATTGTTCCAATTTTGTTTAATTTTAGCAATGTAGTGTAATTTTTTCAAAAATTTTGCCTGCGGCGCATTTAAAAATAAGTATTTTTGTTTCGTATACACTAACTCAACACCTATTAAACCGCTCCTTTACCGTCCCTTCAGTTCAAGAGCTCAAGCAACAAGCACCTACCTAATTTTTAAAATTTTGCCATAGGTAGTTGATTTTTATTAAAGGATGAAACCCCTCCCCTCAGAGTCGATTTCTGGCTACGCCACTGAATAAGAAAATCCTTTCGCCACTAAAAGTTAAAAAATAAAAACTGATTCAAAACCCAACTATTTTGAAGTCGGCGCTCGGCGCCAAAATATCATAAAATTTATAAAAACTTATATATCTAGCGGCATGAAAAAATTTGAGTTTTACATAAAAATATCAATTATTTTATACTTTTAGTGTATTTTTTGGCGGTACAGGTCCAATTTTCCGAAAGTTTTTATTCTCTTGCCTTTTTTGGTTAGTTATTATCCTAACTAGTGCGAAAAATTAATCTTTCCCACTCGCGACTGCCTTTGACCCAAACGACGGGGAGAAGATTTTGAGTAAGCAGGCAAGGGCGGGAAAGAAACTTTATACAGTGAGTTAGGATCAATATTTTTTCTACGACGACTTAGCCATCGAACGGACAAAAAAAATAATGGAGACCTTTTGCACCTATAATTTTCATGCCTTTTTACTTTATCGCTTATTTCGAGCATGCGCAGTTACGAGGTAATAACGGAATCCCTTACTATCCGATAAAGTTTGACGTTACCTGCGGGAGAATACCGTATCCCTTATAATTCACATGGTTGCCGATAGTAAAACGTTAAGTAGAAAAACAAAAAATTTAAATTGATTTTAGAATGCAAATATGTTTTATATTCTTTTTAATTGTAAAGATAAGTGTCAATTTTTGTTTAATCATTTTCTTTGGCTAGAATTTCGTAAGAAATGTAAAACATTGATTTGCACTGGCAACTATGGCAAGTAATTCCGATCTGTTTATCATAACCTCCCTTTTCTCTGTTGTGTGTTTTTAGTTTTTAAAGATTAATAATAAATAAAATTCACTATAAAAAACATCAGAATAAGATATTCTAAATGAAAAATATTATTGGACAAATTCTTTTTGTGAATCTTTATAATAATAAATACCGTATAAAGTCGGCCATAAACAAATCAAAAATAAAAATGTTGTCTTAAAACGTGACGTTAGCTACGTCACAACGCGTTATTAAGCGATCATAATATTCACCTAACAGAGATTTTTTGTAAGAGGTGCAAAAGTCTCTATTAATAAAAAATCCAAACTGCTAAAAGTAAAAATACAGTGCCATTGACCCCCAAATATGTAACGGATTGAAACTAATTTCTTGGAAAAGTTGTTCCATCCATTAGATCCATTTTAAGTGGCTCCATTTTAACTTTATAGTTTTTTGACGGTAGGTGCAAAGATTATAAACTATAATATATAAAAAAAAATTTGGTACGTGGATGTTGTTTATACAGTAGACTCGCGATATAGTGAACATACTATATAGTGAACTACTCCAAATAGGGAACAGAAATTTTTTTGTTAATATATTCTATAGAGTGAACAAACTCCCTCTCGAAATAGCGAAACTCCGATCATCCAAATCAGTTACATCAACCGAAAAGAATCTAAAAACAAAAGATCTTGGGTGAAAATAACGAAAATTCAAACCTGGATGAGCATCCCACAAGGAACACACAAAGAAACAAAGCGAAAAGAGAAATGATTAAACGATGTTTCGCTCTGGGTAACAACCGGTTGGAAATCAAAGTGTATGATGGTGTTTAATGATGTATGGAGAGAGTGACCAGTGGAGCCACTGACGAGCTCACGCTGGTTACACAGACCGAAACATCGTTTAATCATTTCTCTTTTCGCTTTGTTTCCTTGTGTGTTCCTTGTGGGATGCTCATCCAGGTTTAAATTTTCGTTATTTTCACCCAAGATCTTTTGATCTTTTGTTTTTAAAACAAACATGTTATAACAGCAAAACGATTTTAGATGTTTTGTTTCTTCTTTCGCGCAATTAGATCAATTAGTTGTTTGCAATAATTGCTTACATCAGGTCTCGTCACGTGTGTTTTGAGAAATTAAGAAAAAAATAGAAAACATTTAAGCGAAAGGGTAAAAATTTTAAAAAGGGTCAACAACACTTTTGCTGGACTACGAAAAATTAAAACCTTGAGACCTCAGAGTGTCCTCGAATGAAAAAGGCTCTATATAAGTGGTTTCTGAAGCAAAGAGAGAACAGTTTTCCCGTGATCCAAGAGAATGCTAAGTTGCTTCAAAGCGAATACAAAGAATTCTCTTCTTTTAACACAAGTAGCGGTTGGTTACAAAAATATTAAAAGCGCTCTGGTATTCGCTACTTAACATAACCAGAACTTTTGTCAATCACTTCAAGAAAACACTCACATTTTTGAGAAAAAACAATAAACCACTTTTTCATTGGTGTTTTTATTTTTTTTCATTTTTTTCCAATGATAATAAAGCTATTTTACTAAAGAAAATCATTGTTTTAATTGATTTTTTTAAATATTCCATATAGTGAACAAATCGATATAGTGTACAGGCTGTGCCTTAATTAGTTCACTATATCGCGAGTCTACTGTATTTGGATGACGCCAAATTTGACATAAAATGGCGTGACCTATCACAAGCAGAACTTTATTGCTGTCTTATTTTACATTTCAAATTTCTCAAATATGCATGCGATATTTTGTAGGCTAAAGAACCCTGCACAAATTACATTGGGAATGGCTTTCGGCTAAATGTCGTATTTTTTTTATATATTGTAATACAGGATCAACAAAGCACAAATATAGAAAAAACAAAATAGGGAGCAGGATTACTTTTTGAGATATGGCGCTTTGAAGTTGACGTGTTTTTTGGCTATATTTTTGGACATGGTCCAAGTTTTTTTCCATAACTTTGTTGATTACCGCCAAAATAAAATGATTCGAACCTCTGCTTCTCTGGAACGAAACACCCCTTCGACCCATATAATTTTTTTTATATAGTTTATTAAGTATCACCAGAAAAGTCACTGATTTTTAAATTTTAAAAAAGAAAGAAAACGACAATTTTTATTTTCTTTAAAACAAACGGCCAGATTTTAATAGTTTTTGCATATGTTAATAAAAAAAATATCAGTAAGCTAAAAAAACATTTTAGCTTAAGAGTTACCATTAATTGCAAAAATGGTAGGTACCTTTAATGCGTTTTAATATTTTTAAAATATTGGTGAAATACGAAAAGTGATTTAAAATAAATTATTGGTAGGTTATACAAACTTTTTTCAGACAAATTCAATTCATAAGTTTGATACGAATATGTTGGTAGCAATAGGTATCCATTGGTACCTGTAATTGACCAATCAAATTGTGTATGCTTTTGGGCTAACTTGTTGCCAGTAACGAATATTATAAAAATTTTCCGGTTGTTTACACTTTTTTTCCAATAGAATGCGTAAAATTATCTGGCAGCAAATGACGCCGTTTCTTACGCAAAAGTTTGAAGTTGACCTTGATTTTTTTTAAAATACAAAGCCGCCGCATGCCACCATATTAAATATATCTTAAGAGTTTTACTTTAACTTTTTGCACGCAAATACATGCGTAAAAATCACTTTTCGCACTTAAGTAGGAAAAGTACTTTATCGTATTCTCCTAGATAAACAATAATAGTAACCGGAAAAAAATTTATCAAATTCGTTACCGACGACCCCAAGTTAGCCTAAAAGCATATATCACACGAGTAATTTGATTGGTCAAATACAGGTACCAATGGGTACTACTTTGTACCAACATATTGGTATTAAGCTTTTGGATTGAATTTGTCCATAAAAAGTTTGTATAACCTACCTATAAGTTATTTAAAATCACTTTTTGTATTTCTCCAATATTTTAAAAATATTAAAAAACATTAAAGGTCCAACCATTTTCAAAATTCATGGTACTGCTCAAGCTAAAAATGTTTTTTTAACTAAGTGGAATTATTTTTAATAACATATGTAAATATTTTTAAAATATGGCCGTTCGTTTTAAAGAAAAGCAGAATTGTCATTTTTTTAAAAAACGGTCGTTTTCATTCTCTTTTAAATCTTACAAATCAGTGACTTTTCTGGTGGTACCACAGAAACTATATAAAAAGATTTTATATGGGTGGAAGGATTTTATATGTGGTGGTAATCAACGAAGTTGTGGAAAAAACCTCAGCACGTCAACTTTAAAGCTCCATATCTCAAAAAGTAATCCTGTTCCCTATCTCGGTTTTTTTATTTTTTTGCTTTGTGGATCGAGTACTACAACATAAAAAAAAATTATGACATTTAGCCGAAAGCCATTTCCAATGTAATTTGTGCAGGGTTCTTTAGCTTACATTTTTAAAAACACACCAAAAAACATGTAAAACCTGTATTTTCGAACACTGCGTTTGTCTAGAAAACATAAATATAAAAATCGATTAAAAACGCACTAAAAATCCAAACAAAAAAAGCGTTCACAAAGAGTTTCTTCACGCAAAGTATACACTTTTCGCACGCGAGTAGAAAAAAATATTTTTTTTTATACCTTCATTAAAAACATGATTTTAGTAACTGTCTGCAGCTAACTAAAGCATAGCTTTTTTGGTTACCGATGCAAAATTTTTTTTTTTTTTAATCACGGGTGCAAAAAAAAGATTTCTGTCCGTTTTTTACCCAAAATTAAAGAGAAATAGCTGAAAATAGTAACAATGACAAAATATAATTATTCTTGCCTAAAAATTAAGCCATTTCCGCTGCGCTCGTTATTTAAACCAACGGTTATAAAAAAAAGCACTATTTTAGCCACTAGTTGTGAAAACTACTATTTAAAGTTATTTCTACACTGTTTGGAAATTTTTTTCGATACATACTGAGTAGTAAAAAACAAACAAATATCCAACATTAAACGGGATCAATTTGACCTTAGTAAATTGTGCCGCGTCTTTTTTTATTATCGTTTGAAAATATTTAATCTGCAGTATATTATGGCATAATTATTATCTTTTAAAGCATACCGAAACCAAACTTCATCAACAAAATTAACAAATATTGTGTTCATAAAATCATTATCCTAAATATAACACAATGCTACTCAAATGAGCTTTGATTTTTTCCGTTTTTTATCTGTGGGATAATTCTTCATTGTTTAGGAACAAGATAATTAAAAAATACATTTATAAATTATGCTTTCAATTTTTGGTTTATTACGAAAATAACTAATGCGCCTTACATGATAGTAAATAAAAAAGTTATATTAACTCGTTTATAACATTTCTGGGAATATTCACTTAAAATTTTGAAAACACGATTTGGCAGACCCACAACTTCGAGAGATTTCCGGATTATTATCTAGAAACCAAATTCATAAATATTGCGAAAATGTAGAGGAACAGCATGGAATCTAGAAAAACAAAGAAACAAAAAATTTCAATTTACTTTTATTTAATTACACCAGTGGCGGTCCCAGGGGGGGGCTCTTTGCTCCAGAAAAAAGTGGACAACATAGATGCTGGTGGTAACCCTGAAGTTTTTGGAAAAAAAAACGAGAAATTGCAGAAAGTTGCTTTAAAGACATTCTAGAAACCCTCCACAGTATTTTGGGACAGTTTGACCTTCAATTCGTCACACCAATAATAAACAAACGCATGACGTATATATATATATATAGATATATTGAGTTTCTATTTATCAACAAGTTTTAGACAAAATCATTTCGGACATAAAAAAGTATTTTTGACCTGAACATATTCGTACCAAGTTCCAGGCAAAATTAACTAAAGTCGTTTCTAAATACTATAAACTGTTTGATTAATCCAAAACACAAATTCTTGAACTTTTATTGGGAGAAGTCAGCATTTGAAAACAATATTGGTCAGAAGTAGGCAAAAGCTTAAATGATAACATTTAGAAAATCATAAGTAGGGCATAAATTGCGGCGCTATAACACCTTTGATATTTACGCACCTTTGATATTTACGGTATTGGTTTAATTTTGTGTTAAAAATGGCATTTGTAGTGTCATTTTCTTAAAAATTTTCGCCTGCTGCGCTTTGAAACCATTAATATATTTACAATTTTAGTTTAATTTTAAATCAAAAAATGCATTTTGTAGTGCAATTTTCTTAAAAATTTTCGCCTGAGGCGCTACGATACCGTTGATATTTACGATTTTAGTTTAATTTAACTCAAACATTGTATTTTTAATGTAATTTTCTCAAAAATATAAAAAATGCATGAAATAAACGGCTTAAGATCTGAGTATATACCCCCGCTAAATTTGAGACCTAATCCGCTCTTGTAGTTACTAAGTTAGTTTTGTTTGCATATATTGATATGTTCCTCATAAAAGATGCTTTTATTCTAGTTTTTTTTTCGTATAGAAACCGCCCCCCCCCTTTTCAAATGGTTGGGACATTTTCAACGCGAGAATACGCCTCTGATGTTAATTTGACTCCAAAAAGTATGGATATCACATGACTCGTTTTGAACGTAACTTCGACATTTTCTGGGCTAAGGTCACTGACAGAAAAAAAATCTCTACTCTTAATTGTAAATATTTTCACAGGGTCGTCCAAATTCGAGGTCATTGTGATGTTTTGGGTATGTCCTACGCCAGATCTACAAATTTGCTTTTTGCTGCTCGATACTATATGCCTCTTTCTCTAATAGAGAGAGATGGAGAGAACATTTTGATTGACTCTATGATTTATGGAAAATATTTATTAACTCAACTATTTATCCGATTTTTCTAAGAGGCCCATCGAAATTAAAATAAAAGCCTTCAAAAAATAAAAAAAAATTGGGGTGTTCCATAAGAAAAATACCAACCTCAAAAATTAAAAGTGACTCATAAAATCTGATTTGGACATTTTTATAAATAAGAAAGTTATAGGGCCTATTCCAAAATGCAGACTTTTTAAAAAGCCCCCGTAGCTCGAAGACGGGGTGACATATTGAAATGCGGTTTTGACCACAAATCTTGTCTTGAAATTTGAGCCTCGCAAAGGGGGGTCAAATTTTCTCTATCTCCTGTAGAAGTACCCGAAACCCCCCAAAACCATCTTATTTTGGACACCCTGTATATTAGGTCCCTTAGAAATACCCAAAACCTCAAAATCCTCTCGAATTAGAACCACCCTGTTTAGGATTCGTATAGAAAAACGTCTATTGAATTCTCTGACTTTTCCCGTTTTTTTATAACAAAAAACGACCAAATAATATTTATTTTTTATTATTTTCAATGTTTTCTAGATTTTCCCTGACTGCTATTTTTTTGTCAAATTACCTGACTTTTCCCGATTTTTCAGTTAAAAATCTTATGTTTTTCTATACAATTTACAATCCATTTTTGTTGTTTGTTTCTTTTAAAACAAAATGAAAGTTTTTTGTTATGTAACTATACTTATAACCAACTCACATTTTGAAATATCTTCTACGGCCTTTAAAATATTGTATATTTTCTTTCTAAAGTTATCTTTATCCTTTTCGAGACAGTTCATGCCACCAGTGAATTTTCTTCTAATTTTATCATTCTCAGTTGCTCTTCCAGAATTAAATGTATCTAAATATTGAAAATTAGAAAAAGTTAAAATATAATCTAACTATTTTTCCCTAAACTTCCTGTCTTCAAATTATCTACTGTTGAAACAACTACCAAATTGATCCCTACAATAATAAAATTTTTATGAATATTTAAGTCTAAGAGGCGCAATTGCTCCCCCCCCCCCTGAGTATTCACATACAAAAATCAATCAAATTTAGTGAAAAAAACAACAGTTTTCTGTACTTCAGTCAGCCTTGGAGCTCACAGCACACAGAGGATGGAACCTAGGACGACAGTGCGCGCCGTTTCCTCATTATTAGGGACTCATCAGCTAGGTGAACCACAATGACAGAGAATTTCGGTCGCGCTTATGTGCCAATGGTTGCGTTGGTTACGGCTCAAGCGAAAGAATTCCTGTCAATGGCGCCCTCTCTGCCCAGTAAACCAGGAGGTGGCGGTAAGTGCTACCGGCGGATTTCTGACGGGACGCATAGGCACTTGCAATGCAGCCGCTTAAATCGTCCTGTATTGCGAAACATATTTGGCACTCGCTAATTCGAATTCATTCCGAGGTTGGTTAAACGCCACCAAAATGCGCTTTCAAACGAGTAGGTTCTTTGCTTGCTGAAGAACTCCTGCGCCAGCTCTACGCAACATATGTCTATGGTTCGCAACGGTTAAAGTTAAAAGACAGATTTGATATAGAAGGCTCGTGTCGTAGTGGTAGAGTATTAGACTCTTACCAGGGATGCGCAGGTTCGGATCCCGGTTGTGCCCAGCACTTTTTTTTAACGACAGGTAAAATACTCGTGCCTACCCGCCTGTCGGCCGACACGTGTCCAAGCGGTCATGGGCGGTATACATGCCGCGACGCCCCAAGCAGTCGAGCCGCCACCAGCAGCTGGCTTCCGAAAAATTGTAAGAGATGCGCTGGCGTCCCGACCACGTTGTGTTTGTTGGGTGTGAACAATCGAAACCAAGAAAATATCTACTGTAGTTAGCAGTAGGTTGAAGTAGCACCGATCCTGCGAGAGACGTATAATTATTCCATCTGTATTCAGGTTCAGATTATAAATCGCAAAGCAACCGAAAGATGCCGTACTGCACGATTTAAAAAACAAACAGAAGATGGCCGTGGCACTGTAAATCTAACGAAAAAAAAAGTGTTTTTTGTACTTCAGTGCAAAATGAACTTCCTGAATTTCGATTACAGATGACATAATTAGCGCGGATTTCGGGGAGGGGTAGGGGGGGAGAATTACCCCCCCTGGAAACAAAATTTTAGCAAATAACACAACGAAAATCGAAAATTTTAAAGAATCGCCAACACAAATTTCAAAATTTTTCGCCTGCGGCGCTAGATAAAACTATTAATGTCCACAATTTTAATTGAAAGGATTAAAAAATACAATTTTTAGTGTAATTTTATCAAAAATTTCGCCTGCGGCGCATTTAACGAGTATTCTTATTCACACATTTAAGGTAAGCTGATATCTCGAAATCTGATTACCCCCCCCCCCTGGGTTTAAGACCAGATCCGCGCTTGACTACGAATAGGTATTTTCTTGTTTTCGGTTGTTCACAGAGAGGGCGCTATTCACAGGATTTCTTCCGCTTCCGCACCTAGCTGATGAGTCCCTAATAAGGACGAAACGGCGTCATCCTAGGTCCCACCCTCTGTGTGAGCAATCGAAATTCAGAAAGTTCATTTTGCACTGAAGTACAAAAAAATCTTGTTTTTTCGTTAGATTTACAGTTCCACAGCCATAAGTATATCTTCCTTTTGTTCATTAATTTGGTGTTTAGGTTCAAGCTTTTTTGTTTTTTTTTTAATGTATGTTTTACCAAAAAATTTGTTTTCATTTTTATGTATATTTGAATTATTGTGGCATCAATACAGTGTTTTTTTTTCGTTCATTTTTTTTAAATTAGATATGCCCCCCCCCCCCCCAAGAGAAATGTGAAATGACGCCCCTGAGACATTCAACTTCCAGTAAAAATAAGTAGTTTTGATACCTCTGCCCTACAAATCAAAAAACGTTGCTGATGCTGACAACCACAAAAAATCTAAAAATCTTTGATTTTCGTCTTATATTATACCTTTACAAAGAATTTTATTCCCAAAGAGACACAATATTGGGGAGGCCAGCAAAGATGTTTCGACAAGATGCCACATTAAAGCCATGGTTGTTTCCTCCTTCCCATAGAAAAAATTTTGAAATGGCTTTTTCAGAATTTAATATAAACTTTGACAAATAGAATACTGTCACTCAGTCACAAGATTTGAAGAGTAAAGATTATTTTTTTTGTCAGTGATCTTACCTCAGGAAATGTCGTTCAACATGGGTTGGTTGATACAACACCGTTCTGTTGATATTCATAGTTAAATACACATCTGAATTGGCTGAACTTTGAATGGAAGGAACATTTTGTAAAATACTAATTTACATTAAAATTTCTTTCTAAGGCCAACGATTCAAATGTTTGAGTATTTCGTATTTATATTATTTATTTTAGCTTATTCGGCAAAAAAATCAAAAAAGTGCTCAGAGCCGTGTCTTAGTTTTTACAAAATGTGCCATTTAACTAATGTTTATCTGACCCCAAAAACTATAGATATGAATATGACATGACCCGTTTTGAACGTCACTTCGACATTTCCTGATGAGCTAAGGTCACTGACAGAAAAAGAAGAATCTTTACTCTTAAGGGCGTATTTTGCATGTCAACATAAGACTTTTTCCCTATAAACTTGTCTGCAAACGCTTCGTACCAATCTATAAAGATTCATAAAAGGTTACCCCTTTCGTTAAAATGGTAACCCTACAAACACCTTTCATCGGCATAAAATCAGACCAACGCATCGCCGACGCACTGGCGACGTTGGCCCGATTTTAGGTCGACGATTTGAGTTTGCAGGGAAATCTAGCAATTAAAAAAGTTTTTACACAGAACACAGAATTAATTTCGCTTTTCAGAATCCACTCACCCAGCAAGCAAATATGAAAAAAAACGCTATTTTGATAGTGGAAAAAAAAGCTTAATAACTCGTTTCATAACGATTTTTCCTAAAAACCTTTATTAAAATGTAATTTTAAAGTTTTCTGAAAAAAAACGTATAGTTTAAGGGGCGCCGGCGAAAAAGGGCTATGTTTTAAATATGATCTAAGTAGGGACTTTTTGAAGGTTTACATTTTGGCTTATTTACTTAATTATTTTTTAAAAAATATTAAACCTTAAACCTGACTAAGTATACAACTCCTCCCAACTAATTCCATATGACAAAGCTATACATAATAAACAACAAGTCAAACAAAGATAGCCATATCTTTATTTCTGAAACCTACAATACTCAAACAAGTACTACAAATTGCATATCCACTCGTCCCGATCACAACTACGTTTACATATAAACGCATATACCTTTTGGATCCGTTCGAGTTAAAAATTTGATCGTGCAAGTAGTTTCACGACCTAACCGCCGCAAAAGGTACATCAATCATTGTTTTTTTTTAAATTTGTTTTTAACTTGCTGAAACTGCATATATAAACATATTTTTAAAACTTTTGACGTAAAAAATACGTCCTTAAAATCGATACTGAATTTTGAAACACCCCGTGTATAAGTCACATGCCTCCTTATCAATGACACTATGCCAGGCTTCAGGATGCAGTGACCCTAGCCTGGCGCCTGCAAAGTAACGATAACGGCATAACCTATTTTCATGAAAACAAACTTGACACTGACACAGGCGGAGGCGCGGCGTAAACAAAAAAAGGAACACCGTTCTCAACTAAAAAGCCAGTTAACTCATTTTCGTTTTAGTATCCTTTGGCCTACGATCGGTGCCATATTGACACCAAACTGACAAAAAATCCATGTTTTACTTGTCAATTTGGTTATAAAAATGGCAGCCACAATAGGCTAAAGGGCACTGAGCCGATAGCAGTTAACAGGCTTGCCCTAAGCGTTTAAGAGGCAGTGTTGCACATGAGAAAAAGTTCTGCTCTAGCTGGTACGAGTGGCAACCGGGTGTTATGAGAGAGCTATCTCAAGTAGCACACGTCGTCCTCAGGACTACCCATTATCGTCCGAATGTCCCGGTCCCAAGGACGTCCGCTTGGGACCAACGACGTCTTTAGGACGTCTCTGGGAGGTCCAATGTTACAAATTAATTATTCCACAGGACGTACGACAAAGGCGTCTCTGGGACGTACACAAAAAATGTCTACAGCACATATTCATTCATTTTGACCTGCTATAATCTACATTTATGTAGAAAAATAGTCAATAAATGGTTTCAGTTTCACGGTCTACAGCCACTGGCGTAACTAGGGGGCCTGGGGGGCACCCCCCCAGATCCTTCCAGGCACCTCCAGAAAACTATAGCCTAGTAGCTGTCAGTCATATGACGGGGCTAGTATAATGTCTGGGAAACGTAAGGGCTTAAAAGGTTTAATAAAAGAAGAACATCCTTCGGCAATATACATTCATTGTTTGGCACATAGACTTAATTTAGTTGTTGTTGGCGCATGTACAAAAGTTGCACCCGCAGCTTCTCTCTTTAATACATTAGAGGAATTATATGTGCATTTTTCGCAACCAGGAAATCATGAAAAACCTTAAAAGGTTGCAGAGAGCTTCGGTATTAAATTTTTGGAAGTATCTAAATTTTCTACTAATCAAAGCAGATTTATTAACCTTTAAGAGGTGAGTAAAATGGCACTAAAAGTGAAGTAACTGATAACCAGGATAGACATGCCCTTAAAGTTGTTGGACTATTAGCATCTATTCAAAAAGCCGAGTTTTGCATTTGCCTGCACATTCCATACTTTGTGTTATTACGTATCAACGTTTTGAGTCAGTACTTTCAGGGTAAAGATGCTACTCTCGGCAAATCAAATTTAATAATAGATGGTACGCTACAGTCTCTAGAAGAAACTAGAAACAGTTTTTAAAATATTAATTCTGAAATCCAAGACTTCGTCAATAACATGATATTTCTTTAGAACCTATCAGAGTATCAAAACGAAAACGGCAAATTGCTGCACAAACTAAGGATTATGTAGTGAAAATCGTTCTTGGACAGCGCGATAGAGTTGTTTAGAACTGGAAAATAAACATGCACTACCTAATAATGGATTCTAATTCTAGGGAGAGGTTTTCAAACTTGCTATTGGCTACATAGGTAAATGCTTTATTTAAGTAAAACATCGAATGTTTGAAGTTGATATCTTGGTAAAAAAAATATTATTACTTGTAAAAATTTCGAAATAGACTTTTGTCCTAACCTCTAGAAATTATTTCAGATTACAGCAGACTACGTTCTGGAAATATTTTCACATAAGACAAGGAAGTTGCAGTTAATTTAAGTTAATTTATATTAAACAGCTGGTGTGAGTCGAATAAGGATACGGTTAATTTTAGTTAAGGTAATAATGCATAATATTCGAGATAATATTAAACAGTTTTGAGAAAAACATCACTACCAAGCAGTGTCAGCTAGGCCCCCCCTAAGCCCCTCCCAGGTCAGAGAGCTAGTTACGCCGGTGTCTACAGCACATATTCAGAAACGGCTTTTGTCGAACATCCTGTGGACTAATTTTTTTGTAACATCGGACCTCCCAGGTACGTCCTAAAGACGTCGTAGGTCCCGAAACCAACGTCCCGGGGATGTCGAATGTCCAATGGTGGACGTCCCACGGACGTTTTAGGGACAGATGTGTGCTACTTGGGCTACACGCAATTTATGACTGCCCAAGTAGCACAAGACGTCTCAGGACGTCCCATTTAGATCCGAATGTCCTGGGTCTGAAGCGGATGTCCAGTTAAGGACCAGTTCAGGATCAAAATTTTAAGACATCTTTAGGACGTCTTTAGGACTTATTTTTGGTAATTATACACTATATAGGGGGTTTTTCGCCAATTTTTAGTATTAGGGTTAGAAAACTTTCAGTCAGGTTAGGCCGAGTTCTGCAGTCCCTTGAAAAAAAAATTTCTAAAAACTCAAAACCGAAGACTGCATAAAGACACTTTTTTAATACAAAAATAGAGTTTATTCGGGATTACTTCATCAGGACTATGTTCAGATTGCACGCCGGATGTCGTCGGGGGATATTTCTGTCTCTCTCTCTCTAAATTGCATTTGTGCTTAGTGGTGAGCTAGTTTTAATATTTTGTATGATTTGACTTTTCCCTTTATAAATATATATGTTTATATGAATGTACTCATAAACTGTTACTATTATAATCATTAGTTTTAATTTTACTAAATATGTCTTAAATCGTTTAAAATGTCTCCAAAATAATACCAAAAATGTCCTAGAAATGTCTCAGGATTTGTGCCTAGGGACGTCTTAAACCGACATCCTTAAGACGTACTGGAACGTACGTCTTATGGACATCTGGTTTTGTAACAAAAGATTTTCTAAAGACGTCGTTAAAACGTCGAAAGTCCTAAAATGGACGTCCTAGGGACGTCCGAATGTCCTGAGCGGACATCCTATGGACGTCTTTGGTACGTCTTTATGCTATTTGGGTGATATGCTTACAAAATTTCATGCATAAGGGAATATACAAGCTTTGATAATTACACAGTTCTATCTGCGCTGATATACAATCCCTTACAACTGATTATAAAATTTATTGCTAGAACCATTGAGTTCCATAAGCTTCGAAGGAGTATACAAGTCAATGGCTTGAACTATACCAAATTGTATGCAGACCTTTAGACCTAATCAGTGCATCGGTTTCCTCATTAATTTTACATAATATACCTTTATTTTAGCAAGTAGCAACACCAACTGTGGTCAAAAAAATTCTTCGATTCAAGCAAGAAAACCCCGGCATGTTTGCGTGGGAGATCCGTGAACAGCTGATATCCCAAAGAGTGTGCGAACCTCACAACATTCCCTCAGTTAGTTCGGTAAACAGAATATTGAGAAATAGCGGAGTTTGGCCAGATCATCAGGATATCATGCCTCATGGAGGAAGGACACCAAACGGTAAAATATAATTATTTATTGAACCATACAAGGAATATCCCAGCAAACACAAATCGTCGGCATTGAATCGGGCCAATGTCGAAAACGTCGGCAGTGTGTCGGCATCGGCGACTACACTCTTACCCGATGTTGGTCAGATTGCGATTTTCAGTTTTCGGTCAAAAATCGGCAACTGACGGAGGTTTACTACAGTCGACTTTATGCCGACACCACTTTATTTGCTTTAGGGCCGACGACGGTCCGATTGGAACTTTGTTTAATTGGACGAGAATCGGCAACTAACGATGGTCCGATTTACTATAGTCGACATTATGCCAACGCAAACCTTATCTGCTTTGGAGCCGATGATGGTCCGGTTGGAACTTTCTTTATTCGGTCGAGAATCGGCAACTGACGATGGCCCGATTTACTATAGTCAACATTATGCCAATGCAAACCTTATCTGCTTTAGGGCCGATGATGGTCCGATTTGAACTTTGGTTAATCGGTCGAGAATCGGCAACTGACGATGGCCCGATTTACTATAGTCGACTTTATACCGACGACCACTTTATCTGCTTTAGGGCCGACGATGGTCCGATTGGAACTTTGTTAGATTGGTCGAGAATCGACAACCGACGATGGTCCAATTACGTCACCTTAAAATTTTTAAACTGCTTAATAGTTTCTTCCTAGTATGTAAAGATGGCGCTAATGTCACTATGTTCCCTGTACAGTGGAAGATAATATTATATATATAATGAGCAAAGATATTTCAAAACAAGAATGTGGACTTGAGAAAATGGTGGTACTTCTCTACAAGAATCACCTCTTCTGCCACTTCAACCAGCCCGACTGGTTAATCACCCGCATTATCGAAACTTTTTAGTTTGCCAATGTCGGGCCGCTTTAAACTACTACCGACGGACCTCCGTCAATCGCCGACGTTGGACCGCTTTAGCAAACCAATTTCGGACTTGATTAGTTTACCGATGTCGGGCCGAGACCAGCATGCCTACGTTAGATCGACCAAATTAAGCAGTTATGGGCGGATGGTCGGTACCATGTGGTTAAACCATATCAGACCTTAATCGCACGGCGGCAGTATGCCGATGTCAGCAAAAAGTAAAATTTACCATTGGTCCGATGGCGGGCTACAGTCTAACGCTGTGTCGGCAAACATACATTGGGCCTAGATCGCAAAGCGGAGAAAAAATACTGCTGGTCCGATGTCGTAGTAGACGAAGGCCCGAGGAAACCGTGTTTGCTGGGATGTTTGTCTTTTGTTTTTTATTGATGTCGTTCGCGAAAGATAAATGTAGGTATGTTTTTAAACAGAACTCGCTACTTAAAGAATTTTTGTGGTATAGGGTGGCCCAGAAAAACGGGACTTTTTAGACTGTCCATTGCTTACTTAAAAAGTTTTTGTCCGATTTCAAAAATTTTGAGCATTTTGAAAAGCCAAGACCTTAAAATTTAAGAATTTGATCCCAAAATGGTGTCAATAATTGAAAATAAAAGAAAGTGGTACGTGATAAACATAGGTATTTTTTAAATTGTATGGTTAACTATCGGATTATATTTTGTGACAGACTGTTAAGGAAATGTGAAAATATTGACATCAAAGATTGCTTTCGAAAATAATTTTTATATTACGATAATACGCTAACGCATAAAACAACTGTAACAAAAATTAAAAAACACAACTGTAACGAAAATTATAAAACAATAGAAACAAATTATTAGGTATATATATATTTTAATATCTAGTCATTGCGCCATTCATCTCAATTATACCGTTTAACCTTCTTGGTAGAGAATCAGCCAAAATTTCAAAAAAGTTTTCATTTTCACCAATCAATTCTTCATAATTGGACCAAGTGATGTTGATTTCCCGGCACAATATTAAAGCTTTCCAGCTTTTTTGAAATTAAACCCCAGATATTTTCCATAGGATTGGCGTCTGGGGTTTTCCCAGCTCAAGGAAGAACTTCAATATTTTACTCCCGAAACCAAGTTTGCCAAATTCTGGCCGTATCAGCAGGGCAGTTGTCTTGTTGAAAAATAAACTGGTCTTGATGTTCTGTGACGGCTGGAAGCATAGTGTTCTCTAAAATGTCCACGTAAAGCTGTGCTGTGAGCCTTCCATTGATTCGATATAGAGCACCATGACCTCTAGCAGAAATCCAACCCCACATATTTACCGAAAATCTTCCAGCGCGATCTCATAGCGCGTTCTTGGTGGACGATACACCCGAATTTGTTTTCTGTCACTACAGGACTGGAAAACTTTTTTATCGGAAAATATTACCTTTCGAAAACTCTGGTTCCTTTAGAGAGTAATTAAGGGCAAAAAGTAACCTAGCCTGTTTTTTTTTTTCATTCGTAAGTTTAATTTTTTAGCGGCTACATGACATCTTAAATTAGAGCCTATCCTTACGCAACTTCGTGCCACTCTTACACATCCTGGGTTAATCTCTTTGCCTTTTTTTTTCATAAAAGCGATAAGGTCATAATCTTGTTCATAAGTTGAAACTTTCAATAAACCAGTCTTTTGTTTTCTCTCTATTGTCTGATCTTCTTCCCATCGTTTTTTAATTTTTATAATCGTGGTTTTATCGTCCATAATGTCTAGCCACGTCCCTAATTGACCATTGACCATAGTTGTAGTTTTGCCAGGAATTGGGCTTTATCAAATAAAGAAATTTGTGGAGGCATTTTTTATTTATTTGTCAGACTGAAATACAGAATAACATACTTTGACAGTTTAAGAAAAATGTAAATGTGACTTTGTAAAAATAGACCAAGGTATTACAACAAAAAATATTGTGTACCACTTTTATGATGCCGATAGTGTACGCTACTGGTGAAAAACCTAACTATTGCGTGTAGACCTTCATCTTTCCCGAGTGCACTAATGTATCGCTTGTTAACATCGGGTCAGAAATAAGAAAGTTGTCGTGAATAAAATTTTATAACCTTTTGGCTTTTCAAAATGGTCAGCATTATTAAAATCGGACAAATACATCCGAAAGTATGCCCAAGCAGAATGTTTTTTTGTGGTGTACCAAACTCACTCATTTGAACAATTCATAACTTTCTTATTTCTTACTCGAAATTAACAAGCGATATATCAGTACACTCGGGAAAGATAGTGTGACAGCGTTGCACATAAAAACATTGCAGACATTGTCAAAAATACCTATTTTTTAAATGTGGCTTTTCAAAATAGTTAAAATTTTTAAAATTGGACAGTAAAAAAGGTCCCTTTTTTGGCTACCTTATATATATGTATGTACTTCTTCGAGGCTGAATTTGGTCCCATAAAAACTTAACTTTATAGGATGAAAAAATTAACTTTATTGGCATTCAGACAACATTTTCTTTCGTTTAGAGTTGGATAAAGGGGTGTATAAAGTGTGTAACCTCGATCGATAATGGTAACCTCCCCTCTCTAAGATTTAATTAACTGCGCAAAAAAACTGACTTAAATAGTGCAAGTTTTTTTAGAAAATAATTTAAATATCTGTCTAGATTCCATGATTTCATCTTCAGAACTCTACACCAAAGCACCTCCATGCATCAGTCCATCACTACCATATTTCTCTTCGGTTCACAACCATTCCACATATCAACCGGCCACAAGAGTATCACCGTTGCACCATCAACTTCACGTAGTCACCAATAACAACGTGGAAAATCGGTGGAGTAGTTCTGCAAGGAGCGGTTTTAGTAATCTGGTAAGTTCACACATAAACTAAACACAAATTTTAGTATCTTGTCCCGAAGTAAGTACATCCATAGGTAGAAAGACAGGGCACCATAGAATGGGTAAGTATCAATATGTGCAAAAAAGTTAATCATTTAAAAATTACTGGTGTGAAACTAGCCGCCACTTTACAGCAGCCAAAATGTCAAGGTAGCAGCCAGAATGTGAACAACCAAGATAAAATTAAAAAAATAAATGATCCGAATGAATAGTCCCATAGAAACGGAGTCACACGATTAAACTTGGCACACCACTATATTATCCCCTTACAATTCACCCTGCCACATACTATCTCATACGGATTAGGAAATCATGGAAAAATGGACAGAAATGGAAAAGTCTTTAAAATTATAGAAAAGCCATCCATCTTTTTCGAGTCGGGATATTATGGAAAAATGAGAATTTTCCAATTTTTGCCCATTTTTCCATGAGCTTTTTTATAATTTAAAGATTTTTCCAATTTTTGTCCATTTTTCCACGATATCCCGATGCGAAGGAAATCGGATTTGGTATGGTGAATGGTAAGGATATAATATTATGGTGTAACAAGTTTAATCGTGTAATCGTTTCTAAGAGACTTCTATTTTAATTTAAGGATTTTTTTGAACTTTTGTCTATTTTTTCATGATATCCCGATCAGGACGTGTATTCTTGAACAGGGAGCGGCATAGATTTATGGCGACTGATCACATGGGATGAAAACGTTATATTCTTGAGCGATGATCCGATCTTACGGATCTCATGAAAATCATACGTTACCGATCGCATGGTCTGAAACCGGGGAATAGCGTTGAATCTAGTGACGCCTGCGCAATAAAGAGGTTTTTTTGGAATGTATTGCTTCCTAAACTGCTTTTCGATCGTGGGAGATGATAGATCCCATGCGATAGATCCCATCGCACGAGAGAAAGACCGGATCATATGACTTTCAAGAATACACGTCCAGAAGGAGATGGGATTTGGCATGGTAAATGGCATGGGTATAATATTATGGTGTGTCAAGTTTAATCGTGTAACTCCGTTTCTAAGATACTTTTCTATAATTTTAAGGATTTTTTTTTCTCAAAATATTAATTTTAGCATGAATGCCAATGTTGGCTGCCAACTTCACAGATTGGCTGCTGTAATTGGCTGCTCACAGTTGGTCTAGAAAGGGGTTTTAAGAAAAAAAATATATAAATCTTTAAAATATAGATTTTTGTTTTCGATACATCGCCAACTACGATTTACCGTAAAAAGTAAAATCCCCTTTGTAGCCCTTTTCTGAGGGGCTATGTTTGGAAAATATTCTGAGAACCTTAAATAGCAACCCCCTATTTTCGCTGAAATTACAATGGTACCCCATATTATAAGGTTTACTTTACTAATTTTCAAGATATTGGCTTTCAAAATGTCAAAAATTGAATATTCAAAAGCCCATATCTTAGAAACTAAAGAAAATATCGCTATTGTGTTTATTATCGACTTTAAGGGTTTCTTAAGAGCAAATAAAAAATGACAACAGTTTGACGTTTGCACGTTCCTATTTACAGTTTATTGATTTTCAGTGATGATATTACTCCAAAAATATGAAGTAGAAGGTCAAATTGTTAAACTATTGTCATTTTTATTTCCTCGTAAAAAAAAAACCTAAAATCGACATTGATCACATTAGATATATTTTCTTTAGTTTCTAAGATATGGTCCTTTAAAAATTGAATTTTTGACATTTTAAAAGCCAGTATCTCGAAAACTAGTAAAGTAAACCTTATCATATGGTGTACCATTGGACAGAAAATTTTAGCCAGAATTCACATATGAAGTCAAAATAGAGGGTTGCTATTTAAGGTTCTCAGAATATTTTCCAAAAATAGGGTATTTTACTTTTGACGGTAAATGGTAGTTGGCGATGTCTTCTCTTAAAACCCCTCTCAAGACCAACTTTGTGCTAACTTCACATTTTGGCTTCTGTTAAGTGGCTGCTAGTTCCACACTAGTGTAAATAATTACATTTATCCCTAACACGAATTTTTAGCGGATAAATTTTAGAACATAAAATAACATAGTGTGATACCTATCTATAGCACGCACTATTTGTCGTGGGCGTCTCTTAAATTTTTCATTGTCACCTAGGAATAAAATCCAGAAATATTTTACCAGAGTAGTCAGAAGTACCTAACAACAAATTATCTTTAATTTTATATTATGAAAAGATGTCTGCATGTATATAATATTCTAAAGTGTAATAAGTCGCATTTTTCATAAGTATGGGTTTAATGTCGTTAAGTACGTTAAAAGTAGCAGAAAATACAAATTAAACCCCCTTCCTACACAGAAGGAAAAACATATAAATCTCAGTGGTTAACAAACTACAAAATAAATTCAAAAATCAACGCGACTTATTATTATTAGACTTTAAACCTCAAGCAGTTGCATGTTTAAATCTTTTAAATTAAAATTTAATATGTCTAATATGGAATAAATCTAAAAAAGTAAAATACACTATAACACACTATTAACTTAAATGCGTAGTTACGTTACTCCTTTGCCAGATATCAATTTAAACTTAGTTATTAAGGAGGAAAAAGCCTCAAATAATCGAGATATTCCCATGATTTTTAATAAAGCTGGCTTGTTCTCATTTTTGTTTATTTATTTTTTCTTTTTAACGAAAAATATTGAAAAATTTCGTTCAAAAATTATTTCGAAACATTTTAATTTCGCAAAGGACGATGCACTTTCCTTATGGAAACTGGTTTTCGGTGGGATTTCGCTCAAAATTGCATATGTTTTAGGTCTGGTCGTCCAGATGAAAATCTATCGTTGCCCCACAGCGATACAACTTATGGTTTTCGAGATACTGCGGTTCAAAGTTAAACAATTTGGTATTCGGCTGTTTTTCCCTAAAATTAGTTTTTTACACCTTTTTGTCCCTCTAATGTGTGAATATAAATAATGTTTATGTGCCAAATTGTAGATAAAGAGCAAGTCTAAGATTAAGTAGTAGAAAAATATAGTCAGCTTCAGCTTTTGCCATGCAGTGGCGCCGCAAACAAAAAATATTAAATGCATATGACCAAAAAATCATCTTTTTATTAAAAGGCGGATTAAAAAAAAAAGAAACATGAAGAGTTTTTTTAGTTTTTGTTATGTTTAATGGAATATAGCAGTGATTGGAAAATGTTCACCTCGTTGCTTTTGGCCACTTATTATTTAACGAACGTGCTTCAAAACAAAAACGTTTGTAACATTTTAAGCCATTTTTGTTAAAAAGTCGTCTTTTGGTCGAGTTTAGTAATTAATAAACTTAAAAATGAATATAAAAGACTATGAACAAAGATGTATTTTAGTAAAATCCTAAAGTTCTTAGAAATGGCGTCTCAAAAATAAATAAAAAACTGCTTAAATATACAATAATATATTAGGGTTTTTATACAGTAATATTAACTACGGCGTAAGCAGAAATTGTTTCTGGTAGGAAGATTGAGGTTTTTGTGGGGGGGGGGGGTAGGCTTGAGCAACAGCATAGTAGCCATTTTAGTCTTGATTTTTTGAAAAAAAATTCAAGTGGGGGAGGGGGCCCTAAAACTCCTCCCTGCGCACGCCACTGATATTAATGAATCGGTGATATTTGATGTCACAGTATGTCACCCATAAACCAATGACAACTTTTACCTTAGGGTAAATAAGTCCTAAATTAAATGCCTAATCCATTTTTACTTTTTATATTTGAGACATAATAGTTATTTATTATAATTTATTCAATAAGAGCTTCTGTAAAAAGAAGTTAAAAAACCTCCGAATCAGTTACTTCAACCGAAAAGAATCTAAAAACAAAAGATCTTGGGCACATGGAACAAACAAAGGACCAAAGCAAAAGGAGAAATGATCGAATGATGTTTCGCCTTAGGCAACCAGCGTAGGCTCATCAGTGGTTCCACTGGTCACCCTCCCCAAACATCATTCAACACCATCATACACTTTGATTTCCAAATTTGAATAACTCACAAATAGGTCATCGTTTCGCACTGGCACTTATCTAAGTCACCTGAAACGGGTTAGTCCTGGCGTGTTAATCTTTCCAATACGGTTACGCTCCTAAGGCGATTAAAATAAAAAGAAGTTCGATTTTTCCACCCAATATCTTTTGGTCTTTTGTTTTTAGATTCTTTTCGATTGATGTAACTGATCCGGAGGTTTTTTTTAACTTCTTTTTATTTTAATCGCCTAAGGAGCGTAACCCTATTGGAAAGATTAACACGCCAGGACGAACCCGTTTCAGGTGACTTAGATAAGTGCCAGTGCGGAACAATGCCTATTTGTAAGTGATTCAAATTTGGAAATCAAAGTGTATGATAGTGTTGAATGATGTTTGGGGAGGGTGATCAGTGGAACCACTGATGAGCCTACGCTGGTTGCTCAAGGCGAAACATCATTCGATCATTTCTCTTTTTGCTTTGGTCCTTTGTGTATTCCTTGTGGGATACTCATCCGAGTTTGAATTTTCGTTTTTTCCACCCAAGATCTTTTGGTCTTTTGTTTTTAAGAGCTTCTATGTTAAAATCGGCGCTAAGTAGGCACTATCCAGTGTGGCCTTATATCAATAATTCCTTAATATTATTGTATAAAAAACCTAATATCCATTCGTTTTTTAATATATTATTGTTTATTTAAGCATAGTGTTTTTATTTCTTTATCTAATCTTTGTTCACAGTCATTTATACTTATTTTTAAGTCGGTATATTAATTGATTATTAAAATTAACAAAAAGTCGAATTTCAACTAAAACGGCTAAAAACGTTACAATTTTTTTTGTTTTGAAGCACGTTCGTTAAATACTAAGTGGCCAAAAGCAACGATATTAACATTATCTAATCACTAGCTATATTCCATTGAACATAACAAAAATTAAAAAAACATTTTACCGCTTGTTTTTTTTTAATTCGCCTTTGCGTAAAAAGATGATTTTTTTGGTCATATGCATTTAATATTTTTTATTTTTGCGACGCCACTACATGGCAAAAGTTGAATCTTAGACTTGCTCCTTATCAACAAGTTGACACATAATCATTATTTGTATTCACACAATAGAGGGACAAAAGGTGCAAAAAACTAATTTTAGGGAAAAACAGCCGAATACCAAAATGTTTAACTTTGAACCGCAGTATCTCGAAAACCATAAGCCGTATCGCTGTGGGGCAATTTCAGATTTTCAACAGGACAACAAGATCTACAACATATGCAATTTTGAGCGAAATCACACCGAAACCAAATTTCAATAATTTTTATTGCCACCAATATTTTCTAATATAACGAAATTCTTTTTAACCAACAGATAATCCCCTATCAACCCCTCGACACTCTGCCCAGCGATCGTCACAGCAAAGAAGAAACTATCCTCGACCAAAACATAGTTCCCAAAAATAAAGAAACCAAAAAGAATCCGTATTCTATTGAGGAACTCCTAAAAAAGCCAACCAAACAAAACAAATCCCCTAGTCCGATTGGTCTAGGCTTTCACCAACCATATGGGGTTTTGGTAGCCCACCAAAATTTTGACAGTGTCGATAGTAGTGGCAGTGACTCGGAAAAGGATATAAAAGTTGACATTGAATAGATTTTACATGATTTTAGCATTTTTCTGTGTTAGTGCAAAGTAAGTTTAAAGTGACCTCCATATCAAAAACGATTTGATAGCGTTTGAATTTCCTTGAACGCCTAAGAAGAGAGTTTTCGCCGAGGAGGTATCCTTATCCTCTTCACACTTGTATATTTTTATAATCTCCATCTCACTTTCACTTGGATTTCATGAAAGTAGGTTTTTAAAACAAAACTCATACATGCATTTTTTCCTATGCCACAAAATTTAGCTTTCCATTAGTGTATACTATTATAAGGCACCACCAGCTAGTATGCCTGACAGCTGAAAATTCAGTGTGAAATCCTTAAAAATGCCACAGATATCAACATTTACAAAAGTTCAAACTATCACTCGAGTTATTGGGAAATCAAAATAAGCAAAGCGCCCCCTAACCTAAAGCCCCCAACTATCCTAAAGCCCCCGATACCATGGCAACTGCAGGTGTTTTGTCAACAAGGCCCACAGTAGGCAGAAGGGTATTTTTACGTTTTCTGACAGAAAATCATTCGAGGTTATGTTTATCTTTCAAAAATATTTTTTCAAAAACGAATATGAAACCACTCCGCGTGTGCGGTCGCCCGCCGAAAATGGCCTAGCGCTGCGCGAGCATTACCCCGAGTTTATCAAAGAACCAAGAGAACTTTACTGGCTCGCTGGAATTCCTAGGAATTCGCCTAGAAACATTCCCATAACTTCACATAATTTTGTTTTTATTTTGATTCAATTTTTTTTTTAATTTAAATTATTGCGGCATAAGAAAATTTTTTATATTAATAGTATTTAATCTTTGGGCATAAGTTATGTGCAAGTTTACTAGTGAAATCTTAGAGGCCTAAGGATATATTTTAGATCCTAACAGCAGTTTCAAAAACACACGGATACTTGAGTATTAACAAAACAGGTCAGTAAAGCTCCATTTAGAGGTTGAAGAGACTCTTGCTAGTCGTTGATGCTCCTGTTTAAAATAGAATATAATTATTTCGTTTAAGTTAACCTGTTGTCCTTAAATCAGTGGTAACAGCTAGCAGGAGTGTTTCAAATTCAATTATAAATGCACTTGTAAATGCAACCTTAAACACTACACCCAGTTACTTTAATATGTAGTTGGATAGCGTTTTTTTAGCAAGTACTGCAGTAAATGGTTTTTTTTTAAATTTTAGTATTTTACTTGGTTTTTTTTATGAAAAAAATCTTGTATGTAGGCACTGACTAGGGTCCTTAAAGAGTTAAAATTTATGAGCGCTGGAATTGCTAAAAAGTGCTCGGTTGGTTTGAGTTCAGGATTTGGGTGGTTTAGTTCCTGCTTTAGTTAAAAAAAATGAAAAAAGTTTCATTACTGGTAAATTTGAACTTCCTAGGGGCTCAGGTACGTGCTAAATAGGTATCTAAAGAAAACTGTTTACTACACTAATACCGTTTAGCCTTAATATAATAAGTGAGCAGCATGAAATAATACTGTGGAAAATTTTACTGATAAAAAGTTATTCTTAGGGCCAGTTTCTCAATAGCGGATTATCAAAAACAGTAACTTGTGAGCTATAAATCCCAGTTTCCTTGCTGTTTTTAAGCCAATATTTTTTTTAGGTTAACCCTGAGGTAAGGTAACTTACCCTCACCTTGAAGCTCTGGTTATCCTGGAGTTAATTTTAACCTGATTTTTAAAGATTTTTACTAGGTTATGTTGTTTGAGTTAACACAAGCTCGCTTTTGAGAAACTGACCCTTAGTCTCTCTTGTTTTTTGAATAAAATAGGTTACTGACTTGAAAATTGGAGAACATTAATCAGGAAAAATTCTTTAAAATATAAATAGTTGCTCATTCATCTTTCAAATAAATTAAATACACAGGATGAAATACTATGTGTGTATGTCATAACTGGTGGTTAGTGAACACTTCTATGAAAGTTGAATCATGCACTGTGAACCTGCTTAGATTTTGAAACTCATATAACACAGGAAAATAAAACAGCAGATTACAAAACTTGATTTACTTTGGCTTGATACTTTTGTCTCTAACTTATAACTTAGATAACAAAACCAAACATCTGCTTCTGTAACTAAAAAATTATTATGCAAAAAATCTTTTAAACAGTTTATAAACATGTGCCACTCAAAAGAAAATTTTTAAGAAATATTGGTTGTCCTCGCCTAAAGTGCAAAATATAGAAACAAAATTTAGAGATGGAATATTTCTTGTTATTTTTATTATTCTTTTAGGAGCTGTATATAATAACAAAACATATGGAACAGTGGATATTTAGGCAACTACCTAAAATGAAAAAGAAGAAGATTCTAAAGTGCCACCACCCAGAGAAGAATAATAATCTATAAATTAAAAAGTCTACAATTTGTACCCAAACATAAAGAGCAGTGGATATTTTGCCATCTAAAATGTATAGCAAAACAAGATGGTTCTATAGAGTCAGCACCAATCAAAGAATAATAATCTATAAACTCAAAGTAAGTTTTTGCTTCTGATTTCAATTATATTTGGTAAAACTTCCTTAAATATACAAAATTTATTATAGTCTAGATCCGATATCAAAAATTAATTTAACTCTTATTGTTTATTGCAAATTTTCTCGACCTATTTCTGGACATGTTTTGAGCCTCCCCTCATCTATTTCAATTCCATTAGGAAAAACAGAAAAACTATACACAAAGAACAAAACAGACAACAATTTTGAAGGGGGACACTTACAGATACTTTTTGGCTCTGTTGGAAATTTCATAGGGTAATTTTTATCTCTGGAATTTAAAAAGGGAAAGGTCTTTTAAACGTCTTTACTATTAATTATGTCACAATTTTAAAAAGCTAGGATGACTGGTGTTTAAGATATTTGCTTTTAAATTTGGTATGGAATGAAGAAAAGGTTTAAACCTTTTCAGCAGATCAGTTTGACCACCAAAATTTAAAGAATAAAAGTAGGGTTATTTGGATGGTATGTTTGAGAAAACAATCAGAAAAAAATCATGAAATGTTTATTCCCTTTTTTATTATAAAAAATGTAACTTTAAAAACGATTTTTTCCTGACTTTTGTGCAAGAAATTGTTTATTTGTCGCTCCTTGACAAATTTAAACTTAATATCTTGCATGTTTTGTAAAGCAATTTAAACGATCTTCTAAATAAGATGTCATTCGAGATACTTTTTTTTATATAATTTCTCCTGGAAAAACTCATATCCCTCAAGTCACCCCCAAAAAGCCTGTTTATGGAAAAAAATATATTAAAAAGTAATAGTATAATGTTTTTCAAGTGTTCACCAAATACTCAAAAACACCTCTGTTATATTTTCGTTGAACATGAATTTGAATTATTTCAAGAATAAGTCAAGATGCCAATGTTTGAAGGAAGCGCTTGATAATAAAGGTTTTTTGACGGATTTTGGTAGCTAAGCTAACAAATCCAAGTGATGAAACTCTGGCTCCTTTGGGAGAACTCCAAAAAATAAAAAATAATATAGGCACCATAAGGGTTCTCAGAACACATTTAACAGTAAACATTTTTTTAAAATCATCAAAATCAAAAATGGACTATATATAAATCCATTTTTGTCGGAATATATACTTTTTTTGACACCCCAAATATTCCAGATGGCGACTTAAAAGCACAAAATTTTGATGAGAAACTAGATCAAGTACACACGTATAATACATTAACCTCAGGGTTTTTGGAAACACTGATTCCATTTTTTAGAATAAACATTTTTTGGGAATAATATATTTAAGGTTCCTAGGGGCAAAAAGAATCGTAAATGACAAAAAAACTTGTGACCTCAATTAAGAAATTTTTGGATCAACTGAATTCATTTTTGGTGTAAAAAAAATTTTTAGGGGTAATTTAAGGGGCCTAAGGGTGAGTTTTAGGGGTAAAGTGGTAAAAACAACATACTATTGATAGAAAGACATCACTTTGGAAATTCTGGGGCTAACCAAATTCATTTTGGGGGTTAAACAGTTTTTAGGGGTAATGTAAGGAGCCTGAATGGGCAGCATAAAAAAATTATTGGTGTAAAAGATATGTGATATATTGATTTAGGGGTTTTTTGGGTCTTCCAAAATTAATTTTGGTGTTCCAATTATTACAATAGGGATTCAGACGAGGATTTAGAGGTAGTTTTAGGGAAATATATCGATTTGGATATTTTTAAGTCTTCTAAAGTTGTATATATGTTAAGAGGTAATATAAGTTTGGGCTGGGTCCCAAAATTTTGTCCTAAGATCCTTCTATTATCTCCAGAATTTTTTTTTTATCCAAGGAATGATATCATATGTCTGTATTTGATCTGGTTTCTTCTAAAATGTTTGTGTCCCATCTTAAATATTTTGAGTTTTACAAGGGTATCAGAGTGGCATTAATCGGATTCATAAAATGTACACCTGTACCAATTAAAATCAACTAAAAAAACTGAAATTAATCAACCATGCATGCAAAATGTTTACTGCTACTAGAACCCTTAGATACTTTTAAGAATTTTTAAATCACATAAATGGATTACAGGAACCCAAAAAACCCTAAATTGATGTATCAGATGCCTATATTTTGTTTTATTTTTTTATTAGTTATTTTTAAAAAATGGTCACCACCTTAAATATCTGGGTTCAAGTTCCCCAAAATCAGTAAAAAAATATCTGTTATCAAGCTCTTTCTTCAATTTTGTTGTTTTCTCTAAAGAAAATATTTTTTCAGTTCATACACTTATACTTTTGTTTTTTTTTTAATTTCAGAACCTAACCACGTGAAGCCTGATATTTGAAACTACAGCTACTAATTGGCGGTTCCAAAGAAGGAAAAAATAACATGTTATTCTTTTCTTTTTTAAGTTAGATTTAATTTAAATGATTATTAATAAGTATTTTTGAGATAAGTTTTTAAATTAATTTATTTAATTGCATATGTATAGGTGTTTATAATGTTGTGGCCATAATCACCTCAACAAGTTGAACCATGTGTGCATTTAGTTTTACTTCCAAGGACCAGATGCCCACCGGTGGACACAAATCCTCCACTGTTTTGTGACCATCGGTAGGCACGCGGTCCTGAGACGTAAAACAGAAATGCCCACCAAATACATTTAATTATGTTTTACATTGAAATATTTATTACACTCCATTCCAAATTGCTGCAGACCAGTTTTTTTGACACTGACAATGACAGTTTCATTTAGCTTCTGTGTTTAATTATCAGCCGCCATATTGAAATGGGTCCGGAGAATTTGGAATGAGGTGTATATGTAAAAATGTAATTTTTCAGCATATTTTTTAAAATTTTATTATATATAGTTAATTAAAATTGCTAAAAATATTTCTACAACACAAAAATGCTATAGTATTCTACCCATATATTTGTTATTGTTCTGTGAATAACTAAAATGTATAAAAATTGTATTGTTCATTCTGGTAGTTTTCTTGCCTAAATTCCAAAATCTGAAAATAAAAAAAATTAGAGGTAAACATTTGTCTAATTTAGCTACAACGCTTTTTTTAGTACTAGTAAGGAGTGCTTTAATAAATGTTCACTTACAACAAAAAAAGAACTCCAAAAAAGAGAAAGTATTTCTGCAACCCTATCTTTGCCGCAACCTTATCTTATGCATTTTTTACTACATTGGGCATTGGTAATTAGAGTTTTAGTTCAAGGATCTTTTATAAGAAATTAGAGATTTTTGGACCTGTAGGTATCTCTTTCAGAAGCTACACATTTCAAATTTTTACACAATAAATGATTCACTAACAGAAAACACAAGTTTACATAAAAGATAGCAAGAGATGTAACATTACATTTTGTACCTACCTATATGCCAACAAAAATAAATAGGTAGTATTTCTGTTTGTGCAAGCATATTAAATATTAAGTTTTTGGATTTTATTTGAATTATTTATTTTTGAGTTTGCACAAGAAGTAATAATTTTGGGTAAGGGATTTAAATGAGAAAGGCATCAGTACATAAGGTCAATAACAGAGTTTGTACAGAAAACCTTTAATTGGATTCTCTGATGTCTTCCAGTTTTTCCTAACCATTTGTAAAAAACTTATCATAATTTTTTCAAGAATTTTGTAAAAGAAAACAGCTGCAAAATTTTATTTTGACAAATTTCATGATTCTAATTTGTTTTTAAATCAATTTTTTCCAGATGGGCTTCCAGATTTTCCTTGTTTTTGTATATTTTTTTGTCAAATTTCCTGACCTTTTCAAAGAATAAATTTCTCAACTTTTCTCGGTTTTTCAATTCCATACATACTCTGACTGATTAAAATTGTTACAATAAGAATTTTAATTCTGAATTTTATATATATACCTTGAAGACAAGAAAAGCAGTGTCATTCCATCTTGATAGATTTCTTTCCTACAATAAGGCATGATTTAGGAAATCCCTGACACTGCAGCTAGTTTGCTTATTGCAAGGATTATTGTATTCCTCATTGCATATTCTTTTCTACTGTTCACATAGGTTTTTTTTGCCAGGTGGAGCAGCCTTCTTATTAGTATTTTCAGGAACAAACGTGAGGGGAATCTTGGACACCTTAAATTTACAAAAATATTCAAGTCCTAATTTTATTTTCAACTCCTAAAAAGTGCATAGAGGTAGGTATTAAAAACTGGACTTTCTCTAGCTTTACTGTAGAGAAAACTTAGAAATAAGTAAATGAGCCAAAGTGAGCAAAATGTGCCTCACTATTTTTTTGTATAATGTTTTTATTCTTTACCTAATATTTTCATTATAGTATGTGAGCCCAGACTACCTCACCGTTGAGACTTTGTATGTGTTCTTCAAGATGTTCTAAGGGGTATTTTTAGAGACCCCTCCAAACCTACTCCTTAACTTAAGTTAAGGTCCTTTCAACAGAATTTCTCAGAAATGTTTAAATTAGATAATGTGACCATGTGTTTTAAATACTTATAAAGCAATCCTTGAAAAATCAGCTGTGAGGAGCTTAATTTAACTTTTCGATGCTATCAAGAGGGGCTTAATGACAAAATATATTTTTTTGACAAAATGTTTGTCCATTTCTTGTTAGAAAAGTTACAAATTTAAGAATATATATGTTTAAAATGTCATCTGAGTGGACATAAAGAATAAATATTATGCAAAGTCCGGCAAGGTCTTAACAAATTAAGTTATGGGCTGTGGGACTATTAATTTGTATGCTACCTAATTCCACATATGTTAGTGGTAGTCAACTGAGTAGTCCACCCTTCAAAAAGGAAAAACATACTTATTATATATAGGTACCTACATAAAATAACTTGTTTTCCAGAGGAATAAAGGCGTATTTAGATTTCTGTAAGGCAAGTGGTATGAGGTAAGATGCAAGGAAAATAAACAATAACAAATGCATGCTGCTCTTACTGCATACCGCTTGTGGATTACGGAACACTTACTTTGTTTATATAGGCCTCTTAAAGCGCTTTTATATAAGGATGGTTTGAAAATGTTGTCATATAAACACCACTACAACCGATTTTTAAGCACTAAATCGATTTTATTTGGAAGCGGTTTATCACTCAAAAGCCCATTCCACACCTTTCTCAACTAAAAGGTCAGTTAAATCCTACTGCCTCAGTGCCCTTTAGCCTACTGTGGCTGCCATTTTTATAACCAAATTGACAAGTAAAACATAGATTTTCTGTCAGTTTGGTGTCAATATGGAATTGATCATAGGCCAAAGGATACTAAAATGAAAATGAGTTAACTGGTTGTTTTAGTTAAGAACAGTGTTGGCCTATTTTAGGGTCATTATAAACACTTTAGTGCATTTCTTCTAACCTAAAGAAAATACTAAACCCTAGTCTTTCAAAAAATCTGTTGTTAATTAATTAATTAATTATGTGGTTTTATTATGTAGCTGAAGTTCTGAACGTTCAGTGAATGACAAGGCCTCTCACATTAAGAGGCTTGATCAAAAATTTTTCTAAAATACCTTAAAATGGCTCTCATAGTGGTTTCGTGAAATTGAAATGTAAATATTACTTGCTTAACTGCAAAATCAATTTACATATTTTGCTATTTATTTGTAGTGTATAAGGACACTAAATCTGCAGCATAAGTTTTAACCACTCGAGTTGCTACTAACGGCGCATAACTCACCCAAACAATAAAACGCTAAATTTAATATAAAACTGTGATGCCCCTCCCAAAAACTGTTCGTGTTTCACCGGTTGCTAGGCCTAAGGTCACTAATATAGTGTTAATTTTAACCTCTAAAATGACTACGAAAAGTCAAGACACCCAAAAAATAGAACGCTACATTCAACATATGAACGTGATGCCCCTCCCCAAAAATTGTTTTTCTTTCACTACGCTAAGGTCACTAAATCTACAATATAAGTTTTATCTTTTGGAATTGCCATAAAGGGTGCAAACAAACAGTAAAACGCTAAATTCAGCATATGACCATGATACCCCCAAAAATTGTTTTTTTTTCATCGTTTGCTAGACCTAAGGCCACTAAATCTACAGTATAAGTTTTATCTTTCGGAATTGCTATTAAGGGCGCAAAATGCACCTAAACAGTACAACGCTATATTCAACATATAACCGTGAGGTCCCTCCCCAAAAATCGGTTTTATTTCACCGTCCTCTCGGTCTAAGGTCACTAATCTTACAGTATAAGCTTTATCTTCCGGAAATGCTACTAAGGCCGCAAAATGCACACAAACAGTATAACGCTAAATTCATCATATGACCGTGATGCCCCTCTCCAAAAATTATTTTCTTTCACCGTTTACTAGTTCTAAGGTCACTAAATCTACGGTATAAGTTTTATCTTCCGGAATTGCTACTAAGGGCGCAAAACTCACACAAACAGTAAACCGCTAAATTCATCATATGACCGTGATGCCCCTCCCCAAAAATCGTTTTTCTTGCACCGTTTGCTTGGTCTAAGGTCACTAATCCTACAGTATAAGTTTTATCTTTCGGAATTGCTACTAAGGCCGCAAAACGCACACAAATAGTAAAACGCTAAATTCATCATATGACCGTGATCCACCTCCCCAAAAATAGTTGTCGTTCACCGTTTACTAGATCTAAGGTCACTAAATCTACGGTATAAGTTTTATATTCCGGAATTGATACTAAGGGTGCAAAACGCACCTAAACGGTACAACGCTAAATTCAGCATATGACCGTGATGCCCCTCCCCGAAAATCGTTTTTCTTTTACCGTTCGCTCGATCTAAGGTCACTAAATCTACGGTATAAGTTTTATCTTTCGGAATTGATACTAAGGGTGCAAAACGCATCTAAACGGTACAACGCTAAATTCAGCATATGACCGTGATGCCCCTCCCCAAAAATCGATTTTCTTTCATCGTTCGCTCGATCTAAGGTCACTAATCCTACAGTATAAGTTTTATCTTCCGGAATTGCTACTAAGGCCGCAAAACGGACACAAATAGTAAAACGCTAAATTCATCATATGACCGTGATGCCCCTCCCCAAATATCGTTATCGTTCACCGTTTACTAGACCTAAGGTCACTAAATCTACGGTATAAGTTTTATCTTCCGGAATTGATACTAAGGGTGCAAAACGCATCTAAACGGTACAACGCTAAATTCAGCATATGACCGTGATGCCCCTCCCCAAAAATCGATTTTATTTCACCGTTCGCTCGATCTAAGGTCACTTATCCTATAGTATAAGTTTTATCTTCCGGAATTGCTACTAAGGCCGCAAAACGCACACAAATAGTAAAACACTAAATTCATCATATGACCGTGATGCCCCTCCCCAAATATCGTTGTCTTTCACCGTTTACTAGATCTAAGGTCACTGAATCTACGGTATAAGTTTTATATTCCGGAATTGATACTAAGGGTGCAAAACGCACCTAAACGGTACAACGCTAAATTCAGCATATGACCGTGATGCCCCTCCCCAAAAATCGTTTTTCTTTCACCGTTCGCTCGATCTAAGGTCACTAATCCTACAGTATAAGTTTTATCTTCCGGAATTGCTACTAAGGCAGCAAAACGCACACAAATAGTAAAACACTAAATTCATCATATGACCGTGATGCCCCTCCCCAAAAATTAGTTTTCTTTTACCGTTCGCTCGGTCTAAGGTCACTAATCCTACAGTATAAGTTTTATCTTCCGGAATTGCTACTAAGGCCGCAAAACGCACACAAATAGTAAAACGCTAAATTCATCATATGACCGTGATGCTCCTCCCCAAATATCGTTGTCGTTCACCGTTTACTAGATCTAAGTTCACTAAATCTACGATATAAATTTTATCTTCCGGAATTGATACTAAGGCCGCAAAACGCACACAAATAGTAAAACGCTAAATTCATCATATGACCGTGATGCCCCTCCCCAAATATCTTTGTCGTTCACCGTTTACTAGATCTAAGGTCTCTAAATCCACCGTATAAGTTTTATCTTCCGGAATTGATACTAAGGGTGCAAAACGCATCTAAACGGTACAACGCTAAATTCAGCATATGACCGTGATGCCCCTCCCCAAAAATTAGTTTTCTTTTACCGTTCGCTCGGTCTAAGGTCACTAATCCTACAGTATAAGTTTTATCTTCCGGATTGCTACTAAGGCCGCAAAACGCACACAAATAGTAAAACGCTAAATTCATCATATGACCATGATGCCCCTCCCCAAAAGTCGTTTTTCTTTCATCGTTCGCTCGATCTAAGGTCACTAATCCTACAGTATAAGTTTTATCTTCCGGAATTGCTACTAAGGCCGCAAAACGCACACAAATAGTAAAACGCTAAATTCATCATATGACCGTGATGCCCCTCCCCAAATATCGTTGTCGTTCACCGTTTATTATATCTAAGGTCACTAAATCTACGGTATAAGTTTTATCTTCCGGAATTGATACTAAGGGTGCAAAACGCACCTAAACGGTACAACGCTAAATTCATCATATGACCGTGATGCCCCTCCCCAAATATCGTTGTCGTTCACCGTTTACTATATCTAAGGTCACTAAATCTACGGTATAAGTTTTATCTTCCGGAATTGATACTAAGGGTGCAAAACGCACCTAAACGGTACAACGCTAAATTCATCATATGACCGTGATGTCCCTCCCCAAATATCGTTGTCGTTCACCGTTTACTATATCTAAGGTCACTAAATCTACGGTATAAGTTTTATCTTCCGGAATTGATACTAAGGGTGCAAAACGTATCTAAACGTTACAACGCTAAATTCATCATATGACCATGATGCCCCTCCCCAAATATCGTTGTCGTTCACCGTTTACTATATCTAAGGGCACTAAATCTACGGTATACGTTTTATCTTCCGGAATTGATACTAAGGGTGCAAAACGCATCTAAACGGTACAACGCTAAATTCAGCATATGACCGTGATGCCCCTCCCCAAAAATCGTTTTTCTTTCATCGTTCGCTTGGTCTAAGGTCACTAATTCTACAGTATAAGTTTTATCTTCCGGAATTGCTACTAAGGCTGCAAAACGCACACAAATAGTAAAACACTAAATTCAGCATATGACCGTGATGCCCCTCCCCAAAAATTAGTTTTCTTTTACCGTTCGCTCGGTCTAAGGTCACTAATCCTACAGTATAAGTTTTATCTTACGGAATTGCTACTAAGGCCGCAAAACGCACACAAATAGTAAAACGCTAAATTCATCATATGACCATGATGCCCCTCCCCAAATATCGTTGTCGTTCACCGTTTACTAGATCTAAGGTCACTAAATCTACGGTATAAATTTTATCTTCCGGAATTGATACTAAGGGTGCAAAACGCACCTAAACGGTACAACACTAAATTCAGCATATGACCGTGATGCCCCTCCCCAAAAATCGTTTTGCTTTCACCGTTCGCTCGGTCTAAGGTCACTAATTTTACAGTATAAGTTTTATCTTCCGGAATTGCTACTAAGGCCGCAAAACGCACACAAATAGTAAAACACTAAATTCATCATATGACCGTGATGCCCCTCCCCAAAAATCGTTTTTCTTTCATCGTTCGCTCGATCTAAGGTGACTAATCCTACAGTATAAGTTTTATCTTCCGGATTACTGCCAAGGGCGCAAAACGCACAAAAACAGTAAAACGCTAAATTCAATATATAACCGTTTTGCCCGTCCCCAAAAATCGTTTTCCTTTCACTCTTTGCTGGGCTTAAGGTCACTAAATCTACTGTATAAGTTTCATTCGCACGAATCGCTACTAAGGGCCCGAAACTCACCCAAACACTAAATTCAACATAAAACCCTCTTCAAAAATCGTTTTCCTGTCACTGTTTGCTGGGCCTAAAGCCAATAAATCTACAGTATAAGTTTTTATTTGCCGGAATTGCTAGTAAGGGCGTAAAAAGCACCTGAAGGCCCTTCCAAAAAATTAGTTTTCTTTAACCGTTCGCTCTAAGTTTTAACTTCCGGAATTTCTACTAGGGGTGCAGAACGCACCCAACCCGTAAAACGCTAAATTTAACATATGACCATGGTGCCCTTCCCAAAAATTTATTTCCGATAATATTTTAGGTAGTAGAATTACAATTGCATTCTTCCAAGAATCAGGAAATTTTGGGAGATAACATATCTGAACCTGTAGCATTACTTTTTATGGACATCAAAGCTTTCCTGACTTCGAGCTCTGTTACTTCATTAAAAGAAAATATTAAATTTCGGTTTAATTTATTATTTTTATACTTATTAAGAAGGACTTTTGTAATTTCTAACTGTAAGTGAATTTCATGTGGTTGTAGAACATTTTTTTCGTCCAAAAAGTCCAAAAAGGCCCTTTTTTCAGATTTTATTTACTGTTTACTTTTTTACAATTTTTATAATATTCCCAACGGGCGGGTTCTTTGGTTCTGAAATCACTTAAGGGACGTCTCTTATAGCCATCATAATCATGGGGCTAGTGGTTTGGTTATATGTAAGCATTTTAATGGTGCACACTTAACAAAAACAAAATTTAATTATTATTAAAAAAATCTACCATTTTGTTCAAAACATTAAATTCAAAGATCAGATTCCAATATATAGTAGAAAGAATTTGTTTATATTCCTGAAATGAAAACTGCGAAAATCCCTATATTTATGATATTTTATTTCGGTAGGTAATTATTTTTTAAATTACAAACAATTTCACAGTGATCCTTTAGTCTATATCTTATTTAATTTAATTTAATGTTTGGGTGTTACTTTTTACAAAACAATGAAATTAAAATTATAATAAAAGTCAACTATAGAAAAAACTAAAAAAAGAAAGAGAGAAAAAAATTAAACACAAAGTATAATACATCAGAAATTTCTAACCACTTACTGAAGTCGTGCATGGCAACAAGGATGTATTGATTGCCTTTCTCAGTCTCGTTGAATGGCCCAGCAACATCAGTTGCTCTACATTCAAAAGGCAGCCCAACATTATACTGTTTCATTTGGGGTCTTGATCTAGTTTTATGTCCTTGACTTGCCGCGCACCATCTTTTCACGTCTTGTTGATTCCAAGATGAGCTCTAGTTCTCGTGTACGTCCTCTAGTACTTGAGAAACTCTACTTCTAGAAACTATTAATTTTGATGAATTATTTTCCATCCGTACTTTCCCAGATATTTTTCAACAGACCATTATCCACTCACAGTGAATTCCATTGTGGCTTCAACTATGTCCTTATCTTCCAGTTGGGCGGATCGAAATTGTTACGAAGCCCATTCTTTATTGGTGTCACAAGTAGTTCTCCGCACCTAAGTAATTCCTTCTTTTTGGTCTATCTTTCTGCAAGGTCTTCTTGATGGAGCATATGCATTGTTATGCATCTTTCCAGATCGGTATTTTACATTAAAGTTATATTTCTGTAGCTTCTCTATTCACCTTGTTACCTGTGCCTCAGGTTGTTTAATTCCTAGATGCCACTTGAGTGCCGCATGAGCGGTTATTATTAGGAATTTATGTCCATATATATTTTGTGGAAATGTTGATAGAAATTTTACTATTGCCGGAGTTCCTTTTGTGTTACACAATAATTTCGTTTTAGCTTGGAAAAATTGCGTGCAATATATTCGATGACTCTCTCTTCTTCATCCTGGATTTGCCAAAGTACTGCTTTAATACCAAAATTGCTTGCATCCGTGTCCAGAAGAATAAATCGTCCTTATTGTTGAGGATAACTTAAAACCGGAGCGCTTTTAACTTTCTGAAAGCTTAATCACTCGGTATTCTAGTAATAGACTATACCTGGTCTTTAGTGAGTCTATCTAATGGAGCGGCTATGTTGGCAAAACCTTCTACGAATCATCGGTAGTATGCACATAGACCCAGAAAGATAAATCAGTCGATTTCCGTATCGTAATTTAATAATTACCTAAAGTTTGTACATAATCTACAAATAAACTTTTTATTTAGTAGATTTAGTGACCTTAGATCTAGTAAACGGTGAACGACAACGGTATTTGGGGAGGGGCATCACGGTCATATGATGAATTTAGCGTTTTATTATTTGTGTGCGTTTTGCGGCCTTAGTAGCAATTCCGGAAGATAAAACTTATACTGTAGGATTAGTGACCTTAGATCGAGCGAACGGTGAAAGAAAAACGATTTTTGGGGAGGGGCATCACGGTCATATGCTGAATTTAGCGTTGTACCGTTTAGATGCGTTTTGCACCCTTAATATCAATTCCGGAAGATAAAACTTATACTGTAGGATTAGTGACCTTAGATCGAGCGAACGGTGAAAGAAAAACGATTTTTGGGGAGGGGCATCACGGTCATATGCTGAATTTAGCGTTGTACCGTTTAGATGCGTTTTGCACCCTTAATATCAATTCCGGAAGATAAAACTTATACTGTAGGATTAGTGACCTTAGATCGAGCGAACGGTGAAAGAAAAACGATTTTTGGGGAGGGGCATCACGGTCATATGCTGAATTTAGCGTTGTACCGTTTAGATGCGTTTTGCACCCTTAGTATCAATTCCGGAAGATAAAACTTATACGGTCGATTTAGTGACCTTAAATCTAGTAAAGGGTGAACGACAACGATATTTGGGGAGGGGGATCACGGTCATATGATGAATTTAGCGTTTTACTATTTGTGTGCGTTTTGCGGCCTTAGTAGCAATTCCGGAAGATAAAATTTATACCGTAGATTTAGTGACCTTAGATCTAGTAAACGGTGAAAGACAACGATATTTGGGGAGGGGCATCATGGTCATATGATGAATTTAGCGTTTTACTATTTGTGTGCGTTTTGCGGCCTTAGTAGCAATTCCGGAAGATAAAACTTATACTGTAGGATTAGTGACCTTAGACCGAGCGAACGGTAAAAGAAAACTAATTTTTGGGGAGGGGCATCACGGTCATATGATGAATTTAGTGTTTTACTATTTGTGTGCGTTTTGCGGCCTTAGTAGCAATTCCGGAAGATAAAACTTATACTGTAGGATTAGTGACCTTAGACCGAGCGAACGGTAAAAGAAAACTAATTTTTGGGGAGGGGCATCACGGTCATATGATGAATTTAGTGTTTTACTATTTGTGTGCGTTTTGCGGCCTTAGTAGCAATTCCACAAGATAAAACTTATACTGTAGGATTGGTGACCTTAGATAGAGCGAACGGTGAAAGAAAAACGATTTTTGGGGAGGGGCATCACGGTCATATGCTGAATTTAGCGTTGTACCGTTTAGATGCGTTTTGCACCCTTAGTATCAATTCCGGAAGATAAAACTTATACTGTAGGATTAGTGACCTTAGACCGAGCGAACGGTAAAAGAAAACTAATTTTTGGGGAGGGGCATCACGGTCATATGATGAATTTAGTGTTTTACTATTTGTGTGCGTTTTGCGGCCTTAGTAGCAATTCCGGAAGATAAAACTTATACTGTAGGATTAGTGACCTTAGATAGAGCGAACGGTGAAAGAAAAACGATTTTTGGGGAGGGGCATCACGGTCATATGCTGAATTTAGCGTTGTACCGTTTAGATGCGTTTTGCACCCTTAGTAGCAATTCCGGAAGATAAAACTTATACTGTAGGATTAGTGACCTTAGACCGAGCGAACGGTAAAAGAAAACTAATTTTTGGGGAGGGGCATCACGGTCATATGATGAATTTAGCGTTTTACTATTTGTGTGCGTTTTGCGGCCTTAGTAGCAATTCCGGAAGATAAAACTTATACTGTAGGATTAGTGACCTTAGACCGAGCGAACGGTAAAAGAAAACTAATTTTTGGGGAGGGGCATCACGGTCATATGATGAATTTAGTGTTTTACTATTTGTGTGCGTTTTGCGGCCTTAGTAGCAATTCCGGAAGATAAAACTTATACTGTAGGATTAGTGACCTTAGATAGAGCGAACGGTGAAAGAAAAACGATTTTTGGGGAGGGGCATCACGGTCATATGCTGAATTTAGCGTTGTACCGTTTAGATGCGTTTTGCACCCTTAGTATCAATTCCGGAAGATAAAACTTATACGGTCGATTTAGTGACCCTAAATCTAGTAAAGGGTGAACGATAACGATATTTGGGGAGGGGCATCACGGTCATATGATGAATTTAGCGTTTTACTATTTGTGTGCGTTTTGCGGCCTTAGTAGCAATTCCGGAAGATAAAACTTATACTGTAGGATTAGTGACCTTAGACCGAGCGAACGGTAAAAGAAAACTAATTTTTGGGGAGGTGGCATCACGGTCATATGATGAATTTAGTGTTTTACTATTTGTGTGCGTTTTGCGGCCTTAGTAGCAATTCCGGAAGATAAAACTTATACTGTAGGATTAGTGACCTTAGACCGAGCGAACGGTAAAAGAAAACTAATTTTTGGGGAGGGGCATCACGGTCATATGATGAATTTAGTGTTTTACTATTTGTGTGCGTTTTGCGGCCTTAGTAGCAATTAGTCATATGATGAATTTAGCGTTTTACTATTTGTGTCCGTTTTGCGGCCTTAGTAGCAATTCCGGAACATAAAACTTATACTGTAGGATTAGGATTAGTTAGGATTAGTGACCTTATCGACAAAATCGATTTTTGGGGAGGGGCATCACGGTCATATGCTGAATTTAGCGTTGTACCGTTTAGATGCGTTTTGCACCCTTAGTATCAATTCCGGAAGATAAAACTTATACCGTAGGTTTAGTGACCTTAGATCGAGCGAACGGTAAAAGAAAAACGATTTTCGGGGAGGGGCATCACGGTCATATGCTGAATTTAGCGTTGTACCGTTTAGGTGCGTTTTGCACCCTTAGTATCAATTCCGGAATATAAAACTTATACCGTAGATTTAGTGACCTTAGAACTAGTAAACGGTGAAAGAAAATAATTTTTGGAGAGGGGCACCACGGTCATATGATGAATTTAGCGTTATACTGTTTGTGTGCATTTTGCGGCCTTAGTAGCATTTCCGGAAGATAAAGCTTATACTGTAAGATTAGTGACCTTAGATCGAGAGGACGGTGAAATAAAACCGATTTTTGGGGAGGGGCCTCACGGTTATATATATGTTGAATATAGCGTTGTACTGTTTAGGTGCATTTTGCGCTTTTAATAGCAATTCCGAAAGATAAAACTTATACTGTAGATTTAGTGGCCTTAGGTCTAGCAAACGATGAAAAAAAAAACAATTTTTGGGGGCATCATGGTCATATGCTGAATTTAGCGTTTTACTGTTTGTTTGCACCCTTTATGGCAATTCCAAAAGATAAAACTTATATTGTAGATTTAGTGACCTTAGCGTAGTGAAAGAAAAACAATTTTTGGGGAGGGGCATCACGTTCATATGTTGAATGTAGCGTTCTATTTTTTGGGTGTCTTGACTTTTCGTAGTCATTTTAGAGGTTAAAATTAACACTATATTAGTGACCTTAGGCCTAGCAACCGGTGAAACACGAACAGTTTTTGGGAGGGGCATCACAGTTTTATATTAAATTTAGCGTTTTATTGTGAGTTATGCGCCGTTAGTAGCAACTCGAGTGGTTAAAACTTATGCTGCAGATTTAGTGTCCTTATACACTACAAATAAATAGCAAAATATGTAAATTGATTTTGCAGTTAAGCAAGTAATATTTACATTTCAATAGCACGAAACCACTATGAGAGCCATTTTAAGGTATTTTAGAAAAATTTTTGATCAAGCCTCTTAATGTGAGAGGCCTTGTCATTCAATGAACGTTCAGAACTTCAGCTACATGTTTTATTTGTTTTTTCTTTAAACTGACATTTAATGAAGGACATAACCCTCGAAGATAGTGGTTTTATTTAAAACCATCCTTATATAAAAGCGCTTTTAGGTGTGTATAAACGTAGTAACTGAGGACAGCAGCATATGCATGCTATAGTTATGGAACTCTGAATACACCTTAAAAGAATCTAAAAGGAAGAAATTTCCTTAAACTAACAACATTGCCTAGTCACTTGTAGTTATTTCAAGGGGTAATTATGCAGTATACAATTTTCTGCCATTTTTGATTTTTTATGGAAAATTCTTTATGGGGGCACCTACTATGGTCCCTAGGACCCCAAATTCGCATGCGCCTGTTGGTTTTTTTTTATAATTTTTTTTCACCAAAACAACCCAATCCAACACAGTCCAACCCAAACTAATCCAACCCAACCCAAAACAATGAAAAAAACACATTACATCCCCCTCCAGGCACCCTTTTTTCTCTTTAAAAAAGAAATCGGGCGCAGCCGGATTTGGGGCCCTAGGGACCCTAGTAGGTGCCCCTATAAAAAAATTTTCATAAAAAATGCCAGAAAACCGTATAGTGCATAATTACCTTTCAAGGAAAAACCAAGGGAAAAACCCTTATAAAGACAACAATACTTATTCAAAAAATGTATAGTCAACCCGAGGTCTTACCTTAAGAATTTTATTTTTTCTTGATCCATTGCATATTTTCGGAGTCTTTAAGCACACCAAAAGGCAAATAATGTACTACATTAGCAAAAACCAAGCCACAAATAGAAAAACTTATTGTTTTTGTCTGAAAATTAAACACGCAGTCACATGGACCTAAAGGTTTATTTGCGCGGTGGTACCGTACAGCTGCGGTAAAGATAAGGCAAGTTCGGGCTACAGCAACGCATCATGAGTTACACGGAAGCGAAAGTAAAAAAAACTTATGTGCTTTAGCGGCGCGGAATGCGAAATCAAAATAAGTAAACTATCCCCAAATTTTTGACCCAGTGCAAAAAAAGCTCTGGTGTCCCACTGTGGACAAAAATAAATAAACTCTCCGCGTTGCCATGGAAAACAAATGCAATGACGTAAAGTTTTGCAAAAAAATCAGGTCGCCACGGTTAAATTGATTTCCCAATAGAAGACGGCTGGTCTATAAGAAGGGCGGCCACCCATTTTGGAGTTGATAAAATGACGATAATGATAGGAAAGATGGATCAGGATGACCAAAAGTTCTGAAGTGCAAGATGAGAGACTTATTGACCATCTCAGACAAAATCCTGTTTCAACGTCGGTTGAAGCAGCTAATGTAACATTATTTCCGGGTTCTTTAGCAAAGAAGCATTTTCTAACAGAAGAACAAAAATAAGCCAGAGTGATTTTTGCACTTTCTTCGTGATAATGACTTCTGGGAGAGGGTGGTTTTCACTGACGAAAAAATTTTTCAATCATCTTCAAGCAGCAGGAGAATTTTAGTTTATCGTCCACCAAATTCTAGATTTGAACCCGAATATATAAACCAAATTAAAAAAGCTGGACATTTTTCTCTAAATATGTGGGGCTGGTTTAGTGCTAGAGGTTTGGGTTTTTTTTGGAGAATCGAAGGAAGATTCAATAGTGAACGATATATTGAAATCCTTGAAAACGTTATGCGGCCATCTCTACAGGCTTTACATGAAAATAATGACTTCGTTTATCAGTAGGACAACTGTCCAGTACACACGGCTAATGTTGTTCGCCAATGGTTTCAGAATAATAATATAGAAACACTTCCTTGGCCAGCCAACAGTCCTAACCTTAACCAAAACCGTTCTTAACTAAAAAGCCAGTTAACTCATTTTCGTTTTAGTATCCTTTGGACTATGATCGGTGCCATATTGACACCAAACTGAGAGAAAATCCATGTTTTACTTGTCAATTTGGTTATAAAAATGGCAGCCACAATAGACTAAAGGGCACTGAGGCGGTAGGAGTTAACAGGCTTTTTAGTTGAGAATGATGTTGCCTTAACCCAATGGAAAATATATGGGGTCGAATCGTTAAAATAATATATCAAAGGAATTGGAGACCACGAAATGCTGAAGAGTTAAGCGATGCTATTTATCGCGCATTGGATCAGCTCTCAGAAGACCATCAGTATTTTCAAAATTTAACCTTTTCAATGCCCAGACGTTTGCAGCTTGTAATGGTGATCCTATTAAATACTAAATTATTTATTTTAGTTCTTTTTTAAGTTAAAATAATTAGTATTAAGTTTACCATCGTTTTTATCCTAATCCAAGTTTCCTATTCGTCGAATTGTTTTCAATCCAGCGCTGTTTCCATCTTATTATTGTTATTTTCTCAACTACAAAATGGGTTACCGCCGTCTTTATAGAACAGCCTTCGTCCGTTACTCGAGTGATAATTTGATATTGTTCAATAAATACTCTACTAAAACATTATTTTTGCTGATTTTTTAGTATTATGCAAAATTTGATATAAAAATAAACTTGCCTTTAATTTAAGTAAAAACATATTTTCAGTTTTAGAGACCTTTTTTAAACAATATGACAAATTGTCGTACTGTCGAAGTTTTTTGGTATTTTAGCTGGTAGTCACTTTTAGAAAGGTCAATTTTGTGACTGCGTGTATGCGTTTTTTTTTAAATCATGTACTTCTCACACTTTTAAGACCATCTTCAGAAAAATAAATGTTTTTTGTGGTGCATGTGATTTTTTTTTTCAAACTGAAATTTAAATGAACTCTAAACTAATGAGTACTATCCAAAAATACGAGTGAGAGTGAGACGAAGATAATAAAGTAGTAAACAAGTGTGAAGAGGACAAAAACACTTTTCTATACTTTCCAGAATCCCAATAGAAATCCCAGCAAACACAAATCGTCGGCATTGAATCGGGCCAATGTCGGCACTTTAGGACCGACGATAGTCCGATTGGTTTAATCGATCGAAAAATCGACAACTGATGATGATGGCCCGATTTACTATAGTCGACTTTATGCCGACGCCCACTTTATCTGCTTTAGGGCCGACGACGGTCCGATTGGAACTTTGTTTAATTAGACGGGAATCGGCAACTGACGATGGCCCGATTTACTATAGTCGACATTATGCCAACGCCTACTTTATCTGCTTAAGGGCCGACGACGGTCCGATTGGAACTTTGTTTAATCGGTCGACAATCGGCAACTGACGATGGTCCGATTTATTATAGTCGACTTTATGCCGACGCCCACTTTATCTGCTTTGGGGCCGACGACAGTCCGATTGGAACTTTGTATCATCGGACGAGAATCGGTAACTGACGATGGCCCGATTTACTATAGTCGACATTATGCCAACGCAAACCTTATCTGCTTTAGGGCCGATGATGGTCCGATTGGAAGTTTGCTTAATCGGTCGAGAATCGGCAACTGACGATGGCCCGATTTACTATAGTCGACTTTATGCCGACGACCACTTTATCTGCTTTAGGGCCGACGATGGTCCGATTGAAACTTTGTTTGATTGGTCGAGAATCGGCAACTGACGATGGTTCAATTACGTCACCTTAAAATTTTTAAACTGCTTAATAGTTTCGTCCTAGTATGTAGAGATGGCGCTAATGTCACTATGTTCCCTGTACAGTGGAAGATAATATTATATATATATAATGAGCAAAGATATTTCAAAACTAGAATGCGGACTTGACAAGATGATGGTACTTCTCTACAAGAATCACCTCTTCTGCCACTTAAACCAGTCCGACTGGTTAAGCACCCGCATTATCGAAACTTTGTAGTTTGCCATTGTCGGGCCGCTTTAAGCTACCACCGACGGACCTTCGTCAATCGCCGACGTTGGACCGCTTTAGGAAACCAATGTCTAACTTGAATAGTTTACCGATGTCGGGCCGAGACCACCTTGCCTACGTTAGACCGACCAAATTAAGCAGCTTTATGGGCGGATGGTCAGTACCATGTGGTTAAACCATATCGGACCTTAATCGTATACGACGACGGTATGCCGATGTAAGCAAAAAGTAAAATTTACCATTGATCCGACGGCGGGCTACAGTCTAACGCTGCGTCGGCAAACATACAACAAAAAATACTTCTGGTCCGATGTCGAAAATCGACGTCTTGCCGATGACGACAAATTCGGCAATCGACATCGGGCCGACGAAGGCCCGAGGGAACCGTGTTTGCTGGGATGGTCTGCATCAAATCATTAAGCTGGGTTTGAAATGTCTCTGGTGCTTTCTGATTTTTTTGTTGGTTTTTGTCCTCAAATTTTTTAATTTTTATAGTGGGATCAAGCAAAATGTTAATATAACAATAAAACAATTTAGGAAAAAACATCTTATCTAAAACCCTATCATTCTTCCTACTTCTATTAACTAATGTTAAATCTTAAAATTAGAAAACAATTTTTATTTATTGTGGTTTAGGTTCTAAAGTGCCCACTTACTTTGCACAATGTTTAAGTTTTATCATGATGCATTTAGTGAAACTTGTACAATCATAGTCTTGGTCTTAATCACAACTGCAAAAGCATACGAAGGTATATTGAACGTTATGATTATTATGCTTAAGACTAAAACTAAGACTTTCAGTTAATTCATCTTTACTATACTTGGTATTTAGTACATTTTTAATGTAAAAAGTTAATTATTACAGTCCTGCCTATTTATTTAAATTTAAAATAATTGTAAAATATGTATTGAATTTATAGATTTAATCTGGTCAGTTTATCAGTCAAGTATGCCATTTTTTTTTAAATAATAAAAGATATATTTAACAAAATAAACATGTCATTTGTATAATTTAATCAACACCAACAATAAAAAATAAATTAATCATTTTTAATCTTGCACACAATACTTAGAATTATCTACTAATTTCGTGTAATATGAAAAAAAAACAGAATAAAACCATGTGAAAAAATCAGACTCAGATTACCCCTGATTCATAAATAAAAAAATACACTGTGTGCTTTAATACTTTTTTCCCAAAACCTATAAATCAGGGATTAATATGATTGTGGGTGAACACTTATGTACCTTACCACTTAGCTAACATCCTTTTTATCATGAATAAACTCGATAGACGCTGAATTGATGCAAAACCTTTTTCTTGTTGGTGCTGGTCCATCTCCGAAAACATGACCCAAATGAGCGTCACATTTTGAGCATTGTACTTCAGTTCTTACACGACCTATAATAGAAATAAAAAAATCTTGTTTGCTATTCTTTTTTCTTAGCATTCAAAATATTAGATTGTTGTAAGTTTTTATTTTTCTAGTTTAATTTGAACCAAACCTTCCAGTTTGTATTTAACTTTTTAATTACTCTGATATATTTAAAAACACCATAACAATCATTTTAATTCCTTTGTAATGTGTTAAATTTATACTAAACTAAAAACTGAAAAAAATCAAATTAACCAACCTAAGCTAGTGTCAGGTGACAACTTAACTTTCCCCTGGTCAAGAACATCATTAAAGGCTGGCCAACCACAACCAGAGTCGAACTTGGTATTAGAGCTGAATAAGGGTTGTTCACACACAACACAGATGTAGGTGCCTGATTCAAAGAATGTATCATATTTACCTAAAATATAAAAATAACATTTTACTTCAAGAACCAAACTACTGGTTAAAATTTTAATTCTATTAATTAAAACCAACTTCACTAATTCCCACTAATTTTACTACCAATATTCCACTAATTTCATGTTATATCGCAATTCCATAACAGTTGCAGGTTGTCCCTTGTTTTATCCTTATAAAATGATACAACTTTTCCTTTACAAAACAACTGTGTCTTTTTTATGTCCAAGCTGATAAATCACTAGACAGTAATATTGACTATGCTGAGATTGGAATGTAGTTAGTAGTTATTTTATTAAAGTTACAATTAACATTTTTGAAATTGTTAACAACTTAAAGCACAAGGGCGGTCTTTGGAGCAGCTAACACAACTCACTTTTTTAATCTACAAAAAAACGTTAAAAATAAACGATTTTGAAAGGATTTCAAAAACTTTGCCCACTGCGCTATAAAATTATTAATTGTTTTTTCCAACAGCATTTAAAATGTGTAAAGAATGATATTTTTAATATTATTTTCTCAAAATTATCACCTGCAGTGCATTTACATGATTTTGGCTAAAAAAATCTTAAATTATGACTAAATCCCACCCTCGATCCTATCCCAACACAACCCAAACCATTTTTTTAACAGTTAAAAGAAAATGTGAAAGAAATTAAAATATTAATTAATTAATATTAATATTAATTTCATATAAAAAAAGGGAAATTTTTTTCCCTCACCATCGCCTATCATAATTAATACACTTTTACAGGGGTTTCTTCTAAAAAGAATTAATAATAGATAGACAGATGCATGTATGTGTGACTGCAAAGTAAACACAATAATTTTCACAAAAATGTTAGAAAGGAAAGAAAACTGTGAAACAACAAAGGCATTTATGGAAAAAGTTATAAAACAAAAAGAAACAGAAGAAAAAGTAAGAACTAGAAAAATAACCAGAAAGAGAACTAGAAAAATAACAGAAGAGTGACGAAAAATTTACCACATTCGTAAAGTTAGTAGTACAAAGCCACCAGTGCAGAGATTTTATTATGTCATCTTAAAAGGCTCATTTAGGGCTAATTAAATGCCCCATTCTCAAATTAAATGCTCCTTTGATAGATAGATTTTCGAGTTATCAGCTGCACTGTCAACTACCCAGTAAAGTTAGCAGTACATATATCAAAAATACAACTTATACAAAAATTTTAGAGTAAAGTACTAATTAAAGCCTAATTAAATGCCCTATTCCTAAATTTAAGGCTCTTCAGCTTTTTAAGTTATTAGCTGCACTTCCAACTAACCAGTAAAGTTAGCAGTACATATATCTAAAATACAACTTAAACAAAAATTTTAGATGCCAGGATGTAGTAATAATTAAAGGCTAATTAAATGCCATATTAGGTACTAAAGTTGAGACCCGTATGGTTTTTGAATCATGAGCTAATTTTTATTACCCCTTTCTACTCTAAAATAAAGTTGTTGATGTTTCTAAATGCATATATAGTTGTTAAACCCTCTATATTTCTGTTTAGCTGAATTGCTGGAAAAATAATAAAGCATTTAATTAAGCATTTAATTAAAGTTAGCAGTGCAGCAGCTCTTTTTTTTTAATAGAGATATTTCCTCTCCTCTCGTAGGAATGTATCCTAGAAGAAAAAAGCAAAATGTACTATCAACGAAAAATTTCTTTAAAAATAAACGATTTTTGCATTGGTCACGCAAGTTTAAAACATCTCCGAAAACTAAATCGCTAGATTTTTAAAATTTTAACACTTTTGTGAAGGTATTTGAATGACCTTCAAAACAAGGTATCACTTGACCAACTTTCCCTTTTTAAAATATAGGGGTAAAGTTTACCTCTCGAAGGGGGTGCTTGCTACAATAATTTCAAGATAACCAGAAACTGTCCCTTGAATAGAAAATCGGACTCGATACGTAAAAAAGTCTATGTTTCGTTTTCATTGGAACAGACTGTAGTCCTCAAACCCTTGATATTGCTGTTTACCTGAATTTCTGGAAAATTAAGAGAGGATTTATTTTAGAGCAAGAACATTTAAATAGCCTTTAATTACTGCCATACTGTTTTTTAAAGTGTGTACTTCTAACTGCCCAGTAAAGTTAGCAGTGCAGCTCATAACTCAAAAACCATACAGGTCTTTTAAGTCTTTAATTATTACTACATCCTGGCATCTAAATTTTTGTTTAGGATGCATTTTAGATTTATGTACTGCTAACCTTAACGGGTAGTTGGCAGTGCAGCTAATAACTCAAAAACCAAATTAAAGGACATCGGCCAAATAACACAGGTATTGGGCTTCCGTGGAATGCCTTGGTACTTACATTATGTTGTAGACAACTTCTTTCTGAACACTGTTTAAATTGGACAAAAGTTTCGCTGGGCCTTAGGAGCTTCACAATTTTGATCCAAAGTTCAGATTTTGAAAATGTTTTGATGTAAAAAAATAGCAGAATTTGACTTAATTTATTTTTGGATAGCTGAGGGCACTCAAATTCTCTTACCTCACTCTAGGTAATTCTGCCATAGAGTCACTGATATTTAAGGTAGGAATTTGACCAAGGAGTGTGGCGATTTTACACAATAATATGAATAAGTGTACCGGGTTTGACTCCGTTGGTAGAGAAATAACTGAATTTAAAATAACTAGAAAATCTTTATAGGTAAGTGGCCTTAATCAAACTTCAAGAATAAGTCAAAGACTGTCTCTCAGACTTTGCTTTGTGATCACAAAGGATACTAAAACCAAAATGAGTTACCTGTCTCTCAGACTTTGCTTTGTGATCACAAAGGATACTAAAACCAAAATGAGTTACCTGGCCTTTTAGTTGAGAACGGTGTTGTGCCACACAGAAAGTTTTGGCATGCCCTTGCTGTTAGTTCGTTCATTCTTAGTAGTTTTCATCTTTTTAGTTAGTTTTATATAATTTAGTTTATTGTTTTTATATTGTTTACTTGTTCAGTTCCGTTTGTAGCCTTTTTATTTTTTTGTTAAAAATGGAAAATGGAATGGCATGTTCAGCTATTGTAAATGCAAAGTGGGAGCAAGGACATTAGGAGTATGTGCACATGTTGCATCAATCCTGTGGTACCTAGGATATGCAAGGCACAAAGAGAATAAGGTATGGTATCCTTCACAGCGTCTTCTTACCAAGAAACTGGATGCTGCCCATCGTTATGAAAAACCAATTGGCGAAGTCTAGACAACAATGGCAACAATATTTAGGGATTTTTCAAAGCAACTGCGGCTTTTATCCACTTTAAAATGAATGCAGCGCCTTAAACCTCACAGCCTTCATGCTTGCATTATTATGAAATCACCAAATCAAAAGATACTGGGGCTCCCTAGTGTCGAGTGTCCGAGAAGGGAAGGACCGTCAGATAACAATGTTTCGTTTCCCTGTATCTCAGTGATAACATAGATACCTAGCTATTTCTTCACAATTCCGCAACCTGACCTTTTAAGACTCATTTCGAAACCATTTGAAAATAATATTTACATTAGTATATAAAAAACACAAAAACAACATTTGCAGAGGTTATAAATGACCGCCAATGAAAGCTTTCCAATGTATGTCGAAACTAGTCTGAGCAAAGTAAAAAAATCGTGGTGCAAAATTGAACTTTGCGTACAAAAGTAGGTAAAACATCACAATCATCCGCTGGTGAGTTAGGTACCAAAAGTATGATTAGTACCCTTAACATTAACTCTGACAGTATAAAGTAAAAATATTCTACAGAATTAGCCATTTTGTGACATCAAAACATTTTGAAAATCCAAACTTTGGATCAAAATTGTGAAGCTCCTACGGCCCAGCGGCACTTTTGTCCAATTTAAACACTGTTCAGAAAGAACTAGTCTACTACATATGTAAGTACCAACACATTCCACGGAAGCCCAATACCTATGTTATTTGACCCATGTCCTTTAGGAATATGGCATTTAATTAGCCTTTAATAAGTACTACATCCTGACATCTAAAATTTTTGTTTAAGTTGTATTTTAGATATATGTACTGCTAAATTTACCAAGTTCAGCTAAAAACTCAAAAACCACAAGAGCCTTAAATTTAGGAATAGGCAAGGAATAGGACATTTAATTAGCCTTTAATTAGTACTACATCCTAGCATCTAAAATTTTTGTTAAAGTTGTATTTTATGATATATACGCTGATAACTTTACCGGGTAGTTGGCAGTGCAGCTAACATTTAATTAGCCTTAAATGAGTCTTTTAAGATGACATAATAAAATATTTGCAATGCTGACTGCTAACTTTACAGATGGAAATTTACCCTGCAACAGAAAAAAGGTAAGTGAAAAAAATTCATAGGTAAAAATGCTATTTCAGTTTTAGCAAGAAATAAGACACATCTATGCTTAGACTATTTATTATGGGTAAATTTGGCTCAATGTGGGAAGTATGTATAACTGAAGAGTGCCTCAGATGTACATCCTATATTTCAATTTCAATTGATTTTACTAATCAGTGAACAAATAGTAGTTAGCTTAGCTTAGTCTCTCTTTGAACATACCTGAATAGGGCCTCTCAGTACCCTTCTCCTGAGTAACATGATATTGCAAGGGTGACAATTTTTTCTTCAATTCTTCATGATCTACTTTATCAGCCATTTTTGTTACAACTAAAAATACATCTTTTGTTTAACAAATTTTGTAAAAAACAAAGTCAAAGTTAAAATGTTTTTGTTACCAAATTAAGATCTACATAAAAAATGTGTACTTAGGCGAGACTTGAGGTATGATTCATAATAATAGTCATTGTAATAGTCCTAATTTTTGTTATAATGCACATTCTATCACTGTCTTATAAGCTGGGTTTATATAGTCAAATAAAAATTAAAATAACAAATAAAAATTAAAATTAAAATAAAACTTACAAATAATTCTGGTTTATACAGCCAAATAAAAATAAGAATAAAAATAACTTTGTGACTTTGAACCAATCAGCACACAGCTTCTGCACATGTTTGTAAACAAAAGTCAGTGACAGCAATAGTTGAAATAATATCTGGTTTTTTAAATTTTTGATGGCTTATCAAACTCAATGACATGGAATGTCATATTAACGTCATATTTCATTTGTCAAAAAACCAATGACATTGATGAAAAAAACTTACAAAGTCGCCCAAACTAAACTCCATCATGCTGCTTTCCTTAATAATATCTGCCAAAAACAAACCAAAAAATGCAAAAAAATCTGAAAAACACCCATTTAAATGATAAAAACAAATGAAAGTCAGATTATGCTGTGCAACAAAGGGGCGTGTGCAAATCCATTCTCAGTTAAAAATAAAAGTTAAAAGTTGCTCATCTTTTTATTTTTATTTCTGCTGTATAAATGCCTACACTGTTCCCCATAAGCTCAAACTATTTTATGCTGGGTTTATAGGTTCACATAAAAATAAAAATTAAAATAAAAGTTGAGCTTATGGGGAACAGTGTAGGCGTTTATACAGCACAAATCAAAATAACAAATAAAAATATGGACAACTTTTATTTTTATCTGAAAACGAATTTGTGCATGCCTCATAGATGCACATAACCTCACTTTCCTTTGTTGTCATTTAAATGGGAGTTTTTTGGTTTGTTTTTGGCAGACATTATTTAACAAAACAGTATGATGGAGTTTATGTTTACTTATTTCAATTATTGGTGTCACTCACTTTGGTTTACATGCGCAGAAGCTGTGTGCTGATTGCTTCAAAGTTATTTTTATTCTTATTTTTATTTGACTGTATAAACCAAAGATTTCTTATTTTTAATTGTTAGTTTTATTTTAATTTTTATTTGCCTGTATAAACCTAGCATTATTATTATTTTTATTTGCCTGTATAAACCTAGCATTAATTACAAGAGTCAGTGACAGAGAGTGCGTTATAACAAAAATTACTACAATTATGAACAATAGTTAATTACCTGATAAATGTAGATTTCTGTTGTCTTTTGTACCAAATAAGACAGAGTTAACAATCAATTTAAAAAAGCGGCGATTCATTAAAATTACTGTTCAAGATTTGTGCAAACTGGTTAATTTATTAATTACGCAGAAAAAGGGCTTTAATTAAGCTCAGAAATTATAAAAAATTGAAAAAAATACCTTAAAAAAGTGGGGTTATGGTAACTGCCACCCTTGTTGAGTGACTGTTGTCAGGCAAAGAATCGTGATTTGTTGGTTGGTAGGTCAATCAGACCCACTCTAGGCGGATTTACGAGCAAGCACGACAGCAACTATTTCAAAAAAATTTCAAAACTTTTAATAATTTTTTGTGAGCTTACCCTAGTTACTATTGTTCTCTTCTTTTAATTGCAACGATCTGAGAGAGATCAAGCTTACCAGAAAATGCTCCCCTTGCACCCCTTCTCCCATGAAAAAATAACTCTACTTGAAATAGTTATCGTTGGTAGATATACGGAGTTGAAGGGTATGCAGGCGGGTCCGACACGTCATTTGTCTAGTAAGTTGTAGTATGCTGGATCTTTTTCAACCGAATGCATTTAGAAAAAGAGAACAATATTAACTACAGTAAGCTTACAAGAAATTGCTATATAATGTCATATACTACGATATAGTTTGACAAGCCGCTTGTGGCTCGAATGGCTAATGTTTCATCGGTACCATCTTAAAAAACCAAAAATATAGAAGGAATCTTTTCTCAAATAAATTTATATAAAAAATCTTTGTCGTAAAGATGGAAAAACAAAAATAAAGACGCTAAGAGTTGATGAGAAGTTAGCCACATATTTGACAGTTAGCTAGTGCCTAGTCTACAGTCCAACAACGTCTTGCCACTGATTTCTATTTTTCTCTTTGTCGAAAAGATTGAGAAGAAATAGACGACAGCGGCACAAAATTTCAATAGACACTTTAAGTTGGTCATGACCATAGAAATAGATCTTCTATTTCTATGAATAGAAGATCTATTTGGTAATTATGCAGTATACGGTTTTCTGCCATTTTTGATTTTTTTTGAAAAAAATCAAAAATGGGGTCCCTAGGACCCCAAATACGCCTGCGCCCGATTTTTTTTTTTTTTTAACGAGAAAAAAGGGTGCCCAGGGGGGGTTGTAAAGTGTTTTTTTAATTGTTTTGGGTTGGTTTAGATTAGGTTGGGTTGGACTGTGTTGGTTTGGTTTGTTTTACTGAAAAAAAATTTAAAAAAACCAAAAAAAAAAAAACAACCAGCGCAGACGGATTTGGGGTCCTAGGGACCCTAGAAGGTGCCCCCATAAAGAATTTTTCAAAAAAAATCAAAAATGGCAGAAAACCGTATACTGCATAATTACCATCTATTTCTATGGTCATGACACGTACGAGGTGCTCAGCGGCATACGTGAGATTTTCCGGCCACTGGCGTAACTAAGGGGGGACCTGGTGCCCCCCCAGATCCTTCCAGGCCCCCCCCCCCAGAAAAATATAGGCTAGTAGTTGTCAGTCATATGACGGAGCTAGAGTAATGTCTGGAAAACATAAGGGCTTACAAGGTTTAATACGAGAAGAACATCTTCGGCAATATACACTTCCGACCACATAAAATGCGTACGCCGATTTTATATAGTCTATTCAACACCGTCCTCAACTAAAAAGCCAGTTAACTCCTACCGTCTCAGTGCCCTTTAGCCTACTGTAGCTGCCATTTTTATAATTGACAAGTGAAACATGGATTTTCGGTCAGTTTGGTGTCAATATGGCACCGATCATAGGCCAAAGGATACTAAAACGAAAATGAGTTAACTGGCTTTTTACTTGAGAACGGTGTTGGTCTATTATGGGCCTCGCAACTCAGTAACCTTTTAGATACTTCAAGTTGACAAAAATGTCGCCGTCAGATTTTGTTGTTGTCATACGCTTATATTTAAAAATGCCTTAACTAAGCTAATTCGAAAAAGCCCAAATTTTGGTAAAATTAGACGGTGGTTGGTGGGTTCGAAGAGTAGCGGCCCATTGTGGATGAAACAAGGCTACAATTATTTTAAGAATAAGAAGAAGTAACACTTTCTTGAAGACCACCCATTTGCGATGGCCTCAGAGGCGAAAATTGAGGCACATTTTCCTGGATCTATAAGAAAACAGACGCAGACGGATAAGATGTCGAGTTGCTGCCAAGAAAATCTTACTTAGTGCGGAAAAGAATCAAGCCAGGTTAATTTTTGCACTAAACTCTTCACTACAAGAAGGGTTTTGTGGTCTTCCAGGATGAAAAAAACTTTCAGTTCCACAATGACAGCAAACAAATTTTGGTATATCGCCCGGCACGAACACGCTATCTGGAAAAATATATTGCTGGGAACGGAGACCGGGCTGGAAGATTTTCCGTAATTGTGTGGAGTTGGATATCGGCGGGAGGACATTGGGTTCATTTTAGAATTTATGGAAGAGTTAAGGCTGAGGTTTATGTTGATATGATAAGAAATATTTTGCTTCCAGAAGGAACCATTCCTTCATCTAGAAGGTTTTGTGTATCAATAGAATAACTCTCCTATCCATACCGCACGCATTTCTAAACAGTGATTCCAGCAAACAACATCGAGATTTTGCAATGGCCGGCAAAAACTCCTGACGCCAATCCCATGGAAAATGTGTGGGCCTTATAGCAAAAAAGTTAAGAAGAATGAATATTGTTCCCAGAAATTCCAACCACTAATGGAGCTCACAGTAAGAGGTTACGACGAAGTCATTGTTTCAAATCCAACTTTATTTCAAAATTTAGCAAATTCCATGCCACGAAGACTGGCAAACATTATCCAGGCTAACGGGGCAATGACGCGCTACTGAAGAAACGCTTTCTTGTTTTTTTTTTAATTTTACGTAGTGTTTTTTTAATAATTTCTTTTTTATTTTGAACATTTTTGGTTATCTGCAAAAATTTAGATCATTCAAATTTAAGCTGTAGAAACAGCTTTAAAAATATTTATTCTGAAATCCAAGACTTCGCCGCTAAAGTTGATATTTCTTTAGAACCTATCAAAGTATCAAAACGAAAACGGCAAATTGCTGCACAAACTGAGGATTATATAGTGGAAAGCACTCTTGAACATGATAGCGCGATAGAATTGCCATCAGATGTAAGTTGCTTAGAACACTGGAAAATAAACATCCACTACCAAATAATGGATAATTTAGCACCAAATTTTAGGGAAAGATTTTTAAAATTGCTATTGGGCAAATCGGTAGATGCTTTATTTAAGTTAAACGTCAAAGAAAGTCAAGATTTTATTGAAAATTACTCTGGCAGTAAAAAATATGATTCCTTGTAAAAATTTAGAAATAAATTTGGAATCTATCAAAGAGTATATTAGATACGACTTTTGTCCGAACCTCTACAAATTAATTCAGATTGCTATGTTTCTTCCTATTAGTTCTGCTAGTTGTGAACGAAGCTTTTCTGCGATGCGTGAAATAAAAAATTGGACCTAAACTACAATGGGACAAACCCGATTTTCCAGTGTATCAATCATTAACATCGATAATTATTTAATTAAAGAAGAGATTACAGCAAACCACGTCTTGGAAATATTTTCACAAAAGACCAGGAAGTTGCAGTTAATTTAAGTTAATTTATATTAAACTGCTGAGTTGAGTAATATAAAGTTGCGGTTTAAAGTTGTTCATTCAACGAGTTAAGGTTAATGCATATAATTAAACAGTTATGAGAAAAACATCATTGTCTTTTATTCCTTACTATCAAGCATTGTCAGATAAGACCTCCCCTAGCCCCCCCCCCCCGAGGTCAGAGAGCTAGTTACGCTCGGATGTTTCAGTCTGTTACATTTTATTATTATGTATTTCTATCTTGCTTTCTTTGGTTCGGCCGCTCGTCTATTGATTTTTGGCTCCCGTGGGCAAAACTCGCTGCGTATTTGATGACATCTTCACGTTAGCAACATGCCGCAAACGCTATGCTACGTAGATTAGCGTCATGTATGAACGTTATACATGCAAATGACGTGACCTTGATGAAAAAGCTCAACGATAGACCGCAGAGATTGGACTTTGATATCTGTATTCGAACGGAAGTCTTTGCTTTTGTACATACAAAAGGAAGACAGAATATTGCGCCATAATTCACGTTTGCGTGTACATCCTATGACCAACTTAAATTGCATTGTCTAATGTGGAGTCTAGGCAAAAGACGCATGTGCTAGTTCGAAACGAACAAAAAACTCGTTTCGAAACCATTGAAATTGGTGGAAGTGACGTTATTGATAACGAATGGGAAAATTGACATTTAAATTGATTCTATAAATAATAAAAAACAAAACCTTTTCAATTTTATGTGGATTTTACTAAATTGTTGGGAAGAAATACAGAATTTTCTAGGTTGTAAATGGTTTTTAGGCACTAATAATACGAGATTTCAGAGTTGTGACGTCACTAGTCAATGGCGTATTTATTGAAAAAAATTTTCAAAACGGGTATGTAAGAAAACGTTTCGGGTGTGCAAAAAAACCGAATGCTTGTTTGCTTGTCTACTTGCGTAAATCCGCTTTAACACCTTCACTGGACGGCTAAAGTTAACAGTAGTTCAATTGCTGCCGCTAACGTTACTTGTATTTACTTGTATAAACTTCATTTTGAAAAACGTTTTGTGCATAGAAATCGATGAAATTTTGTGTGAATCTTTATAAATTTTATTGACTCCTTAATTAAAAACCACAAACATGAATCCCATGACGTAAGTTCTTGGCTAACTATAAATCTTATGAAAAATTATTAAATATTTTTATTATTTTAGTAACATGAAAAATGTCAAAAAACTCAGTGAACAAGAGTTGGCAAAAGGCAGCAAAAGCTCTTGGCATGACCAGTACAAAGAAAGTGCTTGGATATTTGTTGGTGGCCTTCCTTATGATTTGACTGAAGGGGATATCATTTGTATATTTTCACAGTGAGTGAAGGCTGGTAAAAATCATGATGCTGAAGTTCTATTTTTAACTTTATTAGGTGCAAAACGTTTTTGGACTTTTGTGATCCTTGGAACCCTCAAATGTAACCAATCCTTGAACTATCCTAAAAATGCTTAAATGGTCAAACTAAGTTAGGTGCAAAATGTTTCATGGATTTTGTGTCCTATCTGTAGCGGAACAAAACTACCCCTAAAATACTAAAATGGCAAAATTAACTTAGGCACATGTTTCTTTGATTTTGTGTTCTTTGTAATTAAATGGACAAATTAAGTTAGACATTTTGTGCCCAAGTAGTTTAAACAGTGAATAACCATCACAGATAAAAAGAGTAAGGCTGGACTTCTATAAGCTTTTTTTCCAAGCAGATTTTGAAATTTGACCTTGTCTATCAGTCAGTGAAACAGTGACAGAACTATTAGCACTTTCACCATAACATGAAAAATGGAGGCAAACTAAAAATTTTTTTGTTTTAAAATTATGTACTAATTATGTGCTCGGCAATTATATAAGAAAAAAATCAAATTTTTCATTTTAAATTATGTTTTTTTAAAAAAAGGGTGGGGTAGCTAGGTTAATATTAACTTAGCGACCCCACATGTTTATGTATCACGGAATTTAAAAATTTCAAAAAACAGCATTATGCATATTATGTGCTAATTTCATCCATAATCAGAAAATTTTGTACTCATCTGGTTTCAAGAAAATCTAAAAAGAAAGTGGGTAAGCTAGTTTTATATTAACTTAGCAACCCCATCAGGAAATATGGCGCCAAACTAAAAATTATTAGTTTTATAATTATATGGTAATTCTGAGGGTAATTCTTACACATATTCATGGAGCATTTTTACTTTGGAATCATACTTCATAGAAAATCAAATAAAACAAGAAACTGATGTAATAAATGACCTTGAAGCAAAATTACTGCAGGCAAAACAAGAACTTAAAGCTGAACAAAATAAAAATGAAGAAGTGAGCAAGAAGTTTCAAAAAATAAACAAGGAAGTAAAAAACCTCAAAGACAAAACTTGTGAAACCCAGAATGCAAAGGAAGATAAAGATAAGAAGTTGAAAATGCTTACCATGGATCTGGAGGATAAGACAAATAACAATAAAAGGTTGAAACAGCAGAATGAACACTTAGAGGCTGAGGCTAATAGCTTAGCATCTGAACTTAAGGCAATCAAAATGGAAAATTTTAACTTAAAGCAGAATATTAAAGATAACGATAACATTATACATGCTTAAATCTGAGAAACAAAAGATTGATAATAATTTTAGTTCAATGGTGGAGACATTGGATGGAGATAATGCTAACTTAGAGCTCTATAAATTGATGGAAGAAAATAAAAAGTTCAAACAGGAAATGATGGTAATTGTTAGACATCTTGAAAAATCGCAAAAAAAAATTGAAGAATAGGTAGTTATGATTAACAAACTAAAACAGGACTTACAAGAAATGAAGGAGGAAAGAAGGCAGATGGTAGTAAGCATTGATCTCTTAGAAAAAGAAAATGTAGTGTATGCAAATGACATCAAACAATTTAGAAAAGAAAATCATAATAAACTGTTAGAAGATTGTGAAAATAAAATAAATTTGAATATTGAGAAACCAAATGAAGACGTTTATTTGAATAAAGAAAGACCTAAACCTAGAGTGTTGCTTATAACAGATGACACAGGAAAGTTTTTGTATGGACCGTTAATGAAATATTTAGGACCGAAAAACTTGCAGGTAATCACTAAGCCATACGCTAAATTTTATGAAGTTTTTAATGAGGTTGATAGTTTTATTAGGGATTTCAATAGTCTAGATTATGTAGTAGTTTTGGCAGGAATTAATAACAAATTTTTAACTCTAAATGAAATGTCTCTTTTAGTTAATAAGTGTTTTCAAACAAACCTATTAATATGTTCAATTCCATTTAATTCAATTAGAGTAGAGCAACTGAAAAAAAAACTGTGAAAAGATTTAAGCAGTTTACAGATCAAATTAATTATGTAGAGCTTTATAATGAACTGGAAAAAAGAGATTATAGAAAAGACAGTAAGTACTTGAACATCAAAGGTTTAAACAAAGTAGCAAAGATCATTGTTAATAATATAGATAGCTTTAAAAGTAATTCAAATAATATTTGAGAGAAATTGTTCTTATTGACGATAACAAAAACATAAATAATAGTGTTTCTTTTTTAGACACAACCATCGTTACTCAATAAGTAAAAATGATACATTGATTTTCTACAGTAATGCAGGAGGCCTGTTGTTAAAATTATCTATTATTGGAGAAAACATAAAATTATTAAAGCCGTGGGTACTTTGTTTCTCAGAGACTCATATAACTGAGGAAATTGATGATGTCGAGTTTGATATAGATGGTTTTAGATTGGTAAACTGTAGATCTAGAAGTAGGCATACTGGTGGGGTAACAATATACATAAATACTAACATTAACTACCAACAGCTTATTAGTAGGAAGAGAAGAGAGAGAGAAACTATAAAAAAGTAAGAAACGGAGTAACAGCGCAAATAAGAGAAGAAACAAAAAAGTATTATGAAGAAAAAATTGTTCAAAACAAAAGAGATTGAAAAGCAATGTGGAAGGTGCTAAATGAACTAATTAGTGGAAAGCAAAAATTAAGTCCAAATCAAATCAAGTTTGATAAATTTATATCTGATGATGTTAACATTGCAGATTGTTTTAATAACTATTTTGTGAGTAGCATTGAAGATATAGTAAATGAAACGAACCCGCAGCACAGCAGACACTTTGACCAAATACTGAGGCTAATATCCAAACAAAGCCACAGACTAACTAGTTTTAAGAAAATTATGTTTAAGAATCTGAAAGAAATCGTCAATTGCTTAAAAAAGAATAACTGTGATAAGAATGGCATAGACTTAAGAATAATTAAAGCTGCGTTTGATGTTGCTGGTCACCATTTGCTCAATCTTATAAATATGTGTCTAGAAAAAGGAGAGTTCCCAAACAGCTGGGAAGTATCAATAATAGTCCCCATAGAAAAAGTTCCAAACACACAAAATTGTGCAGAGTTTCGACCCATTAATACCTTACCGGTGTATGAAAAAATATTGGAGCTGGTAATAAAGGAGCAACTTGTTAATTGTATTAATGAAGCAAATATTCTCATAAAAGAACAATCGGGTTTTAGAAAGGCACATTCTTATGAAACAGCATTGCAGTATACAATCTCTAAATGGAAATTTGATATTATAAATAGCAAAAAGGTCATTGTTGCAGTATTTCTAGACTTGAATCGTGCATTCGAAACAATAGAGTGTCTTCTGCTGCTGAAGAAGTTGAATATATATTGTATAGAAAACAGAGCTCTGAAAATTTGTAAAGAATTTCTGACAGGTAGACATCAAAGTATAAAATATAACCAAGCCAAATCAAATGTTTTAAAAGTTAAATTTGGTGTAGCTCAGGGAAGTACATTGGGCCCATTACTATTTATTATATTTATTAATGATATTGCGAAACATGTTAAAAATTGTAAGATTAAATTATTTTCAGATGACACCATGATTTATATAGTGGGAGATCCAGAAGATATAAATAAAATTATAATGATATTGAATAAAGATGTAGAGAACTTATCAGAATGGTTGAATAATAATGGATTAGTGTTGAATACAAAGAAAACAAAGTGTATGATTATAGGTAGAAATAATAACTTGAAAAAAATTAAGGGTAAAGAAACTGATCCTAATGTAATAATGAATGGAGTTGTCATAGAAAGAGTTTTCAAATACTTGGGTTTTATTATTGACTCAGAACTTAAGTTAAATTCACACTGTGAATATATTAAGAAAAAAATGGTAAGGAAGATTGGTTTTTTTATACAGACTGAGTAATAGAGTATCCTTATTTACTAGAATTCATTTGGATTACTGTGGAACTTTTATTAATTTTATGAGCATATCTCAAATAGATGTATTACAGAAAATACAAAATCGAACAATGAGAGCAATTCTTTTATGTAAAAAACGTACGCCAATAAGTCTAATGTTAGAGACCTTGAACTTTTTAAATGTGCCATAAAGGGCGGCTTTTAATACAATTAAGTTAATTTTTCATATTAAAATGGTTGAATTACCCGAGTATATGACGGAAAATATAACATACGTAAATCAAATACATAATCGGAATACAAGATCCAGTCATTTACAGGATTTCTATATAAATTATGATAATGCAGCATGCAATACCTTATTTACCGAAGGACTGAAATTGCTTAACTCTCTTCCAAGGGAAATTAAAGAATCAAATAACTTTAATAACTTTAAATCAAAATGGGTATTGTACATAAAAAATACAATAAAATAGGTAGGTAGCTAAAGCTTTAAAAATAACTTATTTATGTGTGATGTATTTATTTTGTTGATGAATCTTTGTATATTACTATTTGTGACATGTATTAAGCTTTAATTGTGTGACCTTATATTTTGTTTATAGACTTAAATTTTTTTGTAATTTGTTTAAATTAACACTTATTTGTATTATTTTTTTGTACATTGTATTTTCACGAGAGCTTACTGCTAATAAACGATTGATTGATTGACTTCAGATTGCGAATGCTAGGTTATTACAAATCATGTAATGCAATATCCTTTATAGTGATTTTCTCGGAAACCAGACAAGCAAAGATGTGGGGTCGCTAAGTTAATATTAACCTAGCTACCCCACCTTTTTTTTAACAAAAACAATTTAAAATTAAAATTTTTATTTTTTTCTTATATATTCGTTGAGCACATAATTCTAAAACCAAAAATTTTTAGTTAGGCTCCATTTTTCCTGGTGAGGTTGCTAACTTAATATTAACCTAGCTACCCCATTTTCTTTTTCGATTATCTCATAAACCAAAGGAGCAAAACATTTTTCGATTGGGGACGAAATTAGCACATAATTATGGCATAACTAAATTTTGATTTTCTTGGGGTGGGGTCGCTAGGTTAATGGAGGTGCTTACAGTAACAATTAGAATTGATGGGCATTCAAACCTAACACTTAGAAAGTCTTCATGCACATCTATACTATAGCTGACTTTAAAAAATGTAATTTTTGCTTTCTCTGACTGGTCTTAAGCCCTTTGTTCTCACTATGCAACTTGTTCATGCTTCTCAGAAAGTTGCTTGCATCTTGGGTGTTCACACTATAAAATCCATCAAAAAATTAAGCGTGAAGCAAGACATGCAAAAATAAACTGGTCAACAATTGAAGTGGCGCACCTGGATTCTTCACCCAAATTTGGGTTTAAATTATGGCTGAACTAATGACCTGATTTTGATAAAAACTTTTTTATTTTATAGAGCGATTCATACTTTATAAAGCCAATATTTTGATAAAGTTTACTAAGATGCAGTTAACTTGCTGGGAGGGGTTAAACACAAAGATGACAAAATCACAAAAGTTTGTATGGCTACCATAGCATAATTTTTTAAATGTCTTAAAACAATCCCTGTCAAGAGATGAAAAAATTTATTTTTAATTCTTTTTGTGTTGCCTCTAGTTTTTGAAATATCGTTTTTTCTATAATACAGTACTTTTTTGCTTTGAATGACTAGGGGTGCTGCACAGTTTGATTCAAATTCACCAAATTCGCTCAAATAACAGCCACATGAAAGCTCTATAAAACCTTATCTTTCATTTAAAAAAAAAAAGTTTACAGTCAAGATGGATTCGAGGGGTAAGGTGAGAATAGTAAAGGGAGTAAATAGTATAGGTTGTGGGGCATTGGAAAAAAAAACATATATATTGATTGTGGGATATCAATGGAAATTTTTAATTAGGAAAACTGTTTAAAATTTTTTGAGAGATACAGGAGTGGTGGTTATAAGAAAAAACACATATTGGCTTTATTAGGGGCTCAATGTTTTTTGAAATACCCATATTGCTTGTGACCTGCAATTATATATAGGTAGGTACCTACAGTGGGCATTCTTTAAAAATGATAAAATATCAAAAATAATGTCACACACTCTTTGCATGAAACACAAAAATTTCTGTTGTTTCAATTTCATCTTCGTCATACATTTTCAGTTCTGGCTTTTTACTGCAATCTTTTTGATAATTTTTTAAATAAAATGAATAATAAAAAACGTACCCGTACCTACCCACCTGTTTACTAATAGTGTTTTCGTTTTGATGCACTGGGGCCAAATTAAAACTGAGCTGGTGCTGTCATGATTAGTGGATTGCAAATGGAATATGAAATGTGCGGTTTGAGAGATTTTTTTAGGTTTTTTTTTCTGGGGTCACTTCATATGAAATCAACCAAAAAAATTTGTGCTAGAAAGCACGGATAGTCCACCATACAATCAATTATTTTATGTTCAAAGGAAATGAAAATATCTTGAAAACTGTAGATTTGAAAGATTTGAATCTTATAACAAAATTTTTGGGTAATATTTACAAAAACCAAAATCTGAAAACCGCATAATAATAGCTGCTTTACTTCCGAAGTTATGATTTTTTAAATATATTTTAATGTTTTTTCAAATAACTCGGAACCTAAAGCTCCCACGAATTTGGACTTTATAACAAAATTTGTATTCCATATTCATGGAAACTTAAATCTGAAAACCTTATATTGCTACTTGCTATTGTTTCAAAGTTACAATTTTTTAAAATATTTTATCCCCCTTTTCCGCCCTTCAACCCCCCACCACCCTACCCAAAAGTTAATCAGTTCATGGTCAGCCGATAGAGGATTTTTGTACCAAATTTCGTGAAAATCGATTGAGAACAGACCAACAGACAACTTTTTTTTTTCGATTAAGGTGTTTTGGAACCTTAGTAACTCTTTTTTGATAAAATCAAGAAAAGTCAAAATTTCACGATTTTAATAGTCCTCCATAGCATATGGTGGACTAGGGAGGTTTGGCACACCATCTCCCCGATTTCGATAATTTTTGGTACATGCATTCTAACCATAACGGGGATGAAAAATCCCAAATTTGAAATTTTTTTGACCACTAGTTTTTTTTTATTAATTCTTGAACATCACTAAAACTACCAATTTTGCTCAAACATGTACTTAAAGAAATGTAAATATCTCGATAACTACTTAAACTTGGACGGTGGTTTATATATATCGTTTTAAAGATATTTTAAATACCTTTCGAATGATGTATCACATAATATACTTTTTATTTAACAAAAAAAATTGAAATTAAAAAAAAAACTAATTTTTGAAAAACAGCATTTTTTTATTCTTTTTTATAAAAATTTATACCTTTAGGTATTTCCCTAAACTGTTTACAAAATCATACATACATCCATCAAAAAAAAATTATTTTAAAAATTTTGATTTAAAAAAAAAATGAGGTCATTTAATGACCTTTAAAACAAGCTATCACTTGCTTGTCTAGTATGTATAGTTCACAAGATAATCATATTTTGATAAATGCCTCTAAAGACAGACAATTTTAACCAAATGTGGAGGTACACAAAAAGAGTAATATCTTGAGAACTGTATACCGTACTAAAGCGAGTATACCTTGTTTTATAGGTATTTTAAAGCCCATTTTGATAAAGTGTGCATCGCGGCGCCCCGGGGCGCCGCGAGAAGAAACAGGGGCGCCAGGCGCTCCTGATAAGGTAGAATTTGAGTTACGTTTGGCAACGCCGGCGCCGCATACGCTATTAATCGAGCCTCGAGCCCGAGAGAGCAAAGCAAGTTTCTAGAATTTCCAGAAGCCCGTACTTGACCTGCGCGACGCTCGACGAGAATTTTCGCAAGCGCAGACAGTATTTAAGTCGCCGTAGTCCGCTTTGCTAGGTTAGTTTACCGAAAGAGGAATTGTAAGCGGTTAAACTGTTATGATAAACAGAAGTAGTAATAGAGAGTTTTAGTAGTGATACAAAGTGTTGTGATTTAGGAACTCAGGACACATAAACGTTCCAATATCGGATCGGTTGCTTCGTTTTTTCGTAAAAAGTTAGTCACAAGATGGAAAGATTTTAATTAAATAAGGAAATTGATAGATCGAGACAGAGTGATCAAGCATCGACAAGTGACGGAGGAGTAAAAAGAAGGAAACATCGCAAATACGATGATAGCTATTTAATCTTTGGTTTTACTTCAGTATAAGTAAATCATGAGGAAAGACTGTAGTGTGTGCTCTGTTTCAAAATTCTAGCGGTCGAAAATATGCTCCCAAGTAAGCTAAAACGACATCTCGAAACCATTCATCCTACGAAGCTTGGAAAGTCACGCGAACTTTCCACAAGAAAGTTGCAGAATGTACAAGAACAAAAGAACGTGTTTATTCAACAAACTTCAGTACCTAGCAACGCACTGCTGTCCTCTTTCAAAATGGCATACAGGGTGGGGAAGTGCAAGAAACCTCACACTATCGCAGAAGAACTTATTTTACCGGCTGCTGTCGACATGGTTAACATTATGATAGGAGAATCGGCGGGAAAACTAATTTCAAAGGTACCTTTATCTAACAACACTATTAGTCGAAGAATCCATCATATAGCTGAGGATCTTAATGATCAATTGATAGAAAAAATGAAAGGCAAGGAATTTACGGACGCTTCCTGGATGATAATATTATTGTTGAAGACCTTCTTTTCTGCAAAAGTATCGATGAAAGCGGAAAGGCACAACACTTGTTTCAAATTCTTGAAAAGTTTATAACAGAATAATTTAGATTGGGAGAAGTGTATTGGAGTTTGTACTGATGGCGCTCGATCAATGTCTGGCCGCCATTGCATCATTCATAGGGAAGCACTTGCATCGAAGCCGTTGGGCTGTGAATTAAATTTGGTTATGGAACGTATCATAGACGTAGTAACTACATAAAAACTAGGGCGCTGAACACACTGCGACGCTATATTACTCCAGTGCACGATGGCTTTCACGTGGATACGTCTTATCCCGTACATTCGAGCTACATCAAGAAATCCATATTTTCCTGGAAGAGGAAGGTCATGCAAGCTCCAGATAATTTAAGGATCCCGACATTTGCTAAAACTGGCATATTTGTGCGATATATTTGACAAACTGAATGCCTTAAATCTGTCTCCCCAAGGCAATAACATGCATATCTTGAAACTATCAGAGAAAATTGCAGCATTTAGGAAAAAACTGCAGTTGTGGATAAGAAAAATTAATGAAGATGGCCGTCAAGATTGTTTTCCAGAATTGCATAAATTCTCAGCCTCTAATGAGCTCGTTATCTCTCAAGACTTGCTGTCCCTTTTCACCGAACACCTTCCGAAACTCTCGGAATGGTTTGCAAAATATTTTATAAAAGAAAATGTCGAAAAATTTGCATGGATTCAAGATCCTTTCCATGCACAATCTCCACCAGAATTCACTTTACTAGAAGAAGAGTCTTATTGAACTCTCTTGCGACAACAGCCTAAAATCAAAATTCGCTTCATCTGATTTGGTGGAGTTTTGGGTATCCGTCAAAAATGAATATCCGGCTCTAAGTTAAAAAGCTTTGAGGATTCTATTCCCCTTTGCAACATCCTATTTATGCGAAGCTGGATTTTCAGCTGTAGCTGTGATAAAGAGCAAATATCGTTCAAAGATCAACGTGGAGTAAGAAATAAGAGTGGCAGTGTCAAGCCTTATTCCCCGCTTTGAAAAAATGTGTGCAGGTCACCAAGCTCACCCATCACACTGATTTTCAATATTAATGTATTCTTGTGTGTTAGTTTAATAATAAACCTATATGAGCGTTAGATTGGAGTTGTTTTCATTCATGTGTTTTGTAACTAGTGCCAATATATTTACAATAGTGTTAAATAAAGTGTTGTACAACGCTTGCGCTTTGCTACTATACAGTAGGCAAGTTGCAAAGCACATATTTTATACATTATACATATGCAACACTTTGTTGGACACAACTATATATGCATATTGCGAGTAGGGGCGCCCTGACAAAATACTAAACATGTAAGTGCGCCGCAAACTGAAAAAGTTTGGGAACCACTGACATAACCTATTTTTTTTTTAAATTGTTTTCAAAATTTTTAAAATAATTTTTTTTTGATGAACCCATCAAGTTTCCACCTTGAAATTTTGTAAATAGTTTGGCGAAATATCTAGAAACAAAATATATTTAAAAAAAATGGTGTTTGTCAAAAATTAAAAAAGTTTTTTTCTTAATTTCAATTTTTTTCCACAGTAAAAAGTACATCATGTGATACATTATTCGAAAGGTATTTAAAATACCTTTAAAACCATATGCTCATGAAGCCCGAGACATGATTTTTGTGGACGACATCGCAAGACCCCATCATGCAAGGATTGTTTTAGATGCCAACAATATCGAGAGAATGGACTGTCCAGCTAGATCTCCTGACGCCAATACGATAGAACACGTTTGGTCACGCATGGCAAACAGTCTTGCAAGACGAAGGCATCAACCTGCAAACCTACAGGAATTGGTTGTAGCGCTTTAAGAGGAATGGAGCCAGCCGACGTAGCGCAGCCTGCCGCACGGAAGGTTCCGGGTTCGAAATCCCGGCTAGGTCCATGGATCTTTTATTTTTGTCTTTGAATAAACTTGACCAACATTGGGCATTGATCCTATGATGGAGGGAAAGATCCAGAAAGAGAAAAAAGGAATGGAATGCTGTTGACCAAAATTTAATTCGTAATTTATTGAATGGCATGCCACGAAGATGTACTGCAGTTCAGCGTGTTAGGGGGAATCCAACTCGATATTGAATTTGACCCCCATTGCACACTCGGCGAGTCTACACTACCAGCAAAGTCGTCATTGCACATCGGCGAATTGATGTTGATTTCATAGGGACCACTTGTCAAATGCTTGCATTTGCTGCGTCCCCAAGTCTACAACATGGTGACGACATGGTGCAAGTTGTTTTCCCACAACTTTGTTGATTACCGCCAAAATAAAACAATTCGTTTCTCGATTTGTCCTGAATGAAACACGCTTTCCATCCATGTAAAAACATTTCTTTAAGGGTTCTTTAAAACAAACGGCCAGATTTTAATAATTTTTACATGTTAATAAAAATAATGAGAGTAAGCTAAAAAATCATTTTTGCTTGAGTGGTACCATTAATTGGAAAAATGGTAGGTACCTTTAATATTTTTAAAATATTAGTGAAATGCAAAAAGTGATTTAAAATAACGTATGGGTCGGTTATACAAACTTTTTCTGAACAAATTCAATTTAAAAGCTTGATACAAATATGTTGGTACCGATAGGTATCCATTGGTACCTGTATTTAACCAATCAAATTGCTCGTATGTTATATGCTTTTAGGCTAACTTGGGGTTGCCGGTAACGCATATGACCTTTCAGCAGGTTATAAAGTAGAATCCTGCAAAAGTATAAGGCCACAAAAAACTTGGACCATGTCCAAAAATATAGCGTAAAAACACGTAAAATTTAAAGCTCCATATCTCAGAAAGTAATCCTGCTCCCTATCTTGTTTTATTTTTGTGCTTTGTTGATAGAGCACTACAACATATAGCCCAAAGCCATTTCCAATGTAATTTGTGCAGGTTTCTTTAATTACATGTCCATTGATACCCCCAACTCATATTTTACATGCCAATATGTGTTTTTTAAAATACCCCCACTCCAGTATCCCTCTAAAAAATAAAAAAAAAATTCTTATCAGAAATTAAATTAGCTCTCGATTAATACCCCCAACCCTTTACCCGCCTCACCTTATTCCTTGCATCCATCTTGACTGTAAACCAACTTTTTTTGCAATAGCAACTGATTATCTTGGCGTAAACAACGAAGATTGCAGTTCTGTCACTGGAAATTACATATGGAAAACAAGAAAGTTTTACCATTAGTAAAAGGAACAGTCTTTGGAAAACCATACAAAAAAACTGAAGTCCGGTGAAAAATTAAATTGAAGTTTCAAGATTTTTTTTTAATTTTACGCAGCTCTCATTCCGATCTATGCTCATTTAAAATTTAACGAAGGATAAGGTTTTATAGAGCCCTTATGTGGCTTTCAACTGAAAAAATTTGGTGAATTTGAATCACACTGTGCCGCACCTATAACCATTCAAAGCAAAAAGTACTGTTTTAAAAAAAAAAACTATCAAAAGCTAGAGGCATAACAAAAAAAAATGAGAAATAACTTTTTTCATCTCTTGACATGGATCATTTTAAGACATTTAAAGAATTAAAAAAAAATATGCTTTAAGTGATAGTCAAACAAACTTTAGCGATTTTGTCACCTTTGTGTTTCACCCCTCCCAGCAAGTTAACTGCATCTTAGTAAAGTTTATCAAAATACGGGCTTTATAAAGGACGAATGGCTCTATCAAATAAAAAAGTTTTGTCAAAATCAGTTTATTAGTTCAGCCATAATTCAAATCCAAATTTGGGTGAAAAATTCGGGTGCGTCACTTCAATTGTTGACCAGTTTAGAACATGTTCTATTTTTATCAGAAAGTTGCATGCATGCTGGGGAATTTTTTAGTTAATTTTTGAATGCCAAACGATTTTTTTTATGATGTCAACTTACCAGCTGTGAATGTTAGGTTATGAGTTTTATTTTCAAATTTTCCGACAAAAAGTACCTCTTCCATTTTGTCAAAAAAAAAACAAGATAACACAAAATACAAAATCAAAAATTAAGTTTAGGTATAGGAAAAAGTAAACAAAGCAGGTAAAAATCTAGTGGTATTTAGATTTTTTTGCCTGCTGATTTTGTTATGTTGGCAAAAAATAACATTTCTAAAAAAAAAGAAGCATAGTGTGAACACACCTCCATGTTTCCAAAAAAAGATGCATATAAAGCGTTGCATTAGTTTGATGCATAGTGAGAATAGGGCCAGACTGTATTGTTGATAAGTTCAATGCCACTGCTCATAAAGGTATTGACAGTTTTGTTCCTAAGAGAAAACTAAAGGGTGATAAATATCATCTGGATCAACCCATTATTTTAGTTTTCTAGACTTCGTCAGGAAGTAAAAGAACATAGAATTCCTGATAATATCAAACACTACTGGGCTTTCGTTAACTCTCTGCATGAAGAATCAGGTATTCTGGAAAATATGACATATAAATGCAATACACATTCGCACCTTAAAATCATTGCTTACTGTTTCGCTCAACACTTTCAATCCTACTTCAAAGAGCACTCTCCTTTAAACACATAATTTTGACTTATCATCTGGAGAATTTATTAATAACCTCAATTACCACAATTTTACCTGCAAAGAGTTGGGAAGATGGATCCAACAACTGAACGTCAAGAAGAAAGCAGGCCTTGACGACATTCCGAATATCTTACCGAAGAGATGTCAATCACTTACTGAGACTCTTACTGCCCACTTCCAGCTCTGCTTTGACAAGGGCAGTTTTCCCTTTTTGTGGAAAAATTTAATCCAGTCCATAAGTTAGGTAAAAGTCCGATTTAACAAACTATCATGGCATATCGATTCTCTCAGCTATACTACACTATTTGAAGCTATTCTCACTGATGAAATCTTTGAGACTGTCAAATGCAAAATTGTCAAACAGCAGCACGGCTTTTTTAAAGCTCATTCTACAGTGACAAATATCAGGGTCTTCATGCAGCGAGTATATTGTGGATTCGGTTGAAGGTGGTTATCAGGTTGATGTCATATATACGGAGCTATCCAACACCTTCGACAGTCTGTCACAGGCTTTTGTTGTGTAAAATAAATAAAATTGTTATCTCCGCTAGTTATCTATTTATGATCAAGTCCTACTCGACAGAACACAAGTGGTGATGGTTTGTTGTGAGACATCAAAACAAATGTCGATTCTGTTTTCGCAGTTTATGAGTGATATTGCAGACTGCTTTTGGTCACCAGAATTCAGGGTCATTTCATAATAATATGAAATCAACCAGTCTCTCCATTTTGATAATTTTTGGTACAATTACTTTATTCATAGAGCAGATGCAAAATAAAGCTTCAAAATTTTTGTAGTTTTTTGTTATTAATTTTTTGAAAATTATAAAATTACCAAAATTTTGCTCTTACATAAGTATAGAAAAATAGGAATATATCTAAAACTACTTATCATAAATGCATGAGCGATACCTGGTTGAAAAGGTCTTACAACGACCTTTTAAATGATGTGCAACATGACACATTTCAAAGATAAAAATTAAAAAAAAAATATTTTTTTTGAAAAACCCCATTTTTAATTTTTTTCAAAAATATTTATAATTTTTGTCCATATAGAGAAATGATGGGTTCCCGAATGGGTTCCATATGAAAAAACAAAACAATGTCCAAACATGTAAAAACTGGTAGCTTTTGGATGTAAAACACATAAGAGTCAAAGATAAATGCTATAATATAAAAAAATTAATATTTTATAAGTAATACAAATGCTTCTCTAAATATCAAATAAATTAAATATTTTTTAAAATTATTTTTCTTTCCAAAATTTGTCAATGTGTAGGTCCCACCTGTAGCGGCAATGGGTTAAACATTTTTCTTAAAATCATTCTTCTTTCAATCAATCAGGCTATTCGGCCAGAGCTTTTTGGGCATGGTGCTGTCAAAATAATGTGGACTTTTATAATGTTTGTGTATTTAATTCTAGCTAAGGGTATGTTGCAAGAGAAAAACACCATAAATAAGTATCAAACATATTTATTTCCAGCTAAATATTTTAACTAACGTGCCGCCATTTTCAACTCTCAAAACCCTGCTGTCGTTTCCTTGACGTCACACCTTAAACACGTGGTGAACTGAGACCTTGGTATTAACTAAGAAGATAAACATATGATGTATTATGTTTCCATTGTTTAAGAAGATAAACATAACCTATATCCTATATTATAAGTTTCTGCCGACTTTTAATAAAGGACCAGTTTATTATTAATATTGTATACCCAAGTGCGTAACAGTTGACCAAAAATTTATCCATATATTGCCAGTAATGCCATGAAAATCTAGTTTTAATGCCAAAGAATTTGTACATGTATAGCTGTAATGCCATATTAATTTTTATTGGTAGTACCTGATGCCCAACCTAGTGTTTACCCAGGATCGATAATAATAATTATATTCGGCATAAGAGTTTTTAAATAACAGCCAGCATGTGATCAGTGGAAATGCAGAATAAAAAAACTAACAAATATGTCAAACTAGCATGCTGAATTTTTCTAATTTTGGTTTAAACTTAATTTTAAACAGAATATTATATTTAGTAAGTTTTGAAACTAACCGCTTGTTTTCGAATGCCTTGAGTAAAACATTCAGAATTTTGACGTTACAAAATCCCCATTCCATAAAAAATTGATGAAGTAAAATAATGATTGCAACAATATTTTGTTTTTTGCTTTCAGTTTATGTTTTTCTTTCGGAGGAGAGGGATTCCACGAATACTGTCATTAATTAAAAAAACATACAAAAATAAATGATTAAATAAATAAAGAGAGGTAAATGTTCGGCATAACCAGATTGTGGAAGTACTTTCAGAACCCATTCTTGTTCTAAAGAAGAATCGAATTAATCGCATCAAATAGGTTCCTTTTAGCTTTTGCATTGTTTTCCAGAAATACTTTGTATTTTAAATAAATTTCCGTATAAAAAAAAAACTAATTTAAAAAATAATCTATAATATTAAAAATAGCATGTAAATAAGCTCGTTTACTACTATAACTATCTATATAATCTTTTGAGTAAACTAAGCATACCAAACAGTTTACCTTTAACAAAAATGCTTAGCATTGCACTTACTGCATCAGCTACATAAACTAAAATTATTTCAAATAAATTGTTAATTATTATATTATTTCCAGTTACCTGCATATTATTTTTAAAATGTTTTAGATATGGTGAAATAGTAAACATAAATTTAATACGAGCAAAAGACACAGGAAAACCCAAAGGTTTTTGTTTCATTTGTTACGAGGATCAAAGGTCCACAATCTTGGCAGTGGATAATTTTAATGGAGTCAAAATTTTAAATAGAACTATAAGAGTGGATCACGTTGCTAATTATAAAGTGCCAAAAGAAGGTAAGAAACACAAACAACCGGGGTCATAGCGACATGCCTTTCAAAATATACTACGTAAATATTGTATGTAGTTATGAATAATGAATTTTTTAACAAATCTTTTTTATTCGTTATTTTTTAGGCGTTATTTCCTAAACAGCTAAACCAATATTTTTTCATTTTAAAAAATTATGTCTTGATCTATTGACTAGAGTTTTTGCCACTCACTAGGATAATCGCTCGGATAAACTAAAAAGGGGTCTTTAGAGGCTATTGATCTTTTTGAAAAAAAATATGTTATAACTTGGAAAATATCTAATCATTAACGTTAACCTAACTCAGATAATTAATAGGTAGGAACTAAAACAACATTTACCTAACTCTCTATATTTCGGACGATTCATGTTGCAAACTACGGTAGTAAAATGACTTCAGTAAATCCGATCAAGTGAGAACGGTGTTGAGCACTGCCTTCTGAAATTAAAAAAAAGTATGAGACTATTGCAGTTGTGCGCCAAGGGAAACAAATTATGGTTGCCATCCAAATTCAACTTAGTCATGTCATGGTCATATTCAAACCCCTCCTACCACGCTCACCAGAACAGTCTGATGAGCACCCCCTAGAAAGTCAGTTTCCTTTTCTAGAGGAATTTCGACCTAAACCCCTTTGTCGGGGCTAGGAATCTTTAACGTGCTCCACTATCACGGCCTGCTACACTTCATACGGGCTTTTTTTCTTAATCCCACAATATTATATAATTTTGCAAGAAAAAGTCCAAGCAGACTACGATCGGCCCCGGGTTCTCCTGGTTGGTATACCAGGTATGTACCCACTATACCAACCAGGTCGGTGGTAATTAGATTTTGAGTCAACTGTTAATCTTGAATTTGTTAGCTAAAACATGTTGTAAAAATGGCGTGTTAAAAACGTCTGAATGCAAAAAAATTGTTTCAAGTAAATAAAAATCGTAAATTTCCACGAAAACTTATAGAATTTAAGTAGGAAGTAATTACCTCCCTCAAATCTGCGCTTGAGGCGGCACCAATTTAAGACGTTATTAAACCAAAAAGTTTAGTTTATCAGTTATAGTCGGAGTTATACTTAAAATATTTAATTTATCCATATTTTTAAATGCTTGAATTTAAAAGCAAGAAAGCAAACTGTGGTTATGACCAATTGAACCAAAGATTTAAAACAGGGATTAGAATGTGACTTGCGACTTAACTCTGGTGCAATTGATGATCTATTGTTTTCCAGGTAAAAATACAGATGAAGAAACTAAAAAACTTTATTCTGAAGGCTGTGCCCCAATAAACGAACCAGTTTTTCCAAAAGTAAAAATCGAGCATAATGTGAAAAATGCACAAATAGATGGTAGAGAAACCCTATCAGATCAAATTCAAAGAGATATAAAACTGCCACCCAGATTGGCAATTTTTACAAATGTTAAACAAGAAATTAAGAAAGAGCCCCCGTCTGATGAGGTAGGAATCATTTACATTTTCTCTGTTATTAAGCAAACTATTTGAGAAATGTAAGGTTACTTAATTGCATACAGTCCTTTTGACTAAATTTCTTAAAACTGTAGTAGCAATTTCCAATGGTACACCACTTGTAGTATTCTAATGCTGGCTTGGTGCTGTCAAAAAATTGAGACAGTGCAGTTTGATGAAGCCATGATATCCGTCTGACACCCGAACCTCTTCCGCATTTAATTTTGCCTTGTATTATTTATTCTCAGCTAAACATCCACATTCGTTACTCTGTCCATCTAAGATATCTTGAGTATTCTACTACAACATCCCAAGCAGCATTTATGTGACTTCCATCTAAATATGATGTAATGCACAGTATTTAAAGTCAAAATTTAAGTCACTACTTCGTTATTTGGTAAACGTCGTCCCTTTTATATCAAAACCAACGTTATTACGCGTAAGTCGGTTTATTGAACGAACATTGACGTCGCATGCTGTGATGTAACTTTCTACTAGTTTCCCAACGTCGGAATTATGTTGGTCTCTATCGTATACTACGACGTAACTTTCTTTTGATTTCCCAACGTTGGTCTTATATTGGTTTTATGACGTTAAATTAGCTCTCCTGTCCAACAACCAATCGTCGTCGGAACCTAATTTTCGTTGGGTTTTCTAGCGTATTTTGACATTAATGTCCTAACCTTACTTTTTAACGTTCTTTTTTTGGTTGAAATTTTATTATGCCTAACAAACGTAACTTTAAACATTCGTCGACTTCTATAGAAAGAAAGCACAAGTTTCTCTCTTCTGATGTTGAGAGGGTATTATTGCAGAGATTATTATCTGTGGGGTTAGCCTGTGTCCCGGTCGCTATACCTGTTACTTTTACAATACGATTGTATTGAGGCCAGTTTTGTTTATCTGGTAGGGATGATGGATCATACTAGTGCATTTTTATATTTTTTTTTAGCTTGGAGTATACACAATTTAAAAAAAGTAAAACGTTTTTAGGCTTCTTGGTTTACTAGAGGGAAATAATCTGTGGGGCGCAGCACTTTCGCGAAACTTTCTTTTGAAAACGCGGAAAATGATTGGGAAAATACTTTTTCGTTTACTTGTCAAACGACAAAAGTAAAGTTATCTGTGCAACTGACCTACCAGACGTTTGATGCTCGTCGGGCATTCAGACGTAGAACTTCCCTACGTCGTTTGAAGACCCGGTCCGAATTTTGAGTTTGAGTTTTTGAGTGCAAAATAGATCGATTAACTCCGCTATTCTAAACAACTTGGCGGCCATCACAAAATAATTTTTTGTTTTGAAAATTTCGATCTAAATTGGAAAATGCCATTCAAAATTAATAATAATTTAGCACTTGGGCACACACCACACCACTTTTAAAAGAAGATAAACAAAATACAAAAAACAATCATTTAATTTTTATTATTTTTTTACTTTACATTAATAAATTGGCTTTCGTCGGCAAAAATTGCATCTGTCTTACATTTTAAAATGGTTTCTTATTATCTGTTAATTAAAAAAATACATTTTAATTTTATATTTTTGAGTATTTGCAAACAGATTATGTAGTTCTCCAAAATAATATACTCTATAAGTACAATTTATGTTCATCGTTAAAACGTTAAACAACGTTGGCCATTGCCGAAAACTCATCTCTAATAAGGTTCATTTACTGACGTCGTACTGAGTTCGAGGCGCCGTGAATTGTAATATAAGCGAGCTAAAAATAGAATAACGGAGCACACGAATTCGGAGTGTGGTATTAATATTGCGACTATACAACACTGATTTCATTTTGATAAAAGATTACCTGGCCTATACAATTCTTGCACGGACTTCTTGCATGTTTTCCTAGTTCTCATTGAGCTGACAACCCAAGTATTTGTAGGAATCGAGTTCGACTCGTTGGCCATTTACTTCTAACATGCCTCTGATGTTCTTTTCCTTGCCTATGTCTATCCATTTGTCCAAGTCGAAATTGCGAACTTTTGGCAGAAATCTGATTGAGCAACTCTTGCCCCCTTTCAGTGTCGTTAGCATATCTTAGGTTGTTGATTTTTTTGCCGTTGATGGTCAGACCCTCATCGCAGTTGTGAAGATTTGTTTTGTTGCTGTAGATATTAAACAATAGCGGAGACAATATGTAACCTTCGTCTTCGGACAGTTGGCCATCAACTTTTATTTGAGCTGTCTGTTTCCAGTATATGTTAGCGATTATCTTTAGATCTTGGTCATCTAGACGAACTTCTTTTAGCGATTCTACGAGCTTTTCGTGTTCGACTCGATCAAAAGCTTTCTCATAATCTATGAAACAGGCATATACTGACACCACGAAATTTAAACTGTGTGTTGCGCATTTTCCATTAATTCTTTTATAGATAATTAGAAATATTTTTAACAAATGACTCAGTAAGCTGATTAGGCGGTATAACTACACTTCTTTGCTGAATTATTTTTAAGCAGTGTAACAAAGGTTGATTTACAGACAATCAGCAGAGATTTTACTGCTGCGATAAATTATGACTGACCTAGAGATAGACTTTTTCTTTTTGTTGATTTGATATTTTACTGCTGCGATGAATTATGACTGACCTAGATATAGACTTTTTTTCATTAGAGTAACTGTTGTACAACTTCTGTATTATTTTTATTGTTTTTTTTTGTTTGTCTATATAGGTGATTTTTATATTTTTTGCTTTGTCTATTAAAATTATATGTATTTTTTCGATAATAAAACATATTGCAATTAAAATTGAAATTAAGTTAAAGTTTGAGCGGTGTATTCAGCGAATATTCGTTTTCTATGAGCGTTAAAACTTCCGTGTATAGTTTGTCTGTTTTTCCTCTGGTATTATATCTATGTTTTAATTCAAGAATTCTTCTGGCTGTTGGATCGATTACTAAAAAGATTTTCTATGTAGCTACACCATTATTTTAGCTTTTCTTTGGTATCCGGAATGATTTGGCCCTGGTTGTCCAGAAGGATTCCAGCTTTGATCAATCATCCAAACGTTCTTTTGTTTCTTGTTTCACTCTTGCCTAAAACAACATTTTGGACTATGGTACTTTTAACATTTGTCCAGACCATTTCTGCATCTTGCTCGGAAGACTCGTTAATATCTTTAAGCTTTTTGTTAAGTTTAGTTGCTACTGCGTTATCTTGAAGTTCGTCTATCCTGGTCTGCCTTTGTTATTTCCGGGATGATTTATCTTGAGGCTCAATTTAATTGTGGCCAAAACTGGATTGTGATCCGATTCTACGTTTGTGCTAGGGTAAGTTATTGTGGCGGCTCGAGCCCTCGAAGCCGGCGCGGAAAAAGTTACACCCTAATGGAACAGAAGCACCGACTTATTGTAACTGGTGGCGCACCAGTTTTAACAATGGAAACCGCTAAGTCTTCTATCTTCAAAACTGGAATTGAAAACTAAAATTTGTGTTTAATAGCTTTTCATACCTTGGGATATGAAAGCGTATACGGCGGCCTTTTCATATATTGACTTGTTTTATATCTCAAAAAGTTGTCTCACTAATCTGAATAATTTAAAAAATGACAGAGTCTAAACTAAGCACTCCAATATTTTGGTTTATTACGATTTATTGGATTACCGTAATAAGTAAAAAGTTTAAAAACTAAAAAAGTAAGGGTCCCTCCAACCCATCACAAACATTAAAAATCTAAAATAAATAATTAGTTATTTTTAAATTACAGTTGGTTTCACATAAAATGCGTACATGAAAAACCCAACTATTTTTTTTTTAGTGTATTTAGCTATACCTACTCTTGGAGGATTATTTATTATTTTGTCAGTAACTAATTTAAACTTAGAAAATAGTATTTTTAAACAAGGCTAAAGAACAACTCTTTGTTACGAGCGAGGCAAGTTAGTGGACTTAGTCAAAAGCAAACTACACAGAGTTGTTTATGCATGCGTTTTCATAAACAAACAAATTATTTTAATTTCATGTAATATTAAGATGAAAACAAAAAAAAACTAATACTTAATGGCGGCTACATTTTTTTCAATAACAATTTCCAATCGACGTGGCATAGAATAAGCCAAATTTGACAATATTCTTCAAAGTTAGAAACCATAATCCCATGTATTACGTATAGCGTTTAAAAGTTCTTCGGCATTTTGGGGCCTCCAATTATTTTCATATATTATTTTGACTAATCTTCCCCAAATATTTTCGATGGGGTTAAGGGGACTGTTCGAGGGCCAAAGCAGCACTTCTATATTTTGGTCTTGAAACCAGCAACGCACAGCATTAGCTGTGTGAACAGGACAACGCACAGCATTAGCTGTGTGAACAGGACAATTGTCCTGCTGAAAAATTATTTCATTGTTTGGATATAAAAAATCAACTGACGGCATCATTACCCCTCCTAAAAAAAAAGTTCCAAATATCTAAACACCTAACCCTCTAGGAGACATCCAACCCCACATGTTCACTAAGAAGTGTCCTGCTCTATTAACCTGGTGGGTATATCGCTCAATAAACCGACTTCGAAGTGGGCGATATACTATCCGAAGAAGATTGAAAATTTTTTTCATCAGTAAAAATCACCCTTTCCCAATATTCCTCACCCTCTGCAGCGTGATTCTGTCAAGGCTTCTTTGCTGCAATGCGACATTTAAGTTCAGAATTTTTTACTCGTCTGCATGCTGTAGATCGGGAACCTGGAAAACCATTTATTTTGATGGCTTCGACAGCTGTGGGGTTTTCTCGCAAATTATTCAGTAATTGTCCATCCTGTTCCTCTGTGCCCACCTTATTTTGCAAAACGGTACCCCGCTTTTGATCCAAAGACTGATGTTCTTGGCATTGATCGTTTCGAAATTCTGACCACAGTGGCCTTATTAATATCAAAATTTTCGGTGACCCTTCTTACTGACCATCCATCTTGCATTCGAGTTATTATCTGCGATTTCGTTAAGGCCGGAAGTTGCGGAACCATTTTCAAACAGTAATTTTGACTAAAGTCAAAAATTGACAATGATTGACTTAAATCAAAAATAAAATATGTCATGGTATATGACGGGTGCAAAATGAATAGTATGAAATGGCGCATCTGCACGAAGAAAAAACGTTGTATTTTGTATTTCCTTGTAACTGTACATCACATGCAGAGAATATATAATCGCAGTAAATTAATTGAATTTTGAGTCACTTACTACGTCTATACGCGCCTAAAACCGGTTTTATTTATATAAGGAGGGTTTTAAATAAAATTGCTTTCGCCCAGGGTTTATACATCCTTCATTAAACCTCAGTTTAAAAAGAAAATAAATAAAACAACTAAATTAGCAACAGATATTTCGCTAAGAGTTTTTAAAGTTTTTATACCGACCTTAAAATCGGTTTTAAAGCGATAAACCGTTTTCTTAAATTGCTTTAAAATAAAATCGATTTAGTCCTTAAAGCGGTTTTAGTGGTGTTTATACGAAAATTAAACCGTCCTTATAATATATATAAAGTGCTTTAAGAGGCCCGTATAAACCAGGTGTTGTATAAACAAAGTACTGTCCATCCTGTCACTCTGGAGTGTCCCTAATATTTAAAAAGTTTAATATAAAAAAAAACACTACTCCTTCTAGTGTTCTATTCTTCTGATTAATGCCTCAACAGGTATTTAATTACAAACAATACATATACATAGACAGCCAACTGTGAATCAAATCCATTTAATATTTGTTGAGGCATTGAGTAGAGTAGTCGAAGACCTTTATTTTTAATTTCGCACGTGTTATTACCAAGATTTATAAAACAAATGATTGGGAAAATTTTTTGATTCTTATTTTATTTTTATTTCGCTTTTTGCATTAGGAAAAATCTAAGAAAAAAAAGAAAAAGTCCAAAAAGAAAAAGAAAAAACACAAAAAATCAAAAAGTTCAGATTTGAGTGACCAAAGTACTTCAGAAGATGAAGCACGAGAAGAAAGCCCTGTCAGAGTCAAAGAGAAAGACAGAAATAGAGACAAAGACAGAAACAGAGAGCCTGAAAAAAAGAATATTTACTCTGCTAGCAGTAGTGGTGGTAAAAACTACAAGTCACCGAAACGAAGAGACAGATCAAGATCCAGAAGTAAGGACAAAGATGACAAAAAGAGGTATAAAAGAGAACCTAGCCCTTATATCCCTAAACGGTATAGGTAATAGCTAAGAAATAAGATGATTTACAATCAATAATTGTAACAGATTTTAACAAACTAATGCTCAAGATTTATTGCTTGTAATAATTACTTAACCAATTAAGTTTAAAATAATGTGATAAAATGAAAATAAAACACAAAAATAAATGAACAGATAAATTCTCTAATTTTTAGTATAAAATTTATATGGACTCATTAGACAGGGTGTTTCAAAATTCAGCAGTCAAATAAGAATTCTTTATAATAAACATTAGGGTGAGTTTGTACAAACGGTTTAACGGAAAATTTCTTTACTCTTATGGTTACTTTCACCGTAAATAAAAGTAACTGCAACAGACTAAAAATAGTGCTTCTGAACGTACCAAAAAATAACGTTTAGCAGCAAACATAACCTTACTTTTGATGTTCTGTCTTTATATAAACCCCACACAAACAAATATTTGTAAAATAAACAAACTTTCTAACCTAAGTGTAAGGATCTACAGGGAGATTATTTTTCAGGAGTCAAACACTTTTTCACCCCATAAAACTTTTTGTGGTACGCCGCTGGTGGATTCTAAAATGCGACAAAATTATTTTTTTGTTTTGTTTAGAAACTTTTTAGTTTACTGTAATTTTTTTGCATCTGCGACCATTATCGAGGAATAAAAATAAAAATAATTTTTAGCAATTTGATAGATTTAATTAAAAATTTTAACGAAAGAGAACCTATTATGAAACTAACGCTCACTAGATCGGTAACAAAGCATTTGAAAACACACGTTTATAGGAAAAAGTCGTATTTTGATCTGAAATACGCCCTTAAAATCTTGAAACTGAATTTTGGAACAGCCTGTATATTAGCATCCACCTGATTAGTATGGGAGCTAGAAAACTGTTGTAAAAATGAAGGTTACAAAATTTTTCATTAGCTTTTACATAATGGTGATAATAATTATCCTCAAAAAATAAGCCTTAGTAGGCAAGTCTAAAATTTTAGATTTGTTAAAAGAATCGTGCTTTAAAAACTCACAGAAAATATTTTAAAAACGAATTAATACCAATTTTATGTTTAAATTCGCCCTTAACAACTGACCCGCAGCTATCGATCACAGACATGTGAATATAGTGTGAGATTAAGCAAACCAATTCAATCATCTATCCATTTTTCACTCAATCAATTTTTATTAGATGACGTTTTAAAAGAAAATCTTATTTAAAAATGGAATTTAAACCAGTACACAGTGTATGCATAGAAGTGGTACCTACCTAAATATTTCCAGCGTACAGGCTTCTCGAAGCTTCTGAATAATTTTGTCCAATGTTAATTATATCAGTATTTCGTTTCTGAGGCTCCATTCTTCTATCCAAAGTTTTATTGTTCAAATAATATAAAGTAAAATTACTAGCGCCGGAACTGTATATTCTGCCGCTTCCTAAGCATTCGTCGTTTTTATAAAATACTGCGTACTGTCCTGGGGTTAAAGCTCTTTTAGCCTTTTCGAGCATTACTGAGAGACCTTTTTCTGTTTCACACACCTAAAAAATCAAGTAGTAATCACGTATTTTTTTCGAATTTTTGCCTAATATTTTTGTCCTCTTACTCCGATTTTTTTTACCCCTGCATGCACACGAAGGCACTCTTATTATTCTTGAGAATAAAAATTTCAGATTCACAACAGAAATTCGGCAAGGTGCAAACTATCAACTTTTAGCACTTTCTGTTAGGCTATTTTTTATTTAAAAAATATAACTTACAATTACATTTAATATCACACAATTTTAGACTTAAATAAACAACATAATAGTTATTACTTAAAACCATAAATAAACATTGGGACAGTTATAATTGTAGTTATGTCCCTATACAGCGAAAGTCGCTGGTCTTGGGACTAGTCATATAATATAAATTCTATATGTATATCACATGGCACAAAAACATTTCTATGCAGTATATATTTTTTTATATCTTTATTAATGATTTTGAAAAGTTTTATATTTTTTTCGGGAATAACATGTTGTTTTATTTTTCGGTAAAGTATGATTTTCCCTCTGTTTTGGTTTTTTGACAAATTTAATAAAGTTTGAGTTTTTACGAATATGGTCTGGTAATGAGTTATACATCATTATTGCTTGTGTTAAATGATTGTCAAGTATATCAAATTTATAATATTGCTAGTGTTTGATTTAAGAGCAGACGAATGAAATGGTGGAGTTATTAAATTTAAATTATGGACAACGGATTTTATTAACCAAATATAAAGGGCACTGACTGATAATGTTGTGAAAAAATACTAAAGAATAAAGTTTCCTTCTTTTATTTATACTAAGTCATTTTGCATCGCGCAGCTTGCGAGATACAGGTTGAAATACAAAACTGATCTCTGGTCAATACATGGGCCATAAATAACATCACAGTAAAGAAGTTAAAAATCCTTCAAATCAGTTACTTCAACCGAAAAGAAACTAAAAAACAAAAGATCAAAAGATCTTGGGTGGAAATAACGAAAATTCAAACTTGGATGAGTATCCCACAACCAGCGTGGGCTCATCAGTAGTTTCACTGGTCACCCTCCACTATACATCATTAAACACCATCATACACTTAGATTTCCAACCTTGAACCACTCACAAATAGGCATCGTTCCGCACTGGTACTTACTTATCCAAGTTACCTGATACGAACGAAAGAAGTTAAAAAAAAACAACTTCTTCTTTGTTTTAATTGCTTTAGGAGCATAATACTGGAAATATTAACACGCCAGGACGAATTCGTATCAGGTAACTTGGATAAGTAAGTACCAGTGCGGAACGATGCCTATTTGTGAGTGGTTCAAGGTTGGAAATCTAACTGTATGATGGTGTTTAATGATGTATAGTGGAGGGTGACCAGTGAAACTACTGATGAGCCCACGCTGGTTACCCAGGGCGAAACATCGTTTAATCTTTTCTCTTTTCGCTTTGATCTTTTGTGTGTTCCTTGTGGGATACTCATCCAAGTTTGAATTTTCGTTATTTCCACCCAAGATCTTTTGATCTTTTGTTTTTTAACATCACAGTAATTAACATATTTTAGTAATAGGCAGTCTGTGAGTTGCAGTTTTTGCCTTACAGATAGAACTTGTCTATAGATGCTTGTCTGCATCTTGGGCCAATAAATATTATTTTTTATTATGTCTACGAATTTTTAAAACCAAATTTTACGAGGAATTGAATAATGATAATATCAAATGGGGCGTTACTGTCGTGGATAATATTCAAGGTACCTCTAATCTAAAATGCATATGTTTAATAATAATAATAATAATAATAATAATAATAATAATATTAATAATAATCTATATACATCACCATACATATCTGCGTGTTCCCCAGAAACACATCCATGATAGTGTCGATGTCGCAATAAAAAGGTCTTTCTGCGACAAGTATCAGCAGCGACTAAGACAAATCTGGAGTTCAGAGCTGTCTGGAAAGAACAAAGTCGCTGCTACAAGCATGCTTGCCGTCCTACTACTCACTTACTCCTTTGGGGTGATAAAGTGGAACGTGAACGGGTTGCGCGAAATCGACGTGAAAACCCGCAAGATGATGATGCGATATCGTAGCCATCACCCTAAGGCTTTACTTCCCACGTTATCAGGGAGGTCGTAGGTCGTAAGTTTGGCGTGTTTACATAATCTATTGGTCCTAAGTATCGCCTGCGAGGTAATCAGAGACAAGGATCCCTGCTATGCATGGTACGTAACCATGAATGAAACAGTTGGGGTGGGGGCATTTCTTTTTAAAGCAGCACAAAGGGCATCGGATGAGCTTCAAATAGTTTTCGACAAAAGTCGGCGGCAGAAAAATTCCATTACAGAGTTGACCAGCCAAAGACTTAAAACCACCTTAAAGAGTGCAGAGAGAGACTACTTAATGCGTCTACATATGGATAAGCCATTGTACAGTGTTATAAAAACACTGGCTTATCTGAAACTAAGGGGTTTATACTTTGGAAGACCGAAGTCGCGTGATATGTATACAGGTTCCTGACAAAAGTTGTAGGCCCTGTTTATGGCGCCAGAGACCCTATATGATTTGCTGTCTGATTGCGGACAGTATGCGGTCTCCGCGTTTATCCATCGACATAATGCGGCGTGATGGATGCTGTATTACCACCTAAGGCACTCGTACGGTGTTGATGATACTCCAGTGTTGCCATATGTCCCCTGATATTTTGTCCGTATATAGAACCAGAATATAGTGCAATTTCGCATTCCCCACCCCCTAGCTTATAAACGCTAACAAGCCGGATATAGTACTCCTTGACAAGAATGATAAAATTTATGTATGTCATTGAGCCGAGACAAACATCATTGTTAAGGAAGAACAAAAACGGACGAAATATCAGGATCTTCTCTTTGACCTTCGCCGAGTGTACCAGGGTGTATGGTCAAGCTAGTGGTTTTTGTAATTGGAGCTTTCGGAGGTGCACGGTGTGCTCTCAGCTCTCAAGACCTTGCCAGCCTGCCGTAATCAAGCAGAACACCTTGCTGGCGCAATACAGAAAGCGCTCATCCTCGGATCATCAATAATAATTTTAATATTTAAAAAACGCTAAAATACGCTACTAACCTTACAAGGTACTAATTCTTCTGAGTGCTGAAATTTAAATTCACAGTTTAAGATGTTTCCGTTTTGCAATTCTTTCGGTTGAGAGTGAATCCAGTGTGGTTTGAATGTGAAAAAAAGAGTAGAGTATAGAGCGGGGTGCTTTGAACCCTGCGCCTAAAAGATAATTTTTTTTATTGAGACCCAATATGTCTAATAACATATTAATATTTTATTATAGTTATTCTGCGTGCCAAAACCATCTTTGAAAGCCCCTAAATTTTGAAGTTAAACATAAAAAAATGCGTCTGTTAGTGTTATTTACCTAACAAGTGCGGAAAGTTGAACGACGCTAAGCGGAGTTTGGTCAAGCCCGCAAGGACAGTAAAGACACTTTCCGCATGAGTTAAGTTCAAAGTTTTACCTATAAACCTGAGAAATTCCAAAAAAATAAATTTTTTTAACAAACGAAGTAACTTTACCCCACAATGTGCGGTAAAGTGCCATAACCGCTCGCGAGCAGGTAAATCATTTTTTTAATATCTTTAGTTTTATGGAAAACCCATTTCCAAATCTTTGCAGAAGGAGTTTTTTTATCTTTTTGGCTGTGAGAAATACCTACACCCTTTTTAATTTTAAAAAAATGTTTGTTATTGGAAGAAATAATATTACCGTATAAATAGTATTTTCTTCTACATTTTTCCTAACTGTAAAATAGGCTTTTGGAAGACCTTGTAATCTAGTTCTTTGACCTATTGTCCACTGATGTATGCCATTATGTTTTCCCACTACTTTACCAGTGTCGATGTCGATAAAATCTCCTGGTTTATCCTCGATATACTAAAACAACATTTGAGGGACCTCAATTTCTTAGATTATTGTGGTCAAATGCCTAATATTTGTAAACCGTGTTGTACAATTTTTTTATTATAAAGGCTAGTTAATGCTCAAATTCCTTTTCCTTAACTTTAAGTCTCATTTAGAATAGCACGCAGCAGCTTAAGCTGACAGGTGTCAAATGTTTTAATAACGCATTTCACTCTACCACACTAGGCTCGAATTTTCGTATCATTAGTTCAAAATTTGCCCTCAGTCTCGAACGAAGAAAGCTCGATCTTGCACCATGCGACTAACTAGAACCGTCAAAAACCACAGTTGTGAAAACCTCAAATTTTCGGGTCTCCAGAGCGGCTACTGAAATATGAAATCGTACTGTACAAGATCAGCTGATTGCACCGCGGTTTGGGTCGGGTACTGAAACATGCAAAAGCTTGAGCCGTGATGCCACAGGTCGAATAATTCTGCACCGGGGCAGGTAGTGAAATTCGCTAGTAATTTATGGGTCGAATTTTTGGGAGAATGGACTGTGATATGAAAAAAATCGGCAAATAAGACTTTAATTTCGCTCATTCAAAAATAAAAAAAATGCGCTTTGGCTTAAGCCGCTACGCACTGCTTGTCATTCTGAATCACTCGTGAGTCTTTATTATTGACACTAATGACAAGCGCACGGGCGATTTTGGCCTTTTGTTTACAAAATTTGGGGTTCTTCTTGTCCCACAAATGTGGAAACTCTTTCACCCTCTTTCACCAAATCTATTAAAATTTCTGTAATAACTACTGATTCAAGTATTTAAATAACGTCAACAAATATTTTGCCGGTCGCACTTGCGCAACACGATTTTTCCGTAAATTTAAATATTGGTTAACTTTCAAGGTCATTTCTTAAGGCTTGCATTTAAAGAATTTAAGTATGATCCTGCATCAAAAACGCATCACGTGACCCTGGATTTAAGACAAGTAGAAATCCATGTCGGTAGATAAAGGATGATTTGTACTTAAAAACAATAAAACTAAGTTATAGTTGATCGGGTTGGGTTGACTTTATATTAAAAAATTTGGTAAAATATATTAGATGCAAAGTAACCATTTTTTTTTTTCAAAAACCCTATTTTATCTTACTTACTTCTCTAATAAAATCTTGAAAATTCCTAGAGCCTATAAAACAAATCCCCATACTTTCTGGTTTTCTTGCGAATTTATCTAAATTATTTTCTAATGCGAGGTGTCTGACTTCCCATTTCATCAAGTCGCCCAAAGGAAACATTGTTTTTCTTAACGCTTCTTGGGGAATTTGGCTTAGGAAGAATGTTTGGTCTTTTTTAATATCTTTTGATCTTAGTAACCGAACAGCTATAAGAAATGAATTTGTACAGAAAAAAGACTGTGACCATACATCAAAAATATTATCCTACTTGACAATAAAATGCATGAAATTTGCCATTTTCATATAACAAAAAATAAACATTAAAATCTGTATATTTTTTGCATGTAGGTATTAAAAAAAAGCTTCAAAATAGTAGTTTTCCTAACAAAGAGAAAACTTGCGTTTTCCCGCACGCGAAAGCAGTGCAAAAACTACATTTTCAATGGTCAAAACCAATACCGAAAATAATATGGAATACAAAGAAGGAACAAACTGCTGTGTAAATTAGTTTGAATTAATATACAAATTTTAATCAGCAGTTGGCTCCTTGAAGACATCAAGGCGAATCTTCATTTTCTGTGAAAAAACTAGGTACTTTCCTTAGTATCTTCCTATAGTTACTTTTAATAAGAGGAAATTTTTGTTAAAAGAAATCTTTGTGGATCCATCCATACCTTGATCAGGTTGAAACTTTTGCATAAAAGTTCCAAAACTTGTATTAGCATAGTGACCAGTTGCAATTGCGTCAGCTTTTAGTTCTTCTATAGCATATTTGTAAAAGTGGCTGAATTTAATATTTTTATTACACAGGATATCTGGATTAGGAGTGTATCCATTTTGGTATTCTTTTATTAAATCGCTAAAAATAATCTAAAATAACATTAATTTGAATTGAGAAATCAAATAAGTAAATTAGATTAAATTTGTTCTCCAAATGATTTCTAAGGCAACAAGAGGGTAACTAAAAGGCTGACCTCTGATATTGGATATAGCGACTGTTCTCCATCACATTTTAGAATTTTTTAATCAAGTTTTCTTCGGTTTTCTATTGCTATTGTTTTTTTTTCGATTTTATAAAAGGTGCGTATGTAGGTGCTTCTTGAGATTTATGTGGTTGTTTTACCCTTTTAAAGTTTAAAACACTCTACTAGAAGCAGAGTAGTCATCAAGTACTGTATGTTAAGTAAGTAGTAGTAGATACAACTAGGCCAGTATTCAATATTGTTGCCACTGTCACACTTTTATACATACATGGCATATCAAAAAATTCAAAATTCAAAAAGAGCTAATAAACATTGACAAAGCCTTACTTAATATCTAGGATAATTTAAGAATAGTCATTTTATAACAAAAAAAAAATAATTAAAAATAAACCTAAAAGTAAAAAGCAGTAATCAATAAAATATACATACTCATCAAGCTTGATCTACAATACGTCAATTTTTATACTTTCTTCCAAAGTATAGAATGCTTTGGAGATAAAAATATCTTTAGTGTGGATTCTAAAACGTTTATAACCATCTAATTTGCGTATTTCTAGCGGCAAATCATTAAAAAGTTTTTTACCATTGTAAACAAATCAGTTTTTAATTAAGGTAGATCGGGGTATTGGCAATGGTAATAAAAATGGCCGACGCACACTATAGCTACGCACTCTATGCAATTCCTCTTTATACTTTTTAAAAACTAAACAAACAGCCTCCAAAATGAATATTGAACAGAGAGTTAATATTTTATTATCTACATATAAAGACCTACACGAATGTCTTTTTCTGACACCACACAAATTTCTGAGGGCTCTCTTTTGTAAAATAAAAATTTATTTAAACAAAAAAGCCGAACAAGATCCCCAGAAGCAAATGCCATACGAAAGGTGAGATTGAATCAAAGAAAAATAAACATTTTTCGCAGCTTCAAAACCAAGGTTATCTGTTATAACTTTTATTTTTTTTTATATGTTCACTGAACTTTAAGTTTTCCCCATCTCACTAAAGCTGTGAAGAGTTAATCTTCTCATTTTGGTCATATTAAAGTAAGAAAGTAAATATTTTTAGGCAGTGACTTACTTACCTAAAAACCTCAGTCCAATACTGCTTTACAAAACTAACATGGTGTAAAGGAATATTTAGCTTACTACATAATATGCTAGCATCTTTATAATCTTCATCTGCTGTACATCTGCCTGTTTCATCTCTAATATCCCAGTTCTGCATAAAAACTCCTTGCACATCAAAGCCTATAAAGAAAAAGAAATGGACATTGGATGTATATTATAAGATAAGATGTATATAAGATAACTAATTTATATGCATTTATTTTTTCCTGTTTAGAAAGCTCTCACAAAGATATTTTATTTACCAAACGAGGGACAAAGTGAGGGTCCAACATCTGATTGTAAATTATTTAAGTACTGTTACCATTTCTCAAATTTAGAAACCAAGAGAAATATACTAAAATTGGATTTCTTGGCTTTAGCTACCTAAATGTAGTACTACATATAGGTAGGTACTAATTTAATAAACTTTATTTCTCACGATTTTAAAAGTTTAGAAATCACATAAATAGAAGACTTAATAGAAGAAAGAAAAGGAAGTTTTAAAATACAATGAAAGAATTATTGGGCACACTTATGAATATGATTTAAAATTACCAAAAGCATTTTTAAGCATGATCACATTGATAGCAAAATTTTTACATTAAACGAATGAATTACATACATGTATGAGACACAACAGACTTCTTAGGTCGTAGTGAAGGGAGCGAAATTGCACCATCATAACAAACCTAGCATACCTAACCCTGTATGTATGACATATTTTGATGAAAGAGAGACGCGACAACCCCATTAAAGTCAAGTTTATTAAAAAAGGTAGAAATGTCGGGCCTCTACAGTCTAGCATTATTTAGAGAGAGAAGCACCTTTTGTTTTTTAGTCATAAGCATCTTCTTCTTCTTCAAGGGCCATGCTCTCTTTGAACATTGGCTATCATCAGCGCGATCTGTACCCTGTCCACTGCTTTTCGGAAAAGTGTCGTAGTGCTATCACCATACCATATTGTCTAAGATTTTTAAGCCATGATATCCGTCTACGACCCGGACCTCTTCTGCCTTCAATTTTGCCTTCTATTATTAATTGTAAAAGTTTAATATTATATTTGTCATTTCTCAAAATATGGCCAACATATTCAAGGTTTCGTTTTTTGATATTAATAAAACTTCAAGATCTTTATTTATTTTAAGCAAAACATCCACATTGGTTACTCTGTCCATCCAAGATATCCTTAGTATTCTACGATAACACTACATCTCGAATGCCTCTAACTTTTTGCACAGGGTCTCAGTCAGTGTCCATAATATAAGATGCTAAAAACAACACCGAAGCACACGAATTCGGAGAGTGGTATTAAGATCGCGACTACACAACACTGATTTAATTTTGATAAAAGATGCATGTTGGGTCAGTCCATATCAAGTCAACCAGGGTATTTTACCACACCATCTCCGATGTTGATGATTTTTAGTATACATGTTTTTCCTACCAAAAAACTGGAAAATCCAAAATTTCAGACTTTTTTGACCAGTTGTTTATTTTGAATTAATTTTTGAAAATCGAAAAAGTCACTTATTTGTCCTTAACATGTGCGCACAAAATTAGGAATATCCAAAGAACCACTTATAATAGAAAAGTAGGTGAAGGTTCATTTTAAAGCTCTTATAAAGACCTTTCATATGAGAATATTGCATAACATATATTGAAAAAAAAAATAAAAAAAAAAATTTTTGATTTTTTTTTTTGAAAAATTTCAAAAAGGCCATTTTTAATTTTTTTCAAAAAATTATATTATTTTCTTTAAAGTGTTATTAAACTATTCACAAAATTTTGAGATGGACAAATCATGGGTTCAATGTGAAAAAATTTATTAAAAATGTCACAATGCATTTTGGTAATTAGAAGAATATAATGGGGTTTAAAGCGATATTATAAAAATATTTAACAATATTTTATTTAATAAAAAATTATATCCTACGTTTCATTCTGTATCAGTAATCAGATTAACATTGCCCCCCATTGTAATATTTACTTACAAAACCTCTTTTCCACCGGAGACGTACTATTGGATGTTCCAATTCTTAGGAAAATATGCCTGTATAAACCTGCCAATACTTTTGTGAAATACTGCCTGTTTATTCCTGTTTAACATTAAGGACACACCTCCTTCATTTTATTGGTCTGTTTAGGTACATTGTGGGGATTTGCTGACATGAAAATTCCTGCATAAATTGATTTTAAATTTTTGGCAAGTATCTTCCTGATACAGCTCCAAATAATCGATACATAATAGTTCGACTGAAGGTTTATCAGAAGTCATCTCTGTGTAATTTTAAAAGTTTCAACTATGGGTGAGGCAAGTGGATGGACTAAATATAAAGTAAAGTGCTGTGATCCACTAGAGTTAAAAATCAAGCATTTTGGGAAATTAAGAAATGTGACCAAGTGGATGTGCAGTTACAAAAATGTCAAAATGGGAATGAAAATCTGTGATGGTTGTAGACTAAAGCTTTCAAAGGAGTTTAAGGCATCTGAAGAAGATGAGGCAGGGTAAGTAACAAATAGTATTTTTTAATATAAAATTAATAAACTAAACCAATTGCGTCAAGTACGGAGTGGAAAAATCTCATGGCATTATTTTGCATGGCATTATTTTGCATGGCATTTTGAGAATACAGACATTATGTACAAATTTCTTGGCATTATGTACACATTTTGGGTCAGCTGTTACCCCCTTTTTAAGTTCTTATAAAAAACTAACTTTTTAAATTTTTTTAGACCCAGTCAAGTTCCAGAAAATGATCCAGATTTTCAAGATCCTGCTGAATCATTTACTCTTTTAAACAAGTCATTGGAGCTTCTTGGTGTGTCGCCGATTAAAAGAAAAAATGTATACAAAGAAAAAATTGATATTGTACAGCATACAATTGCGAAAGCATTTACAAAGGAATCAGATTCAACGCTAGTAAAGGAATGCCAGAGTGACGAAAGTGAAATGATTAAGCAGTTAAAGGACAAATTTTTAAAAACCGAAAAGAGGAGTGAGAAAATACTAGTTTTATCATGTTTACCTCAAAGTTGGAGTAGAAAGAAGATTGAAGAAGAATTTGGAGTTTCTCAATATTTGGCCAGAGCTGTAAAACAATTAGTTAAGGACAATGGGATATTATGTTCTCCTAACCCCAAACCGGGAAAGACCCTTAGTGATAGAGTGGCCCAAATAGTGGTAGATTTTTACCAAAGGGATGACATTAGCAGGACCATGCCAGGTAAAAAAGATTATGTTGTTATCAGAAAATATGGAGCTGAAAAAGAATATGTACAAAAAAAATTAGTCTTAGCTAATTTAAAAGAAATTTATGCATTGTTTAAAACTGAGTACCCCAATGAAAAAATTGGGTTTTCAAAATTTTGTGAACTGCGACCCAAAAACTGTATACTGTGTATGTACTATACATCAAAATATAAAACTAATGCTCAATGGCTCCAAATTAAATAAGCTATATGATGAAAATAACAGGCCTCTTGCAATATCTTATCATGATTGCCTTTATAAACTAATGTGTAATCCACCTTCAGTGGACTGTTTTTTAAGCAATAGATGCAAACAATGTCCTGGAGTAAAACAGTTTAAAAATACGTTAATAGAAAAATTTGAGGAAGAATTAATTGATGAGGTCTCATTTAAAAAGTGGGTCTCAGTAGATAGGTGTACTATGGAAACCGTTGTTAAGAAAAGTGATGATTGTGTCCAGGAATTTACTGATGATCTTGTAAAACTTAAATCACATTCTTTTATTGCAAAAATGCAAAAAGATAGATACAATGAAATAAAAATTAACCTTAAACCTGGAGAGTCTTTGATCACTTGCGACTTTGCGGAAAATTATTCCTTTGTTATGCAAGATGAAGTCCAGTCTTATCATTGGAATAACAGCCAGGCAACCCTCCACCCTTTTGCCATTTATTTTCTAAGTGATGGTAAACTGCACAACCTGAATTATGTGTTTATTTCGGAAAGCTTGACACATAATACAATTGCATTTCATTTATTTTTAAAAAAATTAATGCCTGATTTAAAAATCAAAATACCAGGACTTAAAATTTTTTTTTATTTTTCGGATGGATGTGCTGCGCAGTACAAAAACAAAAAGAATTTTCTGAATATATGCCTGCATAAAACAGATTTTGGTGTTGAAGCAGAGTGGCATTATTTTGCCACCTCGCATGGCAAAAGTGCCTGCGATGGCTTGGGAGGAACTGTTAAAAGACTTGCTGCCAAAGCCAGTTTGCAGAGGCCCTATGACAATCAAATAATGACACCTCTACAATTGTTTACTTGGTGTGAAGAAAACATATCTGGCATTGATTTTAAATATTGCACAGAAGCAGATTATACAAATCATGAAATAATTTTGAATAAAAGATTTGCGGAAGTCTTAACAATACCGGGGACACAAAAAATTCATGCTGTAATTCCTCTTACAGAAAGCACGTTTTTGGCAAAACAGTTTTCTACATGCTTAGAGGTCGAAACACATAATCTTTTTAAAGGTGGAAGCATTATTTTGCAAAATATCGAGTCAGGGTTTGTCACTGTAGAATATGACAGTGCTTGGTGGCTGGCTTGTGTCTTGGGGAAAAATAATGAGAGCGGAGAACTGAAAGTAAGCTTTCTTCATCCACGAGGACCTGCCTCATCATTTTTTTACCCAACACCTCAAGATATTTTAATTATTAAACCAGAAAGTCTTATAAAAAAAAGTTGAACCCAACACTGCTACTGGCAGAACTTACAATGTCAGCAAAAAAGAAATGTCAGATTCATCAGAAATTTTTAAAAGAAAGTTAAAAAAATAAATTTAAGGTATATAGTTAGTCTTAGTGTTTTCTAAATAAAATCTATATGTTTGTGGCGGATTCATAATGTCGAAACTACTTTTTTTGGGTTTTTCGCCACTAAGTTAAGGAAATTTTTTCAAAAATATGTTAAAACCCACTGCGTAAATTCCTAAAGTGTTTTCTGTCTAATTTTTATCAACGAAGTAGAAAAGTTTGTTTATTTCTTTTGCGAGTTTAAAATAAAATAATTTGTAGATAAAGCCTCTGGGTATTTTTTAAAACCTGTATCCATCCAACAAATTTATTTATTTTAATATCCAGTGCACTATTGGTGCTCCTAAAATATGTTTATTTTTTTAAATGCATGATTTTTAATGTACTTAATATTTTTGATATTTTTTTTGACATTGAACCCATCATTTCTCCATCATAAAATTTTGTGGATAATTAAGTAACACTTTGACCAAAATTATATATTTTTTTCAAAAAAATTAAAAATGGCCTTTTTGAATTTTTCAATTTTTTTTTCAATTTTTTATTTTCAATTTTTTTTTTTTGTTAAAATTATGTTGTGATATTTCATAAAAAAGAGCTTCAAAATGACTTTAAAATGAGCCATTTATTACTTTCCTAGTGTAAGTGGTTCTCGAGATATTGCTAGTTTCGTACATTCTTGTTAAGGTCAAAATGCTGACTTTTTTATTTTGAAAAATTAAAAAAAAAAACTACGAATCAAAAAAATCTAAAAATTTGCATTTTCAACTTTTATGGTAAGAAGAAAATATATACCAAAAATCATCAAAATTGGAATTGGTCGCGTAAAATTTTTGTGATTTTTTGGTTGATTTGATATGGAATGACCCGATTACAAAATGTTAAGACTATTAAGACAATTAAAAAAAAATAAAATGGAGCACAAAAATTGTACAATGTGCATAAATAATAATAAAAATTATTCAAACCAATGGTCAGAGAAAAAGCAGCCAACCTCTAAACGAATAATTATTTGTCTACACTATCCATTTGTCCTGGTAGCACTCCTCCAAAGTATAGTAAGCTTTACCAACCAAGGCACTTTTAACCTGTGCTTTAAATAGTTCCTGGGAGTTGTTCAGTCTTATGTTCATGGGCAAATGATTATATAATTTAATACTTTCATAAAGTATTGAGTTTCTTGTCAGAGCAGTGGTTGGAATTGGTGGGAACAAATTAAATAAGCAATTTAAAATTTGGTTACACCCCCCCCTAGATACAATCTTGCATTAAAATAAAAAGGTTGTCTCGAGATTTTAATGCAATTTTTTCTTCATACCCCCCGCGAAGTTAATTCCTAATCAGTTTGTTCAGAACGAAAGAATACATATATTTTCATCACAGTCCTTTCTTCCCTACTTTCCCAAACTATTAGCAAATTTTTGTGAGCTTACTATAGTTACTATTGTTCTCTTTTTCTAAATGCATTCGGCTCAGAGAGATCCAGCTTACTACAACATACCAGGAAAATGACCTGTCAGACCCGACTTTACAGGGTGGTCCAAATTCGAGGGGCCGCTATAGCTTTGGGCTTTTGCAGCATAGTTAGCTCAAAACTAATATACATGTTACGGACTCGATTTTCAAGAGAAGTCGAAAACTAAAAACCGCATTGCGATATGTCAAAGCGTTTCTGAGCTAAAGAGTGATTCTCAAAAATGTGCGTTTCTAAAAACCCTCTACAACTTTTTTATTTGTAAAGATAGAGATTTTCATTAAAAACATTTTTTGAAGATTTTTTAAGGACAAATCTACCTGTTTCACCGATTTTGTCTTAAAGCCTTTAGTTCACGAGATATAGCACAAAGTTACATTTTTTTAAATGGAATCCCCCAATTTTAAAAAAAAATTAGTTTTGTAATAAAATTTCCTGTTAAACGATGTGTCATACACCTATTTTTATTAAGTAGTTACACAGATATCTGCAATTTTTAATAATTACCATTGTAGGCTGTGTTTAACTCTGACTTATGCAGTTTTTAGGGTATCAATCAATCAATCAATATCTTTATTTGCTTACAAAATTAGTTTTAGCATCGTCGTAAAATCGGTCTCGGTTAGGCAAGATCTTATTTCTGTAACTCTTAATTTAAAATATCTCACATGCACACACACACACACAAGAGAATTTAAAATTTAAAATAACAGTACTTAAATACTTAAAATAACAATCAAGATCGAAACATACAAATCTTTTGAGAACACGTAACATAACATAAAAATGTAGTTAAAATTTCCCAATAAAATCCATAATATAAAATACTAATTCTAATAAGTCATGAGACCAGGACCCCCGGCACTACACAGACCAATGCACCCCAGGCCAATTAATCTCTAAAAATTCGTCTGTTGAGTATGGGCAATGTTCCATAAGCTAGTTTTTTATTATTTTTTTAAATTTTTTAAGTGGCAAATTTCTAATTTCCACTGGTAATTTATTAAAAAGTTTTATTGACAAGATCGAGAATTGTTTTTGACTTATGGTAAGTCAGTACCCTCTCCAGATAGGCCGATCAACTCATACCGATTTAGTGTCCTTTTATCCACCTTCGCCGCCATTTTCACTCAAAAGTGACAGATAATCCATTAGTTTTCTGTCAAAATGGCGGCGAAGGTGGATAAAAGGACACTAAAACGATAAGAGCTGATCGGCCTATGTGGAGAGGGTAATGGGTAAGTCTATGTTGGGGAATAATAAATTGATTTCTGTTCCTTGTGTTATAATTTTTTAAAATGTTGTGAGTTGTGTATTTATGACAGTTTGTTTTTGCATAAATCAGAACTTCTAATATATATAATGCTTGCATTGTTAAAATATGTAAATTTTTGTAGTTTAAAAATGGAGAGCCAGTCTGTGCTGTTACCCCACATAAGTATGCCATATATCATCACACTCTGAAATAATCCCATGTATGCAGTTCTGCCCATTTCTGTATTGGCATATGCCATTATTTTTCTTAGTAAAAAGTTAATACTTGATAGCTTAGAAGAAAGGGAAGTTATATGTTGTTACGTTACAAAATAAACACACAATAGAAGAGATGACAACTTCCTATACTTTGGGTCCTATCGAGCCTGGCATTCTTGCCAACTTGAGTAAGCACACGGTTGTGGGGCACTTAGCAATGAAACACCAGGTTATACAGTCTCAAAATATATTTTTGGAAAATAGTGTAAAACAATAAATGTAAATTTTAACAAATAAAATAGTTTTTTTTTTTAAACTAACATTTTAGGGGTCTTTCCTCTTGTTTTTATGTTTAATTTCAATGATGGAAAGTTCTTTTATCAAAGATGAAAAAGTTGAAATGGTTTTCATATTAAAAAAATGAAGTTGAAGCTTGTTTTGATAAGTTTTGATAAAATTTTATGAGTTTTTTTTTTGAAGGTTTTTAAAGAGAAAATGTTTGGACAGGGAAATATTTCTTATCTGTTTCCACATAGCTAGCCGATGACAGGGCTAAACATCCCTGGAACAGGTACACAGGACTCATGACTGGACTAGGCATCTCAGGCCAGGGTAACGCAGCACTTAGGACGGAAAGTCGAATGTATGGTGTTGAGAGTCGGCACTAGGACCACCCATGGCTGTGCACCGGAACCAAGCACCCTCAAATCATCCTGAGGGCGACATTCCGCATGGCAGGTAACCTAATACCTCCCAGGGAGTTGACGTGAGGCCTCCTCAATCATCGATCGGCTGATAAGCCACGGTCTAGCCGGCCATTGTCCGTATCCTATACGGTCAAAAAGAAATCCTCGAAAATCGCCACCTCAAACGCCAAACACAGGCAACGGGCACTTCCACGAAGACTTTCTTCTTTTTATGGGACCTCTGCGGATTCCGTCTACGACGATTTCAGGTTGCAAAGGCCGCCATGGGCACGACTTTACATTTGCAATTTTTTTTAATGGTATTTTTCTTTAAGAGCAAGCCAGTAATTTTAAAAATTAATGGAAATTTTTTTTTGGGGTGAATTTCAATTTTTTTCCTATGCCGAGTGGGGTAGTTTAAAAAAAAAAAAAAAAAAATTTCTTACAGAACAACGTAATATATAAATTCAAAGTTTGTTTTTTTCCTCACCGAGTGAAGTATATTAAAGACATTTTTTTTTTCTCTGACCGATTAAAGTAAATTCAAGAATTATTTTTTTTCTTACCTAGTGAAGTAAATTAATTTTTTTTCCTTACTGAGCAAAATAAATCCCAAAAATAATTTTTTACCGAGTAAAGCCAATTCAAAAATGTTTTCTCACTGAGCAAAATAAATTCAAAAATAATTTTTTTCAAATCATAGCCCAACCAATTTTTTTTCTTCTCGCAAAGCATAGTAAATTGATTTTTTTTTTCAGGAAAAGAATGTTTTTTAAAAACAAAATTTTTTTTTGTTCACAAACCATAGTAAATCAAATCAGAATTTTTCTAAAAAGTATTTTTTTCAAAGCAAAGTAAATAAATGTTTTTCTTTCTCAAAGCATAATGAAACGAAATATTTTTTTTTAAAGCAAAGAAAATCCCAAACTTTTGTTTTTTTCAATGTTTATTAAATTGAAATATTTTTTAAAGCATCATCTATCAGATATATTTTGTTGTTAAATCAGAAATATATATTTTTTTCAAAGCATGGTAAATCCAAAGAAAGTCTTAATAGTAAATCAAAAATATATTTTTAAAAATTTTTATTCCTTGCTTGTTTCCACAATAATTTCTCTCTTATATAAGGGTGTTGATGTGTCAAAGTCTTCGAAGTCTAGGTCGGCTAGATATATATCCGGAAAAGAATTCGTAAACGAATTAGTGTTTAAGTGTATTGTTAGTTTAAGTTAGTTGTTTGTCATTTTCTTTACAAGCGGCAATTATTTTTTTAAGCAGCGTTTACCCCGAGACTAGTTTCTGGTAGTTTTTTGCTGTCACAGTAAACAGTGACTAAATTGAGTCCCCTTTTCTCTGTGTTTTTCTTATTTTAAATTATTTTTGCGCCTCTTACAAAAACAAGTGTTTTTTTTGGCAAGTTTTTTTTGTCACTTTTTCCCTGAACCGAAACCGTTACACTTCATAGCCTGACCTTTTTGAGGTTGAAAGACAGGATATTTGTTTGATTTGGTGTTAGTGCGTTGGTGCTTCAGGAAAATATGGAGGTGAATCGTTTACTTAGTGATGAGATCACATACGAGCTGGAAAGCCGAGGAGTGGAAATCAAAAACTTTGCAGCTCGGGACAAAAGGGCACAGCTGAGGGCTGTTTTTGCTGAAGAAAGGTCTGGAAACACCAGAGCTCATGTTTGTTTTGATCCTATTCGAGAGTTAGCTATTTGTCGAGCAAAGTTGGATGAGCTTGGTGAGAGTATACAGGAATTTGACAAAAACAACAGAGATAATGAATTTAAGAGAATTCACACAAGATTATTTCATGTTAGGGGAAGGATAAATTTAATTCACCCAGATACCGAAGAGGAAGCGAGACGAAAAGATAGTTTGAGGGACTTGTGTTGTGGATTGTTGAGAGCATTGGAAGGCGTTTACAACATAGCAACCTTGGGCCTAGCTGGTAGTGCACAGGACTTTTTGGGGGATCTGCTTGAAAATCTTTTTGAGGAATCTTCCGGGATACCAACAGAAGAGCATCCTTCACATTCTGAAGTTGTCAGTCATCCAGCTACCACAGCTTCTATTTTGTATGTTGTATTTTGTAATGTAACACTGGCTGCCCACGTGGTTCTCTGTTCTTTGGAGTAAGTGTACTTTTCTTTTTTTGGTTTTTTAAAAAAAAAAAAGTTTTTGGTTGTTGGGTTGCCTTGGCAATGAAATACCATGGTACTTTGGCTTCAAGAAAGAAGATAGGTTGCAGTAGAGTACTACAAGGCTGTATAGAGGTAGGTTCTTTCCTGTTGTACTCCTAAGCGAGTGGTTTTATAGCGTTCTCTTTTTTTCTTTTGCTTTGAGAAAGCGAAGGGGGGGTTTACATTTGCAATTTTTTTTAATGGTATTTTTCTTTAAGAGCAAGCCAGTAATTTTAAAAATTAATGGAAATTTTTTTTTGGGGTGAATTTCAATTTTTTTCCTATGCCGAGTGGGGTAGTTTAAAAAAAAAAAAAAAAAAAATTTCTTACAGAACAACGTAATATATAAATTCAAAGTTTGTTTTTTTCCTCACCGAGTGAAGTATATTAAAGACATTTTTTTTTTTTCTCTGACCGATTAAAGTAAATTCAAGAATTATTTTTTTTCTTACCTAGTGAAGTAAATTAATTTTTTTTCCTTACTGAGCAAAATAAATCCCAAAAATAATTTTTTACCGAGTAAAGCAAATTCAAAAATGTTTTCTCACTGAGCAAAATAAATTCAAAAATAATTTTTTTCAAATCATAGCCCAACCAATTTTTTTTCTTCTCGCAAAGCATAGTAAATTGATTTTTTTTTTCAGGAAAAGAATGTTTTTTAAAAACAAAATTTTTTTTTGTTCACAAACCATAGTAAATCAAATCAGAATTTTTCTAAAAAGTATTTTTTTCAAAGCAAAGTAAATAAATGTTTTTCTTTCTCAAAGCATAATGAAACGAAATATTTTTTTTTAAAGCAAAGAAAATCCCAAACTTTTGTTTTTTTCAATGTTTATTAAATTGAAATATTTTTTAAAGCATCATCTATCAGATATATTTTGTTGTTAAATCAGAAATATATATTTTTTTCAAAGCATGGTAAATCCAAAGAAAGTCTTAATAGTAAATCAAAAATATATTTTTAAAAATTTTTATTCCTTGCTTGTTTCCACAATAATTTCTCTCTTATATAAGGGTGTTGATGTGTCAAAGTCTTCGAAGTCTAGGTCGGCTAGATATATATCCGGAAAAGAATTCGTAAACGAATTAGTGTTTAAGTGTATTGTTAGTTTAAGTTAGTTGTTTGTCATTTTCTTTACAAGCGGCAATTATTTTTTTAAGCAGCGTTTACCCCGAGACTAGTTTCTGGTAGTTTTTTGCTGTCACAGTAAACAGTGACTAAATTGAGTCCCCTTTTCTCTGTGTTTTTCTTATTTTAAATTATTTTTGCGCCTCTTACAAAAACAAGTGTTTTTTTTGGCAAGTTTTTTTTGTCACTTTTTCCCTGAACCGAAACCGTTACACTTCATAGCCTGACCTTTTTGAGGTTGAAAGACAGGATATTTGTTTGATTTGGTGTTAGTGCGTTGGTGCTTCAGGAAAATATGGAGGTGAATCGTTTACTTAGTGATGAGATCACATACGAGCTGGAAAGCCGAGGAGTGGAAATCAAAAACTTTGCAGCTCGGGACAAAAGGGCACAGCTGAGGGCTGTTTTTGCTGAAGAAAGGTCTGGAAACACCAGAGCTCATGTTTGTTTTGATCCTATTCGAGAGTTAGCTATTTGTCGAGCAAAGTTGGATGAGCTTGGTGAGATTATACAGGAATTTGACAAAAACAACAGAGATAATGAATTTAAGAGAATTCACACAAGATTATTTCATGTTCGGGGAAGGATAAATTTAATTCACCCAGATACCGAAGAGGAAGCGAGACGAAAAGATAGTTTGAGGGACTTGTGTTGTGGATTGTTGAGAGCATTGGAAGGCGTTTACAACATAGCAACCTTGGGCCTAGCTGGTAGTGCACAGGACTTTTTGGGTGATCTGCTTGAAAATCTTTCCGAGGAATCTTCCGGGATACCAACATTCTGAAGTTGTCAGTCATCCAGCTACCACAGCTTCTGATGAACCAATGATAGACCTTGGAGTCGGTTTACAGACTGAAGCACAGCTACAGTTAACTAACAGCAACTCAGCTTCACAGCCATACCACCAAAATACCGGTTTTTCACACTCAGCTACTGCTGGTAACTCAGCTATACCACCAAGCAACCCAAATAATGGTTCTTGCCACTCAGCTACAGCTACCAACAACTCAGCTACCCAATCAAATGTACCAAGAACGAACTTTTTGAGCTTAGCTAACCATAATAACCCAGATACTCAACACAGCTACTCAGCTACAGCTACCAACAACTCAGCTACACAACAAAATCAGCTAATTAATGGTTCTTTACACCCAAATACTCAATCCAGCTACTCAGCTACAGCTATAAACAACTCAGCTACACAAGAAAATATACCAAGAACGAACTTTTTGAGCTTAGCTAACCATAATAACCCAGATACTCAACACAGCTACTCAGCTACAGCTACCAACAACTCAGCTACACAACAAAATCAGCTAATTAATGGTTCTTTACACCCAAATACTCAATCCAGCTACTCAGCTACAGCTACAAACAACTCAGCTACACAAGAAAATATACCAAGAACTGATTTTTTAAGCTTAGATATCCATAATAACGCAGCTACTCAGCACAGCTACTCAGCTACAGCTACCAACAACTCAGCTACACAACAAAATCAACCAATTAATGGTTTTTCACAATCATATAGTCAACATAGCTACTCAGCTACAGCTACAACAAACGCAGCTACAGCTACCAACAACTCAGCTGCACGACAAAACCATCAAATTATTGTTTCTTCACGCCCAGCTATTAGAAACAACTCAGCTACACAGTCAGCTACTCACCCACAAGCTTTGCAGGGATCAGCTTCACCCGCTGAAAGTGAGCGATCTCATAACAACACCAACCCTTTTCTTTGTGATTCTCCTGAGCCCCAGAATGTTGATGAAGTCTTACCTCCAGCACAGAACAGGAATATTGAGTTTGGTAATTTTAATGAGCAACCAAGGAATATTCCGGAAATCTCACAGCCTCTACCCAGTGCTGGTTATTCTCAAAGGTTTCAATTTCAAGATCCTTTTCGAGCAGTTGAAATTCCTCGTGACCCCTATAGGCCCCTTCAACCAAATCCATCTGTGGAGCGTAGACGAGTTAGTTTTCAGTACCCTCCTGATTATAGTGCTGCCCCTGCATCTGATTATAGATTTTATCCTGCTGGTCCTGCTGTTTCTTCGATGAGACCTGAGTGTTTTTCTCAACCCCATGTTTCAGACTTTTCACCAATCAGTCGTCCTTCAGTTTTGGAGTCTCGTGGTCCATTGATCGAAACCCTATCCACTGAAAGAGCTAGGTTCAGTACGGAACCTCATCATTATTCCCACTCTTTACCACAGAGGCATACCGAAGAAATACCTCACCGAAAAGAATACCAGCCAGTCCCTGATTTTTTGCAACACCGAAGGACAGGGCCACCTCAAGTTCCTTTGGCTAACTCTAACTTGTCCCATGTTTTGATGAACCCAACGGTATCTCAACTTAACAGCTTTGAGAAGTGGAACCTTTGCTATGATGGACATTCAAGCCTAAACTCATTTTTGGATAGTCTGGAAGATAAATGTCTTTCCAGAAATATTTCCAAGGAGCAACTGATAGCTTCAAGAGCTATGGGAGAATTTCTGAAAGGAGATGCAATGGATTGGTATAGGGTCCGAAGAGACACATTTCGTGACTGGAACGATTTTGAAGCTCAGTTGAGGAGAACATTTCTTCCTCATGATCATGAGGCAGCCTTGCGAAGGGAAATCCCTAAACGTACTCAAGGTTCAGATGAACGCTTTGGTCTGTATGTAACCCGCATGCAAAGTTTGTTTCGTCAACTTAGACCACTGTTACCTATGAGTGAGCAAGTGGCCCTGATCAGAAGGAACATGTTACCTCCTTTACAACGAGCCCTTGTATTGCAAAATATTGAGAGCATTGACCACCTCATCGAATTAGGAAGTGAAGTAGAAGAGACCATGTACCGAACAGAAAAATTTGCTCCACCACCTACCTCCACGAATTTTCCCGAACCTAACTTAGCTTATAAGCGCACCTCCCAACGAAGCACTGTGCACACTGTTGACACACCGTCACGTAACCAATCCAGGGAAATAGTCTGTTGGCATTGCAGAGCTAAAGGTCATACTAGAGTGAACTGTCCTGAGAAAAAACTGAAATGTTACCGATGTTCCAAGGAGGGTTTTACTACCAGGAACTGTCCAAACTGTTCGAATTCGGGAAACGCCGAACAGGGTCATTAGACCATCGTCTAGTGACCCAATATCAAACTCCCACGGCGGAACAGACTTTTCTCTCTTATGCGTTGTCGCATGCTGCTGGAGACAGGCGGCCGTCCTTGAATGTTGACGTTTTAGGTCAGTCTATTTTGGCTCTTTTGGATTCCGGTGCGAGTTCCACGATTGCTGGGGAGTCTGGATGGAGAACTTTCCAGGAACTAGGATTAAAGTTGGATAGGAGTCGTCGGTCCAAATGTGTTGTAGCCAATGGACAGACAGCAAATATTGAGGGAACTGTTGACGTTCCATTTTTACTTATGGGTCGTATCCGTGTTTTACCTGTGATGGTAGTCCCTGATTTCCCGCACCCCTTGATCCTGGGTGTCGATTTTATTATTTCTATGGATATTCTTCCTGATTTGAGACGCAACCAGTGGAGTTTCGGTAATAGTGCAGTTGATTGCGAGGCTATTAGTAAACAACAGTTTTTCGAAGATTTTTTAGATCAGGTCAAGTGTTCTTCAGCTACTGTAGTGAAGACGGAAGAGGTTGGTTCCCTATCAGTCCTTACACCTGAACAACAAGTTCAGTTAGATACCCTGTTAAAAGAAAAGTTTGCAGGAATGAAAGATGGCTTGGGGTTTACCTCAGTGTATGAGCATGAGATACTCCTGGAACCAGGTACCAAACCCATCAAACAGAGGTATTATCCTGTATCACCTTTGAAGCAGAAGCTAATTGATGAGGAACTCGACAAAATGCTAGAGTTGGATGTCATCGAAAAGTCCAAAAGTGCTTGGTCATCACCGGTCTTACTGGTTCCCAAGTCGGACGGCAAGTTTAGGTTTTGCGTAGACTATAGGGCTTTAAATAAAGCCACAACAAAGGACGCTTACCCGATCCCGTACATCTCCGCCATCTTGGATCGACTGCGCGAGGCAAAATATATAAGTTCCATGGACATACGCTCTGCATATTGGCAGGTAAGTGTCAAAGAATCGTGTAGAGAACTTACAGCTTTCACAGTGCCAGGCAGAGGCCTGTTTCAATTTAAAAGGATGCCATTTGGTCTGACAAATGCGCCTGCTTGTTGGCAGAGACTGATTGACACCGTTATTGGCGTAGATCTCCAACCCTACGTGTTCCAATATTTGGATGACGTCATAATCATTGCTCCATCGTTTTCGACACATCTTCGTATTGTGGGACTTGTCTTGGACCGGTTGCTGGCTGCAGGACTTACTGTGAGTCCCGAAAAGTGCAAATTTTGCCGTCCCAGTCTTAAATTTCTTGGTTTTACGGTTACTGCTAAGGGCCTTCAATGCTCCCTTGACTCGTCTTACGATGAAAAACGTGGCTTTTCGTTGGACTCCGGAGTGTGAAATCGCTTTTTGCAAGCTTAAGACTGCTTTGGTCTCAGCCCCCATTCTTACATGTCCTGACTTCACAAAGCCATTTACTTTACAAACGGATGCATCCGCATTTGGCATAGGAGCTGTATTAACGCAACAGTTCGACGAAGGCGAAAAGGTGATTTGTTACATATCTAGGTCATTGACAAAACAGGAAAAACAATTTTCGACTACAGAACGTGAGTGTCTAGCTGTTGTATGGGCTACGGAGAAACTCAAACCCTATTTGGAACTTACCAACTTTACGGTCATAACCGACCATAGCTCTTTGGTGTGGCTACACAATCTGAAAGACCCTTCAGGCAGATTGGCGCGTTGGGCATTAAGGCTACAATCATTTAATTACCAGATTATTCATCGAAAAGGTCGTGACCATGTCGTGCCAGATTTTCTTTCTAGGTCAGTCCCTAATGTAGACAGCGTTACCATAGAAAACCAAAAATATGACTTTTCTGATACTAAAGATGCGTGGTATTTAAGGATGAAAAACCTAGTAAACACCTCTCCATTAAAGTATTCTCAGTGGCGTATAGAAAACAAGATATTATACAAATATGTTAAATGTGCCATTCCTGAATTAGCCCAAGGATCTGATTACTGGAAAATTGTCATTCCGAAAGACTATAGATCGAAGATTTTAACAGAGAGTCATGACGATGTCCGCTCTGGTCATTTCGGCATTTTTAAAACGTACAATAGACTGAAAACTAGGTATTACTGGCCCAAGATGCGTTGCGATGTAACCCGCTATGTTAACCGCTGTCAGACTTGTGCGAAGTTTAAAGTTGAGCAGAAAGCGCCAGCAGGTCACATGGGACGCGCTCCAGAACCTACTCAACCATGGCAAGTAATAAGTCTTGATTTTGTCGGTCCACTTCCTCGAAGTTCGAAACAGGGGAATACCCACTTGTTGGTTATAAGCGATTATTTCAGCAAGTACGTAGCAGTTTTTCCTGGTCGTGCTGCTACTGCGAATTTTATTTGTAAGCACTTAGAGAATGATATTATTCTAACCTTCGGAGTTCCGCAATATGTAATATGCGATAACGGCAGCCAGATGAAAAGTAAAGAACTCCAGAGTCTCGCAGAAAAGTATAACTTCAAGCTCTCCTACACAGCTGTTTATAATCCACAGGCTGACCCGTGCGAACGAGCAAACCGAGTGGTCAAAACTATGATTTCGACTTATGTAGGAGATAACCATCGTCGTTGGGACGCTAATTTGCCAGCGCTCGCGTGTGCGATTCGAACTTCAAAAAGTGAAGCTACTGGGTTTTCGCCATATTATATTAACTTTGGTCGAGAGTATGTGTCCGACGGTCGAGAGTATTCTTATGCCATAAAGAAGGATCCTAAACCTGTCATAGAGAAGAGGCTAGATGGCTTCAAAAAGCTTTACCAAGCTGTCATGGTAAATATGAAAAAGTCTTCAGATCGTAATCGTGGTCGTTACAATTTGAGACGTCGGGAAGTGTCATTTATACCGGGAGATCTCGTATGGAGGAAAAATAAAGTTCAATCGGACGCCCTGAATTTCGTTAACGCCAAGTTGTGCCCTAAGTATGTTGGACCGTTTCGTGTCCGGAAGAAGCTAGGTACTGTGACGTATCGGCTTGAGGATTTGGATGGGAAGTTGTGCGTTGGAAACTGGCACGTCCAGGACTTGAAACCGGTGGTCGTTGCAGAAGGCGACGACGATAGTCTTAATTTGTAGCGACAGATACGTATATACAAAAAAGTTCATTTCTTTTCTTTTTCTATACTTCATAATTTTTTTTCTGGTGGTAACTGGCCTGGATTTTACATCTTTTTCAGGCAGTTGCTGAATCGGGTTAGTGGTGGGTTTCTCTGTATTTGGCGCTAGAACTTGGCAGATTTCCGATTCCAAGGCTCTAGTTAGCTCCATTAAGACTGAACATCAAATGTCTTCTTAAGCTTCTTCCTTCTTGTCTTTTTTGACTTGCGCGTTTGACAGGATCTATAGAGACTCTATGGGGGACAACAAATACGCATATGTTGTTCAAAGTCCTGTCGAAGAAGTTTGAGTTTTCTTTCTTCGGTGGATAGTATCCACGACCTTTTTTTCCCTTTTTGTGTGTATTTTGGTATGCCAGGTTGACTTCCGGGCGGTGGCCGAGGGCTGGTCTTCCTTGGGTGCGGGGACGTGGTCCTTTAGACTGTGGTGAGGGCTATTGAACGAGACAGGTGCTGCCCTAGCACCTTGTGCAATTTTAGCCTGCTGGGTCGAACTACCATCGCAGTGTGCCTAATGATGTAGGTTCCGTTAGGTATACTGACGTCTCGGCAGCACCATCACAGTCTGGAGGATTGCTTTCCGGCGTTCTGGGTTGGTCGGTGCTTTGTCACTCTGGGGAGTCTTCAAGGTATATTGGGGGGGTTCATTTTCCTATTATTTCTTTTTCGGCCTTTCGGTACGGGTCCCTGTCTATTGGGTGCTGCTCGGTTTCACCGTCACCGCTTTTGCTTGCCTCCTGATGGTGTGTCAGGATGGATGGGCATCTGACGTGGCCTTATGCGGCGGAGATTCGCATTTGGGGGGTTCGGGCTCTTCGATTGGTAGCTGAGGCGGGCCAATCAACTATGGGGAGTCCGGGCTACTGGTGTTGGGTTCAGCCTGGCGGTGGGAGATGAGCAGCAGTAATGGATTTGGGATAACCTGTCAAAATTATATTATTTTGGGTTTTATTAGTGGTAGCTATTCATTATAGCTCCACTAGGTAGTGTCGCCTGCAACAAGGGGTTGCACGCGATACTGCTGCGTTACTTAGCATGTAAGTTTCAGTAGTGGTTAAAATTTTAGCTACTTTTTCTTTTCCTCTTCAAGGTTTCAAAGGTTTTACTACGTTTTTTCCTCTTCAAGGTTTCACAGTTTTGAAGGTATTGGTTAAAATACTTTCCTTGCGGGCAGTAAGGTACAGGTGTTGTCGAGGCCGCACAGTTGTCGATTCGCTTCTTGTTTTTTGGTGGGATGCACATGGTATTGGGATCAATCCAGCGGTGAGGGATAGGTCACAGTAATGGATTTGGAATGACTTGTCAAAACGATACCCGAAGTTTAATTCAAAGTTAATCGGTGTTCACCTCTGACGGAGGAAAGGGGGAGTGTAACGGTTCAATATTTCCCTAACAATATCCCTTAGAAAAAAAATAATTCTTCAAAACACCCTTCTAATACCCTGGCAAAATCTTTAAGTCAATCATCTTTACTATATGTCTGAGCATTTTGTTTATTCTATATCCTACTATTTTATGGCGAATGCGCTGGAAAAACAATATTTACTGTTGGACTGAGGTTGAATTATACTAGAATTATGATTATTTTATGTGGAGGCATTTTACTCTGTTTAACTTTTTTTTCAAAACAAAGCAAACCTCAATATTTCAAATAAAACACCATTGAACCCTTTCTAATAAACCAATAAATTTAATTACAGTGGCAAATCATGTGTTTTCCAAAAATAACATTACAACATCCATCTTTCTTTTATATTAACTAATGATATACAGTCTACAGTTCAATGAAACTTCGTATTTTTCTTGTATAATTTAACCAGTCCAAGAAAGGTTGCTCTGGCTCTGCAGTAACCTGAAACAAGGAAAAAATAACATAATTTTACATAACTTAACACCAAAACGGTCTTTCTAGCGTATAGTTTAAACCGCCAACTTACTAGATTAGTAAGCCTTTGTTTTTTTTATTGATTATATCAAATTCTCCTTCCGTCAACTACTTAACACCCGAAAATAAAGTAGATAATAAAGGTTAGTTTTATAAACCGTGTCAAACAAAGAGAGACTTAGCGGTCTTATACTTACTAGAAACTAGTGTCGGTTCATTTGTTGAGTGGTAGATTCTTGTCACTAGTGATGTGTCGGTGGTTGGCAGTTTCGGTTACTGATCGGTCCCCAATTTGCACATGTCAGGCTTTGGGGGGTCCAATAAGTCCTAAAAATAACAGGACCAAGGTTGTCACCAATCATATGGTATTGATATTACAAAATTACTCTACCTTTGTCGTCAGTTGACACAACACTCACCTGTTGGTTTTATTTTGGTTTCAAGTATGCGTGAATTACTTAAAGGGCATTGCCCAACCTCGTACAGCCTAGCCATGTCAAGTGTGGACCGTCTTGCTTGTCTCTGTGTGCATTGTTGGTCTGTAGGGTCCATATTTCCTGTGGTTTATACGATAGGCTGTGCAGACTTTAACAGGTTAAATTTTGATAGATATTCAGTTTATTTATTCAAACGAGGCGATCATCTGTCCTCATACGACTCGAGACTGGCCTAAAAGTATAAGAAATTCGAAATAAAGGAGGTTTATAGTCGTTCTAAAGAGGTAAACAAACAGTAAAGGGGAGAGAGATATTTGTCAAGGATCCGTATGTTACCTACACGGAAGGAAACTGTGACTCACCTGGATTATTTAGGAAGGCTTGGAGTGCCGGAAAGTGGTCTTTTTCTTGGCGAAAATCCGTGTTTTTCTTTAGGCATTTTATGGTTTTTCAAAATTAAATTCGACCGCCAGCTGACTGTGACGTTTGGGACGACGTTGCCAGATTGTCATAGGCGAAATCCTGGGAGTATACAGTGACTAACTTCACGTCACATAACTGTGATTTAAAGTTGCACATTACGTTACTGCTGAGTCGTTTTCGAGAAAACCAAGTGTCTACACTTATTGTTTATTGGTACTCCCAAAAAGATAAAGTCCATTTCTTGCTCACTACTGCAACCAATGCCTTGTTGTTAACTTCTGTTCGTCACGTGATCTCTTCCTATCCCGCTGATACAGAAGGGAATCTGACAACACCGCTTCGTTGTCTTTGTCTGTCTTAGGTTGATGAATAGAGACTTCCGACTTGAACCTGTCGCATTCGAAAAGTAGAATTTGGACCCCAGCCCCTGTCGATTTTTGCCCATATCAGAAAGATCGCCCAATTGTAATGCGTTTTCAGCAGCATCACCTAATATGGTAATCAGGATAAGCGATTTTCGACTGTAGTTTTCGCGCCTCTGAGGTTTTTGACCAATCGTTTACCCGCAGGAAGCTTCTTTTTAGTGTCTGAGATTTTCTGGAGGGAAGGAAACACTTCTTTTCCGGCACCGTTTTGAGTGCCACGTTTAATTTTTCTTTTCCAAGAATACCGAAAAGAAGTCGTGCCCATGGCGACCTTTGCAACCTGAAATCGTCGTAGACGGAATCCGCAGAGGTCCCATAAAAAGAAGAAAGTCTTCGTGGAAGTGCCCGTTGCCTGTGTTTGGCGTTTGAGGTGGTGATTTTCGAGGATTTCTTTTTGACCGTATAGGATACGGATAATGGCCGGCTAGACCGTGGCTTATCAGCCGATCGATGATTGAGAAGACCTCAACTCCCTGGGAGGTATTAGGTTACCTGCCATGCGGAATGTCGCCCTCAGGATGATTTGAGGGTGCTTGGTTCCGGTGCACAGCCATGGGTGGTCCTAGTGCCGACTCTCAACACCATACATTCGACTTTCCGTCCTAAGTGCTGCGTTACCCTGGCCTGAGATGCCTAGTCCAGTCATGAGTCCTGTGTACCTGTTCCAGGGATGTTTAGCCCTGTCATCGGCTAGCTATGTGGAAACAGATAAGAAATATTTCCCTGTCCAAACATTTTCTCTTTAAAAACCTTCAAAAAAAAAACTCATAAAATTTTATCAAAACTTATCAAAACAAGCTTCAACTTCATTTTTTTAATATGAAAACCATTTCAACTTTTTCATCTTTGATAAAAGAACTTTCCATCATTGAAATTAAACATAAAAACAAGAGGAAAGACCCCTAAAATGTTAGTTTAAAAAAAAAACTATTTTATTTGTTAAAATTTACATTTATTGTTTTACACTATTTTCCAAAAATATATTTTGAGACTGTATAACCTGGTGTTTCATTGCTAAGTGCCCCACAACCGTGTGCTTACTCAAGTTGGCAAGAATGCCAGGCTCGATAGGACCCAAAGTATAGGAAGTTGTCATCTCTTCTATTGTGTGTTTATTTTGTAACGCAGCACTTAGGACGGAAAGTCGAATGTATGGTGTTGAGAGTCGGCACTAGGACCACCCATGGCTGTGCACCGGAACCAAGCACCCTCAAATCATCCTGAGGGCGACATTCCGCATGGCAGGTAACCTAATACCTCCCAGGGAGTTGACGTGAGGTCTTCTCAATCATCGATCGGCTGATAAGCCACGGTCTAGCCGGCCATTATCCGTATCCTATACGGTCAAAAAGAAATCCTCGAAAATCACCACCTCAAACGCCAAACACAGGCAACGGGCACTTCCACGAAGACTTTCTTCTTTTTATGGGACCTCTGCGGATTCCGTCTACGACGATTTCAGGTTGCAAAGGTCGCCATGGGCACGACTTCTTTTCGGTATTCTTGGAAAAGAAAAATTAAACGTGGCACTCAAAACGGTGCCGGAAAAGAAGTGTTTCCTTCCCTCCAGAAAATCTCAGACACTAAAAAGAAGCTTCCTGCGGGTAAACGATTGGTCAAAAACCTCAGAGGCGCGAAAACTACAGTCGAAAATCGCTTATCCTGATTACCATATTAGGTGATGCTGCTGAAAACGCATTACAATTGGGCGATCTTTCTGATATGGGCAAAAATCGACAGGGGCTGGGGTCCAAATTCTACTTTTCGAATGCGACAGGTTCAAGTCGGAAGTCTCTATTCATCAACCTAAGACAGACAAAGACAACGAAGCGGTGTTGTCAGATTCCCTTCTGTATCAGCGGGATAGGAAGAGATCACGTGACGAACAGAAGTTAACAACAAGGCATTGGTTGCAGTAGTGAGCAAGAAATGGACTTTATCTTTTTGGGAGTACCAATAAACAATAAGTGTAGACACTTGGTTTTCTCGAAAACGACTCAGCAGTAACGTAATGTGCAACTTTAAATCACAGTTATGTGACGTGAAGTTAGTCACTGTATACTCCCAGGATTTCGCCTATGACAATCTGGCAACGTCGTCCCAAACGTCACAGTCAGCTGGCGGTGGAATTTAATTTTGAAAAACCATAAAATGCCTAAAGAAAAACACGGATTTTCGCCAAGAAAAAGACCACTTTCCGGCACTCCAAGCCTTCCTAAATAATCCAGGTGAGTCACAGTTTCCTTCCGTGTAGGTAACATACGGATCCTTGACAAATATCTCTCTCCCCTTTACTGTTTGTTTACCTCTTTAGAACGACTATAAACCTCCTTTATTTCGAATTTCTTATACTTTTAGGCCAGTCTCGAGTCGTATGAGGACAGATGATCGCCTCGTTTGAATAAATAAACTGAATATCTATCAAAATTTAACCTGTTAAAGTCTGCACAGCCTATCGTATAAACCACAGGAAATATGGACCCTACAGACCAACAATGCACACAGAGACAAGCAAGACGGTCCACACTTGACATGGCTAGGCTGTACGAGGTTGGGCAATGCCCTTTAAGGAATTCACGCATACTTGAAACCAAAATAAAACCAACAGGTGAGTGTTGTGTCAACTGACGACAAAGGTAGAGTAATTTTGTAATATCAATACCATATGATTGGTGACAACCTTGGTCCTGTTATTTTTAGGACTTATTGGACCCCCCAAAGCCTGACATGTGCAAATTGGGGACCGATCAGTAACCGAAACTGCCAACCACCGACACATCACTAGTGACAAGAATCTACCACTCAACAAATGAACCGACACTAGTTTCTAGTAAGTATAAGACCGCTAAGTCTCTCTTTGTTTGACACGGTTTATAAAACTAACCTTTATTATCTACTTTATTTTCGGGTGTTAAGTAGTTGACGGAAGGAGAATTTGATATAATCAATAAAAAAAACAAAGGCTTACTAATCTAGTAAGTTGGCGGTTTAAACTATGCGCTAGAAAGACCGTTTTGGTGTTAAGTTATGTAAAATTATGTTATTTTTTCCTTGTTTCAGGTTACTGCAGAGCCAGAGCAACCTTTCTTGGACTGGTTAAATTATATAAGAAAAATACGAAGTTTCATTGAACTGTAGACTGTATATCATTAGTTAATATAAAAGAAAGATGGATGTTGTAATGTTATTTTTGGAAAACACATGATTTGCCACTGTAATTAAATTTATTGGTTTATTAGAAAGGGTTCAATGGTGTTTTATTTGAAATATTGAGGTTTGCTTTGTTTTGAAAAAAAAGTTAAACAGAGTAAAATGCCTCCACATAAAATAATCATAATTCTAGTATAATTCAACCTCAGTCCAACAGTAAATATTGTTTTTCCAGCGCATTCGCCATAAAATAGTAGGATATAGAATAAACAAAATGCTCAGACATATAGTAAAGATGATTGACTTAAAGATTTTGCCAGGGTATTAGAAGGGTGTTTTGAAGAATTATTTTTTTTCTAAGGGATATTGTTAGGGAAATATTGAACCGTTACAATGTGATTGGAATGTAAGTTTATTATCTATTATAATACCAAGGAACTTTGTTTCTGAGGTTAATGTTTCTTGCTCGTAATATTTTTTTTAAAGATAACTTTATATTGACTGTTTTGTCTCTATTGAGTGATAGGTGATTTGACTGAAACCAGAGCGCGACTGTGGAACTTGATTTGGTTTGAATGATATCTGCTATTAGTTCATTGGGGGATGTGTTATAGTAAGTTTTATCATCAGCAAATATTGACACCTGAGGTCACAGGGAGTATTTTAGATTGTACCTCATTGTATTCCACCAGTTGACTTCTAGAGGAGAGATATGATTTTAGAAAGTCATGCGCTTTACCCCTGGCGCCATATAGTTGCATTTTTTCTAAAAGTGTCTTGTGACAGACACAATCAAAGGCCTTCGATAGGTCACAAAAGGTTGCTGAGACCACCTCACCAGCCTCAAAGGCCTCCAATATGTCTGCCACAAGTTCCATAATTGCTTGTTTTGTGGATCTCCCTTGTCTGAACCATCTATCTAGGTAGCTATGATCAAATAAAAACAATTGCCATGATAAACGAGCCCAAGTGTCAAAAGTGGCGTCTTCGTCAAGATATGATAAAATGTTATATTGAAAGTAACGAAAATCGACAGACGGCGTTAAATCTATATTTCCAGAGATATCCGGAAAGAAGGCAACCTAGCTCAAAATTATTTTTGAAGTTAAAACAACATCTACAAGAATATGCATCCTTTACAAAACCGCGTCCTAGGCCATATAGAAGTCTAGCCAGAGATAGAGAGTTGGAAGAACTAATGGTTCTAGGAGAAATAGAAATTAACCCGAATACTTCCACCAGGGCTATGAAGGAAACACTGGAATCCACGCAGCAATGCTGTTTATCGAAAATTTGCCACTTCAGCAAAATAATGAGCTATACTTTCAACATGACGGTGCACCTCCTTACAATGCACGAGACATTACTAATTTGCTAAATATTGTGTTTGCCGAAAACTGAATCGGAAATAAAGGTCCTATATATTGGCCCCCCAGGTCTCCAGACCTGACCCCTTGCGACTTCTTTTTGTGGGGGAGAGTCAAAGACCTTGTATTTCGAAATCGCCCAACTACTAGAAGGGAATTGGAAGAGGCACTTCGTACTGCATTGAGGCAGCTTTGTGTGGTAGAACTTCTTAATGCAGAAAATAGCGTCAAGAGAAGATGTAGGATATGTTTACAAGAAAACGCCCGTCAATTTGAGCATTTCTTTTAGAATTAAAGAAAATTGTTAGATGTAGATTTTAGGTGTTACATAGTTTATTAAAAACTTTTAATAATTTTATTTTTGTTTATTATTTTAGGGTTGCTAATTATAGTAAACTAGAAGTTAAAGTTGGAGGTTGCTGTGTCCCCTCATGTCGTAACCAACTTGATTTTGTATGAAAAAAAAACAATAAAATTTTATATACCAATTTAGGGCGCGCACAGCGCCTACTATGGTAAATATCAAAATATGCAAATATCTTTTAAACTATTTAATAAGAATAGGTGTATGGCACATTGTTTCACAGGAAATTTTATTAGAAAACTGATTTTTTTAGAAAAATTGGGGGTATCCCATTTAGAGAAATATAACTTTGTGTGATATCTCGGGAACTAAAGGCTTTAAGAGAAAATCAGTGAAACAGGTAGATTTGTCTTTAAAAGATCTTGAAAAAATGTTTTTAATGAAAATCTCTATCTTTACAAATAAAAAAGTTGTAGAATGCCTTAAAAATCGCACATTTTTGAGAATCACCCTGTAGCTCAGAAACACTTTGACATATTGCAATGCGGTTTTTAGTTTTCTACTTCTCTTGAAAATCGAGCCCGTTACATGTATATTAGTTTTGGGCTAACTATGCTGCAAAAGCCCAAAGCTATAGAGGCCCCTCGAATTTGGACCACCCTGTACACCCTTCGACCCCATATATCTGTCAATGATAACTATATCAAGAAGATAGTTATGTTTTATGGGCAGAGGGAGCATTTTCTGGTAAGCTTATATCTCTCAGACCGATGCAATTAAAAGAAGAGACCAATAGTAACTAAAGTAAGCACTAAAAAATTGCTATATGAATTTACCGAAATTTATCTTTACTTTTTGAGATCAAAAGTGTACTAACCTTGCCTTTTTAAAATTAGAGCCGCAACAGCACTGTCTACTCCACCAGAAACTCCTAAAGCCACTCGTTTTAGCATTATTTAAAAAACAGTCAAAAAACTATAAAAACGAAACTTTTAAAAAATAAAGTAGGGTTATATTTTATTTTAAATATTTCTGAGGTCCCTTTCTGCGAGCTGGATGCGTTCGCGATGACACCCCGTGCGCCCCGAGGATCACTTTTCCGTTCGTTTTGACGCCCGGGGCGAACCATTTTCAGTTCGAGATAACAAAGAGCTCGCGCTCGGAGCGTGCCCTATGTTACCCGAGCGCGTGGATGGAGAACGAAGAGAAAAATACCTTACCCTTAAAAAAAAAATTAAAACCACTAAAATTTTGGTTAATTTGGTAGTTTTTGCAAAGCGCCTGGTAGGATCTAGTAAAACTGCGAATAAAATCGATAGACTGGACTTCTTACTTATGAAATATAATTTTTTTGCTGTTTTCTAAAGTTTATAAACTCGACGCTTAACTGTTCCGACGGTGATGCATCTGTGCCCTTTCCTCTTTTACTGAGCGAAGAAGGGACGGATATGTACCAAAGTCGAACAGGCTCATTTTCTACGTCTTCCTCTACCGAAAAACATACCCACAGCAAAATGCAAAAAAAGTTTGCTAACATCCATTTCCGCTTAAATGCTTCTGCAATTCCAAGTTTCCATGCTTTTCAATCATTAAAAAACACTTTTTAATATTAAAGTGTGAAAAAAAAACACCACAGAATTTCGAAAATAGGCAGCATACATTTGTGGGTTAGAAATAAGGTCCTGTCGTCACCGTTTTGCTCGAGGCGCGTTCAATAATTTGCCCCTTTTAGGGCCAGGCACAGCCTGTGTCAAAGTCGGCGCTACGTAGGCACCATCCAGTGCGGCCGTATTTCAATAATTCTCTATTTATCTCAAGTGACTGTAGGGTAAGCAAAGCGATTTTCCATAAGACGTAATGCTAATAAAAAAAGTGGAAAGTGGAAACAGATTCAAATTAAGAAAAGTGACTATTTTATAGAGTAATCCTTTCTGAATCAGGAAGAAATGACCATTTTGCCGAAATATTGGAAATAAACTCAAAATTCATAGTTTAAAGAGACAATGTCATGTACTTTTATTTCTCTCGCACTTTGCACAGTGTGGATAGGTAAGCCTGACGATCGGGCCAGATCGGCTTGAAGAGAGACAGTTGCGCTATCTGATTTGAGAGAGATGACGTTATTTATAATTACACGAGTGCGAAAGAGATAGGTAGAGGGACATTTCCACGTTTAATTGCGAATTTTGAGTTTATTGTTAAAATATCGGCAAAATGATTGTTTTTCCTCAATTCAGGAAGGATTACTCTATAAAAAAATCAGTTTTGTTATTTTTCCATTTTGCCAAATTCTTGATTTATGTTAGAATTACGTCAATGTGCAGTGTGGTGTTTTTTGAAAATCTATATATCTGGGCGAAAACTCCTTTTCTCTAAATATGAGGACGTCCATTATAGTAAATTGTGTAAAGATGGCCTGTATATTTTTGCATATGGACGTATTTTTACGGTCTCTCTCTGTCGGGCCTCGGTATAAATAAGTAGATATTATAACAATAGGGAAAACAAGTGTTTTATTTAAAATATAATAAACATGAATACAGGAACGAAGTTCTAACACTAAGAACTCAAAGGGACTTTGCATGTTTTGTATGTATCCCTTTGGAAGACAACCATAATGATCAGGCACTTCTTCTTCCACCCGGCCAATAAATTCCAAAAAATCATCCATTATTTTCAGGATATTTTAGAAAGCAACCCACAAAATGACAAAAAACCGATTATCAAAACAAACCCAACAATATTTTTGTTTTTTTAACCTCACATTATTTGCCAAGGAAGGTCGAAGGTAGCTCTTTTGCTACCTTGATATAAGGATTCCTTCAAGGGTGCCTTTCACCACCATAAATAGCAAATTGGCCCGAAGGCCTCCTTGAAGGAACAAGGATGCCTTGAAAGACGACTATAAATTTGGCCCCTACTAGCCATCTCTCAAAAACTCATAATATATCGTTTTAAAAAAAATTGAGTAAAGGTTTACTCTAAAACTTGCCTCGCTCATAAGAACATATACAGGCTGGATTCTTTAAATGGAACGGTGCTTCTACAGGCTTAAGTGAAGAGGTTTTAAATAAAGCTAAAAGCGAATCTTTTAATGGTTTTTTACGGACTTTCTGCCTATGATAAAAAAATTCTGTGGCCCCCAACTGAAAACCCAGGCCCTACCAAGTATTTTTTTTTTAAATGAGAAGGTACCACCTGTGGCACCTTTTTGGAAAGCTTGTTAAAAAAGAAACTTATTTTTTTTGTTAATTCTTTTAGCTCCAAAATAAACTACATATTTCTCTATTTACTAAGCGAAATAAAGAAAATACACATGGACATTATTAACGGCCCATTTGGGGGCCCTCACTAAAGGCCCAAGGCCTACCAACACTTTTTCATGAGGAGGTACCACTTGTGGCACTTTTTAGGAAAGGTTTTTAAAAATGAAATTCGTTTAAATAATTTTTTTTACATCATCATCATTGACCCATCAAAACCCATTTTTTGTCAATTGTTTTAGCTTCAAAATAAACTACATATTTCTTTATTTATTAATGTCCAATTGCACCGTTTTGCTTAATCTACTGTTTAAAATAAAACTACTAGTTTAAAATAAACTGGTGGATTAACTTTCATTTACTTGCACCGCATTAGCATAACCAGCTGTTAAAATTTAACTACGGATCTGGGGATATTTCATAAAAATAGAAGAAGTTGGTACCACGGATCAGAACACTTTTTAGGTTAATTTGTTTTTGTTGCCCATAAATTTTTTGATTCTTGAAGATTTTTGTGCAAAAATAATAAGTAAAACGAATTCACGATGGGGTTGAATTGCATTTGAATCCATATCAAAATTATGCAACAGCAATTTGTCCCTTTACGGAAACGTAGATAATCCTTGAGTGATCTAGCTCCTGCACTGCTGCCAAAAGGGCAAGGTCATAAAATTTTTCCTCAAATCAATATCATGGCAAAACCTCAATTTAAAAACATTAGAGAAGTCAAAGGGAGAGATAAATAAACAACAAACTCAGAAAAAAATTTGGGGGAAAGTAGCAGCCAAGTTTATTGTAAAATCAACAGCACACATATCATTCAAACCAGGTCGTCAAATTATAGACATTTTGGGATTAGTTTACCCCTTGAAATTGAAAATAGTAACATTCAACTCTGTGGCTTGGTTTACAAAGGACGGATGTCATAATTTTTGCAAAATTGAGTTTTTTATAGATTCGGACTCGCTTGATTGATCTGCACACATTTAAGATAAATTTAACCCTAGAATCTTACTGTAAGTATTAAAAATTAGAAAATTTACAAAAATCGAATGTCCAAGTATTATTTGGATCAATATAAAGGCATCTTGTTTTTCGCTCTCCTGCACAATTGGGATTTGTGTCATCCGCTCATTGTGAATCAATCTACAGAAGTTAGTTATCAAGAAATCCAAAAAAAATATAACTTACTGGATGTTTAAAAAATGGCTGGTCTAGCCAATATTGGTGCAAAATTTTTAATTTTTTCACTGTAAGTTAGTTTTGCAGCTACTGCTGCATGAGTTGTATAAAATAATAATTTTAAAAATTATTTAGTAACCATGAATAAATAACAAAAACAAAGCTTTCCCTTTTTGAGGAAAACTTAGTTCAAGCTAAGACAGGGAACTGTCTTTTTCATATTCCAAACACTCTTTCCACAGAGTTTCTTGTCCTTATTAAAGATTCACTGTACAATGCTTGAGCTCGATTAACAATGCTGGGTGTAACCACGATCTTCTAAAAAAAAACTCAAAATAATAAATAATTACTGATATTCTGAAAGGAATGCTATTTAAATTATATTTTGAAAAAAAAACTGGCATTATTTCTGTGGTATAAAAATCAGCTACCAGTCAAAAATGAGTGTTTGTCTCATTATAATTATTATTGATATATTTCATATGTGCTGTAGAGGGGGACAAAATTTATTGAACACAGCTCTACCTATTGTTATCAAATTCCTGCTAATGGGTCACAAGCACCAATACAACTGACCTTCTAATCAGTCTAGGACAATTGGGCGCAAGACTAAGTGGACGCACGGACAACTGGGCACAAAAGTATTATTAGTTTATACTAAATCCTCCAGAATAAAAACCAAACCCAAAACAAACTAATTTTTAAAAAAAGTTTTGGTTTTCGTCCTTGCGCCCACTTGGTCTAGAGCCGACTTGTCCCATTCTGCCTTCTAATTACTTACCTAACAAGATGGAATTGGGAAAATGATTTGTTTCAAATTTTCGTCTTATTCTATGAGGAGAATTGTATTATCATGGCTTGATCCCGACCATCTTGCCACTACATTTAGAGACTTGAGGTTTGCATCAGTCACAGCTTGACTGTTTACAGAAAAATACCCCTTTCTATTGCGAAAAACTTCTGAATGGTCGCCACCTAAAACAAAATAGTTGAAAAGGGACCTATGCAATTTTTATTTTTTTTTGGATGGCTTGTAAAAGCACTTACGCGTATATATTATTAATAAATAAAGCTAAACTATGCAAGGCTGTGCAAACCCAGCAGACAATCGAACTTGCTGTTGATTCCTGAATTCCCATGTAGTCCACTACATATACAGACTGCCAAATGCCCTGAACTTGCATAAAATCTCAATGTTGTTAATAATTGATTAATAGGCGAGAAACTGTTGTTTCTAAAAACAAAAAGAAGATTGTTAAAAGATGAAGACAGGTCTTGGTTGGACTTTGCTGAGTTTGATTGTTTTATTTTTATCACTTTTTAATCGTCTTCCCTATTATATACTAAAATATCTTGATCATCTTCCAGCTATATTTCGTCGAATCTATCCACGACCGCTCACAAAAAACATCGGAATAGCAAATTTACAATATTTATTTATGGCAACAACAACAACTTTTTTAGGTTAGAACTGTCATAGCTAGTTTAACTAGATTAAATCCGCCGAAATTGAGGGTTTAATTTAACAGTAGTTTAACAGCACTTAAACTTGGCTTAACTTGCGGTGCAAGCCAAAAATCAATCTTAAGCTACTGTTAAAATTTAAACCACTGTTAACCTTACGGTGCAATTGCCCATAAGTGGAATAAAGAAACTAACACACAAGGATATTATTAGCGTTAATTTTTAACACATGGGTTGACAGATGTCAAAAAAAAAAATTTTTTAATCGAATTTCTCTTTTAACAAGCTTTCCAAAAAGGTGCCACAAGTGGTACCTCTTCATAAAAAAAATATTTTTTTTTGAAGTTTTTGACAGATTGCTTGACAGATTAAAAAAAACTAGTGCGTTAAATTTCTTTTTTAGCAAGCTTTCCAAAAGTGCCACAAGTGGTACCTTCTTATTTAAAAAAAAAATATTTGGTGGGCCCTGGGCTCCAGTTGGAGGTCCCAATTTTTTTTTACCATGGGCGGAAAGTCCGTAAAAAATCATTAAAGATTTTCTTTTAGCTTTTTTTAAAACCTTTTCCCTAAAGCCACTAGAAGCACCGTTCCATTTAAATAATCCACCCTGTATATAAAAAACCACTACTAGTATACACATGGGTTAGATTGGATCGGTCAGACTTTTCCAGGGTATATCCAGACTTTTCTTGGGGTGTATTTAGACTTTTCCAGACGAGAAACAGATGGGTAAGTTCTTAATTGAAATAATACATTTTTAAAACTAAAAATGGATGTCTACGAAGTTGCCGAAAAAGTGCAGATGGTCAAATGGTCAAATCGTCATAACCCAACACACGTTCGATATTGGTCGAGGGAAAATTTGCATTTGTATTTTGACGTAGGAACACAGTATCCCCAAAAACTAAATGTTTGGGGGGGGTATTGTAGGGGAACACGTAATTGGGCCATTTTTTATTAACGGAAATTGCAATTTGAATGGTCCTAGATACTTGGATCTACTGCAGCAGCACATTATTCCAACTGCTAGGCAGTTGTTAGGTGTAAGATTTGGTGAAACATGGTTTCAACAAGATGGTTGTTCCGCTCACAATGTTGGCCTTGTTAGGGAATATCTTGATAATGTATTTCCTAATCGGGTTATAAGTACACGGGGAACTATTTTATGGCCAGCTCGATCTCCGGATCTTGCTCCTAATGACTTCTATCTGTTTTTGAAGAAGCTTTTCAAATTATCACCCCTAACATGCTTGGAAACGTTAGAAGGGGTTTTTATAGTAGGCTCGGATATTGTCTAGGCGAGCAAGGAGGACTTTTCGAACATTTGCTTTAATTTTTTTTTGACTGGGAGAATCTTTTTGGTTTTTAGAATGTATTATTTTATTTTGAGGACTTGCTTTTATTTTGTTTCTCCTTATTATTTTCATTGTAACACGTCGTCACTGATAAATCTGAGCAGTTGACAATAAAACGCTCTTATTTATCAGTGACAAAAAATAAGAAAATTACGTTATAAAAATTTGCGTATTTATTGACCAAATTCCGGTTTCATTGACTACGCTCCACACAGCACCGTGGTTAGAGGCGTACTAAATACAAGGCGAAAGGCGGCGAACGGCAGCGAATGGCGATCGGAAGCCTGAGTGTTGGTTGCTTCACTGATAGGCGTGCGGTGTCTCTGCATGAACGTACACTGGCAAATTAGACTTCTTCCGCCCTATGTTCGCAGTAGCTTGAAGCGGTCTGTATATATATATATATATATATATATGTTTTCAAAAATTTTAGTGCCTATAAAGATTTTTGTCCATTTATAACGCAAAAACGGCTACACTGATTTGTATGAAATTTGATAAGACAAGATTTGACCTGGATCTTAACTTAAGCTGCTCTTTATTTAACATTTCGTTCCATAACTCCAGATTTATGGCACAGAAAATTGAATTTTTCAAGAGTTTTTTTGCATTTTTTATGTGATATTTATATATATATTTATGTATATATGTGGTCAAAAATTTTGGCACCATTCAAATACGATTTTCACAAGCTTTCCAAAGAGGTATCGCACGGTAAAAAAAAAATATTCTTTTTTAGGGATGAAGTTTTTTTGAGGATAGCTCCGAAGGGTGTAATAGCGAAATGCTCAAAACCAATAGGAGTCTACGCGTCAAAACAAGTAATTATTATGTAAAATTTTGTTGATTGGTGCAGGGGTTTTTGAGTTAGAGTGGCTACAAACTAGGCGACAGACAGACCGACCGACAGACAGAGCGACAGCGTCTAGATTCGTGCTTATCACAATTCGGAACCTCAAAATTCGTGGAGGATCATGAAAATCTCAAGGCTCAAAAACTCCGAAAAAAGGAATATATAGTATCGTAAAGTGACTACGTTTATTTCAAAAAATTCAAATACAGATATTTATATTTATTTTTTGGGAATTTTTGAGGTTTCTGGGTAAAATCTTGTACTTTACAAATACGTAGTGTCCCCGCCGGTCACCGTCCTTGCGGTCAATTTCCGTCGCGTGCGCAAAGTATCACTTTCCTCACTTGTTAGGTAAATAACTATTGCTACGAGCATTCAATAAACTCATAGATATATAATGGGTTTAACCTACACTTTACCTCACTCGTTTTTATTCAGGAAGTTGTACTTTACCGCACTGAGTGCTGTTATTTCTCTTGTATGTTTCCTACAATGATGTTAACCATATACTTATAAAATTAATAACCTACACGGTATTGCAATGCATACCGGTAAAAAATTTTGTAAGCAAGTTTAAGGAGGCTATGAAAATTTCTGGAATTTCAGCCGTTTTACGTATGTGCGATGACCTTCACTGCGATGGCCGGTGGCATATGAATGTCACGTTTCACGTTGACAGCTTTTCAAAAACCAAGCAGTTTTCGTTTTTTACATTTTAAAAATGTAATCTTAAGGTTTTTTTAATCGCATTTTAATTAATGAAAAATTAATAAGATGTGAAAGTGCCAAGGTAGATGTTTTCTCTAGATGATACCAAAAATTTTACAAGTAAGTTTTTTTTTCCTTGGTGAAATTTTAACTTTTAAAGCCCGCTTGACATGGAGCAATATAACTTGCAATTACCTGCGATTTGGGGTCATTCTGAAATAATGTCACAAAATTTTTATGTTTTTTTTTTACTCCCTCCTCCTAATGTCTCAATTTGTGTTGTGAAAGGGAAACATAACAAAAAACACAACACAAATTATGACATTAAGAGAGAGGGGTAAAAAAAACCCTAAAAAATATGTAATATTATTTTAGAATGACCCCGAATTGCAGGCAATTGCAAGATATATCGCTCCATGTCAAGCGGGCTTAAGCAATAAAATATCCAAGGAATTGCAGCAATAACTTGCAGGGTCAAAACAGTACACTATAGTGTGTACCGTGAGTAAAATTAAAAACCGGAAAACACCACCTTCGGAACCAAAAATCAAAACATACGAAAATGGTGTCAGGAATAACATCAATCCAACGCACTTGCGCAAAACGGCCGTAAAATCTTTATTTTTATGGCCTACTTGATCATGATATATTGTTAACAAAATTTCCACTTCCAAGGGCGTGTATATCAAGTTTATAAGTATATGATGTTAACCCAAAAATGATCTGAGATTTAAAAGGCCTTTTTCATTTAAGAAGGTAGCGTTCTGGCCCAAAAACAGAAGCACCGCACCAGCTCGAAAGCACCTCGCCTGCGACTGCACCAAATTTGACTTGTCATCTTCATCCTTGGTCATCATCACTATCACAATTTAAAAAAAAAATTAGTTTTACGTTGTGGTTCCGAAAAGAATTAAAATTTTATTTGAACATAATGGAAATTGAGAGGGTTGTAATTTTTGGTTCCACAGGAACGACCGGCCTTTGTGTTACGGAAGCTGCTGTCAAAAAAGGTAAAAAAACTGCTTAGCACTTTTATGGCAATGCATAATTTTGTCTTCTCTCTCTGCTTTTTGAATAAGACATTTGCTATGTTTTCATGGGTATTGAGTTTGTTTTCAAAACTCATTCTATCTTTTTCTTTTATATAGCGTGTTCTTGGTCTTGATAAAGAACATGCTATATAAAAGAAAAAGATACAATGAGTTTTGAAAACGAACTCAATACCCATGAAAACACAGCAATTATGCATTTAAATTTCAAATGGGCCCTAAGAATTTTTTAAGGCAATTCTATACAATAATTATAATTTCTGGCTGTCCCTGTTTTTACACAGGCTATCATACCATATTAACTTAAATCTGACCAACCCAACCACATAAATCACAAACTGTCCAATGTTAAAACTGTCGTAACTTAAGCCATAGCCATGATTTAAGCTGGGTTTATACAAAAAAATAAGATAAGACATAGCATGACATAACATAAGGAAAATGGCTGCTTATACAGGAAATGACATGTGACATGTCAATATATGATGTTTTCCTTTTTTGCTTAAAAATCATTTTTTTAAACAAAAATAACATCCAAACACTATTAAAAAAAAAAGTAGGGTTATGCTGGAAACTCATAAAAATGTGATTTTCACATGACATTCTACTGTATAAACACCAACAGGGTTTGTAATAAGCTCAACTCTTTATTTCATTTTATGTTATGTACTTAGATTAAAAAGAGGTTATGTCTTATCTTATTTTTCTGTATAAACCCAGGTTTATTTATGACTGCTTATATTTTTAGGCTTGAATGTAAGAGCATTTGTTAGAGACCCAAACAAACTTCCTGATCATTTAAGAGACAGTGTAGAGGTGGTAAAGGGAGATGTTCTTAATTACAACGATGTTTTAAATGCAATAAAAAACACCAGTGCAGTTGCAGTGGCCCTTGGAACCAGAAACGATCTTAAACCAACCACTGATTTAAGTGAGGGTCTTAAAAACATTGTAAAGGCAATGAAGGAGTTAAAAGTGGAAGTTATTTCAGTTTGTTTGTCTGCATTCTTGTTTTATGACCCAAATTCAGAAAAGGTACCAGCAATTTTTAAAGCTTTAAATGAGGATCACCAAAGAATGTATGATGTGTTAAAAGGATCAGAACTTAAGTATATTGCTGTTTTTCCACCACATATAGCAGGTAAATTTATGCCTAATATATTTTTGTAACTTTGTAAATTAGTTTTAACCTTGAAGTTATAGTTTAGTGTGGTTTAGTGTCTAAGTGAAAAAGCTGAAAAGTCCTTAATATAAATTAGCTATTATTTTTTATTTTTAGATCAACCAGCTTCAGATTATGAAGTAGCACATGACAAATATCTTGGACGAGTAGTGTCAAAACATGATCTTGGTAAGTTTCTGATTGATTCACTAACTCAATCAGAACATTATGGCCATGTAATAGGGATTATATCCAAACCAGGGCCACAAGCATAGTAAAAAAATTATAACAATAAGCACATACTTTTTAGTTAAAAAATTGGTTTTGGTAGAAAACGCATTTATAATATTATAGGATAATAAATATTGTGGTAGAATTTTGTCTTAAGTAATTGTTTTTTTGCTTTTTATTATATTTTTCACATTTGATTGTCTGTAAATAAAATATTACAAGTGACTTGTTTTTCTTTTTTAAATAGTAATAGTAGTATGATTATTTAAAAATCTAAAAAAAACAAAATGTCATTACAATTACTTGTTTTAAGCACTAAATCGATTTTATTCTAAAGCGATTTATCACTTTAAAACTGATTTTGCTTCCAACCTAAACTAAAATACTTAACCCTGGTTTTACTGAAAAATCTGTTGACTTAGTTGTTTTATTTGTTTTTTTTTTAAATGGACGTTTAACGACATCTAATGAAGGATGCATAAACCCTTTGAGAAAAAGATTTTTAAGCAAAAATGTTCTGATGTTTTTAAATGTTACTTTTAAGCCTATATGAGATTGACCTTAATAGGTATAAGTTTGGTTGGCTTTCAACTACTTATTTGGTTAAAAAATTACTCATAGAAAATGATAAGAAAATATAGTTATTATTGAATATGGTTTCAAGGGCGGATCTGGCCTCAAATCTATGGACAATGAGGGACTTTAAGTTGTTTGTGTACCTTAATTTTGTTGCAAAAACATACTTTAAAATGTGCTGCAGGCGAAAATTTTACGAAAACATTAGTAGGGCAGATGCCCCATGTAAAATAAGTTTTACCATAGGCTGGAAATGCCCTTTTAACAGGAGGTCCGGGACCCTTAGCTTATTACAAAAAGAATATTTTTTATTATATATGCACGCGCGCAAGGGGGCAGGTGAGGGGGAAGTTTTAATTTCATTTTTTACGTGTAAAGTGTATTATATTTCATAATTTAGATTTCAAAAACTGCTTAACTAATTTAGTTAAAGATAATATCGGTTGGAAGGTTATACTTGCCGCAAAACATGTGACCAGTCTAAAGTTTCAGCAATAATCCCAGAGGCAGCCACAAAATTACAAAATTTTGATTTAAAAAACCAACAAAAAATTTTAGTTTTTAAAATCAAGTTTGATGTAGCCTAACAATTTTAATTTATAAGTTAGAATACAACTAATCAACTTTTAATTATGCCTAAAATATACTGTGTATAAGATGGTATAAAAATGTTTTATAGATTTGTTTTCAGATTTAAATAAAATATATTTTTTGTCTTGGGAACATCACATTTTCCTTATTTTTAATTAATTGATTCTCATTTAAAAACATTTTTTTCCTGGTAAAATAAAAACCTATTTTTATTTAGAAATATATTTTTTGTGCTTCCCATTAGTTGGCCAAAATAAAAAGTAGCTGCAACATTGACCTTAATGACCTTGTGGTTGTCTAGATGTCGCCAAATTAGAAAAAAAAAATGATTTTTCGAAAAAGCACCACTTTAAAACTATTTCTATTTTGAATGAATTTTTGAAAGGTGATTCTGGTTTTGACTATGGAGTCTTAACAACTAAGGATAGAGCTTTCGAATGATGTATAAAATAATATACCGTTCTCTATGTTAAATTGAGGCGCGTTTCTGCGAGCTTAACATAGTTACTATTATTTTCTCTTTCTAAATGCATTCGTCTAAGAGAGATCCAGCATACTACACCATCACAAAAAATACCCGCCTTTACACCTTTCGACCCCGCATATCTGTCAGGGGATAACTATCTCAAAAAGGTAGTAAGACAGCGGGGTCGAAGGGTGTATAGGCGGTATGTTCCTGGTATGCTGGGTCTCTATCAAACGATTGCATTTAGAAAAAGAGAATATTAGTAACTATGTTAAGCTCGCAGAAACGCGCCTTTGGTTTTGCGGTAGGCTGGAGAAACTTCAGGGGAATTACTACAAAGATATTTTTTATGACAAACCCGCCCAAGGGGGGGGGGGCAAAGGAGTCGCTTTATTTTTTTTGCATGTGTACTGTTTTCTTTTGAAATTTAATGTGCACAAACTAGGTACCAAACTGTTTTAGAAAAATATTGTCGTATGAAAGGTGTTACCGACTAAAACTGCTTTTAGTAGTATAGTCCTGGAGGTAACAACAACAAAACATTATTTTCTTAAATTTACAATTTTAATAAAGCAGCTATAACACATTGAATTTTTACATTTGTTGAAGTAATTATATACGGCATAAAAATGTTCCAAAGAACTGTTTCCATATTTAATAAAAAAAATTCTTTGTCTTAAGAATACCGCATTCCTTAAAAACATGTTTGTTTTTTTTTGTCTGGTTCCTGCCATCCTCTAGCCCCTCCCCGACTCTCTCCACCTCCCTTTAAATAATCATAACTTTGGTTCCCGTGAACCGATTTTGATGAAATAAAGCCTTCCTATGTATCTCCCAGGAGCCCAACGAATGCAGTAGTGTAGTTCAGTGGTTTTTACATGATGCTGAGACACAAACAAGACAAATATTCAAAAATGGATTTTTGGTATGTATTTCACTCGGTTAGAATCCAAGACTATTTAAAAATGTTCAATGTACATTATATGTATATAGGTGTAGGGTTGAATGAAAATGAAAAAAAAAATGAGTTCTAGAGGGCTAGGTAAACTTAAACGAAATTCAAATAATAAGGATGTTGTGTGGTCGTTGGTTGATTTTACCGTGCACCAACGTTTTTTTTTTTTAATTTTTTCTGGCTCCTGTTTTTACCAAAATTTTGGAGAAAAATGTTAAAAACCGAAAAATTAAAAATCAATAAAAATGATTTTTATTTTTGTACGTATAAATGTCAATATACAAAAAATTTTGACATACATATTAATATATGCTATTCTGAAATCCCATGACATCAAAATTTGCATGGTTCTACAAATAATTTTATTTTAGTCCCTGGGACGAAAAGTTCCTGAAGTGCAAAAAATATTTTTTGCAGCAATTCCATGCCCCTGGAGCTACTGTCAGAGGAAATTTGGAGTACAATGGTAAATATATATTTAATAATAAGGCATATCTGTGTTCTATAACGATATAAGAGTATAAGAGTGAGTGTATTATATATACATACATATACCTCACTGCCGGAGACCTCTAGACTCTTAAAAATCTTGAGCAACAAAATGTGATGGTCCCAAGACAAAAAATATATTTTTTCAAAATATGAAAAGAAATCTTTTGAAGATTTTTATACCATTTTTACGTAGTATACTTTAGTTATAATTAAAATTATGTTCATTGTAATCTAACTTATTTATTAAAATTGTTATGCTACAGTAAAGTTAGATTTTAAAAATTAAATTTTTAGTTTTTATTTTTAAATCAAAACATGCTTTGCGGTTAAGTATTACCTTCCAATCGACAGTATTTTCATTTAAATGAGTTAAGTAGTTTTTTGAAAAATAAATTATATAATGAAACATTACAAATGACAAATTTAAAACCCCCCCCTGTTCCCTTGCGCGCGTGTATGCATAAAAAAAAATTGTAATTAGCTAATGCCCCTAGAGCTTCAGTTAAAAGGACAAGTCCAAACTTTTACGAGAAATCCAAAAATCTGCCCTACTATATACCCTCCAACGTGAAAATTCTCCGGTTAAGCTGCTTTGGAGTGAGTCTTAGTAAACAAATGTACAAGGTAAAACCATATTCTAAACTCTGATTTTAGTAACTAATCACATATAATCAATAATCGGGGCATTTTTGATTTGGTGGGTACAAGCATAAAACTGCAATTTTTGACAGGTTTTGAACGAGGCTTATAAAAAATTGTTAAGAATTAAACAGAACTTAAATATCAACGGTGCTTATGAAGCGCACCACTCAAAGATGTTCGCTATTTAATTACGATTTTTGATTTTTACTATACTATTATGCTGACAAGTAGAACATTATCCGTATTTGGGTAGTTGTAATATGGGGAAAAAAAGAGTACATTTATAATGTTTTAGAGTACCAAAAGCTGTGAGAAAGAGTACTGTACTCTCAAAATCAAAAAGATTATAAATGGGCACACTAACTTTGTCAGCCCATTTCCGGCTAATCAAACTTCAGTATTTAGCAGTAGCAGACAAGGCGAGGTTAGGCATCTGAGTGCCACTTTCGGTTTATTCTTTCACATTACCCCATGACAAAAAATGTGACATTTTTAGGTAGTAAACTCGAAGACCTATGATTTTTAAATAAAATACAATGCCAAAACCTTTTTAGGATTGTTTTTCTCTATATAAAGAAACAAATTTACAAATTACTTAAACAATACACAAGAAATTAGATACTATATTTTTAAGCTCTAGATTAGAAGCTGTCAGCTTTTGGTCCAGGAGCATAATGATTTTCTTTGCTTCTCTCTCCTGCAAACCACTGACGGTGACGCTCTATTCTCATTGCTTCAATTCTTTTAAATTGTTTCACTTTTAGGGCACATTCTTGAAAATCCTGAATAAAAAGACCTAGGATAAAAACTAAAATGTGACTTTACCCAACTTCAACCCAACTATAATGCATAATAAATTGATAAAGCATATATCTTTATGCTTTTATTTGATAATATTAAATGCATTAAATTCTATGGAAGTGGTTATAGAAGTATGAAGGTATTTTTAGTTCATAGGTACTTATTTCAGCCTGTTTCAAAATTTTCGAATGTATCGAATTGTGCATTACCTAATGTATCCCAACCAAACTCAGTATTCAATGGTTTTATAGCCGTAATTTGTTTTTGTGTATTTTTTTCCTTTAAAAAAACTTAACTTTGCCATTGCTTAAAAAACGACAAAAGCGTCAAGTAAACAAGTTTTGGGGATATAAGATGATGACACATTACACCGAATCAATACAGTTTGTGTGAGAAAATTTGAAACAAGCTAAAAATACCTAATAATTTATAAGTACAACTTAAACCTGCTAATGCCCACATCCATTGGTTGGTTGCAAGGCTTAGTTTATTAATTTGAGCTTTTTAGTGGTCATAGGCATTAAGAACATGCAGACACCACTACTTCTAAATTATAAACTTACCTAGGCAAGGGTTGCCAACCCTGGCAAAAAACCGCATCAAATCTTTGTTTGATAAGATTTTACAATGTTATATCAGGTTTTCTATGTGGTATGTGAAACAAACTTGTAAAAACCTAAACAAATCTTGTCAAGTACATATTTTTTTTACGAGGAAAAGATGGCTTATCTCATAAAATCTTGTAAAACCCTATGAAATTCATTATATACAGCATTCTGTACTATAAAGAGACCCTTAGAACTATATGTGGGAGGCAATATTGAAAGTCCAGTGGATTTGTGGACCCAGATTTTCAAAGTGCACCCTAGTCTGAAAAAATGCCAGTTGTAAATGTGCATTTTCACTTTCTGAAAATGATTGGAGTGACATGCAATCGGAATAAATTATTACTTACCAGAACATGTTAAAACACCAAGTTACAAATAAAAGTTAACTTCACAGAAAATTGTTAGTTTTTTTAAAAAACAACAAATTACATTCTGGGGTAAAGTCCCAAAATAATTACTCATTTTTGTTATTACTACATTTGATATTAAAAACCAATTTTAAAAAATGTCCCAGTTTTTTTCTTTTAAACAAAGAAAAATACTTGGCAAGCCTACCTAGGACAGATTTATTTTCTAAAAGTAAATAAAATTGAATGAGAACAATCCTATTAAAATAATTTAAAAGTTTTTTGGCTAAATCCCAGGGTAAATCTAGCAACTGAAAAAAATATACTGCATCACACTTTTCGCCAAAAAAATTGGAATTTTATATCAATGTCTCTATGTACTGAAAATGGCTGTCCATTGTGCCCCAGAATTTACAACCCAAGAAAATTAAATTCCTGCAGATTGTAATACTTGGATTTACACTGAATACTTTATCTTCAACTCATTCCAGTTTGTTAGAGCAGGTCGACTTAGGCAACCCTTAGCTATTGATGCTATTGGAACCAATGGATATCAGTATTCCTGGAGATCTTTTAATAAAAATATTGCCTTGCCTTGACACAAAATGTAGTAAATGTGTAGTAAATGTATTTTCGAGGGGTAAATCACTGGCCAAAATTTGTACACCAGACTGAACACAAGCTGAAGACTACACGAATTACACGATGATTACACAGACTACACGGTGATTACACGGACTACACGCCCCTCAATCTCGTTTTCTAAAACCAAGTATAAAACAAAAAAATTCCCCCACCATTTTGACAACTAAACTGAAAATAATAAAGATTCGAAAAAAGCTATATTAAAAATGCCTAAAACATACATCAGAAAAGCTTCTTAAAACTAAAAATTAAAAAATTTAAACCTAAAAAAAGTCCGACCTAAAAAAAATACATTAAAACTTCTAAATAAAATTACTTTTTAGTTTGTTTATCAAACCAAATTTTTTTGAAGTCAGTGTCTCTCAATAAGAACAAATGTAGTACTAATTCTATTTGTTGCTCCGTTTATTTTGACAATGAAGAAAAAGAACTAAAGGATATCCCCTTTTTAAAATGGAAATTTGTATTCGGTAGAATTGTCTGATTTTTTATATGTTGAAGTACTCGTCCTATGAGAATTTTTTTTCATTGCGTCAACTCTCTACCCCTCCCAGAAGTACCCGAAAAGTGACATCAAAGTTGTCGAAATCACATTTTTGAGCAATTTTTGAATTATTGCACTGATCTTATGTAGTAATAGAATTAAAAATTTAAATTTCCCGCCCATATGGCGCGTTTATCGATTTGTTGTCATGATGGGTGACAGCTGGAATTTTGGCGGTTTTATGGGTTAGGTTTTTGCGAAAGCATGTTGCATTTTAAAGTTTGCCTTTTATTACGATTAAACCTTATGTAAACTGCATAAATCATTTTTATTTACCAAACCCAGAGTTTAGACTACAGTTATCAGGTGTGGGGTCAAGGGCATCATGCCCCTAGACGACAATCCAGAGGAGTATCATGACGTCCGTCCTGAGGGTGCTCAGGGCACAGCAAACACACAAATTACCATTGATGATCTGGTTCAGACAGCTGTTAGAGCAGTCTTTATACATCAGCAGCAAATCCAAGCACCTGGAGGCGCGGGAACTGGGGCGCAGGACCCTCCAAGGAGAACGTTCACAAATACTGAAATAAGTGCCTTATTACCGGAGTTTAATGGGTCGACGGACGCCAAAATATGGGTTCAACGATTGGATGCAGTTCAAGGCGCTTACACAGTTCCAGACAAGACAATGCAGCTAATAGCAGTTGGGAAATTGACAGGTCAAGCAAAAACCTGGTTTCACTCTAAATTGGACCTCATTAATAAGTCATGGGATGAATTTAAGACTGAGTTGACCAAGATGTTTTCATTCAGGATTGACAGAGTGTCGCTTATGAAAAAATTTGAAGCTCGTAGATGGAAAAGAGGTGAGAAATTTTCCATTTATTTTCACGACAAGGTGTCTTTGGGAAACAATGTTGGCTTATCTGAGGAGGAGCTCATTGAATACACAATTGATGGCTTCACAAATGACACATTGCAGTCCCAAGCAAGGATGCAAGATTTTAAAAGTTTGTCTGATCTGCTACGTATAATGTCCAATGTGACACAGAGTGAGAGAACGAACACACACCCTGTCTCACATGGTTCGAAGCCATCATCAAATTCAACAACACAAAACACAACAACAAGCACCAGGAAATGTTTTAACTGTTATTCAACACTACACCTTGCGGATGCCTGTCCAAAACCTAAGCGAGAAAGAGGTACATGCTTCCAATGTGGTAAGTCTGACCACCAAATCAAAGACTGTCCTGATAAGAAGAGTCCATTTCGCAAGACATCCACACCAGTTGCAAAAGCACCTGCAGATTCTACTATGGGTGTTATTGAGCCACCCAGTGTACCAGGTAGTGTGCCACCTTCAACGAACATGGTCTGTACAGGTTCGTATGAGATCCCAGTTACGTTTAAGGCAGAAGAGAATGGGAATGTACTACAGTTCACTCTAAACTGCATGTTGGATACTGGAAGCCCCATTAGTCTAATAAAAAATAAGTTTTTGCCACCAAATTGTATTAGTCCTAATTTAGATTTGGATAGCAAGTATTTTGGTATTAATAAGTCTGCATTAGATATTTTAGGCTTTTTTAATAAAACTGTCATTATTAATGATATGGTGGTGCCGCTGCAGTTTCATGTGGTAAGTGATTCTACAATGACCTTTTCAGCCATTTTGGGTAGGGACTTTTTGCAACTTCAAAACTTTAAGGTCTCATTAACCGACAAAATTGTTTTGGAAAAATTATGTTTTGAGAGTCACAGCGGTTTTGATGAACTACTTTTTATTGATGTCGAACAAAATTTTGAGAAGTCCATCAACATAAATAAAAATTTGCCGCCCTCTCTAATTTTTAATATCGAACAAAAGTTTCAAAAAGAATACTTAAATGTTGAAAGACCAAGCGAACCTGAAGTTGATTTCGAAATGAAAATAATTTTAAAAAATGACCAGCCAATCTCATTTAGACCTCGTAAATTATCTTTTTATGAAAAAAATGAACTGGAAAAAATAATTGATGAGCTGACAGCCAATAACATTATTAGGGAAAGTAATAGTCCATATTGTAGCCCTATTGTCCTAGTCAAAAAAAAGTCAGGAGGTTTGAGGTTATGTATTGACTACCGTGAAATCAATAAAATTATGGTTCGTGACCATTTTCCTTTGCCCTTAATCGATTCTTGTCTGGATTTACTAAAAAATAAAAATTACTTTTCAGTTCTGGACCTTAAAAATGGCTTTCACCATGTGAAAATGGCCTCAGATTCTATAAAGTTTACATCTTTCATTACACCAATAGGTCAGTGGGAATATCTTTATATGCCATTTGGTTTGGCAAACTCGCCATCTGTTTTTATGAGGTTTGTAAGCACAATTTTCAAGGAATTGATTAGACAAAACAAAATTCTAATTTATATGGATGATATATTGATTGCAACTGAGGACCTAGTCACTCACCTTGAAATTTTGTCTGAAGTATTTGATCTACTGTGTAAAAATCTTCTTGAACTTAGACTTAACAAGTGCCACTTGTTAGAAAATCAAATAGTTTATCTGGGTTACCTCATAAACTGTGATGGTATTAGGCCCAGTCAAGAAAATGTCAAAGCTCTTGTTGATTATCCGGTTCCAACTGACAAAAAACAAGTCCAAAGATTTTTGGGACTTGCATCCTACTTTAGGCGTTTTATTCAGTCATTTTCTGTACATGCAAAACCCCTCTACGACCTCTTAAAAAAGGAGACAGAGTTTAAATTTAGTGAGAAAGAACTAGAATCTTTTAATATCTTGAAAACTATGTTGACTGAATCCCCGATCTTAGCTGTCTATGACCCTTATTTACCAACTGAATTGCACTGTGATGCTTCAAGCTTAGGTTATGGCTCCATACTGTTGCAGAAGCAAAAGGATGGCTTATTTAGACCTGTTTTCTATTATAGCAAAAGGACAACAGAATCAGAATCTAAGATGCACAGCTTCGAGCTGGAATTGCTTGCTATTGTAAATTCCTTGGAAAGGTTTAGGATCTATTTACAAGGTCTTCACTTTAAGATAGTTACAGATTGTAATTCGATTAAATTGGCTTTAAATAAGAGGGAGATTAATAGGCGTATTAATAGGTGGGCATTAACCTTACAAAATTACGATTATGAGCTCGAGCACAGAGACAACACTCGTATGAGACATGTCGATGCATTAAGTAGAGCAAACAGCATTTTGATTCTTGAGGAAAATACATTTGAACAAAATTTGTCTATTGCTCAGAATTTAGACCCGGAGATAACAAGGATTAAGCTTGAATTAGAGGTATCTGAAAATAAGAATTTTGAGTTAAGGAATGGCTTAGTATATAAGAAGTTGAAAGATAAGAAAAAAACTCTTTTTTATGTCCCAAGTTCTATGGAGAATAAAGTAATTTTTAATTGCCATGATTCTTTGGGGCATTGCGGTATTGACAAAACCTGTGAGTATCTGTCTAGAGTTTATTGGTTCCCCAGCTTTAGAGAAAAAGTTAAAACATACATACAAAACTGTATCAAATGTATTTGTTATTCAGCTAAAAAGACAGAAGGTGTTCTTCATAACATTCCCAAGGGGAATAAACCTTTTCAAACCTTGCATATCGACCATTATGGTCCGTTGGAGAAAACACCCGCAAATAAAAAGTACATATTTGAGGTAATTGATGCATTTTCTCGATTCACAAGATTCTATGACGTTAAGTCAATTAAAGCTTCAGAGACGATCAATAGTCAGGTTAGGCCGAAACTGTAGTAATAGAATTAAAAATTTAAATTTCCCGCCCATATGGCGCGTTTATCGATTTGTTGTCATGATGGGTGACAGCTGGAATTTTGGCGGTTTTATGGGTTAGGTTTTTGCGAAAGCATGTTGCATTTTAAAGTTTGCCTTTTATTACGATTAAACCTTATGTAAACTGCATAAATCATTTTTATTTACCAAACCCAGAGTTTAGACTACACTTATTTGCAAACCGACTAGAATCTAATTTTCTTTTTTGAGTTTGCCAAGACTGTCTTTTTAAAAATAAAATTTTAAATGTCAAAATTGCACTCCATCTTGGATTTTCCATATTGAAGTTTTTATTTCTTATCTGATTTAAACGAAACTTTCTCTAAATTATAATTCATTATTCTTTGTCCGATTTAAACAAAACTTTTGTTGCACATAAAACGTTTTCAACAATATCTAGGTTTGATCCAAAATTGCCATCTTATATTTTGCCCAATTTTAACAAAATTTTTATACATTTTAAGATTTTCTGACATTACTTAAATAGGAGCCGAAATTGACAGATGTCAGTCTCCATCTTGCATCGGCCATATTGAACTTCATCATTTTTTGTCTGATTTAAAGAAAACTTTTGTTGCACAAGAAGCGCATTTTCAACAATATCAAATCTTGATCCTTGATAACTTCGTTAAATTTTGCCCGATTTAAATATAACTTTTTATACATTTTAAGGTTTTCTAACATTACTTAAATAGGATACAAAATTGACATGTGAGTATAGCCATCTTACAAGGGCCATACTGAACTTCGTTATATTTTGCCCGATTTAAAAAAAAATCGGACAAAAAATAACAAAGTTCAATATGGCCGACGCAAGATGGAGACTGACATCTGTCAGTTTTCTGTCACAGTTAGGTGTCTTGATGGAACGTTTTATCATTTAGAGAAGAGAGAAGAAATCAGATAAGAAATAAAAAAGTTCAATATTGACATTTAAAATTTTATTTTTAAAAAGACAGTTGTGTGGCAAATTTAAAAAATAAAATAAGATTCTGGTAGGTTTGCAAATAAGGTCAGTACGATAATTCAAAAATTACTGAAAAGTGCGAAATTGATGACTTTGACGTCACTTGTCAAGTACTTCTGGGAGGGGTAGAGAGTTGGCGCAATGAAACAAAAATCTTCTTAGGACGAGTACAAAAGGTTCATACAATTTTAAAATAATGTTTTTTACTTAGTTTTTAATATAAAATTTCAAATGACTTCACAGACTACACGGATTACAGTGATTACATGGACTACACAGTGATTACACAGACTACACAGTGATTACACAGACTACACAGTGATTACACAGACTACACGAGGATTACACAGGACTACACACTGATTACATGGACTACACAGGGCCTGTACACCAGATTTTTTCAGTGATTTACGCCTCGTGTATTTTATTGAGCAATGGCTATCAACCAAAGTCCTTTAGCCATTAATTTTTAATTGCTGAAAACGTGGATTTTACAAACCTGTAACAAAGGTTGGCATTTCTTAAGCCCACCATCCAGACCATAGGCTTCAAGGCAATCTAAAGCCTTCATTTCAATGTCTGCACACTGTCCATACCATTGGTGAGAGATTACAGCTCCAGTCAAGTCAGTAAATGGTGATTTCAAATATGGAGAAAGAGACATGGTATTTTACCTAAAATTTGTGTTAGAATCAATAGTTGAATGGCTCAGAGCATCAACTTGTGTTCGAGTATGAAGCGGCAAATATAGAGATTTGAAATTCTGAGTTGAGATCAACCTAACACCACAGAGTACCGAACAGACCTAACACTAAGCAGTAATGTTCATTGGTCATCCAACACTCATCTAGTTAAGTTGGGTTGGATTTTAGATAGCAGTGTCATTTTAATATAAAAAATAGCAATAGGTAGTCAAAAACATTCGTTGCCATATATTAAGAGAATATAATGTCCTACCGTTTCTGTAATAAATATATTTTTTTACTTAAAAAAAAAAATTTTTGGTTCAAAATTTCTTGTATAACCGTTTGACAGCTGACGGATCTTGGCCAAAATCCAAGGTTACAAAGCAGTATTCGGTTGGAAAATTAAGGCCCAGTTATTCAAGTTCTATGCCTGTATGCACCATTTTCACTTATTTTCGTAATTAGCTAATCACGGCTAAATATTCAGTACTATGCACCAAAGGATTTTGCACCATAGATAAATTATATTAAAGAAAAAATTTTTTCAGAGAATCAACACTGATTTCTTCCAAAAGAAAGCACAGATCTAGCTTTAGTAAACCTTCACAAAGAAATTACTGAAAGCCTACACAGGGGTTTAAAGGTTTCTTCTTTATTTATAGATTTTCAGAATGAGTTTGATACTATTTCTCATTTCCGCCTTTCATTTTCAATTTTAAACAAACTGGAGAAAGCACGAATAAGGGGAGTTGTGCTACAGTGGTTTAATAGTTATCTTAGAAATAGAAAGCAGTGTACATCTATACCAGATGTTACAAGTAGCAGTACAAACATTAAAACAGGAGTTCCTCAAGGCTCTGTCTTAGGTCCCTTGTTGTTTATCATCTATATTAATGAAATATTCCATGCAGGATTTAAAGGTATTTTAATCGCGTTTGTAGATGATACTGCAATTATTTTTACCTACTCTCGTGCGGTAAAGTACACTTTACCGCACTCATTTGGGTGCGGAAAGAAGTACTTTACCGCACTTGGGCGGTAAAGTTTTTTTATCGCACTGATCGGCACCTTCGACATGACATCCTGCATGCTTATAGTAGCGAACTACCAGTAACCTTTTTGCCCTGACTCGCAATCCGTCGCAACAATAAATGAAGTTTATTCTATTTTAGAAGCGCATGAGCGTCGAGTTTCGTCGGCTATGAACTTGCAATGTGCAACAAATTGCACTTTTAATTTTACATTTAATTAACTATAAGTAGTGTATATTCATTTAAGTATAGGCAGGGTACTGGGTGTTTAATTAATGTTTATTTTTTCACTGTTGTCATTATTTTCATTAAAAAAAAATTCTCTAAAGCTTTCCTTTTTTACTAAAAAACATAAAAATAGTGCGGTAAAGTTTCTTTACCGCCCAAGTTCTGTAAAGAAAACTTTACCACACTCTAAAATTTAAATTAAAAATTATTTATAAACAAATAAATGAATATTTCTTTTTTTATTTTCTCTCTTTTCAGCCATTCCAGCGTAACGGACGGAACACTTTGCACGATTTTTTTAAATTTAAAATTAAATATTGCCATTAGGCACTGCAAATATCTTAACGCTGATACCAAAAAATAAATTCATTAATTGTACTCAACAATTCAAATATAAACCTATTTTTATCTACTTTATTAAGTTGGTTAAAAGCCTTTTAATATGCGTAACGGACGCAACAATAAAAAGAAGCATACCTTCATTTATTTGTGTATTATTTATTTATTTGCCAATAGGACCTCAAAAACTGCCAAAATTTAATAAAATCGTAAAGTTAAAATCACACTTAAATAATATTTGTTACTTTTTTACCGGACGCAACGTAACGGACGGAATACTAGTTCAAGTCAAAGTTGAAACAATATTTAAATTACAAGAAAAGTGATTTACGCAAAATGAATAAATCTTGATAATACTAGCAAGCCTAGCATATTCATTTTTTATACAATTATTTCATGGATAGTGTGCAAAAATATTTGAGGGTAAAAAGTTTAAGCTAATCTTTTAATATAAAAAAAACGCCCATATTTCATGTGTTCGGCATTATTTTTGTCACAAAGAAGGATTTTAAATTACTTTTTTAATAGAAACAGTTTCAGCTTCTGGAGGCAAATTAAAAAATATATAATTGGTCACAAAGAGTAGGCTACAATATACCTATTTCTTCCCAAATTTTAAAGAAACTTGCGGTGCTCATAGGTAAAATTTTGTACCCTTGACGACTTGCCCGAACTCCGCTACGCGTCGTTCGTGCAACTGACGTCGCGCGCGGTAAAGTATCACTTTCCGCACTTGTTAGGTAAACTACTATTACCAACAACAATTTAAATCAAAACCATTTGGACATGGCACATGACCTTGAGTTAATAAAAACCTGGTTCACATCTAACGACATGTTCATAAACATCGAAAAAACCAACTACATCAACTTTAGTCTTAATAATAAAATTACTTTTCCAAATCACCTAAAGTTCCATTTAAATTGTAACAAAAACAAAACCTGTGACTGTCCCACTATTAATCAAAGTAGTGAAACTAAATATCTAGGTATAATTTTTGATGAAAATTTGACCTTTAAGCAACATATCCAGCTAATCACAAAAAAACTAAAATACATCCTCTGTAAATTCTATTTTATTAAAAAAATATTACCAATAGCACTCAAACGTATAATTTACTTTGCAATGGTTTAGTCAATTTTAAGTTATGGGAATGTGATCTGGGGCGGAATATATCATGGTAATTTTTATCCAGTTGAAGTGCTTCAAAACAGCTTTATTAGATGTGTACAAGGAGTGGATTACAGAGACCATACAAATAAAATTTTTAAATATATAAATATTTTAAATGTATGCCAACTTTATTATCCTAATATCTATAAATTCATAAAACTTTACAGCAAAAATATAAAAATGACTTAATTTAAATCACAATTCTACAAAACTTTTTCTTCCAAGAGTTAATAAATCTGCCACTCAAAGAACATTTTACTTTTTAGGGCCAAAAATATTCAATGAATTACCAAATAATGTCAAAACTAAACCTCAAGCTTTAAACAATATATCCTATTAGATTTTAATGTTACACAAATACTTGCAAGATCTTTTTATGTTTTTATTGTATAAGAATAAAGTAAACAGGTTCATATTTTATTTGTAAGTCACTTTTATTTTTTACATATTTTTTATTACATATATTTTTTTTTTCCCTTTAGTTCTTATTAGTTAAATAAGTAAGTACTAAATATTACTATAAGTCTCTTTGTATAGTCCTATAATAGTTTTAGTTTCTATTTTTTCTGTAGTTACATTAGTGAAATTTAAATCTGATGTTACAAACACATAATGTATAATAGCAACAGGTTTCAGCATACACAAGATTAATTTCTTTGTGCTAAAATTTAATAATGTCTGTGTAACTTTTATTAGTTAAGATTACTTTTGTGTTTCTGTAAAATAACTTGAATACTTGAAAAAATTTTGCACTCAAATTAGCTAATTTTGATTTGGTAATCAGAGTCAGCAGAAAGGAGCCGGCAACGTCGCAAATTTTCTAGGTATTTATTTATATTAAAAGCGATTTTCAGCGTGGAATGATTCTAAATTGGTATTTACCAATGCATTTCCGCGATTTTAGTTTTAACCTGTACCATAAAGTAACTTTATGCCTGTACCCTCTCCATACAGGCCGATCAACTCCTACCGATTTAGTGTCCTTTAATCCACCTTCGCTGCCATTTTCACTCAAAAGTGACAGAAAATTCATTAGTTTTCTGTCAATATGGCGGTGAAGGTCGAGAAAAGGACAGGGCCAAATTTATAGTCCGACGTCGAAGGAAGCCTGAAGGCCTCCTTGACAAAGGTGTCCTTCAAGGCGTCCTTTCATTTCTTATTTATAGTCCCTTCCTTCGGGAAGGAATATTTCAACGTAGGGTTGCATCAGCAACGTTGCAAAAATGATAGTGGGTTGGTGCAAATAAACTACTGATAACTTCATTGTTATAATTTTTGTGGTTAAGGTTTTTCATTCATAAGGAGAGGGCACTATATAAAGGGCATACAGCAAATCTGTTCGAGCAAAAACAACTGATGCGAGTGGCACACAGACTTCGCATCAGTTTTATTATATTATATAATATATCGAACATCTCCGACGGACAAAATCAGGCGAAGCCAAATATTTGCATCTGTTTTGTACGCCAGCAAAAATTACAATTTCCCCCCCCCCCAAAAAAAAAAAAAGAATAGCAGCATGAGCTGCATCTTCGACATTAAAAACATTTAGAAATTATTCTTTCCGTCTGCCACAACGCAAAAATTTGTTTTCTTTTAAACATTTAACGAGATGAAAAAGGCTGTTTTCATTTAAGAAGGTAGTGGACTTGCTTAACAAAAAGCCTGACCCCAGTTGGAACGCACCCTAAACCGAGGCTGAAGGAAAATAAATGACAACAAAAATTTGACAGCTATTTGTTTATCTATTTCACTGAATTTTTCTTTAAGAAAAACTTTGGAAAAAATGCTGGGAAGCAGACTAAACCTAAACACTCCCAGTGGCGTGGCGGACAATACCTTAGGGCTGTCCTGGCATGATTCGGCATGGATCCCGATACTTAATACTCAGAATGTTATGGACTACTTTTCCCAGGGTTCAAATCCGTTTTTTGATAGAACTTGCAATAATGAGATTGTTAAGATGCAAAGGCTTAATCCTGATCAGCTACAGTAAGTTGGGTACCGTAAGTTGTTGTGCTCCAGTAAAAAAAAACTTGTCAAAATAAAATGATTGATTTATCAACTTGTAATGATGGTTGGGCTCAGTTACTCAAGTTTTAATGCATAATTCTCAGTGCACAATGTCTTCTCTCTCTACTTTTTGAAGGGAAATAGAGAGAAATAGAAATAAAAAATTAAGCATTAGGCATTCAAACTTGAGTAACTAGGCCCTTAAGCATAAATTTATCAGTATCTTTAAATTTACTAGTAAACATAATTTTAAATTTAGGGAGTGTCTAAAGAGCCGGCAATTCGGCTGAATAGCCGTGAGGCTAAAGAGCTGGCCATAATTATTTATTATGTGTTTTTCATATTTTCATTTTTTTAAAATTAAATTAACCCAACCTAACCCAAACAGACTCAAACCTACTTATTAAAAGCCAAAACAACCCCAAAAAACACACTTTAAACTAAATTATCCCAACCCAACCTAAACAGACTCAAACCAACCAAATTAACCCAACCTAACCTAAACAGACTCAAACCAACTTATTCAAAGCCGAAACAACCCAAAAAAACACTACAACCCCTACATCTTTTTTTGGCTTGTTTATGTTAATTTAGTTTAAAGCGCGTTTTTTGGGTTGTTTTGGTTTTTAATAAGATGGTTTGAGTCTGTTTAGGTTAAGTTTGATTAATTGAGTTTAAAAAAATGAAAATTTGAAAAACACATAATAAATAATTATTGCCAGCTCTTTAGCCTCATGGCTATTTAGCTGAATTGCCGACTCTTTACACAATCCCTTAAATTTAAGCATATGGAACATAAAAGCAAAGGTCATAAATTTGATTCTACCAATTGTCCATAAATTTTGGTTTGTGTTTACAGAATGGGTAAACAGGCAATTTTTTTTTAATTCACCATAAAAGAAAAAGGGACAGAGATAGATGGAGATGGGTCAAAATGACAATAAAGAACAAAACTTTCATGTTTAAAAATTGAGCTTAAGGCTGGTTCATGGCAGTGGCGGTCCCAGCCATTTCAAAAGGGGGGGGGCGGTTTCAATATGAAAAAAGAAATTGAATAAAAGCATATTTTAAGAAAATGAAAAGGAATACCATTTTTAACACAAAATTAAACTTATACAGTAAATATCAAAGGTGTTATAGCGCCGCAATTTATGTTCTACTTTTGATTTTTTAAATGTTTTCTAAGAAAATTTAAAGCCAGGGTAGGGGGAGTAACCTACCCCCTATCCCCCTGAGTAACTACGTATAATTTTTTCAGTTATAAAAAACATACATAACAAACAAACCACAAACAAAAAATAATAGCTAAATACTTTTTTTTTAAGGTCTAAGCTTTTTAAGTTGAAACATTGCCTTTTATATTGTATATGGGTCATTCTTGAAAAAAGGTAAATGTAATTGGTTTGTAAATTTAAAACAGTTAGTGTACTCAAAGCATCAGATATAACAAAAAAACACTTTAGGATCATAAAATTTATTTAGATAATGATTTAGATAGATAAAAACTCAACTCAATAATTCCATTTGTTGTTGCCTATTGAGATGTTACTCCTAAGGGTATGCCCACAAACTATAATGTAAATATATGTTTTATTAAAAACTTGTATATAATTGTATATGGGTAGCTGCACTCTCGCCCTTTCAATGTACTTTAAAACTGTATTTTTAGGTATGTTGAGTAAGGTCTATATTTATTTAATTTATTTAATTATTTATATGTACTAAAGTGAAATCTTTAAATTACTTTTTAGAATTCCATTTGTACATTTGTCCATTGAGCTGTTACTCCTCAGTTTATTTTTTTTATATGCACTAAAGAGAAATCTTTAAATTACCTATGTTTTTTCAGTGCTTATCAAACAGTTATTTATTTCAAATTACTGATTTTTACTTTTTAGAAATATGACAGGACTTGAGTATGTCTTACTTCATGTCCAAGAACCTATTTTGTATGTAATTAGAAAACAGCATAGACACAGTCAACAGCAAGTAACTCCTTTGGCTGATTACTACATTATCGCTGGTGTTGTATATCAGGCGCCTGATTTGTGTAGTGTTTTAAATTCAAGACTGGTAAGTCAAGCTAAAAACCCCCCTTATTTTTTTTCCAAAGTGTATTATCATAAAATTACCCTTTTTAGTTTTATTTAATTTTTTATATATTTAAAATTAGGTTCTAAAAGTTTTTAATGACGGCAAAAAATTTTTTTTTTAAATTTTTTAAATCCATAACACTTACTGTTCCCACTGTTGTTTGTCATTTTGTTTTTGTAGAAACGTACATTTCTGAACTTTTTAAACTCGTTTTTAAATAATAAGCTTGGCAGAGGTCCAGCATCAAAAACTTTTAAGAGTTTCCAAAATTGCTTCTTTACACTGTTAAGCTGAATTTGAGTTAACAGGGAAACCCTCTTTTTGTGGTAAAAAAATATAAATAATTGGTTGCAATTGGAATAATGAAAGAAGTATTGGTGCGCGACAAAATTCAATTATTCTAAATGGTTTTGGGAGATTTCCAGTTCAAACTCTGTAAAGTGAAAATTTGAAACTCTTACTTTTTATACTAAGACTTTTCGTTCTAAAAATCTTTATTCATGCTAATAAATACATCATTTTTCTATACATCAAAACTTACTCAAAAAATTGGAGGTAAGACAATGTGCATTTAAAATGGGCTATGCTCGAGTCAATTACTACATAGACTACAAGGCTATAAGTGAGTCAGTTAATATCGAAACTCTTGAATTGCGCAGGATCTTTTTTGATGTTTGTTTCATATTTAAAGTACTAAATGGCCTTGTAGACTGTAATTATATCTTGGGTCTTCTTAATTTAAACACAAGCTTTAGAACGAGAGACAGGAAACTATTTGTAATTCCGCATCATCCCTTCAACTATACCTTTCATAGTCCATTATCCAGAATACCCAAAACTATTAATGATATTCATAATTCCATTGAATTATTTGATGTTCCTTTGCATATATTTAAGAATAAGCTTAGAATTTTACTGTCAACACAATCATGATATCTCTACTATAGTCCTCTAGGTTACTTAAGTTTACTTAAGGTTGGTTAAGTTATAGTTTTCCTTTCTACTTATCAAGTGAGGCTTTTCATGAAACAACATTTAGTTAATATTTGTGATGCTATTATTACCTAACTATGTTTACTGTAAAAATTTTGTAAAAATGGTGTAACCATATATAAATAAATAAATAAATAAATAAGAAAATAAATTCAAAATCTAAAACACTATAAACCACATACTTTGAACATTTTACATACTTTTGGACATTACATTTAAAACCGGTGTGAAACTAGCAGCCATTTTACGCAGCCAAAAGTGTGAAGTTAGCAGACATTTACAGCAGCCAAAGTGTAAAGTTAGCAGCCAATACTGGCAGCCATTTTAAAACGAAAAGTAGCAAAAAACAAATAAAATGCGTTTATCGCGACAAATTTAGAGTAAACATAAAACCCGCCAACTTCGTCACCAGTGTCTTTGTCAAAATTTAAAGAATGTACCCCACCCATTTTAAAAAAATGCTTAAAAATGGTGTTACCCGATGAAATTTTTTACAATGATAAAACAACCTGTTTAACCACTGACCTAAGCTGCATCCCCTTACACCCCAATTAACATAGAAAGTAGTAGTAGTAGAGAAGGGGCGGCGCGAAGCCCGGCAAGTAGGCCTCCCTGGGCCCTTTCTGCCCTACCCCATTCCATGCTTAAAAATAGTTATACGCAATGAAACTTGGCACAATGATAAAACACCTTTTTTTAACCACTGGGCCAAGCTGCATCTCCTTACGCCCCGTCTAACTTAAAAAAAAACAACCTCTTAATAAAAAAATAAAAAACACACTTAAAAAATGCGTAAAAATGGCGTTACGCGATGAAACTTGCCACACTGATAAAACATGTTCTTTTTAATCACTGAGCCAAGCTGCATCCCCTTACGCCCCGTTTAACATAGAAAAAACTACCCCTTCATGAAAAAATAAAAAAACCTACTTAAAAAATGCTTAAAAATGGTGTTACGCGATGAAACTTGGCACAATAATAAAACATGTTCTTTTTAATCAACGAGCCAAGCTGCATCCCCTTACAACCCGTCTAACATAGAAAAAACTACCCCTTCATGAAAAAATAAAAAACCTACTTAAAAAATGCTTAAAAATGGTGTTACGCGATGAAACTTGGCACAATAATAAAACATGTTCTTTTTAATCAACGAGCCAAGCTGCATCCCCTTACAACCCGTCTAACATAGAAAAAATTACCCCTTCATGAAAAAATAAAAAACCTACTTAAAAATGCTTAAAAATGGTGTTACGCGGTGAAACTTGGCACAATAATAAAACATGTTCTTTTTAATCAACGAGCCAAGCTGCATCCCCTTACAACCTGTCTAACATAGAAAAAACTACCCCTTCAGGAAAAAATAAAAAACCCACTTAAAAAATGCTTAAAAATGGTGTTACGCAATAACTTGGCACAATGATAAAACACTCTCTTTTTAACCACTCAGCCAAGCTGCATCCCCTTACGCACGGTTTGACATAGAAAAAACAACCACTTAATTAAAAAATTAAAAACCCACTTAAAAAATGCTTAAAAATGGTGTTACGCGATGAAACTTGCCACACTGATAAAACTTGTTCTTTTTAATCACTAAGCGAAGCTGCATTACCTTACGTCTCATTTAACATAGAAAAAACAACCCCTTAATTAAAAAATAAAAAACCTACTTAAAAAATGCTTAAAAATGGTGTTACGCGATGAAACTTGACACAATAATAAAACATGTTCTTTTTAATCAACGAGCCAAGCTGCATCCCCTTACAACCCGTCTAACATAGAAAAAACTACCCCTTCATGAAAAAATAAAAAACCTACTTAAAAAATGCTTAAAAATGGTGTTACGCGGTGAAACTTGGCACAATAATAAAACATGTTCTTTTTAATCAACGAGCCAAGCTGCATCCCCTTACAACCCGTCTAACATAGAAAAAACTACCCCTTCATGAAAAAATAAAAAACCCACTTAAAAAATGCTTAAAAATGGTGTTACGCAATAACTCTTGGCACAATGATAAAACACACTCTTTTTAACCACTCAGCCAAGCTGCATCCCCTTACGACCCATCTAACATAGAAAAAACTACCCCTTCATGAAAAAATAAAAAACCTACTTAAAAAATGCTTAAAAATGGTGTTACGCGATGAAATTCTATGTTAGTCGGGGCGTAAGGGGATGCAGCTTGGCTCAGTGGTTAAAAAGAGGGTGTTCTATCATTGTGCCAAGATTTATTGCGTAACACAATTTTAAAGCATTTTTTAAGTGGCTTTTTTATTTTTTCATTAATGGGTAGTTTTTTCTATCTTAGATGGGGCGTAATGGGATGCAGCCTGGCTCAGTGATTAAAAAGAACATGTTTTATCAGTGTGCCAAGTTTCATCGCGTAACACCTTTCTTACGCATTTTTTAAGTGGGTTTTTTTATTTTTCATAAAGGGGTAGTTTTTTCTATGTTAGACGGGGCGTAAGGGGATGCAGCTTGGCTCAGTGGTTAAAATAAAGTTGTTTTATCATTGCGACAAGTTTCATCGCGTAATACCATTTTTAGACATTTTTTAAGTGGGTTTTTTATTTTTTCATTAAGGGGTTGTTTTTTCTATGTTAGGGGATGCAGCTTGGCTCAGTGATCAGAAAGAACATGTTTTATTATTGAGCCAAGTTTCATCGCGTAAAACCATTTTTAAGCATTTTTTAAGTAGGTTTTTTATTTTTACATAAAGGGGTAGTTTTTTCTATGTTAGACGGGGCGTAAGGGGATGCAGCTTGGCTCAGTGGTTAAAAAAAAGGTGTTCTATCATTGTGCCGAGATTTATTGCTTAACACCATTTTTAAGCATTTTTTAAGTGGGTTTTTTATTTTTTCATGAAGGGGTAGTTTTTTCTATGTTAGACGGGGCGTAAGGGGATGCAGCTTGGCTCAGTGATTAAAAAGAACATGTTTTATCAGTGTGCAAAGTTTCATAGCGTAACACCATTTTAACGCTTTTTTATTTTTACGCATTTTTTAGGTGGGTTTTTTTTATTTTTTCATAAAGGGGTAGTTTTTTCTATGTTAGACGAGGCGTAAGGGGATGCAGCTCGGTTCAGTGATTAAGAAGAGGGTGTTTTATCATTGTGCTAAGTTTAATTGCGTAACACCATTTTTAAGCATTTTTTAAGTGGGTTTTTTATTGTTTCATGAAGGGGTAGTTTTTTCTATGTTAGACAGGGCGTAAGGGGATGCAGCTTGGCTCAGTGGTTAAAATAAAGTTGTTTTATCATTGCGACAAATTTCATCGCGTAACACCATTTTTAAGCATTTTTTAAGTGGGTTTTTTATTTTTTTATGAAGGGGTAGTTTTTTCTATGTTAGACGGGGCGTAAGGGGATGCAGCTTGGCTCAGTGATTAAAAATAACATTTTTTATCAGTGTGCCAAGTTTCATCGCGTAACACCATTTTAACGCATTTTTTCGCTGGGTTTTTTTATTTTTTCATGAAGGGGTAGTTTTTTCTACGTTAGACAGGGCGTAAGCGGATGCAGCTTGGCTCATTGGTTAAAAAGAGGATGTTTTATCATCGTGCCAAGTTTCATTGCGTAACACCATTTTTAAGCATTTTTTAAGTAGGTTTTTTATTTTTTCATTAAGGGGTTGTTTTTTCTATGTTAGACGGGGCGGAAGGGGATGCAGCTTGGCTTAGTGATTAAAAAGAACATGTTTTATCAGTGTGCCAAGTTTCATTGCGTAACACCATTTTTACGCATTTTTTAAGTGTGTTTTTTATTTTTTTATTAAGGGGTTGTTTTTTCTATGTTAGACGGGGCGTAAGGGGATGCAGCTTGGCCCAGTGGTTAAAAAGAGGGTGTTCTTTCATTCTGCCCAGATTTATTGCGTAACACCATTTTAAGCATTTTTTAAGTGGTTTTTTTATTTTTTCATGAAGGGGTAGTTTTTTCTATGTTAGATGAGGTGTTAAATATAAGTAAGCTTAGGTCAGTGGTTAAACAGAAGGTGTTTTATCATTGTAACAAATTTCATCGCGTAACACCACTTTTAAGCATTTTTTTAAAATGGGTGGGCTACATTCTTTAAATTTTCATGAAGACACCGGTGACGAAGTTGGCGGGTTTTATGTTTTATTTGTTTTTTGCTACATTTCGTTTTAAATTGGCTGCCAGTATTGGCTGCTAACTTCACACTTTGGCTGCTGTAAATGGCTGCTAACTTCACACTTTTGGCTGCATAAAATGGCTGCTAGTTTCACACCGGTACATTTAAAACGGAGGTATTGAAAAAAAGAAAAAAAAATCCCTGGGATGTGTCACTGTAAAGCACAAGAATGACTATTTGAGGCCACTGAAGTTATGGTTCAATATTTCATCAAGTGAATAGAATGCTTTGGATTTGAAATATTTTTTTACTTTGTTAAAAATAATTTTTGTTGACTGATTTTTTATTTCGATTAGTAATAGGTTGAACAGTTTTGGACCATAGTAGCTTATTCCAGTTCTGGTCTTTTCAAGCCTGTGGTACCTTATTTGGATGTTTGCATTATTCCTAGTTGTACGGTCATGTACAGGGTGATTCACTACATTTTGAACTCCTGGTTAGCGCCTTTATTATTGATGATAGAAACAAAAGTCTAAATAGAAAATTTTTATAATTTTTTAAGATTTTAAAAGCCTTCTAGCCCATATTACAGATATTGTCAAATGTCATTCCATATGTCAAATTTAAACATCAACAACTTTCTTATATTAAATGGAACTCCCTGTATATTTTTTAAAATTTCGATAAATCTTTTCTTCCTGATTACAAAAATATACCATATGTAGGGTTTATCTCTAGCAGTTCTCGAGTGAAATAAAAAATAATTTGCCATAAGGGCAATGTGTTAGCCAAGGAAAAGTAGTTTAGTTGGTTCTTTTTTAAACACATTGCTCTTATGTCAACAATTTTCTAAATTTGTTCAATGACCGTTCAAGACAAAGGTAACACATGGTATATTTTTGGAATCAGGAAGTTTTAAAAAATATATAGGGTGTTAAATTTAATATAAGAAAGTTAATGTCTAAATTTGACATATAGAATGACATTTGACAACATCTGTCATATGGGTTAGAAGGCTTTTAAAAAACTATAAAACTGTACATCATTGTGAGTTCTATAATGGATTTTGTTTTCAGCAACATATTTAAGACTTTGTAACTCAAATAAAGATGGAAATGTTAGCACCCCCAGATCTATGAAACTTTGTCTACACTGAACCCTATATCCCTTGCTATCCACAATTCGTATACATCTCCTTTGAAGACTAAATATTCTTTCCCCCCCTGTAGCGTGGCCCCATTTTTGCCTTGGACACAAGCATGGAAAACACTGAGCAAGACATGTTTTGATAAGTTTTATAGAGTAAGTATGCCCCTGAACAGAGTTCTTTAGCCAGCTGCTCAGTATGCTTGTCCAAGTTTAGCATTGTGTCAAGGTTAACCCCAAGATATCTAACAAAATTCGGATTTGCCACATCCAAAGGTCGTAGAGAAAAGAAAATTTTTTGAGTTTTTTGTTCCTTTAGGCTCAAATGATTCTTTGCAAACCAATCCCCTGTTCTCACCTGCATCTCACCCAAGCTGCCGGTCAAGTGCAGATCTGATGAGAGTTCCACACCATTTGTGTCATCGGAAAAGTTTAGATAGTATTGGTGTGTTGTGGTGATCAAGTTGTCAATGTCGTTTATATAGATTATAAATATGGGCCCCAGTACGGAGCCCTGGGGCGCGCCCAAGACTATGTTAAGTCGACTTGATTTTTGCTCACCAATGTTGACATACTGTTGCCGGTCACTGAGATAGGAATCAATCAGTCTCTTGCTGTCATTGTTGAAGCCATATCTGCCCAGCTTTTTGACCAGCAGCTCCGGCGAGAGGCCAGTCGAAAGTCGCAAAAGAGCACTCCTGCGTACTGCTTTTTTTTGAAAAGCATCATTAAGAATTTTAATTAAACAGTTGATTGCATCAGTTGTGCTGCGTGAGGGCCTAAAACCAAACTGGAATTCATTGAAAAGGTGATTTTCTTCAAAATAGGCTGTTATTTGTGACTCTAAAATTTTTTCCAGTACCTTTCCAATTACCGGCACTATTGAAATAGGCCGGTAATTGGATGGTTCGCTTTTGCAACCTTTTTTAAAAATCGGTACAACTCTTGATATTTTTAAGCTTTTTGGATAAATAGATTCTTGTAAGTTGTATACATTGATTGAAAAGTAGTGTAAGAGGCAATGCAATATCTGATTGCATATAATGAATTTTAAAATTTTATGATTCAATGAGTATAATTTTAAATTGAAAAGTGTTTTCTTTACAGTGGCACACCCCACTTGCTGAAATTTAAAAACAAAATTGGAAATATTTTCAAAATTCTCTTCTGGTCGAGTAAAGTTCAGATCATTAGATATTTTCTCTGCAATGCCCGCAAAGAATTTTTTAAAATGATCTGGGGTTAATTCTGTGTCCAGTTTCTTCTGTTTCACCTTTGTGTTGTTTACAAGGCTCCACATAGCTTTTTGTGGATTTGAAGCATTTTTTATGTAACTGTCATTTGCATTTTTCTTGGCTGCCACTAGAGCTTGTCGATAATCTTTTCGCCTGTCTTGAATTTCCACCTTAAGATCTGATAGATTTTAATTTTTTGATGCATCATAGAGAAAATTTGGCTGTTCCCTTTTTTGCCTGAGATTGATTTGGTTTGATTACTTTTTTCTTAATTGGAAAAGATTGATCCAACCCAGACTGTTGTGTTGAAAGGAAGTGATCAAATTTTTGTTCAATAGTTAGAATGTCACTGTTTACAAAGTTCCAGTCCATTGATGACATGTAGTTTTTGATGTTTGAAAGACCCTTTTTTGTAATTGGTCTATGTTTTAAAATTTCTGTATTTTCTGGGATTACTGGTAATTTAAATTTCATTGAGATAAAGCTGTGATCAGACATGCTATCTATGTTTACTTTTGTGCCAAGTATTTCCCGTAAGTTTGTGGCAAAGTTGTCCAAGCAGTTTATTCCGTTTTTCAGGATTTTTGGGACCATTCCATGGGCTAAAAGCATGTCCATAAGCTTTATAGTGATTGGATTGTCTGGCTTATTAAAGTGTATATTGTAGTCACCAGCTAGGATTATGTTTATTTGTTTTTTGTTTTCAAGAAGCTCTCCCAGGCAATATAGGAAAATGTCTGAGTTTCCATTTGCTGATGATCTATAAAGAGTCACCACTAACAGATTTAGTTGTTTTGGTTCCACTGCACACACCTCAAAGTGGAGTTCTATTGATTTTTCTGTTATGTCTTCTAGGTTTACGGACTTATCACTGGCTTCATTTTTAACACAAATCATTACTCCTCCATGATCGTGATTGTTTCTAGAGAATTCGCGTATTGTTCTGTAGCCATCTATTTGAAAGGTTTTTACTTCCTCTCGTCTGAGCCAGTGCTCGCTGAAGCAAAGGATGTCTTAGCCCTGTGCAATCTGCTCAAATTCTAACACTTTTGTTCGTATAGATTGGATATTATAATGGAATATGGAGAATGGATTTATCTTTTGACTTGTTGGCTTGCTGGTGGTTTTTACTAAAAATTTGTGTTGTAGGTTTTTTGCCTGCGGAAGTCAAAACGTTTAATACCCACATTCTTTGGCCAAAATGTGGGGTCATAGAGCTCTTCCTTTTTGCAGAATGGTGCACCAATCCTAAAGCACTTGTTTTTATTTTCATTAGTAGGGAGTTCTGCTATCTCCAAGGCCTCATACCCAGGCTTTGATTTCATATAGTTGGTTATCATATCACTTGTCACATGCTTCTCTACCCTGTAAAGATAGAGCCATAGCTTTCTTTGAACGCCTGAAAAGCCTCCAAAGTCTCCTTCTTTTGTGCCGAGATTTTTCCTTGATGCTTCGCTTTTTTGTTGAGGTGCAACTTGTCGATTTTGGCAGCTGCCAAATGCCGGTTCCGCCCTCTTGTACTTGTTTAGTCGACTGGTTGTTGATTCTGCCATTTCCTCTTTGCCCTGTTCTGTTTTCCACAAGAGAATGCCTGTGATTTTCTAAAGAATTTTGTTTGTTTCCGATTTCCTCATTTTGTGAAGTTAAGTTGTGCAATTCTTCTTTTTTTTGGTTCAAGTGGCCGTCTGGCCAAATTCCAAGTAAATGTTGTCAGAAACATGATAATTATCAGAATCTATTATAATTTTGGGTGAAACATGATAATTAATAATGACCTATTATCAACCCCTAAATCTATGATAATTTAACAAATCTTCACATAAAACGCCTTTTATTCTTATAATGCATCCAACCCACAGTGAACACTTTTTAAAAATTGATCTGTAAAGTAATCTGGTTACATCGTTTGCCTGATCCATCCACTATTTTAAAACAGGTGCATTGTAGTCAGGCAGCCGTCCTGTTTTTTATACTGGCATAGTATTGTCCTGCTCGTGACTTTTTGGCAACATCAACCAAAAAAGAATGCTGTTTATTTTTAAAACAATTTTTATTTTTTTTTTTTAATTTTTGAAAATTCGAATTAGTCTTTGGAATTAATAGGAGGTGTATAGATATTAGAACAGTTATATATTAACAATAGTTGACATCAACTCCCGATCTATAAACTTGATTAATCGACGTCGGTCATCTGATGATTTTCTCTCTCACTTTTTCCTTTACTGCTAAACAAAAAGCACAAAAACTGTTGGTATATTTTTCTTCGACTCAACAATAACCATACATTTTAAGCGCATGTCATGCAAAAATAAAAACTATGATAATTTTTCCCTAAACTTAATAATTTATCGAATGGCAAATGATACACACTGGAGCATTGCATGTGTTTCGGGAGGAAGCGGAGGATTTTTAGAATATGGCTGCTGTCCTTAGCGGTTAGAATGGACCTGGCTTTGATTAGGTTGGAATTTTTCTTTCACCCTTCTGTGGCCGCTGACAGGCGAAACTTGATTTGGTTTTTGAATCTGATTTACCATCAATACAAATAGATATAATCTCATTGTTTGAGTCTTTAAGGTGTTCTATTTCAGTTCTTACCGTGCTTTTTATGTCCTGAAGACCAGCACTAACTTTTTCTGATAGTGATGTTTCCAGTCTTTTAGATTCTGTTTGAATTTTATTTGTGACCTTTTCTTCGAAGGACTTAAGTTTTTGCTCCAGTTTTTTTATTATTAAATGCACACCTCCAGTTTCAGTAGAAGTGTCCGCCTTTTTGTTGAAAGCAGTTGTTTTGCACTCTGTACAAAGAAACAACAAGTTTCTTTGGCTTTGCGTAAGGCTATCTGCCTCACTACTAGCAATTTTGGAACAGGATTTACAAAATACCAGCTGGCAGATATCGCACTTATGTCCACTATTTTACAGTCGAACCTGACTTTGCTACTTGTTTGCAAACCTTCAGACTGCTGCTGCTGGAAGTATTTCCTAGTTTTAACAACTGAGTAAAAAAGTATGTGGTTTTCCTAGTTGTAACATCTTAACTAAAACAGTATGACAGAAATAGCTACTTTATTAGTAAAATAAAGAATTTTTATCTACCTCGAGATATAGTCAGATTTTTCGATGAATGAAGTGACGTCATATTTGCCTCTAAAAACGTATTTCTTTTTAGCATACCAAATTATTTGTTGATGTTACTTTGAAATCTATCTTATAACCATTGTTTATCGATATAAACTTAAATAGTACTTACTTTAAAAATAAAAAAGACGGCTAAGGAACTATTCTTTTCCTTCTACTAATATTAATGTTTTTGACAATAATGTGATGGAAATTTTGAAGTAAAAGTTAAAACAATCAGCAACATGACTTTTTTTGGTATATTTATTGTCGCTATCTAAAACAATGTATTAGGTGAGGTGTTGCTCCACTCAGCTCACCGAAAAATCTGACTATACTTACTAGCACTTATTAAACTACTTGTTAAAAATCAAACTCGACTTTACAGTTGTCAGCAGTCCATCACCTCCAGTCTTCGTTCGAGGAAGCCTCTAGCTTTTCAAAGTACCATCCCAGTAAGGGGTACTACTGGGACTTCAAGACGACACGTCCCGGAACCGACAAAGCCAAAGCACCAGAAAAAGAAAAGCCCAAAGAAGAGTCTAGTTCACTGTTTCAGAGGCAAAGGGTTGATATGTTGTTGGGTAAGAAATTATATTAATTTAAAAGTCTCAGCACAAGTGTGATTTAGTATTTTGCTTGTTTTATTTTTTTTATCTGTTTATTGAGCTTGCAAAGGCTATCTTGGCCTTAATTTTAGATGTCAAATTTTTTTTAAAATATTGTTTCATTTGATGGACGGCCCAAGTAACATTTTCAATTACCTCAAGTTTCATAAGTTTGGTTACCAGTTCTTATAAAGGTTTTATTGCCAGGTTTCCTGGTTTCATAAAATTACATGAAGGCATGATAATTTTTATAATAGTAATTGCAACAACAATTACTTAAACAGTTATTATAAAACCAGATTCTTTTTTTATAAGAGGTCCCCTTGAACTGATAGTTCGTTAAATTGATAAAGGTTTCATTATAAATTCCATCACTTGTAATTTGGCTTCTACAGCTTCATAGAGATAAAACCCCCTTCTTTTTAATAACAGGGCTGGTGTAACCAGTCTTTTTCTGGATATGATTCGACGTCTTCGTCCATCTTATTGCTGCGTGCTCGATTCTCAGCCGTTTTGCTCGGCCACCTTAAAATTGTCCCTTCAGTGGACACCTCTACCCACCCCCGCGGGACGCCGCTTAGTCGGGTTTTGCCCTTCTCTTTCGTCTGGACGATCACAAACAGTTTTAATTGGAAACAAACGTTGAAAAATGATTCTGTTCTGTTGTGTTTTCTTGAAAAATGGTTGAAAAGCACTGTTTTTTTAGATTATTAAAGCATCTGTCACTCTTCTAAGTCTTCTGCATGGTTTGGGCCAATCGACCAATTTTACAGATTTATTACAGAGTTTTGGTCACCTGGATTTGTTACAAATCCAGATTACCGCAAAGAAACTTTGCTGGCGAATATGGCGGCGTAAATTTTTTTCAATATTATTATATTTGTTTAAAATATTAAAAAACTCTTTATATTTTGGTTTTTCATAACAAATATTGCTGTTTTTATAATATATTCATAATATAGTACAAAAAGAATCCACAATAAAAAAAAATTTGAATAAAAAAAAATTATTTTTTTACTAAAATAAAACAAATTGCAGGCGCGCGTGTTTTTTAGGTTTTTGACATGTACTTTAACAGAAAAGTTTGGGCCGCATGTAGTTTTAGGGGGTGGAAATGTCTTTAAAAATTATTTTACCATCATAACATTCTATCACGGCCTATTTATAATTTGATGTTGTTTTGATTCCATGTTTTTTATTACGGATCCATAATTATTTCTTATAGAGGGCGCTGCACTCGGGTTACTTTATTTCGTTTTATAAAGGTTGCAGACACTTTCCTGTAACCTTTATGTCTCCTATTTCGAGTAACTCGAGGTTATATAAAAATTTTAAGAAGGTTCTCACAGGCAACTTCTAGTTTTTCAAGGAGTTTATAATAAGGTTGTTACTACCTTTATAAGATCCACCAGTTAAGGCCAATAAGAGGGTAATAAAGGTTCCGGGAAGGTTCTCGTTACTTTTCTATAAAACTTTTTGGTGGCGGTAACTTGCTCGCAACCTTTATAAAAAATGAAATGTTACTTGCGGAAGCTTAGAATCCTGGTTCTCAGTGGTACTTTCTTTTTCTTTTTGGTGTGGGCTGCTAAAAGGGTCTAAATTTGTCGTATTTACGGCAATATAGCTCAAAAATAAAAGAAAAAAAATGAAAAACTTCATGTGGCATAATTTTTAATAATTAATTTATTAAACTAAAAATTTAGTAAAAAAACCCCTGAGTAATTTTATAAAATAAGAGCATGTGAACAATAGTGAGGGTCTTCGATTTTTATTTTTTTTAGTCTGGTCTACTGAACTACTCAAAAAATATTGATTAAAAATGACCCCCCCCCTTTGTGATCAATTTTTAAAACTAACTATTTTTGGGTCAAACTATAAAAATTCATAAATTTTGCCCAGATTGGGTAGCGATTTAAAATAAGCAGCCATATTTAGATTTAGATTGATACTGGTTCAAGGTCATTTGAATTTTCATATCTTTTTAAAAACAAAAGGCCTTAAAACCCCATTACTGTATTTTTACAATGATCAATGGTGATCATAATTCTAATCTAAAAGGTTTTTATAGTTTACCATTTATAAGTTAAAAAAACATTTCGTGTACCACTAATAAATTAACAATAATACTAATTAAAGCTTTCGCAGCCTTCGTCTTATAGTATGTTGTCTTTCGGGCTGTTGAGCCGTCGCGTCGTTTTGTAGAAGTTTGTCTTCCGGACGTTGCCCCGATTCGAGTGATCGGCTCGGCAAAAACAAGGAATCATAAAAACACTCTTAGATCGTACAAAGAGAATATGCGAACCAGAAAACTTTAACGCGGAAGTAAGCCACCTAAAAAATGTACTTCAGGCAAACGGCTATTCAACAAAGCAATTCGATAAATGTCTTAACAAAGTCATAGGAAAAAACAGGACAAGGAGGAGGTAAGGTCCAAGGCATTTTTACCCTACATACCTGTCGTCACTGATAGAATTAGTAAAATCTAAAAGATTATTTTCGATCAGCAAAGGACAAATGACTATCTATTCTCATCGGGAATATACAGAATATCTTGCTCTTGCAGGAAGGTTTACATAAAACAGACCAAAAGGTCTATTAACACTAGACTAAAAAGGGGTGAGTCCCTTTTTTATTACTTAATAGGGGAGGGAATTTATGTAAATAACATTGGTTCCAAACCAACCTTTTCCACAACAAATAGACATGAGGTACTAGATCTAACAATAAGTACAAACTTAATATGCAATAAGATCACTGACTGAAGGGTCACAAATGAACCCTCTTCATCAGACCACAACCATATCCATTCACAATCAAAACAGGATTGAGACGTGATATTCAATACAGGGACCCGAAAAGCACAAACTTGGAAGGTTACATAAAGTCGCTCTGACATAACCTGAAGAGTGCTATGATTGCCATGGTCTTTGGAATCGTGACCAACTGAACGAGGCAATAATAAAAGCCTATCACAAAAACTAACTATCCACTTAAAGAAAAAACCAATAACCGCGGAATGTTTTGGTGGAAGAAATCACTACAAAACAAATGTAGGGAGGTCATGCGCCTCTTCAATCAAGCCAAAGTAACACGAAACTGAGAACGATACCGTGCAGTGCTTACAAAGTAGAACAAGCAGATAAGAACTGCCAAAAGAGAACCCTGGAGAAAGTTCTGCCAATAACTAAATAAACTTCCGTTATCCACATGATTTTGGCGAAAAAGCCGACTCGAGACAATCAATCGTCCTGAAGGCTCATTTACCGAGTCGGAGGGCGAAACTTTGAAGCTGCTAGCACAACACCACTTACCTGGCAGTCTGTTTCTTGAAAATCAAAGTATGCCCAATCCTATTGTTCATGATCACCGACCAAATCATGAGAACTGGGCAACCTTAAGCAAATGGTAAATGCAAATGCAATCAAAATGGCTTATAGGTCCTTTGAACCATACAAATCACCAGGTGTGGATGGAATCTTTCCAGCGCTGGTTCAAAACGACCTAGAAGTCCTAAAACAGTATCTGATGACTGTCTTTCGGGCCAGCTTATCTTGGAAGTAATACCAACCAGCTGGACAAAGGTCAAACTAATTTACATACCTAAGGTAGGACGCACGGACAACAGTCCCAAATCACTGCGTCCAATTAACCTTACATCGTTTCTGCTAAATACTAATAGATACGCACATTAGAGGTGGCATCCTTAAAACCCACCCCCTAAACACTCACCAATATACGTACCAGTATGGTAAATCAACAAAACTAGCACTAAGCAACCTAGTAGGCAATATAAACGAAGCCTTTGATGTCAAAAGCATCGCTTTCGGCATCTTCCTTGACATAAAAGGAGCGTTTAACAACGCACTACCCCAATCCTAGAAGGACTGAATCCACTATCAATGGATTCATAAGAAGCACGCTAGAAAATCGAGTAAATGACAAGACCATTAACAACGAAGTTTTTAGATTTAGAGCCGCAGGAGGCTGTCCTCAGGGGGATGTTTTGTCACCCCTCCTCTGGTCGCTCCTAGTGGAGGACCTCCTCGCGATTCTACAACTGATGGACGTAATTGCACAAGGCTTTGCTGACAACATAGTAGTCTTGGTAAAAAATATTTCAGAGGGGTCCATCTCCATTTGCAACTAAGGTAAAATACGTAGGGGTGATCCTTGGAGAAAGTAAAGCAAAAGGCAGCACTATCTCTCTGGACGTGCAAACGTATCTGCGGAAAGGGTTGGGGCGTTAGCCCCAAATGAATGTAGTGGCTGTATATCACGGTAGTTTGACCCATGATTAGATACGGGGCAATAGTTTGGTACACGAAGGGCAGACAAACGCTGACTCGTGGCAAACTAACAAGCATCCAACGTCAAGCAAGTATGGTAATATGTAGTGCTACGAGCAGCGCTTGAATGCCTCTTAAACCTTCCTCCTCTAGACCTTATCTTGGAGAAAGAGGCTATGAAGGCCACATACAGAATCATAGCTAATCAATGGGGTGGCAGGGCAAGTCAAGTAGTACCAAACCCTTTAACTCGGGTAATTGACAGCCACTGGACTCTAGGGCTGCTACCGGATCTAAAGCCCGCAACAGTAAATAGCAAAAAGCTATACAACACTATTCTCCCAGATAGGCAGGACTGTTCGTCCAACAGAAGTTTCTTAACTGAAGATAGCTGCTGGTATACTGACGAATCCAAAATGCCTTCAGGCGTTGGATCCGGAGTTTATTGTAGCCGGAAAATATCAGAATTATACATGGTCTTGGACAGATGGCTACAATCTTCCAGGCGGAACTCTTCGCTATTGAAATGAGCGCACGTTGGATGATAGATCATAACTGGCGCAACAGATCAATAAAGATACTCTCCGACAGTCGAGCGGCCCTTAAGGCTTTTGAATCATATAGGTGCTCATCGAGAACTGTTGGAGGCTGCCAGGACACACTTAATAATCTGGGCATCGGAGAAATGAGACTGCCTACCAGCTGGCGCGCGAAGCAGCCTCCGTCGTCTTCGTCTGCCCCGAACCAGCCCTTGAAATAGCATACAATACAATCAACACTGCTCTCTCTCAAGCTGGATGGAGAATAAGTTCATTGCAGAACCCTGCAGGGAGAGGGCCGGGAAACTCATTGGGCTCACCAGGCAGGAGATCCGGACAATGGTTGATCTATACACTGGACACTGCAGGCTGAAAGTACCATTACACAGAATGGGTCAAGTGAGGGCACCGAATGTAGGCTCTTTATGGAGGAGGACGAGACGGCCAGACATGTGCTATGTGAATGTCCGGCCATGGCACGTCAACGTATTTTCGGCAACCCACATATCGACGGGCTGGATTTGAAAGATGCTTCACCAAAGCAAGTTGCAAGCCTCTTTAAGGGGTTTTAGCAACAAACAATGTCAAAAGTGATCTACAATAGATCCGCTAGTGGTCGCAGTGGACAGAAACACAAGGAACACTGCAGACTAGGACATACATAAAAAATCAGCGGTAGCAGAACATACTCTCAACAATGAAAATCATCAAATCAAGTTTGAGGAAACTCAAATTTTGACGCGAACGGCACATTACCACACTAGACTTTATCTTGAAGCTATAGAAATCCATAAACAGAAAGAAAATTTCAATAGATCAGAAGAAACGCTTAAAATCAACCGCACCTGGATACCAGTCTTACAAGATACCCACTCTCTAGTACACCAAACCTGAATCCAATTTCGACCAATGAGGTACCCCGTTTCACATAAATATATATAGCGGCGGAGCAGAACAAATCATCAGTCCACGGTCAGCCAATTGTGGGAACAGATCTCCTGGAGATTCCGAACACTCGAAACGGCGACACGTCGAGAAGACAAACTTCTACAGAAAGACGGCCCAACAGCCCGAAAGACAGCATACTATAATAATAATACTAATTTTCCCAAAATCATATCTATCAATTTTCAAAATAACCAATTATACTAAAAATATAATTAAATAAAAAAAGGCTTTTTGGATCTGGAAAATTAAAATTACCTTAAACTAGTATTAAATGGCAATCCCTAATCTAAATACTGCAGTTTTTTGAAATCGCCACTCCAATGTGGGCAAAGGTTATAAACATTTTTGGAGTAACTGAGCCTTAATAAGACCACACTAAACAAATTTTCAAAATGAAGACCCTGACTATCTCCATTTGCCCTTATTTTATGGAATAAACCCCCTTTAAACTGTCACTAACTTAAGGCAGCTAGGTAGGAATTTAAAATGTTTACAGTCTTATTCTTTTTGTTTTAAGGTGAACTAATCAAAAAGTTCCCGTTACCCACTCCACCTGCAAAAGTACAGTCTGCAATACCCGTGAAAAACGAGACAGAAAATGGTTCGACAGAAATCAAAGAAAAAGTCGAAGCGAAACAGGAAAAAAGCATCAAACCGCCTTCTGAAAAGAAACCTAGGCTTAATTAGTTTTCAAAGATATGACAAACTTGTTGAGGATGTCTGCACCTACAAGTAAAACACTAAAATAGTTTGATTGACAGCAGGGGGCCAACATAAGTTGCAAAAAGTTAAACGAGATCACTATTATTGATTATATTGTTACATCGTGTCATTCAAATTTTTTGTCACATTGTTGAAAAATTGGAAAACTGCTTAGTTTTAAGTGTGCAAGGTAAGTCGTTTGGTAGATATAAGGGACAATCGAAAAACACATTTCGCCCCTTGTGGTCCCCAGGGGCACTATATGTCATTTTTTTAAATTAATACCGGGTGGGCCATAAAAAACCGGACAAAATGTTTTCCGTTATAACTTTCGAACCATACCACCGATTTTAATGCAACAAACTGCTCTTTGCAGGGAATTGAGCAAGACTTTGAGTAAAAATATGTTTTTGTCCGCCATCTTAAAATCTAAGATAATAGTATTAGAAAACCGATTTCAATGGCATCATGGCGAAAATCGATTGTTTTTTAACCACTGCTATTGAAATTTCAATGGCAATCTTTAAAGAGAAATCGATTCTTACCATGATGTTTTTTATTTTGTCAAAATCAGTTCAGTAATAATTATGACTAAACCGATTTTAATGATTTGTACCTTGCTATGCGCGTTGGAGAAAGGGCATTTTTAGGTTCTTGAAACCTAATAATAAACGAGCTTCTTTGAAGAGATAAATTTAATGTGTCCGCCATCTTGGGATTCAAAATGTCGACAAATTTCGATAGTGTTCTTTTAAGAGTTTTTGATCCGAAATTGGTTGAGTATCAATTTGAGAAGGCAATCGTATAATCTGGAAAACAGTGATGGAAACAAAAATTAATTTTTGGAGAACCACCAAACCGATTTTGATGATTTATACCTCATTGTGTGTGGCGAAAGCAGAACTTTTGTACAAATGAAGAAAATTATTTAAAAGTTTACAGAACATATAAATAAACGAGCCTCTTTAAAGGAACAAGTTTGATTTTGTCCGTCATCTTGCATTTCAAGATGGCGATAAATTTCAATAGCATTAGTTAAAGAACAATCAATTTTCGCCATGATGCTTTTTATTTCATCAAAATCGGTTTAGTAATAATGAATTTATGAGAAAATGTATGCAGAAAGAATTAAGACGGCAATCGCATAATCCGTAAAACACTGATTGAAAATTATTAATTTTTTTTTGGGAACCAATTAATCGATTTTAATGATTCGGACCTCGTTCTGCGTGGCAGAAACAAAGCTTTTTTACGACTTCATAAAAAAAATCCAAAAAAAATCCGTAACATAAAAATAAACGAGACTCTTTGAAGGGTAAAGTTTGTTTCTGTCCGCCATCTTAGATTTAAAAAAAAATGTTTCTAATCAAAGTCTTGCTCAATTCCCTGCAAAGAACAGTTTGTTGCATTAAAATCGGCGGTATGGTTTAAAAGTTATAATGGAAAACATTTTTTAGGTCTATATGTGTACCAAATTTCATTGCCATATGTCAAACTGTTCAGATTTAATTTGACATGAACTCCCTTTATCTAAATCTAAATAGAGGAAAGATCCAAGTTTTAGGTTCAAGTTGAAAATTTAACATTTATTTTAAATCCAAGCTGGTGGACACTTAAAAAATGCGGAAATGAAATAGCGACAGCGTCATGTCTTATACAGTGTGTTCCAACGAAACCGAAACAGAGGCGTTTTCACGTATTCAGAGCCTTCAGATTTCTTATTCGAGGAGGAAACTTTATCCCTATTTTTTAAATAGGGGAAGTGGGTCGAGTGACACCTTGTTTTAAACCGCGTCAAAATTTAGAAAATATCAATTACTACGTTTATACGCACCGAAAACCGCTTTTATATAAGGACGGTTTTAAATAAAATCGCTTTCTCCGAGGGTTTATACGTTCTTCATTAAATATCAGTTTAAAAAGAAAACAAAAAAAAATAAGTTAACAACAGATTTTTCAGTAGAACTAGGGTTGAATAGTTCTTTAGGCTGGAAGAAATGCGCTAAAGCTTTTTTAAGTGTTTATACCGACCCTAAAATAAAATATTCAAACCGTCCTTATAAAAGCGCTTTAACAGGTCCGTATAAACAAAGTAATTGATCCGTTTGAGATATTCACTTTCACAGTAAGCTAAAATTGTAAAATAATAAAAAAAATCGACGTGTCATGGGATTTCTCAAAAAAAAAAAATTAATTTCGTAAAAAAAAAATTTAATTTCGTAAAAAAAAAACGATTTTGACACTGGTCCAGCAACTTTAAAAGTGAATATCTTGGAAACTAATCACTAGATTTTTAAAATGTTAACAATTGTGAAGGCATTTGAAAGACATTCAAAACAAAGTATTCTCGAAGCGGGTGCGTGCTACAAAAATGTCAAGGATTCAAGGATTTTTCCTAATTCAGAGTCGTAAATAAGTGGAAAAGCTCCTATTTCGTTTTCGTTGGAACACACTGTATAATAGTGTTTTACTCTTTGAGGGATTCTTAAACGAACATGAAAAAAAAAACAAAATTTATATTATAATATAACTTGTTATAAAATTTCACAGTACAAAAATTGCATATATAGCTCGATAGAAGTTATTTATCGAAAATTGGTCAACATGTGTAATATGTATAATTTTTTACCTAATTATTTAATAATAAAGTTATACAAAGTAACTATAGTCGGATTTTTCGACGCGTGAAGTGACGTCATATTTGTCTCTAAAAAGGTAGTATTTGTTGATGTCACTTTGAAATCTGTCATGTATTGAAAATGAAACTGGTTTTCGTATAAAATAAAATTCTGTTTTGTTGATAAATTAAGAACACTCATGCAACCGTTATTATTTACAAGAAATTAATAAAGTTGAAAACAAAGGGTTTTTATTAAATTTATTATTGTAAAAAAGAAGGTTTAATAACTATGCTTTTTGAAGGGAAAATTTAGGGCCCTAAGAAATTTACAGAAAATATTTGTGGCGTAGAGGGCAAAGGGTAAGGGAATAAATCGGAAAAAGTTTTTCCTTGACCAAGATTTAAACCCGGGACCTCCAAAATACCAGTCTAATGCTGTACCAACTGAGCTACCGAGGAACTGGGGTTTTGACTGGCTATTTGGAAATCCTTTCGTCCGATTCATTTGTTAGTAGTCTCCCCACTACTGCGGCTTTAAAAACCTAGAGATGTTATAAAGACACGGAGGTACATATTCAGGATTATTAGTTGTACGAAATTTCTATTTATCAACCAACGATACACGACATACAGCGTTTTATTGGAGGTGTCAGATGGTGAATTTCCAACTAATAATTTCCACATAAAACTGGTACAGCAAAAGGTAGCTGCAAAAACGATGTTTTATATTTTCCTATGTGCAACACTGACTTTTTGACTTTGTCATTTTAGGTTATATTTTTGGCATATTTAAACTTCTTATAAGACGGCTTGTTTATTTGTTTACTAATTCAAAATATAAGGCCACTAAAAATAAAAACTACATTTCAAAAAAGCAAAAATGTTTTATTAACTAAACAAAAGCTACACAGTAATTGGTCTATTCGACTAGCTGATTATGAAAGAAGCAAGTCTACGATAGTAACCATAATAAATCGATTTCAAGAAGAAGGAACTGTCCCTCGAAAGGAAGGCACCGGTTTGACGAAAGTTCAAGCCCAAAACAATTAAAAGGCCAAATCAATTTAACGAGATAAATAAAATTTAAAAAAAATGTATTTAAGATATTTATTTTTAATAGCGCGTCAATGCACCGTTGGCTGCAATGATGTTTTGAAGTCTTCTGGGCATTGAATTTGCTAAATTTTCAAATAAGTTTAGTTTTTTAGCAATAACTTCCCTATATGCCCTTACGATGAGTTCCATTAGATGTTCTGAATTCCTGGGAATGATATTAAAACTTGCTAATTTCTTTGCGATAAGTCCCCAAACGTTCTCTATTGGATTCGCATCAATGTTTTTGCAAGCCAAGGCAAAACTTCGATATTATTATCCTGGAACCATCGCTGCGCAATTCTGGCCGTATGAACTGGACGGTTATCTTGTTAGAATACAAAATGATCTGGATAAGGGACTCTCACCTCTGGACGCATTACATTTTCCAGCATATTAACTTAAACTTCAGCTGTAAATCGCCCATTAATTATAAATAGAGCGTCATGTCCTCTAGCCGATATCCAGCTCCAAACATTTACCGAAAATCTTCCCGCCCGGTCTTTTTTTCCAACAATATATCGTTCTTTTATTATTATTAATATTAATCGTCTTTATTAGATCAACAGAGTACAATACAAAAGAAAAAATATAGTAAATGAAGCGCTAAATACACATTGAAAGTGCATTGACTCATAGATCCTGAGGCGTAGTTTAGCCTCTTCATTAAGAATCTAATGAGGTGCTACTCTTACACTCAACCTCAAAAGGAATGAAACTATTTGCTCAGCTTCGTGTCGGGTTCTTGGCGGTCGATAAACCAGAATTTGTTTTTTTATCGATGTTGGACTTAAAGATCTTCTCTTCTGTGAAAACCACCTGCTGCCAAAATTCCTCGTCCCTCAGAGAACAATTCAACGCAAAAATTAACCGAGACTGCTTCTTTTCCTCACTAAGTTTATTTTTTTTTGCCGCGATACGACACCTTAGCCTCGAACGTTAAATGCTCCTGCCTAATGTTGTTATTGATCCTGGAAAACAGGCTGCTAACTTCTGCTGTAACAGTTTTATGTGGAGAGAAGTGTACAAATATACCTATTATATTATTGTGCTGTAAACGTATTGGCTTTAAAAAGCATACAAAGAAGTAAAATTGGCAAAAACTAACCTCAAAATACATCAGGCAAATGTCAAAAGCTAAAATTGTGTTCACAACGCGTTCAAATCGCTTCATGAAAACAAAAGTGAATCGTTTGAAAACGTATTCAATTCCACGTGAAAACATAGTAAATGTATCAAATAGAGATCCAAGCAAATTACGTCACTCCACTCACCGAAAAATCCTACTATAGTGGGGGTAGTTTCAATTTTAATGATATACACTATTGTTATGGACATAATGATAATAAAAATGAAACTTCTCCGTATGTGCGTCTACGTAACCCGTCCAAAACAAATCCGAAACATACTACGACGAAGCTGGATTTTATGGTGTTCACAGCTGACGGCAGTCGTTGCCTACGACCCACAATTTTACGACAAAACTGTTATGCCAGCGCATATACCATAAAATCGGGCTTTCTTCTAAACATGGCAATAACGTGACACGTTTGACATTAGCTTTATGTGCCCATTATTGAACTGCCAAGTACGGATTTTTAATTTTATTTGAATCAGCTGCCATCTCCATTTTCTACTACAAATTTTGGAAATAACAAGGACCATAATTTGTGATCATATAACTTTTTTACGTACAGAAACGAGATAGAAATAATGTTAAAAGTCAGTGTATTTAATCGAAACAGCTGAATAACCCCTTTTTCTATATGTTATATTAGTTGTTTGTATTCTCCCTCTCCGCTTATAAATCAAGTGATCAAAAACTACAGTTTGCGCAGCAACAATTTTTGTTTAAGAGTGAAACTAAAACCATGTATATATATATATACACCATAGTGTTAAATAGCAACCTGATTCGCAAAAAAATCGATACAAAAATACTTCATACTATTATTTATAAAAGATAAATCAAAAAATAAAATATGGATGTCAAAAACTAATATAATTATGGCTAAGTATTTGAGGAATAATATTTTTTTTTACCTAAATATTTAAAGAAATATACAGTACTAGCAGCTATAAAAGGTAAGCTCGTCTAATTTAAGGAAATTAAATTAAATACAACAAGATTGTTTAAACTCATAATATAACAATTGTTGAGATGCACGTGATGGTAATCTTAAAAAAGGTACCTAAAGCTTTTTTTACCTATTTAATGTCTTTTTACACCTTGTAGCCGATTTCATGCACAATTGCTCATCTCATCAGAGAATGCCCATGTGCAATCTACCAGGTTAAGTTGGTTAAAATATTGGCTTTTTACTACTTTTCAAAATATTTCCACCTACCTTTATTGTTTAGATATCAAAATTTGTCCTTAGCAGTGTCTTTTTGCAACGATTTTTAAAGATTTTCACAATTTTCCAACGTTACGCGCCAATATATTCATCACTTGACAGATTTTTTTTTTTCTAAGCTTTTATTTTTTTTTAATTATTTCTAATTTTAAATAATAATATTGGAAGTGGAATGCGTGAATCAACCCGACAGCGTTGGTTTTAGTAATCGTATTTCACACCTGTCTTATCGCGCAAAAAAAACAAACTGTAGGTAAGCATATAATCATTGGGTGCTGCATGAGCCATCTAAAGGTGTAATAAACTAAAAGGGGCCATCCATAAATGACCCTCTTAAAATTAGGTCGCAACATTAAAGCAACCCCCCCCCCCCCTATTAAAATGTTTTAAAACATTTTTTTTTGCTGTGAGAAATAAAAGGCCAAAAAAATGTGCTACTACTGACAGGCGGTCTCTCCCCCATCTTAATGATAATTAATTATTATTATTAAAATTGGAGAACTTAAATTTCATATATTTAGGGTCAAGATTTGGAAAAAATGGTGTATAATTTATAGCTCTGCCCTGCCAACAAAACCACGTCAAATTTCTTTAAAAAGTTTTAAGAGATTTTATAATGTTTTACTACGTTTCATATTTTCTATGCGGTATGTGAAACAAAAAAAACCTAAACACATCTCATGCAGAACGGATTTTTTCTATTAGTTCTGACAATAAAGACAGCTTGACACGTTGAATCTTATAAAACCCTATAAAACAACATAAAAACTCACCAACTTTCATAAAAACCTATGCGGTTTTCATAAATATCTAACAAAATTTTTGCCAAATTAGGCCCCCCTCCCTTCACCTTGACATAAATCATCACGTTTCTGATGAATGTTTTCACTAAAGTTACGTTCCAAAATCAAATAAAAAAATTTTGGTATTGTTAAATAATAATAATAATTTTATCATTAGGCAAAGAAAAATCTGTAAATATTTGAACCGCTCTTTTTTTAGAATTCAAGGGGAAGTTCTTTTTTTTTGTGACGTAATTTTAGGGAGGTCGAAATTTGTTCACAATGATATGACATAATTTATGACTGGCCTAGTTACTTTATTTCAACTGGCATGATGTGACATAATTTATGACTGGCCTAAGGCGAATTTTTCATAGTAAACTACTTATACCATGGTTATGGTTATCCAAACCACTCGTATTTTCGCATGTGTGGTTTGCAAACCACAATCAATTTTATTTGAAATGGCGCATCATGTGTGAACGTCATACTTAACTAAACCATAAACCATGTCATTTTTGCGAATGGGTTTTCTTACCATGACGTCAGACCAAACTAACCTGGCAAACTACCTCTTGCAGTTGGTTTGCCATTGTAGTTTGAAATTGAGGTTAGGGGGTCTTCACTTGCTGCGGTCTGTGTTGGCTGATAAATTTTTGCAGTTTGAAAATACTTTTGTTTGTGCATTTTCATTGTATTTATAAATTATTCTTTAAAGTGAGCCACGGGCCATCGAAAATTTAAAAGTTTTATTTTATTCGTATTTTACCCACCATTTATAAACCCGACTTTACCGATCGACGTTGACGCTTATTTGGGATTCCAACGTCGAGTTTATAAGTCGGGGTTTGCCCTTCTCCATATCTCTAATTTTTGGTGTGGGTGTAAGTAATAATGTTGGAGTCAGTGCTCGTTAACAATTAAAGAACTTTTTACTATCAAAACAGATGACCCATTGGTGTTTGAAAATTAAGAAAAGTTGCCTATCAAAGACGTTTACCTTTATGGTACCTATATCTATCTTATAATTTTCCTGTTGGCCAGCATTAATCGTAAATTTTGCTAGGTAGCATATATCATGGTACACTTGGATTACTTTTATCTATTTAAAAAATGCAATTGCAGTATGCCTGAAGGTGTATACGAGTGTTTGAATAACTATGAATTGTCGAAAGGCTGATTGATACTAGGGTCCCTAGGACCCCAAATCCGCCGACGCAGGTTGTTTTTTTTTATTTTTTTTGCGTTTTTTTAAAACAACCCAATCCAACACAGCCCAACCCAACCCACCGGCACTTTTTTTTCGCGGCGCCGGTGGATTTGGGGTTCTAAGGACCCTAGTAGGTGCCTCTATAAAGAATTTTTCATAAAAAATCAAAAATGGCAGAAAACTGTATATTTAATATAAATAAATATTATTACTCGTTTTTTGTTTTTTCTTTTTCTGGCCCACACGCCTCTAAATGCTGTTGAAATTGTACTTCTAAATTTTAAAAGGGAACTTAGGTAGGTCTAGAGTCCATGTGGGTATGCATTTTTGACATATTTGCATAACTGTCTAGGTTAGTAAGGCAGCATCGTTGAAAAGAGGCAATTAATAAATAAAAGATTCGTAACATAACCAGTTTTTTTTTAGATTAAAAAAAAAGACAGTGTTAAAATATAATAATATATAGTAAGTGAAAAAAAGACTAAAAAAAAATGAAACCGGCACTGCCGCAAGAGATTGACCGAGTTCTGTCAGTGTATACTGTCAATTGTTAAGAAAAAGTGAAAATCATAAAAAATAAGTGGAAAAAAGGGCTTTTGAGGACAAATTTGGATACCTAAGCAATAAAGGTACGTGAAAAAATTTAAAAACATAGTAAAAAGCCATTAATTTAAACGTAAGCCAACTTAATAAGTAGGGATTGCCCATCGACAATCTCTGCGATTGCAACAAGCAATTGTGCATGAAATCGGCTACCTTATTACATTTTATTTTTTTTGTTGCAATTTAAATAAAGTATTTTTTAGGGAATGCAATCATTACCACAGGAAAAAGTATTGCAAACCCAAAGGAAGAAAACACTGGAAATTTAATACTTGCATTCTAAGTAGCTATTTAAATAAATTATTTCGATTAAAAGAAGAGATTTTTTCTGTCTACTACTGTTATCTACAGAATCGTCATTATACGTTATTGTCAGTATCTTAGTCTTTCTGGGAGTGTGCCTAATATTTGTAGTAAAAAAAAAACAATTTTCGGTTAATGCATCTTTGCTGTTGTTTAAGTTAGTAAAGATCAAGTCTTAACTAGATATTTTATCTTATTCGGCAAAAAATCAAAAAAGTTCTCAGAGCCGTGTTTATTTGACTGACAAAAAAATATGGATTGGATATCAAATGACACGTTTTGAGCGTCACTTTGACATTTCCAGATCTGAGGTCACTGACAGAAAAAAAAATCTCCTCTTAATGAGATATGATAAATACCTATATAAAACACAAACATCCTTATTCTGCGCGAGCATAGTAGCGATCTGTCATGCTTTAATAAGGATAAACACGCGCGCCACAACCGTGCAAGAGTTACTAGCCAGTTCGATCTAACAAATTTATTACACTATGTAATATTTGTTTATCTGAATGGTATTTTACTAATACTAGGTCATGTTTCCGAATATGTTGTAGCATTTCAAATCAATAGTTTAAAAACATCCACACATTCCCTGCTAGGTTCAGTTTAAGTTTTTGTAGGCATGGGTTAAATTTCTTAAAAACTACTTAGCGTTAATGACCGCCACGGAAGTATTGTATATCAAAGGTGATAAATAATGTGTTTTTATTTAAAAGAAAAGTGGAAGAAAACCAGAAGGAAATTGAAAAACAATGATGCAAAATAAAACAATGTAACAGTAAGATTGCTTAGGATACCACTTAAGAAAGCAGGGCTTTTTGTGCCACGGATAATAAACTGGTTGGTTTCTAGTACGATATTAGATGAGGTTAAATGAAGAGATTATGGCATGAAAAAAGGTTGTTTTACATAATAACAGTTAGGCAGTAAGTTTAAAATGAGATGAAGATTGTGGTTACGTAGTCTTATTTAAACATTTTTAAAAAATTAATAGAGAATTATTGAAAATTATTTTAAATATTTGCATGTAGCTAAAGTAAATGATACAATGTAACGCTTATTTGTTTTTTCAAACTTTCAAATTATTACGATCGTATTAGCGGTTTTTCGTACAATAGCGTCTATTTACAACGTTAGAAATGTTTTTTCGTTGTTTTAACTTACTAAATAGGAAAAGGGCGGGTTAAAGTTGAAATCATTTAAACGACCCAGATTCACCACATGAGAAAAATAAGACATTTTAGTGAGGAAAATAATAATACAAGAGGATAAGAGCTTAGTAATACAAAAATGTGGCCATTAGGTACACAAGCATGAAATTTGGAGCACTTATTCTTATGACAATTTTAAGCGATTTGAGTCCAGTCCCCAAAAATCTCTTTTGTAGGGTTGGGAGATTTCGGCATTTTTTTCAAAATGGTCGACATGATTTTTTTAAATAGCCGACATGATTTTTTTTAATATCTTAAAATAACTAAAAACTCAACAAATCACTGAAATATTCTTAATCTTAATGAAACTCTTAACCATAACTTGTCATACCTCGATTTTGACTAATTTTGGGTCAAGGAATCTAATTCTTGTCGTAAGAATATCGTATAGGTCGCCACTTTGTTTCAAGGTACAATGGTGGCTTCGAACTCGATATTTACTTAACAATATAGCTTATGGGGCATCATTTTATAAACATTTTAACATCCTAAATTCAATTTTAGCAACAAAAGAGACTTAAAGGCCTTTGTTTTAATTTTGGAGGAAGATAGCGTACCATGGAACCACCGTGTAACACTAATAAATCCAATTTGGCAGAAATACAATGGATTCAATATTAGTTGTTAACCAGGAAGAGTTGATAACTTAAATAACTTGACAGTATGGATATTACATCACCCGTTTTGAACGTCACTTCGACTTTTCCAGAGCTAAGGTAAAAAAAAGAATCTCTATTCTTATCTAAATTTTTGTTTTTTGCCAGTCTATATGAGAGGTATGTTCTTCCATAGAAGAGACTTGTGGGCTTCAAGAGGTTTGGATTCTTTTTGGAAAATTGAGATACATCCCAGCCAATACCATTGACAAGAGTCTGGAATGCATAGCAAGAAGAGAAGGCAACAGAAGCTTTTAAAAATTGGGAAGCAAAGAAACTACGAACATTGATCCTGCACTGGATGCTTTGCAAAAATTCGCATTGCGCAAGCCACGGCCACGATGATCTATATGAAACGTTGCCGCGTCCAGCAATCCGGGATTACATAAAAACGACAAAGAGTTGGGTTCCCAAAAGGACCACTTCCTAAAATATAGAAGGTTTTCAAGGATTTGGGCAACTGTTGTTGCAGTCGAAATAATCTTCCCTGCACCGCCGCGTGTGAAAATCAAACATGAAATTTACATTGCTTAATAAACATTATTATTAATTTACAGAAAAGATTTGTGGCGTAAAGGGCAAAGGGAGAGGGAATAAATCGGAAAAAAGTTTTTCCTCTACCAGGATTTGAACCCGGGACCTCTAGAATACCAGTCTAATGCTCTACCAACTGAGCACCCGAGGAACTGGGATTTTAACTGGCTATTCGGAAATCCTTTCGTCCGAGTCATTTGTTAGTAGTGGGGAGATCTTTGAAGCCTACTGCGGCTTTAAAAATCTAGACAACACACGATTATTAGTTGTACAAAATTTCTATTTATCTATCAACCAACGATACACGACATATAGCGTTTTATTGAAGGTGTCAGATGGCGAATTTCCAACTAATAATTTCAGTCAAACATATTTACTATATGAAGGGAAAATTTATTAGGGAGCTAAATTTTAATAAATATATCAAAAAAATATGAAGGGAAAATTTATTAGGGAGCTAAATTTTCCCTTCATTTTGTTAATATTATTTTTAGATCGAACTCATACTAGAGCATTATAATGACTTCCAGGTTAAAAAAAGGACGCAGAAAATTGAATTGAATTGGTGTACAACGATATCTCATACGTTATAATTTAAAGTAAATCATACATTGAAAGTCGCCATATTTAAAATTTAAAAAAGCTTTTAAGTTTCTATTGTTGCTAAAATCGGATTTAGGAGGCTGAAATATTCATAAAATGATACCCCATAAGCAAGTAATTACCCAATTCAAAGCCTCCATATTGAAAAAATTGTGCCTAGAAACAAATTAAGGACCTGTATGATATTCTTATTGGAAGAAATGGATTCCCTGACTCAAAATTATCCAAAATCGAGGTACGATAAGTTACGGTTAAGAGTTTGATTAAGATTTTATTGAAAGTAAGTGGCCATCTTGGAAAACAGTACCTTGATTGGAGGGAGGTTAAAGAATACTTCTAGTGATTTTTTGTTATTTTGGCGGAATCTTCCAACCCTATGGAGGAAGTTTTTGGGTACTCGACTCAAATCTCTTATAAGCACCTTAAAAAAGGGTGTGCCAAATTTCATACTTGTATACCTAATAGCCACATAATTTCCGTTATTCTCTGTACTATAAGAAAAATATATTTTTTTGTAAAACTGTGAATTAATTCTGGATGGTCTTACAAGCCTTCGCTGTGAAAAACTTTGATGCAAGGTTTATCCGTTTAATTCCTTCAGCGGTTTTTAAATATTTAAAATCACACCTAAGCCAAGATTCCATGTCCTAATGTTAAGAAATTTTTTTTTTAGATAGTAGACAATTTATTCTTAGTTTCATGTTTGATTTCTTGATATTTAAATATTTTGTTTACAATAAAAAATAATTTGATGTTCTTAAATCCAATGAAATACGCCTTAAAAAGTAATTTATAAAAAAACAAAAACCACATTTTTAAAATTTTCTTACAAAAGTGATAAAATAACCAAAAAATCTAATAAACAAAGTAAAAGTCAAAATTTGTTAGATTATAGACACTTTTATTATTTGTTGCTGATAAGCATTTACGAGTCTCAGCGAGAGGCCAATAAAAGTGCGCAGGGACGAATTAATGGCTGCCATAATAGAACAATGTTTGAATGTTGTGTGCCGTATAATATAATTTACGTATTTATAAATCCGTACCTGTAACCCTCAGATTTTTACAACCTTCTTTTATTGAACTTCACACCCAGAATCAGAACCCAGTAGATGATTATTTATTTATAATAAATTTGTAAGAGCGATAGCATGACTTTACGCGTAGACTATAGCGCAATAATCTGTCTTCTTTTTATCTATAAAAAAAATCAGGACTGTAAACAAAACCATCCAAAAGCACTCTAATGTCTTTATTAAAGTTAAAAGCATGACAGATCGCTTCTGTATAAAGATAAGGGTAGCATAGTAGCAAAAAACCCGGACTAAAAGTCAACTTTTTCTTTTAGAATATAACAATAAAAAATAGCACCTTATAAGGGTCATATTTAGTATATAACAAAGTAAATGCAAATTTAAGTCTTAAAACGACGACTGTAGAAAAATGCATCCTAAGGGCACTTCTTAGTGTAACACCAACTGGTATTTAATTAAGAATTTAATAAAAAAAAGCAATTTTAAGAATTTTGTTTTCTGCACATAGTAAACAAAGAAAAGAAACTTTGGTTAAAAAAAATTTGCAAATTAAGTTGGCAAGAAATCAAAAGTAATTTTTGGTTATTAATTAAATTTTTGGTCTTTCTAATAAAAAAAAAATGGAAATTTGAAGCAAAACATTTTAAATAATATACGTTTATAAAATATTATATAAGTTTATATAAAGGCCTTTTTTTACTAATAACCTTTTTACTGGAAATTTTCATTAAGCAATGGTCCATAATTGTCAGACTGTTAAAAGTTACAAAATTCGGACACTTACTAAATTTTAAGCTGTGGAAATCATTGGCCCAGTGTAGCCAAGCTATGGTAAAGTGAACAAATGCTGACACTCGCTTCAAAAAAGGACCCAATTCATTCTTTAGCCGTGTTATATCAATAAATTTATAACCTCAAAAGACATCTTACTAACTTGTCATTATTTAGATGCTAACTAACTCCACATAGTTAGCTGGTAACATACCTGTCTGTCCGGTGCGTTGTACTTGACCTGTCATCCAGCCCCTGTCGATGCTGGTTACGTTGACGATGAGGTCGCCATCTTGAAAACTCACCTCGTCTTCGTCTTGGGATTCGTAGTCGTAGAGGGCTCTGAAAGCATAAAATCGATACGTGCGTATAGAAAGGCAGCAACTGACATTTTGGCGATTTTGGCTTTTTTTTGAATTTTGGAACCATTTTGACCCGAATTTTAATATTCTGTTCTCAAAATATCGATTTTCTTCAAAAAACAACTGCTGAAATAAGGACTTTGATACGACGTTTTACTGAGTCTTCACTTCATCACTAAGCGCGCAATGTTTTTTTTTTTACTGGGACTTTTCCATCCATTCTAGGATCAATGCCCAGTGTTGCCAAAGTGAGAGCCAAGTTTAAAGTTTTTTGGGACAAACACAAAATATCCATGCACCTAGCCAGGATTCGAACCCGGAACCTTCCGTGCGGCAGGCAGATACTGCGCTACGGCGGCCGGACTCTGATACGGCGTTTTACTGAGTTGTATCACTTCATCACTAACCGGGCAATGTGTTTGACAATACTGTACAAAAATAGTTAACAAATTTTTAAAACTGTGTTGTGCAGGAACAGTCTTAGACAAATATAAATGATGTTGCAAATGTGTTTAAATATTATAATTTTCATTTCTTTGCAGATGATGAATTGTTTCTTTCTCTTCAAAATAAAAAGAATTAGTTGACAAAATTTTTCAAGATCTCAAGCATTTTTATTTGTACCTACACTTGTGAAAATCAACTCAGTCACTTGTACAAAAACCAAGTACTTCGTGATAGGTAGTGATAGCTGGTACAAAAAATTCAAAACCAACACCAATTAATAATTGGAAAGACCAGTATTGAAATGGTGCAAAAAATTAAATACTTGGGAGTAATTGTTGACAGAAAGTTTGTGGCATCATTGTTTATTAGTTTTACATTGTTTTATTTGTTGTATTTCATTTATTTCATATTTTAAAAATAAACAGTTTTGAAAATGTCCCGTCACTTCGACAGTATCATTCTTTATTAAAAATTAAAATTTTTAATTAAAAACCTTAAAGAACACGCAGTAGGTAGTAACTAGACGTTCATAAGCTTACATTTAAGGAACATGCAACTCTGTAACCTCAAAAATCGCATATAGCATAAATTATTCATTTAGATGTTCTACTTTTCGGTAACAAAAAAATCAAGATAACTATATACAATACTTTAGTACTTTCGCATTTCATCTATTCCAGCACTATTTTGCTCCTGTTAAATTAAAAGGAAATTACAAGACTTCAGAAACTTCAGAATAGGGCAATGTGTATAATGCTCCCCAATAAGACTTAGTTAGCTAAACTTAATTGGCTTCCAGTTAAAAATTTGGTGAAATTTAATATCTTAACTTTTATTTATAAGATTAAAACTGGAAATTCACCAACATATCTACTTTACAAAATACTTACAATGGACAGGTTCATAATGTAAACACAAAATCCCAAAATAACATTTATATAAATCGAAAAAATCGTAAATCTGGAGAAAATACAATTTTTCATAAGGGATTGATTGACTTTGATGTTCTTCCTTCTGAAATTAAAAGCTCTTCATCAATAAACATTTTTTTAAATAGACTGAAAAAGTACTTGTTAATGATAATTTTTTGGATACCTGATAAATATATATATATGTTAGTTTGTCGTAGTTGTTTGCAGTTTTAGTAACTGTATAATGTTTGTTTGTCATCGATTTATTTTAGTAATTTTAAAATCTTATTTCCTGTTTGTATAACTGTGATAATTCGGTTTCTTTGTTTATTGACTTTAGTGTTTTTTATTGTTTATTTTTAATAAAATGATTTGTTTTATTTATTTTTGCTCTTTGTACTTTAACTTTAAATTTTTTTATCGATTTTATTTTTAATATAGACCTAAGTCCCAAAAGGAACAAAGTTCTAGCCTGACACCCAGTTCAACCAAAACTCTGTGGCAAATCCTAACACTGTTTTATAAACTTTCAAAAAATTAAGTTCCCACTGTAATTTCTCTCTCTCTAAATAAGAACACAAGTACTTTCTTTCCATTACATAGTTTTCCAGTTAGGGTTGTTAGAGAAATTACAAACTAAACATCCAGAATACAGATAACTTTATTTAATTATCAATGTAATTCGAACAAAACTGTCAAAAACTTCTTATTAATATACAGACCGCTTCAAGCTACTGCGAACATAGGGCGGAAGAAGTCTAATTTGCCAGTGTACGTACATGCAGAGACACCGCACGCCTATCAGTGAGGCAACCAATACTCAGGCTTGCGATCACCACTTGCATGACTTTCCTTTGGTATTTAGTACGCCTCTAACCACGGTGCTGTGTGGAGCGTAGTCAATGAAACCGGAATTTGGTCAATAAATACGCAAATTTTTATAACGTAATTTTCTTATTTTTTGTCACTGATAAATAAGAGCGTTTTATTGTCAACTGCTCAGATTTATCAGTGACGACGTGTTACAATGAAAATAATAAGGAGAAAAAAAATAAAAGCAAGTTCTCAAAATAAAATAATACATTCTAAAAACCAAAAAGATTCTCCCAGTCAAAAAAAAATTAAAGCAAATGTTCGAAAAGTCCTCCTTGCTCGGCTAGACAATATCCGAGCCTACTATAAAAACCCCTTCTAACGTTTCCAAGCATGTTAGGGGTGATAATTTGAAAAGCTTCTTCAAAAACAGATAGAAGTCATTAGGAGCAAGATCGGGAGATCGAGCTGGCCATAAAATAGTTCCCCGTGTACTTATAACCCGATTAGGAAATACATTATCAAGATATTCCCTAACAAGGCCAACATTGTGAGCGGAACAACCATCTTGTTGAAACCATGTTTCACCAAATCTTACACCTAACAACTGCCTAGCAGTTGGAATAATGTGCTGCTGCAGTAGATATAAGTATCTAGGACCATTCAAATTGCAATTGCCGTTAATAAAAAATGGCCCAATTACGTGTTCCCCTATAATACCCCCCCCCCCAAACATTTAGTTTTTGGGGATACTGTGTTCTTACGTCAAAATACAAATGCAAATTTTCCCTCGACCAATATCGAACGTGTGTTGGGTTATGACGATTTGACCATTTGACCATCTGCACTTTTTCGGCAACTTCGTAGACATCCATTTTTGGTTTTAAAAATGTATTATTTCACTTAAGAACTTACCAATCTGTTTCTCGAGCAAGGCAGAAATAAAACAAATAATAAAAACAAAATAAATTTCCAAAAGATAACACTGAGGCGTGCTTCGAATCCACCTCGGTCGTACGGCACGGAGAGTAAATTGGACTTGATTCCCCCTATGTTCGCAGTAGCTTGAAGCGGTCTGTATTTGCACACAATAAAATATATGGTAAAAATTTATATTATACAAAAAAAAATAAAAATATTTAACTTTTTATTTTGTGTTGAGAAGTATCTTCTCGCTTTAAACGCCGGCAGTAATTTCGTAACATAGATACGTCCCAACGACTTTGAAACCGTTCCTCAAACCTTTCCATATCCTGATGAAACCGCTCCCCTTGTTCACTCACAACTCTAAGATTTAAAGGGAAAAAAGAGAAATGGGAGTGGAGAAAGTTAATTTTTAATGGCATCCGGCAACCCATTTATTTATATGCATTTAACAACCTACTTAACGAATATCTAACCAATAAATAAATAACCACGTGATATGAACCTGTTTTCTCAATAACGATAACATCTATACATATAATAAATGTCTAAACTCTAACTCTTTCAATTTGTCGGTCTCTTTGTTCGAGCATCACGCAATAACTACTAAACAGATTTTGATGGGAGTTTCTGTGCTGGAGGACATAGACCTTATTTCATTAAAATCGGTTCTCGGAAACAAAAATTCTGACTATTTAAAGTAAAACCGGGAGAAAATAGCGAACAAAGCGGGTATTTGACTGGATTAAAGGGTTTGAAGGGCAGAAGGTGAGGGTGAAGGGGAGGGCGCGTGAAACCATACAATACTTTTAAATAAGATGGATAATATTGGGATAAGAGGTATCTGTTATAGGCTTTTTTTAAGTTATATGTCGCAAAGGAGGCAGAGTGTCTATGCAAATGGAGTTTTGAGCTCAGAAAGAAAGGTAATATGTTTGTCAATTCCATAGCAGATTTGCCTCTTACTGGAAAGATCAAGCTCTACGCAGACGACACCCTACCTGTTGCTACTTTGCTAAATCTTACAATGAGATAAAAAATAATATTAGGGATGACTTGCATATCTTGATAAAATGGCTCAATGCTCATAAACTTCCCTTAAACCTCGAAATGTCAAACTTCATGTCAACAGGCAAAAGTACAAAAGATTTTCAATTATTTACCAATCCTATCCAAGTGGGAAACTTTAGTTTACAATACTCTAGGGTTACTAAGTATCTGGGATTATACATTGATGATACTTTATCTTGGGAAACTCACATAAAGAAAGTTGTCAAATCGATAGTTGCACCTGTAGGAATTCTTAAAAGATTAAGTTATCGTTTACCTAAGTACTTGATAAGACTAGGCTTATACATAGCAAAATGCAATACTTACTATTAGTATGGTTTTCTGCATGTAAAAAACAAAGCATTATAAGCATGGCAGAGTATTCATTATACTCTGTATTTCTAAAAACAATAAAGCTAATTTTGATTGATTGATTTCAATCAATCATCAATTCAAAATATTTCCTAGCGATTTGTCAGATTTTAAAACAAAAATACCTGTAAACGCGTCCTAAAGTAGAACCGGCACCACCTCCACTAGTACCCAACGAACCATAATTGTGATTTAGGGGATCCATGTCGGTGACGGAGCCGATATGCCTATATGGGGCCGAGTCGATTACGCCCCCGGACTCTGAAGAATATATTAGCGTTTGGGATGTTCGGGCCGAATATGGACTGATAAATTGTTGTTGCTGGTTTCCTGTAAAATTAAGATGGTTTTTAAATTCACCTAGAGGGGAATCTAATTTTAAAAAAGTTAATGAAAAAAATTAATTATCTTCTTTAAGTGCCACGCTCTCTTCGAACGCTAGCTATTATAAGATTAGCGCGATTTACACCTTCTCTGATTCCTTTCTGAAAAGTGTCGTACCCATTGCTTAAGATTTTTAAGCTATGATATTCGTCTGTGTGGCATCATTCAGTGTCCTTGTATCATCGTAACTCGGTAACAGGCGACAATTTCCAACTGCCGATGCTAACGATACCAGGGTAGTAATTGCTACCCGATGGATTATCGAATCTAGGAATGGGCATATCAAGTCCATTTTCAAGTTTTTTGCTAAAGTGGTTCCGATGCATCTAGTGAGCGACTTGTGATGCAAAATGCAGACGCCCAAAAAGCCGAAAGAATGATTGCACTGGCAAGGCTACCGAACGTTTTACAAGAAAGAATGAAAAACGAAAATTTACACCGAAGGGCAGGTCAGAGTCCTTGGGTGCCCATCGAACAACATGATCTTCCGGATTTTCGACGATTGCCCCTTGAGTACCTGTATGATAAAACCTTTGGTACCTATCAAGTGTCACTAGCACCAGCCTACGTCCAAGATTTTACAAATAGGCAAAACGGTCATGGTTTTTTCTTAGAAGCCCAACATTTTAAACAAGGGTTAATCAGAGCAAGGCTTTTTTCTCGATTTACACGAGCCACGCGACACACACTATATAGTGTATCGTGTTGAAGGACTGGAAAATCCAGAGGAAGGCCCTCTGCCTGATCCGATTCTATCATCGTATTGTACGTGTAAAGCTGGTGCTAGGACACTTGGGGTCTGCGCCCACGTTGCAAGTATTTTGTGGTTCTTGAGATATGCAAGGCACCAAACCCATAATGAAATTCGACATCCTCCAGAAAACCTATAGATACATTTCAGGACATACGAAATGCACAGAACAATCCACAAATAATAGAGATTATCTGAATTGGAAGAGTAGCGGTACCTATGTACAGGGGTGTCCCAATTTCGATGGGATTAGATGATGATGATAGACCATTAATATTGAAGATAAATATTTGTGGTATAATTTACCGAAGGCGACCATATTGTGCTTAGATAGATACCTGGTTTCAGTAAATACGTATAATCTTTTGTTTTGGACCTGTATTTTCAATTTGAATGAAATTTCCCATCTAATCCTATCGAGATTGAGATATCCTGCACAAGAGGTCCAGCAGTATCTAGAACCAAATGGCTACTCGGTAGGACCCGCAAAGATATAAGACAACTAACAGGGATACTAACAGGACATAACCACCTCAATAAATATTATGAATATCGGAATTTAGCAAACGACCCTATTCCTGCACTACATAACTGCTTAGTTGCGGGCGAGAAGTTCGCGCTTCATCTGAGAGTCATATGTAAGTCACAAGCTAGAGAAATACAAGGTATCTTTGGTAGGTACTCCAACGCTTGCAGAGGATGAACTACGTTCGCTAAAATGGAATGACATCCTCAGCGACTTCTATTTTTAATCTTGTTTTGTCTATACCGCTCTCGTTTTCTTATTCCTATGACAAAAAGTGAGGTATATGGCTGGAGAACCACCCAATTGTGTACGTACCTAGATTACTTATTCCTTACAAACTTAAACTTTAACAAACGGTATTAAAATTGGGTACAGACTAGTTCACATTATTCATTTTTCCTTTTTGGTTTTAAATTCCGGCTTGTTTTGTTTTTCACTAATTATTATCTTTTACCTATTTTTCATGTTTAACTGTTAGAGACCTTTTACTGACTCCTTTTAGTTCATAAGTTCAATTTATCCGATTTATTATCCATTATATGCCTCATAGTTCATCCCACTGAAGAAAGTCTGACTGAAAAGTTATTTTAATATTTTTAAGTAGGTAATAAAACGACGTGACAGAGATATTTTGTGTGGATAAGATTATCTCAATTAAGTATGCTTAAAATAGATAAAGAACAGTGTTAAGTATAAGTAACCTAATCTAACCCAACCTACTTATTTAGTCAATCAAGTCTGTTTTCTATTAAATTATGTGCAGAACAAAACTATACGTTAAACTTGCTATTTTGCCAACCTACAAGAACCACTGAGTTCTATTATAGGAAAAAAGTAGCAAACAGCTAAGCTCGTAACTTGAGATTTTACTTTTACTTAGATATTGAGTACGTAAGATGGAAACAAATATATTCTTTTTTCAACCGACCGGAAATTTTTTTACGAAAACTAATGCTTTACAAGGACAGACCGGAAAAGCATCGAGGAACCAGGAAATGAGCTATGCTTTAATCAAGAAGTCCGTGACTTTCGTTTGAAAAAAATGTTCATTTCGTAAAAACCGTCTTATAAATTCAAGAATTCAGATCAATTCACAAGTTGAGTACCTAGGTCTGGAAGCAGATAGCTCACTCAACAAGAGAAAACCGCAAAAAAGCGGTATGTACGTAGGTAGGATTCTTAAAATTGTTTCCTTATCTTAGATATTCCATATGACCTAATCTAATGCAACCTAAATAGGTCAGGTATGTACAACTGCACATAAATTATTATTAACATATATGCATACGATATACATACCTTATTTTCACACTGTAAAATAAAAATAAAAATGTGTTTATTTTCAAAAAGATAAACATTTTACAAACATTATAAACATATAACAAAGAAAATAAACTCACGTTTGACGTAGGGTTAGCCACTTGTATTGTTAATATCTGCATACAATCTTTCTTCCACGCGTTGTGTGTCTTACGAAAATTAAAAATCGCTTTCTGTTAGGTCCTGTACTACGGTTTTTGAAAAATTTTCCCTGTAAAATCACATTGAAAGACAACATAACCCGTCAAAATTATGAAAAAAAAAACATCAGTAGATCGCTAACTACTTAGAAAAAAAGTCGTGAAAATGTCAAACTTTGAACATTAATATATCCGAAACTGTATGTGCCTAAGGATTTCCTCTCCTTTTAAAACATATCAACCCTCTCTCACCTCCTCAACTACCCCACACCAATGCCGTTGTTTTTTTCTCTGTTAGGAAATATTAAGTGGAAGTCAAAAATCTGGAAACTGCTTATTTGTAGCAGCTTTGGTTGAAAAGTCCTAAACTCTAAAATATATTAACCCTCTCTTACCCCCATATTACTCACTTTTTCCTTCTAAACTTAATAAGATTGAGACTTAATCTAAAAACTTCATATTTTTAGCAGCTTTGGTTCAAAATTTATAAATTATTAAACATTATCCCCCTCTCATCCAAGTACCCACCAGCACTATTTTTTTCCCTAAGAATAGGAAACCTTAAGTGGAAGTCAAATTGTAATACTGTATTGTCGTACCAGCTTTCCAGGTATAAAATAATGTTTTCCTACGACCACATATGAAAATGATGGATTTCACACGATTTGCATCTTTAGAAAACGTTGAATTTCACCCGTGTGCAGAAATTTTTCCCCACGTGTGGAAAAGTACTTTTCCGCACATGTATGGAAAAGTGTACGATGACGTTAATTTTCACCATACTTTTCCGCACGTGTTTCAAAACACTTTTCCACACATGTGCGGAAAAGTAGTTTTATTTGATTTGTGGGTCAAACCATATCAAGTCAACCAGGCAATAGTTTTGACCATCTCCGATTTTGATGATTTTTGGTACACTTATTCGTCTTATCAAAAAACTCAAAAATCCAAATTTTTTGGATAAGCGGTTTTTGTTTTAATGATTTTTGAAAATTAAGAAATTGACCAATATGTCCTTGACAGACACTTACAAAAATAGTAATATCTCAAAAACTATTGATCCTATAAAAGCGAGTGATAGCTCATTTTGAAGGGTTTTTAAAGACCTTTTTAAAGATGCGTGACACAATATAGTTTGTTTATTTTTTTTTCTTAATTAAAAAAAAAAAAATTTGAAAAATCTCAAAAACCCATTTTTTTAATTTTTTTCAAAAAAATATTTCTTTCTTTTTCAATGTTTTTTTAACATTTTTGGAAAATTTTAGGATGGAGAAATAATGGGGCCATACTTTAAAAAAATAATAAGATATTTAGTACAGGGCTAATTTACCTAATATGGGTATAACAAAAAAATTAAAAGTAAGAATAATAGAAAATTTACAATAAAAAATATTTAGGTTGCTAATTTTTTTTGTAAAATATTTGAGGAATCTGTCATTTCTTCTGCAGTTAGTGTATATGTCCTACCAGTGGCAGTATTTGGGTTGACCCGTCTTAAAAGAGAATTTTGATCTATGACTAATATATCAGCTTTTGGCTTTGGAAAGTAAAAAGACGGAGAGGGACCATAAGGATGGAAAAAACTAACTTTTTACAAAACCGGAGTCAATGTTTTCAATTTCTGTGTTTGACAAACCACAGGTTGCAAAAAAACATTGAATATTTTCCTCTTTACTTAGTGAAAATGGTTTTGTAATAATTTTTTCATTACTGAGGGGGATAATCGAGTGCAATTTTTGAGTCCCAGGTATCGATTGTGCTTCCAGGTATCTTTTTTCCAAAAACTTTTCATGTTGCTGGTAGTCATTTAATGAACAAAAAACAATGTTATACCAGGAATGTTTTCTGTTGCAAATTTAAAAAGATCTTCGGGGGTCATAATCTGTTCATTATATGGTCTCTGCAGACTTGATTTAGCAGTCAACCTTTTTACGGTGCCTCCCAGTCCATCGCATGCACTCTTCCCATGGGAGGTGGCAAAAAAATTCCATTCTGCTTTAATTTTAAACTCCTCGAGATGGCACGCAATATTAACAATTTTTTTTTATTTTTATACTGTGCGGCACAGCCGTCTGAAAAATAGATAATTTTGTCTAAATTATCAATTTGCCTCTTTAGTTCAGGCATAAGGTGGCTTAAAAAAAGATGAAATGCCACAGTGTTGTGTACCAAACAGTCGGAAATAAATATATAATTTAAATGACCCAGTTTTCCCTCATAAGTTTTGTAATATATTACAAAAGAATGTAGGGTTGCCTGACTATTTGTCCAGTGATAGGACTGCACTTCATCCTGCAAAATAAATGAATAATTAAGAGCCGATTCTGTAGACCTTTTCAGGAGAAAGCCATGTTGAAAATCGTTTAAAACTGAATTTGTCAGAAAAAAAATCTAACAGCCTCTTATGTATTAATAACTCATAAATGTTTGCAAAGGATGAAATCAGACTTAGGCCTGTAGGTGCCCCCATAAAGAATTTTTCACTTAAAACCAAAAATGGCAGAAAACCGGATACTAAATAATTTCCCTAAAATTATTAGCAGAGCCACAACACAAAAAAAAAACAAGTAAAAATGTAGGTAGGTATTCGTTACTATTACTTACCCTGCTACAGGAGATGGTTGTTCATCCTGTTCCTTGTGTTCTTTGGAAAGTTTCATTCGACAATTGTCACAAATTTTCATGCCAGTCCCCACCCCTTTAAAGGAAGTCATCCAATTTGTGACATTCCGTAACTTTTCGGAATGTTTCTCCTGACTTAACACAAAAAATTTTGTCCATTGTTTTGGCTTATTTTGTGCCATTTTACAACACACGACTCCGATAAATATTTTAAATTAAAAAATAGCAATTTATCACATAAACCGCAGGTTTGCAATTAATTATTGTCAAAACTTTTCCTGTCTGAACCAGATGTCGTAGGATCGCCTTTTTCCAGTAACTTTGTAAACCTCTAAATCGGTATTCTAGCTTCTTGGTTCATTCTGGAGTCACCTTGTATCCCGGGATCTTGCTCTCCGGGGGTGTTTTAGTAAGTTATTTGAGTGATAGCAGATTTGAATAAGTTTAAAACATCATGTTTTGTTTAATTTTTTCATGAAAGCGTAAATAACTCCGGAACTATACGAAGTGGTGAAGGTTGGCGTATGTCAAAATGAGCGTCTTGCCGAGAGTCACATTTTGGTGTGATTAGGTTTTCGGACCGACGCTTGACAACGGAGTTATTGCCTGTTAAGAGTTTAGATTGGAAAAAAGTCAAAATATTAAATATCTTTTAAAACGAAAACTTTTTCAAAAATCTGTTATAGCAACAAGTTGCGCATCCTTGTGACACAAATTTTGATATATCACATGTCTTAGGATAGTTCATATTAACGGAGCTAGGGCCTAGGCAATGTTTTTTAGATTTCAATTCCTGAAATCTACTTTTTTGTTTTTGAACCGAATTGAATGAAATTTGGTATATAGTAGGCTTAGGGGTGTTAGAGACTAATAGCGTTGTTAGATTTGAACATTTTTGAGTACTTTTGGATTTTTCATGGTCTGACTTGTTACACAGTGCGGCTTTGACTGCGCTCCGCAAAGTGAGTTTTGGGGTATATTTATAACCTCGGTTTGCGCGAAGGTTATTTGGGGGCTGACCATTTTTTGGTATAGCGCTCGGGGTAAAAGATTATAAATATGTTTTGTGTGCATTGGAAAATTATGAGCCGATTTCCTGCAGTTTTGATATTATTAAAATATCTGGGAACTTCAAGATTCGTCTAGCAGTAGTCTGGTGCAGCGAACTAAGCTGAGACTCCCGGTGCCGTCTGGGACGTCACATTGGCCGCCATCCTGCCTCATCCAGCACGCTAGAATTTTCGACGCTCATCATCTGACGACGCATCCGCCGTCCAGCCCTAGCAGCTTGCAGGGACAGCACAGATAACCGGCCCACGACGATTTATGGTTTCCGGTATCTGGTCGTATACGTATAAAGGTTAAATTCCCCCTATTTATACAGGGCGAGAATTCATCCTAGTGCCGTAATATAACTTTTGCTCGGTTGTGAGAATCCGTCTCGAAACATCGGGAAAAAAATTCGAACTGAATCAAACCATAACTTTCTTCCAACACACTTTAGTACACCCTTACAGCGCTCGGGGAAAACTATTCACGGTTGTATTATTTTCTACGAAGTAATCACGTACTCCAGTGGATTAATCTCCTAACTCTTTGAACTGTTTCAAGGACCATAGTTGTTTCGAACTATTTTGTGTTTTGCCTAGTGGCCATTTATTCCGCTACTGTTTGCGAAGAACTACTTTTCAGTAGTTTAGTTTTAGTCGGGTGGAAGTCGCTTGGGCCATCTCCTTTTTTTTAACTGTTTGATGTGTATAGGTGCCCCAAGTGCAAACACCTTGGTCATATTTTAAATTCACTTCAAATCACAATTAATTCAGGCAGCAGCCATAGTTCGTGTGTCACGTGCACTTTTTGATTTTATTTGATTGAGGCGCCTGACTGAAGGTCGGCGGAAAGGTGGAAAATTTTTTGGGACCTCTAAGCTTTTGGCCAGGGTGTTCCAAATTTTAGTTATGCCTTCTCGGGGAGTAGAGACCCGGAGCATGGCCGCTCGTCGGCTATCTGCCGCTGACCGTATTCTGGATACGTCTGATCGTTGGTTGATATCTAACAATACTCCGGTCAGTTCAAATCACTTGACTAATGATGACCATTTGAGGAATATGGGAAAGGACGACACAGAAATGATACAAATAGGGGTAAGGGCCAATAAAAAGTAATGGGAGGAGCTAAACATTTTGCAGGAATTAACATGTTTAACTGTATAATAGGTGGGTGAAAAGATCTTGGGTGGAGGGGAGGACAATTGAAGAAATACTCAAAATTTTGCAGGAATAAACAAGTTTGGAAAAACCTTTTATGTATCTTATTTACAAGACTGGGAGCAATTGACAAGTTTTTAGATATAAAGAGTAAATATATAGGTATTTATCAAAAAATGTATGGTTTTTCCTGCAAGGTTTTTTATATTATTTTTTTAAAAAATAGAACCAATAACTTCTCCATCCTGAAACTTTCCATAAATATTAAAAAAATACTGAAAAAAAATAGTATTTTTTTGAAAAAAATTCAAAATGGTGTTTTCAAGATTTTTCAAAAAAAAAATATTAAAAAAAAAAAAAAAAATTACATGGTGATACACATCGTTAAAAAGGTCTTTAAAAAACCTTCAAAATAAGCTATAACTCGCTTCTATAGGACCAATAGTTTTTGAGATATTGCTATTTTTGTAAGTGCCTGTCAAGGGCATATTGATCAATTTCTTTATTTTCAAAAATCGCTTATCCAAAAAATTTATTTTTTTGGATTTTTAAGTTTTTGGATCAGAAGAATAAGTGTACCAAAAATCATCAAAATCGGAGATGGTCAAAACGAAAAGTGCCTTTTTTTTGGTTGATTTGATATGGTTTGACACGCAAAATTAAAGACCAATTTTTACAAAAATTAGTGCAATTCATCAGTGTTCGTAGGAAAAATAGCGTACACAACTCGACAGAAAGTACCTTTCTTGTACTCGCGTGTTGTTTCACTCGGCTAGCGCCTCGTTCACAACATTCACGCTCATGTGAAATTTGTCACTTTCTTCTCGTTATGTAATTTCCTAGCACCATACTTACACAGATAAAAGCTACACAAATACGTGGGGCAAACGAAATAGATAATAAGAATATCATACTAGTAATGTGGTCATATAATTCGTTGAGAAAGGCATTTTCAGTAACAATGCAATAAATTGGTTAGTAGTGACATTATGAGCCCCACGTTTTTCGGGTAACTTTTATCTGTATAGGGCTAGGAAAATTATTTTACAGTTTGTAGTCCGTTTTAAAAACCTGGTAGGTACCTATTTAATTAATTTTTTTTTGATAGCACTCTAATAGTTTTTCAAAACTTGTCATTACCGCTCTACCCGTGGCGTTCTTGTATAAAGCCATCCGTTGCCAGTTGTAAACCAAGGTATTATTTTTTATACTCAGATATTGCGAAAACTAAGCGGTTTTTCTATACTATACCCCCACAGGAGTAGTTGTTTCATAATATTGTCACTGGACCTACATAAGTATACTAAATTTTTAACTTTTCGTGCGTGATTGAGGTTAGGTTATTATTTTTATGTTTTAATGTGTATTTTCTTCTTACATTCATTTTTTTTTTTTTAAACAACAATTTATCAAGCCAAATATTTGATCAAAGTGCCTAGTGCACATTTTTGATAAAATCATATTACGAGGACTATTTTAATTAAAACAGATACGTCCTTGATCATGAATGCATGTGGATCCAGCCTAAGTTAATCTGCGCGTGTTCAGCTCCATTACATGCAAGTTTTGTACTGTTGTATGTAGAATAAATTAAAGATGATCAAGTTTTGTAATTTGCAGGAATTTGATTTTCCGGGTCGCATGTGTTTTAATTACGATTTTTAAAATATCGGTAAATTTTTGGGCACAGTAGGCCCACTCGCCGGCACGGTTTTCCATTACTAACAATGGTTAACTGTTTATAAACCATATTTTTTATTTTAAGGAAAATTCGTGTTCTATACTAAAAACTGTTTGTTGTGTTTAGTTCTTTTTGCCGTAATTCCTATTTTTATTTCGCAGCTGAGACTATACGAAATAGAATATAGAAGTGATTTTAATTGACATTCTTCAATCGTTAGAAATCGATCAAATCCATTAAACGTTTTTCGAGTTATAGGTGGCCTTACACTTTCGGGTTAACCTGGTATTACTATTATTTACCTGAATTCTGTAAATCATTAACCCTAGACACTGGCTGTTGAACGGGCGCAGGAGTTGAAAAATTTGAGGGCGGAGCATTGTTGGTCACATCCTTTCTTATTACTGGTGCGTCGACGCTGTTGCCATTTTCATTTAGTTGTCTACGTTTCTCCATGTCTTCTTTCCTTTGGAGATCTCCATGGTATGCCACATTGCTAAAAAATTCTGTTTTTATACAAATTATTTCCATATTTATTCTCTGAGAAAATATGTTAAAAATAGGAACTACAAAAAATGTTAAAAGGTAGGAACTACCAGTCCTCAATTAAATTTTTTTTAATTTATAAAATACAAAACTTCAAAGCATAACGAATTCAAAAATAACTTTTTTTTTCTTTTGTGTTTTTAAGAAAATCAAAATTTAGTTATGCCATAATTATCTGCTAATTTCGTCCTCAATCAAACAATTTTGTGCTCCTCTAGTTTGAGAAAATCGAAAAAGAAAAAGGTGTAGCTAAATTAATATTACCTTAGCAACCCCACCAGGAAATATGGCGCCAAATAAAAATTTTTGGTTTTAATATTATGTGCTAGTTATATGCTCCACAAATATATTAGAAAAAAATAAATAATAAATTATTATGTGCTAATTTTGTCTACGATCAGAAACTTTTATCCTCGTCTAGTTTTCGAGAAAATCGATAAAACGGATTTCACATTATATTATTATTACTAACCTAGCATTCCCAATCTGAAGTGCGATTCCAAAGTGACAATTTATGATTCCAAAATTATAAATTTTTTGTTTTCAGTGCAGTTTTTTAGTGGGGTAGTTAGCTAATATTAACCTAGCGACCCCACCCTAAAATAATGCGGTTCTAATATTTTAAAAAGTATATACCAAAATTATCGAATTCTTCATTTTAAATGTTTTAAGTTAATATTAACCTAGCTAACCCACTTTCTTTTTCGATTTTCTCGGAAACCAGAAGAGTACAAAACTTTCCGATCGTAGACGAAATTGGATTGGAAAGATGCCAGAATATGCAGATAACATGGATATTTTGAAAGACGATGAAAATGAAAACGGGATAACAATAATTTCCGTGAATACCGTCCATTTGGCATGTGTTTTGCGAAAAGGGCTTAACAGAACACGGCGAAAAATATCAAACCACGCCCGATCACAAGTGGGTTTGAAATTCGTATCCCAATTCGCTCACTCTATGTGAAAACTAATGCAAAAAAGAGGTCACGACTTGATTTTAAACGAAAAACGAACGGAATTTGGTTTAGAGGTCAGTAAGTGCACAGATTGAATAAACAAACGTGGTATTGATAATGGTGATTAATTAAATTAAAATACCGAGTAAAATACTATTTTCAAGATGCTGTTTTACAAGAAAAGAGGGCATGCAATATAATACAGGAATGATGTCGAGAAAACAGTCTTTCTGTAAATCCAACCAAAACAGAGACGATCCTCTTCACCAAGAAGAAGAAGATAGTTGGGTTCAAACCACCAACTATGCACGGACAACCGCTGACATTGTCGCGGAAAGTAAAGTACTAGGGGGTGGTGTTGGACGACAAACTAAACTGGAACGCGCACATTGACCATGTGAAGACCAAGGTTAATGGGACGTTCTGGCAAGTTAGGAGGGTAATAGGTAGGAAATGGGGCCTGAGCCCTAAGGTGATACACTGCATCTACACCACTATCATACGACCAAGGATCCAGTGGTTTAGTGGAACCAGTAGCGATAAAAATGATAGGAATCTAGACAGCCTGCAAAGACTGGCAGCCATAGGCATAACTGGCGCAATGAGGACGATCCCAAACTAAACACTGTCCTGGGACTGCCGCCGCTCCCCCTCTGGATCAGAGGGGAAGCGATGGCAATGCACCTAAGAATCAGGGATGCGGGGCTGTGGGAAAGGGGAAGCGAAAAGGTCGGGCACCTGGCCATCGCCGGGATGGCAGAAAGGGAAATACCCCTTTCAGCATACAGGAAGTACAGGGTAACGATACCACCTAGAGAGGCATGGACTAGAAACGAAGTCAACCTTTCAGGCAATGCTATGATCTGCTTCACAGATGGATCGAGGCTAGCAGACAAGGAATCAACAGAAGCAGGTCTAGAGGAAGGATAGGAGAAGGAGAGGAGCAGAAGACCTTACATATGCACGGACAGCCAGGCTGCCATAAAAGCACTTTGTAAACCTACAATGCCTAAAGGACTGGAATGCGAGGATGCCCTCCATGATCTAGCAGAGGAAAAAGAGGTTGAACTTGTCTGGGTTCCAGGACACATGGGGATTCCATCCCAGGTAACGAGATGGCGGACGAGGTTGCAAGGAAAGGGTCAGCTCAAGCATACGTCGGACCAGAACCGTCTCTGGGATTTACCAGAGTTCATATGAAATCTGCCACCAAGGAATGGACCCACACAAGACTAAATCAGGAGTAGCAACACACAGGGGACGCCAGTCAACAACAACAAACAAGAAGGGACTGGTTACTGCTCAGGTAACGAGATAGGACCCCTAATAGGAGTCTTCACTGGACACTGCGCGCTCCAAAAACACCTGGCAAGGATGAAGGTAGTACGGGACTCAACTTTCGGAGAGTGCTGGGAAGAGGTTGAATCCTCAATCTTTATCTTTATACAGAGGGAATCTTTATCCAAAGGACGGGAAGGTTCGACCGTGGTGGAGTGGGATCGTGAGTGGGAAGCTCTAGGGGATGGGGAAAAGGGCTCGCGTAGAGCCTAGTCGCCGGGCCGGGAGCCCCCCCTTATTCTACTACTATACTACTACTACTACTACTAATTCAAGCCTTAATAATACTTGATAAAAAAGTAATTAAAAATATCTATTCATTGCCAACTACATTTCCAACTTCAGAACTCTATAAAAAATTTAACATTAGGTCTCTAAATAATATTTACAACGCCCAAGTATGCACATTTATTCATCAAGTGCTAAATTCTCAACCACTGAATTCAATAATCGAATAAATGTGCATACTCACAAAACTAGAAATCGTGACCAAATAGAAATTATTAGACTACAAAACAATATAGTTATAAATTCATTATTTTTTTAAAGATATTAAAGTTTATAATAGCCTAGCACACAGTCTCAAAAATGTTAACTCAAAAATCTTCAAAAAAATAAAAAAACACTTTTAAAAGACTTTTCTTGGGTGTATCTACACTGTACAGTGGTGTATTCATGGATTTTCACAGTGTGTCTAGGTTTTTCCAGAGTGTAGCCAAACTTTCAGGGTTTTTCCAGACTTTTTCAGAGTGTATCCAGACTTTTCCAGAGTATAGTCAGACTTTTCAGAGTGTATCCAGACTTTTCCAGGGTCTTTCCAAACTTTTCCAGAGTCGTTCCAGAGTTTTCCAGAATATATCCAGACTTTTCCAGAGTGTTTTCAGACTTTTCCAGGGTGTATCCAGACTTTTCCAGGGTCTTTCCAGACTTTTCCAGAGTGTATCCAGACTTTTCTATAGTATATCCAGATTTTTCCACGGTTATTAGCTTCAGGCTACTGCAAACATAGGGGGAATCAAGTCCAATTTACTCTCCGTGCCGTACGACCGAGGTGGATTCGAAGCACGCTGCAGTGTTATCTTTTGGAAATTTATTTTGTTTTTATTATTTTGTTTTTTTTCTGCCTTGCTCGAGAAACAGATTGGTAAGTTCTTAAGTGAAAAAATACATTTTTAAAACTAAAAATGGATGTCTACGAAGTTGCCAAAAAAGTGCAGATGGTCAAATGGTACTATCAAGGCAGACCATTGAGACTTATTCAAGAACTTTTTTTGAAGAATTTTGTAAATCGCCCAGAACCTACTTTATCAACGATTTATAGGTTTGTGCAGAATTTTGAAAAGTTTGGTTGTGTAGCGCCAAGAAACCATAAAAAACCCACTGTTTTGAATGACGAGCAGGAAGTACGAGATGTGATGATTTGCGCAGCAGTGGAGGAAAATCAAAAGTTAACTAGCCACCAAATTGCCGAAGCAGTTGATACGTCTTCAGCCACTGTCTTACGTGTTCTCAAAAAGAATGGTTATCATTCTATCGTCGTATGGAATTTTGCGAAACAATGATGGAAAGGGCTAATCGTGATGAAAACTTTCTGAGATCTATTCTTTTCATAGATGAAAGCACTTTTCCATTATTGAATCGTCATAACCCAACACACGTTCGATAATGGTCGAGGGAAAATTTGCATTTGTATTTTGACGTAAGAACACAGTATCCCCAAAAACTAAATGTTTGGGGGGGTATTGTAGGGGAACACGTAATTGGGCCATTTTTTATTAACAGCAATTTGAATGGTCCTAGATACTTGGATCTACTGCAGCAGCATATTATTCCAACTGTGAGTTGTTAGGTGTGAGATTTGGTGAAACATGGTTTCAACAAGATGGTTGTCCCGTTCACAATGTTGGCCTTGCTAGGGAATATCTTGATAATGTATTTCCTAATCGGGTTATACGTGTACTTATAACCGGATTAGGAAATACATTACTATATATACACTATTTTATGGCCAGCTCGATCACCCGATCTTGCTCCTAATGACTTCTATTTGTGGAGTTATATCAAAAATAAAGTTTACGGGCATGAAAGGGCTAATAATTTGGAAGAACTTCGGATTAAAATTGAAGAAGCTTTTCAAACTATCACCCCTAACATGCTTGGAAACGTTAGAAGGGGTTTTTATAATAGGCTCGGATATTGTCTAGCCGAGCAAGGAGGACTTTTCGAACATTTGCTCTAATTTTTTTTTTACTGGGAGAATCTTTTTGGTTTTAGAATGTATTTTTTTATTTTGAGAACTTGCATTTTTTTGTTTCTCCTTATTATTTTCATTTTAACACGTTGTCAGTGATAAATCTGAGCAGTTGAAAATAAAACATCAGTGACAAAAAATAAGAAAATTACGTTATAAAAATTTGCGTATTTATTGACCAAATTCCGGTTTCATTGACTACGCTCCACACAGCACCGTGGTTAGAGGCGTACTAAATACTAAACGCAAGTCATGCAAGTGGTGATCGCAAGCCTGAGTATTGCTTGCTACGGCACAGAAAATTGAATTCTTCAATTGTTTTTTGCATTTTTTATGTGATATATAGTCAAAAATTTTGGCGCTATTCAACTACAATTTTTATAAGCTTTCCAAGGAGGTATCACACGGTAAGAAAAAAAAATATTTTTTTTTACGGATGAAGTTTTTTGGGGGTAGCTCCGAAGGGTCTACTAGAAGAATGCTCAAAAACAATAGGGGTCTGCGCATCAACAACAACAGATAGACACAGACCGACAGACAGAGCGACGGCGTCTGGATTCGTGCTTATCACTATTCGGAACCTCAAAATTCGTGGAGGATCATGAAAATCTCGAAGTGCGATTTTTCGATGATTAGATTACTTCCCTTTAGCGAGGGAAGTAAAAAATAAAAGTTCGAAACTCTAGTTTACACAATTCAACCATTACTAAACAATGGTTCAACATTGTACCATCTCCAAACAACAGTTGAAAAAAATGCCCAACTAAAGATATTTTTTAAGTAGTTGGCAGACACAAAGTAGCCCAGTCTGACATTTAAAAAAAATTGTTCTTGTATTAAAGTCTCAATTTAAGTTTAGAAAAAAATGTCCTAAAATTTTCCTCAACTGCGGAAAACTACTTTAAAAGTATTTTTTAGTAATTCAGAAAAATAGGCATTTCAATATCTCTGTTGACAAATTTGTCTTGCTCCTTGTTTCAAGGTGGGCAAAAAGAGAATTATCAAAATACCTACCTTATAATTTTGGTATTCTGTTTGATACGTAGTGTTTCAGGATCATCAGCAACTTGCGTGAATTTTCCTTTACTTTTCTCAAAATCTGCATGGTAGTTAACATTGGATTGTAGTTTTGTGTTTTCCGCTATTCTTCGGAGTTCTGGGGTTTCTGCCATAGTTGTGGCTTTGGCCTTTGGAATATGCCTGTAAAGTGGAATTATAATATAACAGTTGGCAAAAATCGTGATAAATTCGAATAAATATTTTGTTCGAGATTCAGGAAGTTTAGGAAAGGCAGGTATTTGCCTTAGCTTTTTTAATAACAACGGAGTTTTGCGCTTACTTACATGGTCAAAGGAGGCAAAAAGAAAATACCCCAAGCTCTTTAAATAAGAAATTTTTGGTTAAATTGTTAAAATTTGGGAAACAGGATGATATTCTGGCACCTATCTTTTAGTGAAAATTGGGTTTATTTTAAAAATAGGTGCACAAACGGAATTTATGATAAACTTTGAGTATGATACTTACGCCTCGCAATAAGGTTCCTTGTTGAATCCCTTATAGGTGCGCATATTTAATGCCATTCCACAATCCTTGCATTTAAAGCATAGTTTATGCCAGACCTAAAGACAAATATTAATAATTAACAATCAAGGTAAAATTCTTAGAAAACATAGGCATATCCAGTAATTTATTACTAAATATAGCCAAACAATAACTAATTTGATTAAGGAATTCCTCTTTAGTAATTTTGTAAATGGGGTCATCCTCTAAATAAAAAAATTATAAATTATATATGACCCCCACTATGAAAGCTTATTTATTGACTGACGTAATAAATTGTGTTATCACACTATTTTATTTTGTTATTTTTTTAAACAAAAGGCGCCCATTCCTCTTTGTCGACGCTCTTTGCTTCTTTCCATTCCATATGATGTTTTCGATCCAGTTGTCGAGTTTTGCGTTTGGGTTCTGGAAAACGAACTTCCATGGGTCCGGCTGATTTTCACACTTGCATGGTACCTAGAAGATGCAGTTCTTGGTGTCGTGACGTTGTGGTTTAGTTTTTGTTAATTGACTACTTATTGTTGTGGTCATTTTGAAGAGTCTGAAGATAGTATTGGTTGCCTATTCTTCTCATTTTTTCTGAGATTTCTTTGATGTATGGAATTATAAGTATTGCCTTTCTTTCAGTATTTACGTGTGTCATCCCTTGTGTCGGTATGGTCTGAAGAATTTTATTGATTGTGTAAGTAGTTGGAGAAACTGTTCCTTTGCAGATCAGATTGAATTTTGGACTTTTCTTTATTTAAAGCTTCTTCTGTATTGCAGATGTCGGTGGCTCGATCTATGAGAGATTTTGCAATTCCCAGTTTGGTTGATGTGGAGTGGTTTGATTTGAAGTTAAGATATTGTTCAGTACGAGTTGGTTTGAAATATATGGAAGTCATTATAATTGAATTATTTTAGATCACAAAGGTAGACCATCTTCTTGGTAAAAATATCTGTCATAATGGTATTGATTGATAGATTGTTCTGTCAGAAGTGATTGTCCTTGAATAGATTCTGCTTAATGATTAAAACTTTAAAAAAAAATGAATTTATTGTCCGTGAAAAATAAATAAAAAGAAAAAAAAATAAATAAAAAGAAAGGTTCATGGCATATCGGACACACATTAAAACTTTCGACATCAAAACTAACAAACTGGTTGTCAGGTTGTAGGGTGATTTCTCTAAAGAAGTCCACGAAGTGCTTTGACTTTTTGACAAATCATGTTGAAGATTATAATTTGGACAATTGCGAGAACTGGTTATCGGTCAAAGGGGCATGTTTTCCTTACGAATTTTTGGCAGTCGATACATATGTGGTGCTTGGCTGTAGTGTGGTGTATTTGCTCCTTTCAATGTTGTTGAAGTATTTTCTGTGTTGGTGGTTTTGGTAGATTTTTATTTGTTTGATGGTGGTTGGGTACTTATTACAAGATTTATTAAAACTAAAAATACACTCATTTATTTCCAATATGCAAAGTTTTATAAAATAAAAACAAATTTAAAATTGGGCAAGGCACTTATCACATGTGATTTCACTGAAAACTATTCCTTTGTCCTCCAGGATGAAGTAAATCATACCACTGCACCACCAGTCAGGTGACGCTTTATTCAGGTTGCTTATAGCTTTCCATTTATTTCTACAATAAATAATAGCTGAACTTAAAGAGAAAATCATAAACCTTTCAAAAACTTATTTATTTATTTTTTTAAAATTTAATTACAGCATAAACCCCATTACAAAAAAAGAAATGATCAAATACAATATATAAACTAACTGTAACCTCCCTCTGGTACAAAATTAGTTTTCAGTATTCCTTAATAAATGTTACGCAGCATTTATTTCCCTAATTTGTCCCTTAAATCAAGATAAGGAAATGCCTAAAATTTCAACATCTCTAGTATTTAAAATTTTGATATTTTTTTTAAATTTATATCCTCAAAGTTTGTCTGCATGTCAAGGAAAATATACACGACTTTTTAACAAATGGAAGCCCAAATAACTATAACACAAGAAATAGAAAAGCTCATAAGACATCCAGATATGAAAGATCAGTTAATTATGCAAGTATTCACGTTTATAATCATCTTCCTACTGACATTAGGGCTACACAAAGGAAAAAACAATTTAAACAAAAAGTAAAGGAACTTCTTGGTGGTAGTTCTAGAGTAAATTGTTGTATTCTTTGTATTGAAAATTTTGTTTATTTGTTTGGTGTTGCACTTTATAAGTAAAATTTAGTCCCTGCTAAAATATGTTTGTCTCTTTGTTGTTGTGAAAGTTTTGGCAATTCTATGCTCATAAATGATTTTATTTTAGTTTCCTAAATTTGACTAACAATAATTTTATTAAACTATTACTAAATAAACTGTTACCTAACTTCTGCCTTTTTTTAAGTATGAAATATTATTTTTAGTATATTTGGCGTGTATTTTAGTCACATATATTTTTATTTGTTTTAAGATCTTAGTAAGACGTAACTAATACTGTAATTTTTCAGTTACTTCGAAAATAAAAGTTTTTAAATTTGAATTTACTATTCTTAATGTTCTTTTAACAGAGTGCGCTGCATAATTGGTGCTATGAAATGGCAAAGAAAAGATTCAATTCAATTCAAAAAGTAGCATTATTGTTCCAGTAATAATCATACATTGACAAAGCCTTGCTTATCCTAGTACCACAAAAACTATTAAACAAAAAATACAACCAGCGGTAATCCTAAATTGATTAAAGTATTGTTTAACCTGATAGTTACATAAAAAAAAAATCAAAAAAAGTCCATATATAAACAATAATGTGTCAATTTGATGTCAAAACATACAACATAAAAGAATAACAGCCACATAATAATAAAAAACAAATTAAAATATTTAACAAAAACAAATTTAGAGTAAGTAAAGGAACGATATTGAATAAAAAAAGACTCAATTTTCAAAAAAATCTTCAACACTGTAATATGCTTTGGAATTCAAAAACATTTTTGTCTGCTATCTAAACTGTTTATAACATGTTTTTTCTTTATTTCTACCGGCAGATGATTAAACATTTTTCTCCCAATGTATATAAATGAATTTTTGATCAAGGTTGAGTCAAATCAAATCAAATCAAATCAAATCTTTATTAACGCATATAGCAATTACAGTTAAAAAATATATAATAGTCCAGTATAACTTAAATAAATAAATTTTCACAAACAGCAATTATACAAGAATAATGCTTTTACAATTTTATACAATATAAGTATCACTTTTTATCACATAAATTATCACCTATTTATTTATCTATCTATCAAGATGGCGGTTCAACACACAGACAAAATTAATAATTAACAATAATAAAAACATGACTTGAACTATCACAATTAAAAAGTAGTTTTACAAGATTAAGAAGATATAAAGTTAAGCAAATAAAATGTTTTTAGCTTGTTTGCAAAATACATTATAACTAGAGTTAAAAAAATCTATATTATTATTTTCTTGGATTATAAAATTTGCAATTTTGCACATGCGATTTATAGGGTTATTAGTGCCATAATTAGATCTATGAAATTGTAGGCTAAAAAGAACTATATTTCGAGAATTCCTAGGAGGAATGTGAAAACCAACCTCTGCCAGAAGTTCTGGAGTGTCCAACATGCGGTTCAAAATTTTAAAAAGCGTACAAATATCAAAAAAATTTCTTCGGTTTTCCAATGAAGTAAGATTTAAAAGTTTCATTATCTCATCACAATCGATTTTTTCGTAGGGAATACCCATTTTGAGTCCCACTCTCCTTAAAAACTTTTTCTGCACTCTCTCCAGGCTCTCTTTATGCACAGCATAAAAAGGCTGCCAAACTGAACTGGCATATTCGAGCACCGACCGAACCAGTGCACAAAAAACATCCTTTAGTACAAAAATATTTTCTATCTCCTTCAGAGTGCGAAAGAGAAACCCCAGTAATCTCATTGCTTTGTTGGTAATTTTTTCAATGTGTGTGCTAAATGATAGATCACTATCTAGCCATACTCCTAGATCTTTGACTACCGTTTCTCTTTCCAACTCCTCAGAATCAATAAAATACTTAAACAGGATTGGTTGTTTTATTTTGCTAAAAGTAATAATATTACATTTTTTAATATTTAAAGTAAGATTATTTTGTGTGCACCAAGAAGAAAACAGATTTAGTTGATTTTGCAGAGTTTGGCAATCAGTAGGATTTACAATAATTTTGTAAATTTTAAAGTCATCTGCATAAGCCCTGAACTGGCAGTCATAAAAAATACTTTTTACATCATTCACAAAGATGTTGAACAATAGAGTTGACAGATGTCCTCCTTGGGGTACACCTGATGTTACAGTGATTTCTGAAGAGATGTAGTTTTTGATTTTGACAGCTTGCTTGCGATCAGTTAGATTACTTTCAAACCATTTAAAGAGATGCCATGAAGACCCACTGCCTTTAGTTTTGATAGTAAAATTTTTTGATCCACTCTGTCAAATGCCTTCGAGAAATCCGTGTAGACAACGTCAACCTGATACTTATTCTCAAAGGCACCCAACAGAGTTTGCTCATAAGTCAAGAGATTAGATACAGTGGATCTTCCTTTCATAAAACCGTGCTGCTCATTAATTATAATATTTTTAAAAAGAGGAGTTAATCTGTCAGCTACTAATGATTCAAAAATCTTTGCAATCAATGAAATCCTACTTATAGCTCTGTAATTTTTTACGTCAGCTCTGTTGCCATCCTTAAAAATAGGAGAAACATACGATCTTTTCCATAAGTCTGGAAAAACACCTGAACTTAAAGATAAATTAAAAATTTTACATAAAACGTCAGATAAAATATACTTACAATTTTGTAACAAAGATAGAGGGATTCCATCAGGACCCATTCCTAATTTTTTCTTTAACATATCAATTTTGTTAAAAACATCAATTTTGGACAATTTTAAGACACCTACACTTAGACATTTATCATAATTAAAATTATAATTAAAATTTTGCCCCGTCAATGGCCCATCAAAGTTCGAGTACACAGATGAAAAGTGAGACTTGAACATTTCCGTAATTTCTTGCCCATTATCAGATTCACACCCATTAAAAACCATGCACTTTGGAAACTCTGCACAATCTTTTTTAGAATTGACATAGTTCCAAAAATCTTGTTTGTCATGTAACTGGCTTTCTAAATTTTTAATGTAACTTTTATGTGATGACTGAGAGATGTTACGATAGTCAGCTCTTAGACTAGTAAAATAATTATAGTCATCTTGAGATTGTGTACATTTGTATTTTTTATGTGCAATCTTTTTCTCAACAATTAAATTTTTTAAATCTTTTGGCATCCATTTTGGAAATTTTGGCGGTTTGAATGTTGATAAAGGGGTGAAGGCCTCAAGAATACTATAGGTGATATCATAAAACTTAGAAACTACTATATTCACATCTGTATACTCGAAAATTGAGCCCCAATTAACACAGGAAAGATAAAAATTTATTTCATTGAAGTCAGCATGTTTAAAATTAAGATAAAAATAGTCACAAGAAAGATTAGACTGCTTTCCTGTCATGACAAATGAACATTCAAATGCTGGATGAGGAACATCTAACTGGTGAGTGTGGTGAAGGTAATGGGAGACTAAAAGGGCGACGCATGCTATAACGACCAGATATGACTAGGTTTATTTGGTATTTCTTAAAAACTATACACACAGTTTCCAGAATATAAAGACAACACAGAGTTAAAATTTTTTGTTCTTAGAATCAAGGCTTACACTAGCATCTCCTTTTGACTCTGCACAAATTCCTTAGAGCTCTCTTTTGTAAAGTAAAAATTTACTTAAAAAGATAATTACTATAGGATCCCCAAAAGCAAACCCCATAAGATAGGTGGGACTGAACAAATGAGAAATATGCTACTGTTGCGATTTCCAACCCAAGACTATCCGCTATAACTCTAATAGCATAACAGCTGGAGGCAATCTTACTATTAAGACTTTTTATGTGGAGATCAAATTTAAGACTTGTAGAATGGTTTAAAGATCCTATTTTTAAATTTTTTTTTTTTAAGTTGTGGGTTTATGGATTGAGGGATCTTATTAAATGAAAATGAAAATGCGAACGAAATACTCGCCGCATTAATAATATTTTAATATGTTTGTTTATAGATTTTTAAAAGTTTTTAATCAAAATTGTATGGTACTTGTGTAAAAATAATGCCTATTTACCGAAGGATGACGTCTCTCGGCAATAGAATCGACATACGGAACGGCCGTTTTGAATAGCCCTGAAAAAGCAAATAAATTTTGCGAAACGTTGGCATTTCGAAAAAAGGATGTTTCATTAATAAGATTCCTCAACCCATAAACCTACACCTTAAAAAAAAACAAATTTAAGGTCCATTATTAAACCCAGAAATTTGTTGGAATCTGGAAAGGTTGGTATTTTTCAGCATTATTGAGTTCACATTTAAAATGTAAAAATTTGCATCACACCATTCCTTAATCTGAGTCACATCCCTCTGTATGTTTGCGTTTAGCCTATCAACATCAGGACCATGCCACAGGACTGTCTGATAGCAAAAGCAGTAAATTTTCCACTAATGGGATATAAATAAAAAAAATAAACCGAACCCAATATGGATTCCTGCGGTACACCAATGGCCATAGCTTCAGGTGCAGAATTCTCGTCATCTAAAGCTATCCCCCTCACTCCATAAACTTCCAGCTTTTTTTGCAATATTCTGTGATCCACGCAGTCAAAAGCCTTCCATAGATCACAGAATACTGCTGCAGCCTTTTCTCCAGAGTTTAGCTTAATGTATAAATGTTCCAAAAAGTTGAATATTGCATCATTAGTATTTTTTTTTTTGACTGAGACCCAAATTGACTGATATCTAAAATGTTGTTTTTGGTTAGGAAAGATGTGAGCTTCAAATGGACTAGTTTCTCTATAATTTTGGAGAGAGTGGGCAATAGAGCAATGGGGGCGGAAGTTACATGGAAGGTTGTGGTTTCCTCCCTTATATAGAGGTAAGAGGGCACATTAAATTATTGTATTAAGGATTTCTGGACCAATTATCTGACCATTTAATACTTTAAATAAGAAAATAAGATCAGATATGGGTGTTACAATTTAATTGATCATCAAACCAGATACCACGATCTTTGGTTATACTACAGTATTGCAATGTGTTTTCCTCTATATTATAAGGTGAATCTACTTTCTTAATTCCCTTGTGAAAACGTATAGTTACATTTATTGACGTTCAGAAATAGATTAATTAACACACCACTCATTTAGTCTATTTAAGTCACACTGCAATGAAATCTAATCAGATTAAGACTACATTTACTGTTATCAAAACAAGTAGCAATATAATTTATGAAGATATTAATAGCAATGGTGAACAATGATCTCCCTGAGGAACACCCAAGGACACATTAATATAACTCGACTTGGCATTACCTATTCGTGCCTTTTGAGTCCTGCCTGAAAGGGAATCAGCAAACCATGCCACTATAAGATCAAGGAAACTAAAAAGATCCACTTTTTTTAACAAGATACCATGATCAACTCTGTTAAATGCCTTGCAGAAGTTTACATCCATCTGACATCATCTCTCCAAGACAATCAACAGATCCTGTTGAAATACTAACAAGTTTGTCAAGGTAGACTTCCCAGATCTAAAGCCATGTTGTTTGCTGAGTAGTAACTCTACTATAAAAATACAATTGATCATAGATAAGACTGTTTCGGAATGGCTGACTGTATGCAGACACTTCTGTAATTCTCTATCTTGCTTTGTCACCAGATTTAAATATTGGATTGATTCATTTTGTGATGACACTGTAGTAACTTACAGTGGAAAAAACTGAACTAAGGTTAGGCTAGTGGTGGAAAAGGATATGGTCAAAATTAAAACCTGGTTTGATGGAATGAGTCTAACAATTAATTGTTCAAAAACAAAATATATTTCCTTCAGTTGTAGAAATGCCTGTATCCCTCATTACACTATCCTAAATATAAATCACGAAGGAAACATGTTCAGCATTAATGAAACAAACTCTATTAAGTATCTTGGTATTCAAATAGACAGGTTTCTAAAATGGGACATTCACATAAAGAAATTGAATGATAGGTTACGGTACATTCTGTTTAAATTTAGAAAGCTAAAAAAAGTTTTAACCATCTATTGATTCAAAACTGTTTATTATGCTTTGGTGTATTCTTTACTAGTGTATGGCATAGTTAGCTGGGGAGGAGCTTGTCCAAATCATTTAAAAAAACTAGAAATTATACAAAAAACATTTTCAAGTGACTTGCTCTATAAAGAAAGTCAACTTCTGGATAATAACCAAATCTTTATATTGCAACTAATGTTATATCAACAAAAAAATAAACATAAATTAGTCTATATTGAACACACACATAACACAAGATTTAGGGCCAAAAAAAATATAAAAACCATAAAAACAAATAAGGCAAAAGGACTTGTTGCTTTTCTAGGACCTCTAGTTTATTGTCATTTCCCAGAATCCTTAAGGGTCAGTCCATATCAAGTCAACCAGGGTATTTTACCACACCATCTCCGATGTTGATGATTTTTAGTATACATGTTTTTCCTACCAAAAAACTGGAAAATCCAAAATTTCAGACTTTTTTGACCAGTTGTTTATTTTGAATTAATTTTTGAAAATCGAAAAAGTCACTTATTTGTCCTTAACATGTGCGCACAAAATTAGGAATATCCAAAGAACCACTTATAATAGAAAAGTAGGTGAAGGTTCATTTTAAAGCTCTTATAAAGACCTTTCATATGAGAATATTGCATAACATATATTGAAAAAAAAATAAAAAAAAAAATTTTTGATTTTTTTTTTTTTTAAATTTCAAAATTTTGAGATGGACAAATCATGGGTTCAATGTGAAAAAATTTATTAAAAATGTCACATGCATGAAAAATCGCCTATAAATAGACAATGCATTTTGGTAATTAGAAGAATATAATGGGGTTTAAAGCAATATTATAAAAATATTTAACAATATTTTATTTAATAAAAAATTATATCCTACGTTTCATTCTGTATCAGTAATCATATTAACATTGCCCCCCATTGTAATATTTACTTACAAAACCTCTTTTCCACCGGAGACGTACTATTGGATGTTCCAATTCTTAGGAAAATATGCCTGTATAAACCTGCCAATACTTTTGTGAAATACTGCCTGTTTATTCCTGTTTAGCATTAAGGACACACCTCCTTCATTTTATTGGTCTGTTTAGGTACATTGTGGGGATTTGCTGACATGAAAATTCCTGCATAAATTGATTTTAAATTTTTGGCAAGTATCTTCCTGATACAGCTCCAAATAATCGATACATAATAGTTCGACTGAAGGTTTATCAGAAGTCATCTCTGTGTAATTTTAAAAGTTTCAACTATGGGTGAGGCAAGTGGATGGACTAAATATAAAGTAAAGTGCTGTGATCCACTAGAGTTAAAAATCAAGCATTTTGGGAAATTAAGAAATGTGACCAAGTGGATGTGCAGTTACAAAAATGTCAAAATGGGAATGAAAATCTGTGATGGTTGTAGACTAAAGCTTTCAAAGGAGTTTAAGGCATCTGAAGAAGATGAGGCAGGGTAAGTAACAAATAGTATTTTTTAATATAAAATTAATAAACTAAACCAATTGCGTCAAGTACGGAGTGGAAAAATCTCATGGCATTATTTTGCATGGCATTATTTTGCATGGCATTTTGAGAATACAGACATTATGTACAAATTTCTTGGCATTATGTACACATTTTGGGTCAGCTGTTACCCCCTTTTTAAGTTCTTATAAAAAACTAACTTTTTAAATTTTTTTAGACCCAGTCAAGTTCCAGAAAATGATCCAGATTTTCAAGATCCTGCTGAATAATTTACTCTTTTAAACAAGTCATTGGAGCTTCTTGGTGTGTCGCCGATTAAAAGAAAAAATGTATACAAAGAAAAAATTGATATTGTACAGCATACAATTGCGAAAGCATTTACAAAGGAATCCGATTCAACACTAGTAAAGGAATGCCAGAGTGACGAAAGTGAAATGATTAAGCAGTTAAAGGACAAATTTTTAAAAACCGAAAAGAGGAGTGAGAAAATACTAGTTTTATCATGTTTACCTCAAAGTTGGAGTAGAAAGAAGATTGAAGAAGAATTTGGAGTTTCTCAATATTTGGCCAGAGCTGTAAAACAGTTAGTTAAGGACAATGGGATATTATGTTCTCCTAACCCCAAACCGGGAAAGACCCTTAGTGATAGAGTGGCCCAAATAGTGGTAGATTTTTACCAAAGGGATGACATTAGCAGGACCATGCCAGGTAAAAAAGATTATGTTGTTATCAGAAAATATGGAGCTGAAAAAGAATATGTACAAAAAAAATTAGTCTTAGCTAATTTAAAAGAAATGTATGCATTGTTTAAAACTGAGTACCCCAATGAAAAAATTGGGTTTTCAAAATTTTGTGAACTGCGACGCAAAAACTGTATACTGGCAGGAAAAAGTGGGACTCATACTGTATGTGTATGTACTATACATCAAAATATAAAACTAATGCTCAATGGCTCCAAATTAAATAAGCTATATGATGAAAATAACAGGCCTCTTGCAATATCTTATCATGATTGCCTTTATAAACTAATGTGTAATCCACCTTCAGTGGACTGTTTTTTAAGCAATAGATGCAAGCAATGTCCTGGAGTAGAACAGTTTAAAAATACGTTAATAGAAAAATTTGAGGAAGAATTAATTGATGAGGTCTCATTTAAAAAGTGGGTCTCAGTAGATAGGTGTACTATGGAAACCGTTGTTAAGAAAAGTGATGATTTTGTCCAGGAATTTACTGATGATCTTGTAAAACTTAAATCACATTCTTTTATTGCAAAAATGCAAAAAGATAGATACAATGAAATAAAAATTAACCTTAAACCTGGAGAGTCTTTGATCACTTGCGACTTTGCGGAAAATTATTCCTTTGTTATGCAAGATGAAGTCCAGTCTTATCATTGGAATAACAGCCAGGCAACCCTCCACCCTTTTGCCATTTATTTTCTAAGTGATGGTAAACTGCACAACCTGAATTATGTGTTTATTTCGGAAAGCTTGACACATAATACAATTGCATTTCATTTATTTTTAAAAAAATTAATGCCTGATTTAAAAATCAAAATACCAGGACTTAACAAAATTTTTTATTTTTCGGATGGATGTGCTGCGCAGTACAAAAACAAAAAGAATTTTCTGAATATATGCCTGCATAAAAAAAGATTTTGGTGTTGAAGCAGAGTGGCATTATTTTGCCACCTCGCATGGCAAAAGTGCCTGCGATGGCTTGGGAGGAACTGTTAAAAGACTTGCTGCCAAAGCCAGTTTGCAGAGGCCCTATGACAATCAAATAATGACACCTCTACAATTGTTTACTTGGTGTGAAGAAAACATATCTGGCATTGATTTTAAATATTGCACAGAAGCAGATTATACAAATCATGAAATAATTTTGAATAAAAGATTTGCGGAAGTCTTAACAATACCGGGGACACAAAAAATTCATGCTGTAATTCCTCTTACAGAAAGCACGTTTTTGGCAAAACAGTTTTCTACATGCTTAGAGGTCGAAACACATAATCTTTTTAAAGGTGGAAGCATTATTTTGCAAAATATCGAGTCAGGGTTTGTCACTGTAGAATATGACAGTGCTTGGTGGCTGGCTTGTGTCTTGGGGAAAAATAATGAGAGCAGAGAACTGAAAGTAAGCTTTCTTCATCCACGAGGACCTGCCTCATCATTTTTTTACCCAACACCTCAAGATATTTTAATTATTAAACCAGAAAGTCTTATAAAAAAAGTTGAACCCAACACTGCTACTGGCAGAACTTACAATGTCAGCAAAAAAGAAATGTCAGATTCATCAGAAATTCTTAAAAGAAAGTTAAAAAAATAAATTTAAGGTATATAGTTAGTCTTAGTGTTTTCTGTCTAATTTTTATCAACGAAGTAGAAAAGTTTGTTTATTTCTTTTGCGAGTTTAAAATAAAATAATTTGTAGATAAAGCCTCTGGGTATTTTTTAAAACCTGTATCCATCCAACAAATTTATTTATTTTAATATCCAGTGCACTATTGGTGCTCCTAAAATATGTTTATTTTTTTAAATGCATGATTTTTAATGTACTTAATATTTTTGATATTTTTTTTGACATTGAACCCATCATTTCTCCATCATAAAATTTTGTGGATAATTAAGTAACACTTTGACCAAAATTATATATTTTTTTCAAAAAAATTAAAAATGGCCTTTTTGAATTTTTCAATTTTTTTTTTTCAATTTTTTATTTTCAATTTTTTTTTTTGTTAAAATTATGTTGTGATATTTCATAAAAAAGAGCTTCAAAATGACTTTAAAATGAGCCATTTATTACTTTCCTAGTGTAAGTGGTTCTCGAGATATTGCTAGTTTTGTACATTCTTGTTAAGGTCAAAATGCTGACTTTTTTATTTTGAAAAATTAAAAAAAAAAAACTACGAATCAAAAAAATCTAAAAATTTGCATTTTCAACTTTTATGGTAAGAAGAAAATATATACCAAAAATCATCAAAATTGGAATTGGTTGCGTAAAATTTTTGTGATTTTTTGGTTGATTTGATATGGAATGACCCTTAAGGGAAACACATCAAAACAAACAAAAATTTTAAAGTAAGTTAAAAAAAATGGGTCAATGGGACTCCCAGAAATTTTTTCTCAAATATTTTAAAATAAGAGCTAAGCTAATATCATAAACAAAAAATCATCTGTGGTGTTGTCATTAAATGTTGCCAAATGATTTAAATATTTAGGCCCCTCCAATTAAGAATTTACTACTGCCAATTTTATAAAATAAAAATAGTTGTTCTACTGAACAATATACCAAATCAAGCTTCCTAACACTAATGGAATCTGTAACATATTTAACACCCCTCCCCCCCTTTTTTGCTACTAGGTTTAGATGACTGATCACACCGGAACAGATTAAATGACTTCACTGACAATTCAACATCAGTATAGTCCTCAGAATTCCAATTCTCAAGAAGCACCAAAGCATCATATTGTGAACATAAAACTATTTTAAACAGTTCATTAATTCTAGTTCTTAGACCACCAACATTATAACAAAAAACTTGTAATGGGGCTAGTTTATGTTTTTTCTATTGCCTCTAGATCTGTCTGTGACATTTGCAATTTTTGTAATAGTATTTTTGATCCTCTTTATGAGTAGAATAAACTGAACTAAAACTTATCAAAACTAAATAGGTGACCTGCCCCTTTGTTTGATTTGATATGAAACAGCACCTAGAGGTACACACTGTATTTGATCTGTAGGTTTCTTAAGCCTCATTTACCCAGTAATGTAATGCACAATCACAATCAACCAATTTAGTACATAGTTTTCTTGGTAATTTCATATATCTGTCCTTTTTTGATATGAGGTATGACTAAAAAATATATAAATGTTATATATGTGTCCCTTTTACTCTAAGTAAGATAAAAAAGACAGATAAGGTGAAGTGGGGTAAGTAAGAATCTTTGGCAATTATTATTATATTAAAATGCGGGGTACAGCTGCATATGCGGACCCACCCCACACACATTAATAATAGCAGTACCGAAACAATTATGGGCTAATTCAATTCAATTCAATTCTTTATTGTCTAACAGGAATAGTCCCAATAAAAAAACAATTAGTGCACATGTAAACAAAACTTAACACACCTAACATTTTTTTTCTCTAAGTGTATAAAATTTGCCTAAATCTTGAGAACTAGACACAGATACAAAAAGGAGAAAGTAACAAATCTGATATCTATACTTAAATTTGGAAACCTTAAAAAATAAAAAAAACAATACTAAGAAAAAAATAAAAGAGAATCAAGAACTTATTTCAAGTGAGTTTATAAAGTATACATTATTGGCATGATTATGTTCTTAAATGATTTAACTGAGCCTACAAATAAATCAATATCAATGCTGTTTTGTATATTATTATAATATGAACAGGCTGCTATATGGGCTCATTTCTGGCTAGGTAAGTTGGATAATTTTCAAGATAGAGTTTGCAGTGTGAATGTGTATTTACTATTGGTACTGAGAAATTAAGACCATTTAGGAGATCAGTGAGGTCAACAAGATTATTACATAATTTAAACAGGAATAGTCAGCGTCCTAAAATTGTATTTTGTTTGAGTGAAAGGAAGTTAAACTTTGTCAAAGTGACTGATGGTCAAAACCTTGGAGTATAAATTCCATTGAGTTTTAAACTTAAATATTTTAGAAATTGCTGTTGGACATATTCAAGCCTGTCAATATCTGTTTGATGACTCGGAAACCATTCCAGAGCACTGTATTGCAATTTAGATTTTATAAGAGAGTTGAACAAAGTGATAAGGCTGTCTAATTTTTTAAACTCCTTTGTTGATCTTATAATAAACCCTAAGGTCCCTGATCAAATCAACACTGGAAAGAGAATTGGATTCAAGTTGATAGTTAAATTTCAATTCATGATTAAGATTCGAGATGGTCATCACTTTACATTTTTTTAATAATAAATGCATATATTTCAGAGATCGTATATACGAAGAATATGCCTAATTCTATAAGGAGACAAAATGATCAAAACAGATTTCTGAAAAAGGGGAAAGTTCACTTCTTGTGTGCTCTTCCACTTCCCCTAAAAAACATTACATTACTCAACTAACTTAAACTTAAACTAGTAAATTGATATATTATAGGTAATACTACTACTAGGTGCTAAAGAAATGAGAAAAAAAAAAATAAAAAAAAAATAAAGAAAAAAAAACATAATAGATAGGCTACAGACCCAAACCTGGCTTATGTGGTAAGAAAGAGAAAAAAAAAACATACAAAGTAACATAAAGTAAGCAAGAAATGCCATTGGATAACATTAAAAAAGAAAATCGTTAAATCAGTCATATCAGGTACAGTTGAAAATCACTTAAATTTCACATGTTTATTAGGTTTATTTTTCCAGCAGGATTTTCTTACTTTTCATAATAATTGAATAATTTTACAATATTGTAGCTAAAACATTTAGTAAAAAAAGCTGTCTTATGTTTTGGAATACTCATTGACTTAAAATTGCCAGAAGAATTCGATGGTTTATAGTGTCGAATGCGCTACTGAAATCTAACAAGACAAGTGCTGAAATTTTTTCCTTGTCAATCAATTTGATTATGTCATCAGTTTGATTCAGCAAGGCGGTCGTGCAACTATATCCAGGTCGAAAACTAGATTGTTCGTCAGGTATTAAGTTGTTTTTATCAAAGTGGTTTCGAAGTTGCTTTTCCATTAGTTTTTTAACTATTTTCGTACAAGAGGGTAATATAGTTATAGGATGTAAGTCACTTATTTCGACCGGGTCCGTTATTTTTGGTATGGGGTTAATAATGCCAATTTTCCAGATATTGGGGAAAACAGAGTCCAGAAAAATAGAATTAATTATATTAACTAAGAATGGAAGAATAGTGGGACAACAGCATTTAAGGAAGAAAGAAGGTATTCCATCTGCACCAGCTGAACAATTTTTTACGCTACTCAGCACATCCTTAACTTCCTCCACAGTGACAAGGTTGAAGCGAAATTGTTCTTGGCATTTGATATTTTGTTCATAAGATTGTAATACTTTGTTAAAATTTATATTCTTTGTGTTGGGGACACTATCAAGAAAGTGATTATTAATTGCATTTGGATCTTTAAATTTTTCCAAAGGATGGTTTGTTTTACTTTTGGTTATATTAAGTGCTTTAAGTTCTCTCCATAATTTTCTGGAGTCATTGCTTTTCGATAACTGCTCAAAAAAAGCCTGTTTTTCTTTTATAATAGAGTGATTAGTTAAGTTTCGTAAGTTTTTATAGTAAGCCCAATGCTCATTATTTTTAGTTTTTGTAAATTTTTCCCTAGCTTTGTCTCTCAAACTCATCATAAACTTTATATTTTCCATAATCCAAGGGGATTTGGGTTTGGTTATATGGGCAGTTTTTATTGGCGCATGTGTATTGAGTAAAGTGCTAAGCCGACTGTTTAGATACTCAATCTTTGTGTTTACATTTTTGACATGGTATATATTGTCAAGTGTAAGTCCTGCCAGGTCACGATCAAATTTTACCTTATCAAAATGCTTATAATCTCTGTATGTATATAAAAATGGTTCCATTCTTGGTTTTTTACAGTTAATAGTACAATAAATCAAATCGTGATCTGACAAGTCCACAACTTTATTACCTGCCTCTTTTATGTTTGTTTATATTTAAATGCAAATTATTATTATTGCACCAGGTTGACAGTGCATCAATGTCCCTTTGTAATTCAGTACAATCTTGTATATTATTGATAACTCTGAAATAATAAATGTCATCTACAAATAATAAACAGTCAGACAAGATGTTCTGGGTGATATGATGGCAAAGATTAATGGAGCAAGATTACTTCCCTGGGGAGCTCTGCTGGTGGCAATGTAATTGTTGGACTGAAAACCATTGTATTCGACAAATTGGGACTTACCACTAAGATAAGAGATAAATAGGTCAATAAGGTTGTTATGAAACCCTATTTTAAACAAATCTGGGTATATGACATCAAGTTGTTTTCTCGCATTAATGGCTTGATAAGCTTTTTTTAGGAAGGAAGTTAAGTTAGTTATAGTTGAGTGTTTAGTAAAAATCTGTGTTGGACAGGAGTTATAATTTTTAACCTGATGGAAGAGATTGTTATACACACAGACCTCAAAGGCCTTTGAGAAGTTGGACAAAATAGAGATTGGTCTATAATTAGAGATGATGTTTATGTCCCCACCCTTAAATACAGGACAAATCCTAGTTTTTTCCAGAGGTCAGGAAACATGTTGGTCCTAATTGCTAAATAATTAAATATGTGGTAAAGCGGGACAGCAATACACCGAGCACAGTCACGCAAGATGAAGGAGGGGATTCTGTCATGACCAGAGGTATGAGAGTTTTTTAGTTTTTTGAGAGCTTGGAAGATCTCGGATTCAGTAATCATCTGAGGCAAAAAAAAAATTGGACTCATGCCCTTACCCCATTTTTTCAAGCTTTTAATTAATTTCACCATGTTTTTTATAGGTTGTTGATAACTCAAATCTTGTTAGTCAATTTTGAATTTTTAACTAACTCCGATCAACAAATGTGGTATGCGTCTAGTTCCGGTGATAATGCAATTTTCAAAAAAAAAAACAATGTTGGTGAAAGGTGACCAAAAGGGTAAGGAGGGGATTTACTTATTTAAAAATCAAAACTACTATGGATATAATTGGTTTGGATGTATTCCTAAACAAAATACAAAAAATTAGGTAAGGGCATAAGCCCAAATTTTTTTTTGCAGCAGATGATTAGCCCCTAATTCTACCATACTTTTTTTTGGGTACCGCTATTGTTAATGGATGCGGGGTGGGACTGCACATGAAGCTGCACCCTGCATTTTAAACTTTAAAAAAATCAGATAAGGACATGAGCCCAAATTGTTTTTTGCCACAGATGATTAGCCCGTAATTCTGACATACTTTTTTTTAGGGTACCGCTTTTATTAATGTATGCGGGGGACATAAGCCCAAAATTTTTTTTGCAGTAGTTAATTAGCCCGTAATTAGCCCATAGGGTAATTATGCAGTATACGGTTTTCTGCCATTTTTTATTTTTTTTGAAAAATTCTTTATGGGGGCATCTTCTAGGGTCCCTAGGACCCCAAATCCGCCTGCGCCCGATTTTTTTTTTTTTTTTAACGAGAAAAAAGGGTGCCCAGGGGGGGTTGTAAAGTGTTTTTTTAATTGTTTTGGGTTGGTTTGGATTAGGTTGGGTTGGACTGTGTTGGTTTGGTTTATTTTAGTGAAAAAAAATTTAAAAAAAAAAAAAAAAAAAAAAAACCCAAACGGCGCAGATGGATTTGGGGTTCTAGGGACCCTAGAAGGTGCCCCCATAAAGAATTTTTCAAAAAAAAACAAAAATAGCAGAAAACCGTATACTGCATAATTACCGCCCATAGTTCCTGCATTAAACATTTTTTGAATTTTTCGCTGCATGGACCTCTGTATCTTCCAAATGTGACAAATGTATTTCACCTGATATTTAAGAAAATCCCATTCTTCAATTAAAGCAAAAAATCAAGCAAAAAGTTATGTATTTTAATGCCTATGTTTGGGAACTATATTTTAACCAAAAATAGGTGAGGTAAAACATTTAAACTTGTGACTCATTTTGCAACAACCTTGACTGCAATAAATTTCAAGTCTATTTCCATCTAGAAAATGAAGTCATCCGTCTAAAAAAGCCGACAATATGGAGCTAAATTGTCGCCTACAACGAGCCTTAATTAAATTTACCTTATCTAAACATTTCAGTTCCTCTGTTGGGTAAACTATTTTCTCGCACCTTGCACAGTTTTTACTCATTTTCAGGGACGATTTAAATTTTCCTTAATGTAACTAGAACACCAATTTATTACTTAGAACCTATTTAAGCTAAATGCAATCAGCGGAACTAAAAAAAAACGAAAACAAAAAGTAAAAAACGGAAATTTCCAGCCCAGCCTCTAAATGGAGCAGTTTTTTTTTGCAAAGTTGACGTTTATTTGACATAACCAGAGAAAAGTCACAGGTGTTGTCCAATTTAGGGATTTTTGGCTGCCAAATATGTGATTACCAGCACAAGGACGATATTTTTATATTCCGACAGGAGGTGCTTTCGAATTGGTGTAGTACTGCTCTTTTTGGGAGAGAACACCACCCTCTTAAATAAAAAAAGCCTTTGAAAATATCAGTAGACACGGCTGAGCCCATAAACTTATAAACTTAATATACACGGCATTGCAATGCATCCCCGTGAAATTTTTTTTAAGCAACATTAATAATCTAAATCTAGGAGGCTATGAAAATTTATGAAATTTCATCCGTTTTTCGCATGCGCGATGCTCTTCACTGCGATGGCCGATGGCATATAAATGACACGTTTCACGTTGACAGTAGTGTCTACTTTCTAAAAACCAAGCAGTTTTCGTTTTTTTACGTAAAAATATGCGCCGCCTAAAATAAAAATGTAATCTTATGGCGTTTTTAATCGCCTTTTAATGATCGAAAAATTAATGATGTGGAAGTGCCAAGGCAGGTGTTTTCTCTGGATGATACCAAAAATTTTACAGGTATTTGTTTTTCTCTGTATATATAACTTTATTTTGTATAAATGCCTGCCATAAACACTATAGTGTGTGTAGTGTGATTAAAATAAAAAACCGAAAAACACACCATTTTCGGAATTAAAAATCAAAACAAACAAAAATGGCGTCAGGAATAACATTAATATAATACACTTGCGCACAACGGCCGTATACCATTGCTAACACAATTGCCACTTCCAGGACGTGTATACTAAGTTCATAAGTATATGGCTCAGGCAAAGTAACGAAAACAACGATTGCAGTCACCGTAACATGAGGTCGTTCAAGACTTGGCATTAACTAGTAAAAAATGTAGTGTATTTTGGCTTTGTTTTGAAAGCCTTAGGTAGTAAGTATACAGATACATTTATTAAATAATAGGGTGATTTGGGTCCCACGGCATCACGCAAAGCACTACCCCTCCCTCAAACTAGTTTTTTGCCAAATAAGCTAAAATTTCTTTGTAAGGCCACCAAATATTCAAAATATTTGAATCGGTAGAAATTTTTGCTTATTAGGAAGAAAATCAGAAAAATATCGAGTCTTAGTTTTTATAAAATCCATTTGAAGTTCGGCCGATTCTGATGTTTATTTGACTCCAAAAATTATGGATATCACATGACCCGTTTTGAACGTCACTTTAACATTTCCTGAGCTAAGTTCACTAACAGAAAAAAAGGATCTCTATTATTAATTACGTTAACTGAGATGTAAAAGACTTTTTTTATTTAGGAAGGCAATGTTCCCGCCCTAAAAGCAGAACTGCACGGGCGCTTATTCTTGACTATCAGGGAGGTGTAGGGAGCAAAATTCTCCCGGGGAGCGAATTAGGGAGGAGTCAAGATCAAGTGATATATCGAGGGAGTGCTGCGTTCTCCTAGTTCAGTTTAAGAGAAATCAGCCAGGTAGTAGAATAAACCTTTAAAATTCTTTGTTAATTTAGTAATTTTTTTGTCACTCCCTAGTATGGTCCCCGAGTGCGCTCCCTTCTCTGACATTCAAGAATAGGTACCCAGCTCGAAAACACCTGAAAATTCAACTGGTCCGCTCCTTATAACAGTTCAGTGACAGTGACAGTTAATTCAACGGTTCTGTAGTGGTATGTCAAAAGTCACGTTGTGTGTTGTTTTGGATTAAAAAAAATACTTAAAAAAAAAATAATTTTTCAAGGAGTGCTAATTAAAATATCAGAATGAGCGACGACGATCGAGACGTAGATGTAGAGAGTGATGTAAGTTTTGTGTTTAGTAGATTTTCGACTAGAGGGAAACAGCTGACAAAAACTGTGGACCTACTGCATGTATTCCCAGTAAAGGCGGATTCAAAGTTCCGTAGGTAAGCGGTGTGAGGTATACGGTAAGACGCAAGGAAAATAAACTGAAGCAAATGCATGCTGCAGTTCATAGTATTCTGTAAGCTTCAAGTGGTAAGAGCAGCATGAATTTGCTTTTGTTTATTTTCCTTGTGTCTTACCATATACATGATACCGCTTACCTCACGGAACTCTGAATCCGCCTTAGCTCCATGTAATTCTGCTTACCCCTAGTACAATAACTAAAGGCAGAACAAAACAGAAAAGGAAGCTACATCACATATAGATTCAGATTCACTTTTCCGGCTTTTACTTGAAAGTTTTTTACTGGCCTTCAAATTTGTACAGATATTCCCAAGTATTATCCATGATTTCAAGAGTTGGGTTCAGTATTATATCTATGATTTAAAGAGTTGGGTTCAAGGTATTACTAAAAGTGTAGAAATATCCCTGTACTGACTTGGGAAAGAGACTCTTTCTTGTCCATCTATCATTTCAAGAAAAACATCAAAATTAACTAAACATGAACACCTCAAAACACTTGCATTCTACAATCTCCTTGTTTATAAGAATGGAGCACCAAATTGCTATTTAATTGCGCCACTTAGAACCAATTGGAGATCTGACCAGCTTAAAAATTCCTATTTAATTTACAATAGACATTGCCCCTATCAAAAATGACTAACAGCGGTTTACACCTTTCAAAACAGACTAAAACTTCTAGCAGGACAAATGGTGTTTAAAAAAAATCATAGAGAGAAAGTAAACTTAGGGGCGGTTTCTCAATAGCACAACATAACTTTGTAAAAATCTTTAAAAAGCGGGTTAAAATTAATTCCAGGGAAACCATGGCTTCAAGGTGTTTACCTAAAAAAAATATTGGCTTTAAAGATCGAAAAACTGGCATTTATAGCCAGAGTTAATTTAACTCTCTGGTAACTCGCTAATGAGAAACCGGCCTTCAAGTTAAAAAATATTTGACAGGAATGAAGCACCAAGTCTGGTCAGCTTAACAAAACTAGGCAGCAGTGTAAACAGCATTTTAAAGAAAAGATGTAGTAGAAAATATATGTGAAATTCCAAATTTTAAAAAAAGAATAAAGTGCTTAATTGCCACTAAATTTCTGACAGACATTACACCTTTTAAAACAGACCAAAAGTCTGTCCGCCTTAACAAACTGGGCAAATGGCATTAAAACAAAAATATAGAAAGAAAGTAACTAGAAACTACAAAATATTAAAACTTGAGACATTTTTATGAAAAAACCACAACAAATTCATGAATTATTATTGTTTGCGAACAACCCAACACAATAATAACAAAAACAATGCAAAACTGATACAGTATGTATCAGACTGACTGCTCTCTCCTCCACTATTAGTTTCCATGGTTACCAATGTAATGTAGCCGTGCAGTGCTGGCATGGTGATAACTCTCATTTTAGTGAATAGGTCCATACCCAAAAACTAATACTTTACTGTTTATTTAGGTTTTTTTTTCTTCCCTGTTCTTTATTTTTTTGAGAAAAGTATTTGATTGATAAAATAAAACTTTTTTGAAGTCCTCGCCTATAAGTAGTCCACTACCCATCATATAAAAGTGTTACATTACATTTAATTAGGTACTAGGCTATTTAGTATTAAATGTTCTATTGTTACAAGTTATTTATTTATTTAGGTACTAGTTTATTTAGCATTAAGTTTTCTTTAATTTTGTCCATATAACTAGGTTTTAGTCTTAAGCAAATAATCTAGGCGTGAATGTTCTTGAGTGGTTCAGACTATTCCGTCGGCATATATAAGCGCAGGATGTCGCATCCACAAAGAAGTCTTAATTCAGTTAGCGAGTAGTAAGGATGTTAGGAAAGTCAAATACTTGTTGTAAAAAGGATTTACAATAAAGTTGGTGATATTTAGAACCCACTAATTTATTTAAATAGAGGATTCATTAAGAATTAGAGACCCCATAACAATAGTTATTTTAAGGCGTTGAGTTCAAAAAAGTTAGATTTTATGCAAAAATTATTTTATTTTATACTTTTTAGTGTTCTGTTGTAAAAGTGGTGAGGGAAGTTAAAATAAGACCACTCGTTAATTAAATTTTAAAATATAAATTTGGTCCCAAGATGTAATCTTCAAATGCCCACCGGTGTTTTTAGAGGTGTCATGGGTGTTTGGAATTCAATTGCAATTAGGTGCCCAATTCCTATTGAGATCAAATATTTTGTGGTTTTAAGTTAGTTTTCTATGATTTAAAAAAAATGCCTGCTGCCGCTATGACATCATTAATTGTTCCAGTTTTAATTAATAATTAAAATCTGTATATGAGACTAGATTCCCCAGAGATCCCGCCCTTGCTTTTAAAAAGTATTTTTGTTTTGTACACACTAACTCAACACCTATTATATATATATATATATCTTTATTAGCAATTTGCTCTCAATACAATACCAGGTCGCTAATCTACACTACGTTCTGTACTACCTGCTTAATTCCATCTGCCAGTCAACACATGTAACTAAGTAACCAAAAATAATAAAATAAAAAAAAAAAACTAAACTAAAACTATAATATATATCATGGTATCATTTGCCTATAGTGGGTACTATTTATTTGACTGGTCCAAAAATAAGCTGTACAAATTTAAGGTGTAAGTTGTCAAGATAAAAAAATTATTTTATAGTAAAGCATAATGTCATACAAATTTTGGAAGTAACTAAAAATTCAAAAATATTTTATAGTTGTAAAATATATGATTTACTCAATTTCAAATTTATAAATCTAAAAAAAAACTTAAAAAATTAAACCGCCTCCATCTTGTTCCTTCAGTTCAAGAGCTTAATCAGTAGGCGCCTACCTAGTTTTTAAAAATTTGCAATAGGTAGGTAGTTGATTTTTATTAAATGACGATCCCTACCCACAGCCTATTTCCGGCTATGTCACTGCATAAAAGTCTTTTTAGTTTTTTTACTTTTGTTTTACAGGCGCCATTAATTTTAATTTATGTCGTCAAAGCTTGTGGTGTGCTGTGATTTTTTTTAATTGTAAAAAAATTAAGGGTTTCAATAAAAAGATATGTATAACATTTTAAAGAAGTTTTGTAACCTCCATTGTGGAACAATAAGGTTTCAATTTTGTGAAATGCCTGTTACTTGCAGGATGGAGACGATTCAGACTCGAGACAACATGGAAGACAATCAATGGGAAATCAATACTATTCACAGGTAAATTTTGTAAGTAAATTGAACATCAGATATTACAATTTATTCCAAATCATTTAGTTTGTCTGAGGGGGTAGCTGACCCAAAATGTGTACATGTATTGCCAGTATTGCTTTGTAAATCTGGTTGTAATTTGTCATTAATTAAGGGATTGGTATATTTATTTCAATTTTTCTGAGTGATTTTATGATTTTGTTAAATCCAAGGTTAAATCTTTAAAAAATTGGCCACTTTTGCTTTGGTCATTGCAGAGGCATAATGACCATATCAAGTCAACCAGGCAATAGTTTTGACCATCTCCGATTTTGATGATTTTTGGTACACTTATTCGTCTTATCAAAAAACTCAAAAATCCAAAAAATCAAATTTTTTGGATAAGCGGTTTTTGTTTTATTGATTTTTGAAAATCAAGAAATTGACCAATATGTCCTTGACAGACACTTACAAAAATAGTAATATCTCAAAAACTATTGATCCTATAGAAGCGAGTTATAGCTCATTTTGAAGGGTTTTTAAAGACCTTTTTAAAGATGTGTGACACAGTATAGTTTGTTTAATTTTTTTTTCTTAATTAAAAAAAATTTTTTTTGAAAAATCTCAAAAACACATTTTTTAATTTTTTTCAAAAAAATATTTCTTTTTTTTTCAATGTTTTTTTAACATTTTTGGAAAATTTTAGGATGGAGAAATAATGGAGTCATACTTTAAAAAAATTATAAGATATTTAATACAGGGCTAATTTACCTAATATGGGTATATAACAAAAAAATTAAAAGTAAGAATAATAGAAAATTTACAATAAAAAATATTTAGGTTGCTAATTTTTTTTGTAAAATATTTGAGGAATCTGTCATTTCTTCTGCAGTTAGCGTATATGTCCTACCAGTGGCAGTATTTGGGTTGACCTGTCTTAAAAGAGAATTTTGATCTATGACCAAAAGCTGAATGACTCTTTTCATTGCTTACAACATAAGCTTGCAAGTTTGCACTTTTTAACATATAGATTAGTAAATTTCCCCTTAAACAAAGAAAGATTTGAAGCAGAAAAGAATAGGATTAGGAATATAGCTGGCGAAAACGGTTACGACGAAGGCTTAATAAATAAGCTGATAAATAGACATTCTTTTCAAAAGACCTTTCGGAATTCTACCTTTTTCAGACAAAAAGATACCTGTGACTCAAAATTTGTATCAATTCCTTATAATCCTAATTATACGAAAGGATTACACAAAGTATTTAATAACACCGGTCTTAAATTAGTATATCAATCCGGTAACACAATAAGAAGCTTACACAAAAAATATGTTGGCCAAACGAGACGCTCTATTCAAACACGTTTTAAAGAACACTTAGCACACTTAAAATACGGAAGAACAGAAAAGTCAAGTGTGGCCGAGCATGCTTTTGAAAACAATCATAGATTCACATTAGATAACCTAAAACTTCTAAAAAGTGTACCAAACAAAAGACTTTTGAATGCATATGAAAGTATGGAAATCATTAAATCCAGAAATAGTTTAAATAAAGATAGAGCACCCATCCCGTTTAGTACACTTTATTCTTTGGTTGAGGGGAGATAGGATTAAAAATCGTGATCAATCACAAATTATTATTCTTATCTCCGCCCACTAAAGGATTGTATATAAGATAGAGCGTAGATTAATTTAGTTCATTGTTTATCGTCTCCTGATAATGCTAACGTTGTTAGCGAAACGCGCGTCGAGTGCAAAAAAGTGTAGTTTTGGTTTTGTGGAAAACAATCATAATTTTGTTTTAGTGCAACCAAAGGTTCCAATTTCCCAACATAGTAAACCACAGGTTGCAAAAAGACATTGAATATTTTCCTCTTTACTTAGTGAAAATGGTTTTGTAATAATTTTTTCATTACTGAGGGGGATAATCGAGTGCAATTTTTGAGTCCCAGGTATTGATTGTGCTTCCAAAAACTTTTCATGTTGCTGGTAGTCATTTAATGAACAATATTTAAATGTTATACCAGGAATGTTTTCTGTTGCAAATTTAAAAAAATCTTCGGGGGTCATAATCTGTTCATTATATGGTCTCTGCAGACTTGCTTTAGCAGCCAACCTTTTTACGGTGCCTCCCAGTCCCAGTAATTTTAAATTCCTCGAGATGGTACGCAATATTAACAATTTTTTTTTATTTTTATACTGTGCGGCACAGCCGTCTGAAAAATAGATAATTTTGTCTAAATTATCAATTTGCCTCTTTAGTTCAGGCATAAGGTGGCTTAAAAAAAGAGGAAATGCCACAGTGTTGTGTACCAAACAGTCTGAAATAAATATATAATTTAAATGACCCAGTTTTCCCTCATGAGTTTTGTAATATATTACAAAAGGATGTAGGGTTGCCTGGCTATTTGTCCAGTGATAGGACTGCACTTCATCCAGCAAAATAAATGAATCATTTTCAGCGAAGTCGCATGTGATTGTGCTTCCCCCTTTTTTAAATTGTCTTTTACCTCATTGTAATAGTCTTCTTGCATGTGAGTGTAAAAAGAATGAGATTTTAATTTAATCAAGTCGTTTGAAAATTCTTCAATGAAGTCCTCTGCTGGTTTAATTAATGTCTCCATATTGCATCTATCTACATATATCCACTTATTAAAAGTCACATTGTCAATCATTGCTTCTTTGAACTTTTCATTCAAAAAGTTTTTTAAATTCTCAGTTCCTGGGCATATCTCACATGTGTCCAAAAAGCAGTGAACTCCTGGTGGGTTACACATCATTTTTGAGAGGCAAGCATGGTAGTCTGGTAAAGCAGGATTACCCTTATCATTTAAGATAAACTTGATTATTTTAGAACACTATATCATTAACTTCATCTTTTGATGTATTGTGCACACACACACTGTATGTGTACCGCTCTTTCCTGCTAAAATGCAACTTTTTGGTCTCAATTCACTAAATTTAGACAAACCAATTTTTAGGTCTGGATGCTCTTTCTTAAAATGCAAATATATTTTTTTGATATTAGCCAAAACTAACCTTTTCTGATGATGCTCCTTAGTTCCTTCTTTTCTTACAACAACAAAATCTTTTTTTCCAGGCATGGGTCTACTCACATCATCTCTAAGGTAAAATGATGTTACCATTTCTACAACGTTTTGGTCAAGAGTTTTCCCAGGCTTTGGATTAGGTGTGGATGAAATTCCTTTTTCTTTGACCATTTTTTTTACCATCCTGGTCATGTATTGGGAAACTCCAAATTCTTGCTCAATTTGTCACAAATTTTCATGCCAGTCTCCACCCCTTGAAAGGAAGTTATCCAATTTGTGACATTCTGTAACTTTCCGGAATGTTTCTCCTGACTTAATGGATCACAACACCTCACAAAAAATTTTGTCCATTGTTTTGGCTTATTTTGTGCCATTTTACAACACACGACTCCGATAAATGTTTTAAATTAAAAAATAGCAATTTATCACATAAACCGCAGGTTTGCAATTAATTATTGTCAAAACTTTTCCTGTCTGAACCAGAAATGATACAAATAGGGGTAAGGGCCAATAAAAAGTAATGGGAGGAGCTAAACATTTTGCAGGAATTAACATGTTTAAATGTATAATAGGTGGGTGAAAAGATCTTGGGTGGAGGGGAGGACAATTGAAGAAATACTCCAAATTTTGCAGGAATAAACAAGTTTGGAAAAACCTTTTATGTATCTTATTTACAAGACTGGGAGCAATTGACAAGTTTTTATGGTTTTTTCCTGCAAGATTTTTTATATTATTTTTTTAAAAATAGAACCAATAACTTCTCCATCCTGAAATTTTCCAAAAATATTAAAAAAATACTGAAAAAAATAGTATTTTTTTGAAAAAAATTCAAAATGGTGTTTTCAAGATTTTTCAAAAAAAAATATTAAAAAAATTTAAGAAAAAATAAAAAAAAAAATTACATGGTGATACACATCGTTAAAAATGTCTTTAAAAAACCTTCAAAATAAGCTATAACTCGCTTCTATAGGACCAATCGTTTTTGAGATTTTGCTATTTTTGTAAGTGCCTGTTAAGGGCATATTGGTCAATTTCTTTATTTTCAAAAATCAATAAAACAAAAACCGCTTATCCAAAAAATTGAATTTTTTGGATTTTTAAGTTTTTGGATCAGAAGAATAAGTGTACCAAAAATCATCAAAATCGGAGATGGTCAAAACGAAAAGTGCCTTTTTTTTGGTTGATTTGATATGGTTTGACCCTAATGGCCAATTTATAAAATTTTCGCTGGCATTTGCGTTTGTCAACTCTGATGCAGTCAAAAAAATAAGTTTATAAATTAACATTATTCAGGCTGATTTTCAGGTGGAACCTCTGATATAAACCAATCTCTCATATTATACATTTGTTTAATTCTATTTTCCTTTTCCAAAAACAGGCAGAAAAAAGGGCCCACCACAATGCACTGGAAAGAAAAAGAAGAGATCACATAAAGGACAGTTTCAGTAGTCTAAGAGACTCGGTACCATCTTTGAATGGTGAAAAAGTGGTAAGTTTTTGGTCCAAGCTAGAAAAATTTGGTGATTGTGAGGGTAGAACAACTATTAATAAATTAGAAATAAAATGATTCAAATATAATTTTTAACACAGTGTCTTAATTGCCTAGATCTTAAAATAATTTTATGGGGTCGTATAGATAATATATTTAGAAACGCATTTTTTTATATATTTTTCGTTGATATTTGGTTAACAGCTCATCGCAAAATTTGCGCTCAAGGAAATAAATCACAAATTATCCAAGAAAAAGTGCTAATGTTTACAAGTGATGAAAAATTTAACAGAATACAATGGTAAAATTAAAATTAATAAATATAAAAAATCTATACTTACAATATCTTGATTGATTCATTTGTGAGTGTGCCATACCTACAACTAAATTTAGATTTAATTTGTTGAACACTTCTTGAAATTGGTTTATGATTGAGTTTTTCCTGCAGGGCGTGAATTTGAGACATCTGTTTATGAAAGTTGATATTGTTTGATATTATCCTTTTTTTAATTTTTAGGCAAGTAGAGCGCAAATACTTAAAAAAGCGGCAGAATATATTTTATTCATGAGGAAGAAAAACAGCTCACATCAGCAGGACATTGAGGATTTGAAAAGACAAAATAGCCTTTTGGAAGCCCAAAGTAAGAATATGTTATGTAAATTTTTTTTCAGTGACAAATATAATAAACAAACAGACATCAACTCTCATAAACATAAGAAATTTTAACAATTCTTATCTGATTTGGGAAAATAAAACTACTTTTTTTTAATCATTTAGGTAGTTAGCCTTTTTCAACAATCTGCGGAACCTGAAAATATTTTTTTCTAAATCTTAAATTGTCAATTCAAAAGTAAAAAAATATTGTTTTTCATATGTCTTATAGTTCGAACCCTAGAAAAAGCAAAAGTGACGGGAATATTCGACGGCGACTTAGGATTGAAAAATGATGAAACAGATTCAGACATGTCAGATCATGACAATGTAGTACAACAAAGGCGGCCTAAAAGGTTAAAAGCTGTGCATTAAAGGTACAATTAATATTAGTGTGTAATATTTTAAAAAATTTTGTTCAGATTGAGTATTTTAAATGACTCTGCTTTAAGGCAATGTTTCCCATGTTTCTTAAACCAAAGCAGGAGGTAGTGAGAAACTTGTGTTTTGCACATTGTTTTAATTAATGTGTGCTAACTTTAAGTTTTGTTACAAATTTCTCAGTTCCTCTGGCATCAACTACAGGGAAGCAAGCTCATTTTCACAGTGCCCAACATCATAAGCAACTTTATGGGAAGTTTTTACGATAAAGCTGGCTTTTTGTGTGTTTATCCCTATAGTGGCTTAAAAAAAAAAGTTTATCTCTGGGGGGGGGGCACTTGTTTCCTCCGCCATCTTGGATTAAAAATGGCTTGCAAGAACTTACTATTTATGAACTGATTTTTCTCAAGCCAATTTTAATGTATTTAATAATTAAAACCTTGACGTTAATGTATCGAAAAAAAAATATTTTTGTGAAACCCTTGGTGAAACCATTAGTATATGTACTTTATTTCTTGGTACTATGGGATTGAAACATAATTTTATAAACTACAAAAAAGTATTCTATAATTTTTTTCACATGGGTAATAGTTTTTATAAAAAAAAATAAAAACTATTAAAAACCAGAGGAAAACTTTTTTACAAACTTAGGATGGTGATAAACTAATAGCTAAAAAAATACTCTGCCAATTGATGAACACCTAAGCTCACACGATTGATACCTCCTAATATATATTTATATAAAAATGGAGATTCACCCCCTCATGCAGTGCACAGTAGGTATATTTTAAGTTTAAGTAAAGTTTGACTTTAAATGTTAGTTGAACGTCCTGAAAAATTAGCAGCAGTTATTGCAAAACTGTTAAATTTTGAATTAACTTCTTGATTTTAAAAAGAACACAACAACAATAAAAGGGAGGTAGGGGGGGGGGTGGAAAATATGGTGAATCACCTTGTACCCCACTGAATATAAAAATATCTTTTTAACTCTAGAGTTAATTACTATTTATTTTGATACCATACAAGCCATATTTGAATTAAAAAAAAATATTTTAACAATTTTCCTGCTCATTGTACTCTACTGGCTAAATATATTTTTTTTAAACTCTAGACTCGATTACAATCCATTTGATACTATACAAGCCATATTTTGAATATTTAATTTTTTGAAAAATTCCCCTACCCTTTTTATTTGTCTATATTGAGTTGATTTGTACCATCTTTAAATGGGACAAATTAGAGCTCAAATTCAGCAGTTAGCAAATTTTATCAAAATCGGTCATCTAGTTTTTGAGTAATTAGCGAGCTGGCCTCCGTAGCGCAGTGAGTACCGTATCGGCCTACCGCACGGAAGGTTTCGGGTTCGAATCCCGGCTAGGCGCATGGATATTTTGTGTTTATCTTTAACTTTGCAAAAACTAGACTGACACTGGGCATTGGTCCATAATGGATGGAAAGTCCCAGTATAATAGTAGTTTACATAACAAGCATGTTATGATGGTCATTAAACGCAAAGATGAAGTTAATTTATCTGAGCGTGTAATAACCATAACATGCGAGTTAGTGTACTATACTTTACCTACGACCAATGAAAATGTCATCATAAATATCAGAAATTATTAAAAATATCAAACGCGAACACCGTTAAGTCAACAACCGTCATAAGCTGAAGTTTCAATCACGTTCTATCTAAAACGTCAAAACAAATAAGGTTACTAAGGGACTTTTAATAATTTCATGTATCTTTTTAAAAACAAGGTATTTTTTCTTAAAAATGCTTAATATGTCAATTTAACGGGACTTATTTTTGGTTAGGTACTTAAATTATATTGGATTTGTTTAATAAATATTTATTGTCTTAAAAATATAGAAAAATAATTCACATTTTTGCGTCAATTAGTGCTCTTATAAAATAAAGTTTCATCGCTTGTCACGCCATCTTGTCGTTTACGTCTAAGCTTCATTACTATCCTAGGAGCGTAAATCGTCTATTACAGTCGTGTTGGGGCGCTCGTTAAATTAGTATTATGGGTTGGTCATAGGTAAAATAAATTTTAAAAAAATATAAAAAAAGGAACTAACATTGGTTACAGACAGTTGGTTACATGTTCAGAATTTTTCAACTTTTTTTTTCTTGTTTTTAGTACGATTACCATAGGTCACACTATGCTAGACACTTTAAGTTGATCATAAGACGTACACGCAAACGTGGAATATAGCGCAATATTCTGTCTTCTTTCTATCTGTACAAAAGCAAAGACTTCCGCCCGAATACAGATATCGAAGTCTATCCTTGAGCTTTTTATCATGGTCAAGTCATTTGCATGTGTAACGTTCATATACATGACGCTAACATACGTAGCATAGCGTTTGCGGCATGTTGCTAACGTGATGATGTCATCAAATACGCAGCGAGTTTTGCCGACGGGAGCCAAAGAAAGCAAGATAGAAACACATGGTAATAAAATGTAAAAGACAGAAACATCCGAGCCGAAAAATTTCACGTATACCGCTGGGCACCTTGTACGTGTCATGACCAACTTAAAGTGTCTACTATAGTCATAGTATATACGTGTGAGCCAAAATCCAGCTTTATCAGGAAAACCTCCCCTGACCTCATAAAAAGTCATTTTTCAAATAGCGAAAAAGATGACCGCTAATAGCGATGACCGCAAAAACTATTTACTGCTTAAAAATGTGTCAAATAAATTAAAACCCACTCGAGCAACCATAGGCTAAACTCCACACTTATAAATCCTGAACATTGTAAAACTCGCTTGCGGTAAATTGAACTTTACCCCACTCATTTGCATGCAGAAAGTAGTACTTTACCGCACTCAGTGCGGTACAGTTAACGTTATGGCACCAAAGTGACTGTTTATTTCAGAAAATTAAAATACAGATATTTATAAAACAAAGTGAATCTTGTGTCCACAAATAAAAATTAAAGTAACACTCGTGGCATTTTTTGCTTGTAGGTAAAGTCATGTACCTGCCGTCGCGTGCGGTAAAGTATCACTTTCCGCACTTGTTAGGTAAATAACTATTACCTACTCGCGTGCGGTAAAGTGCTCTTTACAACACTTTTTTGGATGTGGAAGATTGAACTTTACCGCATACTGTGCGGTAAAGTTAACGTTATGGCACTTTACAGCTTACTGTGCGGTAAAGTGACTACGTTTATTTCAGAAAATTAAAATACAGATATTTATTTCTTTTTGGGGAATTTTTAAGGCTTATAGGTAAAATCTTGTACCTAACACATGCGTAAAGTGTCTTTACCGCCCTTGCCGGCTTGACCGAATTCGCTTCGCATCGTTCGGTCAACTGCCGTCGCGTGCGGTAAAGTATCACTTTCCGCACTTGTTATGTAAATAACTATAAAAAAACCTATTTTTAGGTTAGGATCGTTAAAACATTGATTATGATTTTTGACCTATTGTCATTACAGTTTAAGCTAGTCAAGTTGTACGCTGACGCACGTTTAGTTATTTAAAAACGTCCACATAAGCTTCTTTTTTTCGCTCTTTGAACAAATTTTTTCAGTCTCATATTTTTTTTAATAAATTTTAAAATGTCTCCATATTCACACTTAACTTAAATCTAGTGTAATCGTTGACGAATGATTCTAAAAAAAATTCGAAACCATCTTCATCGAAAATTTTCTGAAAATTGTTTACATGTTTTGTTTAATCTCACTAAATCAGTACAAAATAAGTCAAATTATCTTCAGAACTCTCGATTTCTTTGAATAGTCGCACATTTTGAAGCACCATGTTCGTTATTTTAATATTGGACAAATATTTTCCGGCAGGCGTAATTTGATTTCTGTCTTATTTAATAACTTTATTGCAAAAACTAATAAACAAAGCCTTACAACATGAAACATTAATTTTAAAGAAATCTGTGGTAGTATAAAATAAAGCATTTTTTTCTGTCCTCATTTTTGGGTCTAGTCATGCAATAAGTACCATTCCTTCGTCACCTACGGTACATTTCTGCACTGTTTGCTACTTCTATAAAAACATAATTTTGCGTTAACTTAATGACCTGGGGTGATTTATTTCGCTTTACTTAGTTTCGTACTGTAAAAGTTGATATGCTTTTTTTTAGTTTTTTTTAGGAACTTCTTGTTATTGTTGGAAACAAAAAAGTTAAAGCAAGTAAGCAATTAAGTAACTGCATGACCTGACATAGTAAATAAAATGATTTCATCTTAGTGTTTCTGTTTTTATTCTCCACATAGGCCGATTAGCACTTATCGTTTTTTCTCCACCTTCGCCGCCATTTTGACAGAAAACTAATGGATTATCTGTCACTTTTGAGTAAAAATGACGGCGAAGGTGGAGAAAAGGAGACTAAATCGGTATCAGTTGATCTGGAGAGGGTACTGGGTAGTGTAATGGTAGTTTGGCATTTTGGCTTTTCTTAGACTGCTACTAAAGTACAATTGCGATTTTTCAAAAATATTCCGTTTTATTTTTAAATCAGCAACTAAATGAAATTTTTATTATTTTAATTTTCCAAATTAAAAACCAAAAAGTCTAAAAAATAAAAATTGACCTCGCGTGTCATATATCTGGTAATTAAGTTAACGTAAATACTTATAACTAAAAAACTTACAAAAATAGCTAATAAAACAGAAAAATGAAAAATAATAATTATTGTACAAATGTCCTGACAATAATTCGACGGTGAAAATGACATTTATCCCACTTTAAACTTTTGCAAGACTAGAGCTCAATAGCAAAATGTGTTTTAATGGCACAAATATTGTTAAATTCTTTTATTTTTATTATTCTTTATGATTAGGTGTTAGAATTTAGGATATAAGAATTTGATTTTATTATAATTTTTGACATAAATAATATGTAATATAGTTGTTCACTAAATAAAAAATGCCATTTTCTCACTTAGTTAAGCAAAAAATGATTCTAATTAAGGGCACTAGAGTAAAGCAAACAAAAATTTGTACTGTCAAAATATTGATATCCTTTTTTCCGCTCTTCCATTATTTTAAAATTGTAAAAGTTTAAATAAATCAAAAAAAAATAGGATACCAGTTAAACGTTTCAACTTTATCATTTTCATATTCTTTACCCTACAACACCAAAAAAATATTGCTGATTTCTCGTTTAATATTTTTTAATGTGACATTTTTTCACAGTTATGGTCATTTTTTTACATTTATGTTATAGACCGGTAAATGATCAGCAGTGCAGTGGCGGCTCGTGGCCTTGATAGGATGTGAATCGCACACGAAAATTTTTAATATACAACCTGAAATTTTATGTATATATGTGAGCAAAAATCCTAACTATCGAAAATATGAAAAGTGTAGGTGAAGTGGCGCTTCACCCGCATCCCCTGACGAACGGCCACTGAAGCAGTGCAATTGAAGGAATTTTTAAAATCAGTAAGCAAAAAAAAAACAAATGTTAAAAAATTAAGTTAAAGGAAAAAAATGTTAGTAAGTGTAAGAAAACTTATTTTTGTTGGTAAAGAACCCTGCGCGGATAACTGGACTAATGCCCCGTTGTAAAATGTAACCATACTTTAAAATAGTGAAATTAATTTCATTAAATGTTAAAATTTTAAAAACAGAGGACCACCTTATTTTCTGCATTGACATTTTTTTGACTCATTTAACTAAACTCTAAGAACTAAGAGGGTACTATTTAAGGGTAGTCAGTTAAATATTGACTCCTAAAGATTGAATTTTCTATTACTTACTCAACCCCCCTCCTCTGTTGTCCTCTCTTTTTAAATTTTTTTTATTTATTGACTTTAAAGCTTATGTTCCCCTTTAAATTAAATCCAGCGTACGCTAGTTAGTTACCTTTCGAATGAGACCAAACCTATAAAAAACCACCAGGGAAAAAAAAACACAAAAACTTTATACTTTCATTTACGTATTTTTAAAAAAAAATTAACCCTCTCAGTCAGTAAAGGCTTCAAAGTTACAAAAACCACAAATAGGTAGTGGGAGATATTTTACCAAGAGAAGATATTCTTTTGATAATACCTGTATATCTAATCATTGTTTGATCAGCAGATCAAACAACAATCTCATAAGGCATTAACTATGCTGCTACTACTTTCTTTCAATTCTTCATTATTTGAATAATTAGCTTATTTAAGCACTTTGCTTAAAAAATTAGTTTTTTACTTCTTCCTTTTTTCCGGTTCTTCTCTTCATTTCATTTCATTTTTTTCATTTCATACTTAATGCCCAAATTTAACGTCAATTTCACTAAAAATACAATACATATTACAATTAATACAATTTAAGACGTCAAGATAGAAGATAGTTAATTTGTAGTTTCTATTTTGAAGGACCCGTGCAGGACAAAACCTCTGGAGTAATACGAAATTTTGCACGGCCGTTTATTTATTGCATAATTAACAACTATATTACAACAAATTTCTTAAATTTTAAAACAAAGTTATGATTGTTTTCCACAAAATTGTTTATCGTCTCCTGATGATGCTAACGTTGTTAGCGAAACGCGCGTCGAGTGCAAAAGAGTGTAGTTTTGGTTTGTGGAAAACAATCATAACTTTGTTTTAGTGCAACCAAAGGTTCCAAATTTATTTTACAAAAGCAATTCGTAAATATAACCTATAGATAATAATTTATTTAAAAAAATACCCGATGGTGACAAAGTGAGAATTGATTAAAAAAATCTTACAAGCCCTATGAGAATTGATTAAAAAAATCTTACAAGCCCTATAACAATACTTCAAAGGTGCAACTGTTTATGTTCATGACTATTTTTTGTTTCATTGTAATTCCTTGTAATTGTAAGTTTATTATCAAATTTATTAATATTAAACGCTGTTTTTCATTGCATAAAACAAATCCATCCGAAATTCTTAATTTGTGGTTATTTTTGGAAAACATTAATTTAGAGGTCCTATGAGCTCGCTAAGGCGCTTATTATAAAAAAATAATTTAAAAAACATAAATAAACAAGAAGATTTTATAGATAAGGAGTGCACACAGAACTAGATTGATAAAAAAATCGCCCATTCGAAATTTTGTGTTAGTTAAATATTTATTATTGCCTGGGTCCTTGTTACATGTTAAAGCTCTTTACTAAAAAAAGTATTAATTTAATCTAGACACAATATTGCACTTGAAAGAACTCCAGAAATAGCAATTGAATTGATTTCTATTTTTTCGTTTGACTCGCCATTCTAAATAAAATAAAAGTAGTCCTAACCCAGATTCACAAGTTATGTTAACTGCTCGAGACTGGTTTCTGTTTCTTTGTTTTAGTGAGCTAGATTAAAAAAACATTTTTACTTAAAATTAATTAAACTTTACCCACTAAAACAAAAAACGTGGAGCGAGTCTCCTAACTAATATATCACGCCATTTTGTCTAGTGCGGTTTCGTCCATGCAGCGCCATTAAAAACATTGTATTAATTTTTAAAACTAATTTATTAATAAAAATCTTACCTCTAAAATTTTATACCAACAAATTTAAATCCCTTATAATTATTTTCAAATCTGCCGCATTTTTCGAAGATAACTTTTTACGTTGTGTTGCTTTTATCAAACATTTCACTTCTCCCTTTAAACTTTTAAGAACGTCCGATACAGAATCATCTTCTGGTTCAGTTGGTGTATTAACGACTGGAAGATGTCGTTTTGAAGCTCCAAGCGTTGTTTTTGGGCGCTTTTTAGGGATTTCTTCATTACTATCATTTTTATTTGTTGAAAAATCGCCCATTTCATTAATTTTAAAACCAACATCAACGTTTCGATCATGGCTTCCTTGAAAATAAGGGGTTTTATACCATTCTATACATTTATGAACATATTGAAATCTTTCATTTATACTTTCATAGTTAAACTCATGAACATCTTTATTGTCTAATTGTGACATAACTTCTGATTTTAACTTTTCATTTAATAAATTAGTCACATTTCTCGTGAAAAACTGTTTAAATGAATGAGATGTTGTAAGCAAATCAAAGCATAATTCTTTTGTTAGTGCACTGTCCGAATTTAGGAAATTCATAACGATTTTTTGAAGTAATTGGTCTATGGGAGAATGTAGAGTTACCGAGTCATCAAAGTATAACTTTAGCATCTTGGAGAGCCATACTAAGTATGATTCGTTTTTCGACAGGATACATAATTGGTTTAATATCTAAATAATAATTATAATAATTAGTAACGACAGTTGTAGGGTGAACTTTTGGGAGAGGTTCTGGGGCACGCTATTTTTGGGTTTATGAAAAAAGGCATATTACCTTGTTTCCAAATCGAATCGGACCGTTTTTGTTGAATGTGGTCCAGAAAACTTCAAGAAAATATAATATACCTATATAAATACAACATGGCATGGCATTTGACAAACATTTCAAAAAGGTTTTAGAAAAAATACTTTTTTTTAAATTTTAATCCCTCTCCTTACTTCTTATCTACATTAAAACTAAAAGATCTAAAAATATATATTTTTTAATCGTATTTTTATAGTTTTAGGGCCGAGAAGTTTTTTGACAACAATTTTTTCCACTAATTTACTCTTTTTTTTTGCTTTAAACTTGAGATTCTTGAAAAAATTCTTGTTGTGCATTGTCGTCAAACTGGTGAACAAACTGTTTCTTAAGGTTAAATACTTATGTAAAATGTATAAAATGTTCTTTAAAGAGTTAGACTTAAAAACGCGGTCAGAAAAAGTAAGAAAGGTTGATAGCTATCTCAAGTTGGCCATCAATCAAATATTTTTAATTTTTTAAATGAGTATTTTTTAAATATGCTGTTATTGAAAAACCGGGGTCAGTACGCTATTAGAAAATTTAGAAAACACCCGGAAGAAAACCTGGAAAAATTATCATTATGTGATATCACCTGGAAAAATGATTTGGATAAATATTTCACCTCCAAACCTTTATTTTATTTTGTTTTTTTTGTATCCGCCTTGCTTCTGTTTAAAACCTAATTATGAACACTAAAAAGAGAGCATTTGTGGTTGAACGGCTATGGTTTATCAAACCAGGAATCAGTATTTAATAAAAAAAATCATCGTATGAACGATTTACCATAGAAACTGCAATTGGTCAAACCAGTTTTTTATCCGACCCTTATTTCATCAAACCCATTCAATAACAAATTCAAAATTTAAGATACCCGTTTTTAATCGAACCATTGTTCGTCAAAGTCATTCAATTTGTAAAACCAATTTTTAATAAAACCCGGAATTTGTCAAACCATTATATATCAAAATCGGATTTCGTCAAACTCGTTGTTTATCAGAAAATATTTGCTAAATTGATAGCGCATTCGCCAATTATATTTACATGAACTGGAGGCGTACACGAGTGTGGCGCGGCGTCACGGCGCACAGTGGGGCAGGGGCTACCAAAAGCTGACAAAAATTCCAATTATAAATTTAAAAAAAAGTAATGACAGCCCTTTCCCCCCTCCCGAAATCAAACTATTGTATTGTTCAGAAAAAAATTGCATTTTTTTATCCAAGTAATTTAAAAATAAAAACAAAATTCATTTTTAAGACAAAACTACTGTTGAAAAATTAAATACATGTAAAAATCTTAATAGTACGGAAGTTAAAAGGCAAAAAATGTTGGTTGTTAAATGCTATTTCAAATATCTGTCTTACTTACAAAATTAAAATTTTAGTTCGAGAGTTAAAGGTCAAAAACTAATAAATATTTTCAAATATCTTAAAAACCGTTTGACCCACATATGATTGAGGCACCAAATAATGTTGGTAATGTTTTTCTTTAATACATTTTTCTCAGTCGCCTTGTTTAAATTTTTATTAGTTTAGAAGTTAAACGCAAAAAAAAACAAAATTGTAAGTTTTGCCCATAAAGGTATAACTTAAATAGAGACATTATGTTTACCACAGTTGCGATCAGACATACGGTAAACAATATGGCGACGATGCCAGATTGCGCTGAAAGTTGTATCTCTATATGTTTTACATAATATGTTTTTACAAACATATTATTTTTATAACTTTTTTATCATTTACCTGCAATTATGCAAATTCTCTGGTTTGTTATTTAAAACACAACTTACTTTTATTTACATATAGGTAATTAATTTTTAAGTGTTTGTGGCAAAAGTGATATTGCAAAGTGCGTGGTGTGACGAAAACTGGAGATGGCAGGTAAAAACCAAACATTTCACAGGTTAGTTACCATATGTTTTTCCGATGCCATCTTGTCATAGGCCGCCATAGGCGTGCAACTAGTATTGCAATAAATACAAAATTTAATTAATAAATATAGAAAAGAAATAAGTTTTTTGTGATATTTTTGCGAATTTCTGATAAAAACAATACAGTAATAAGCACTTATAATTAATTATGCTATATTTAGTATAATCAACCAACCCCAGCTTCGACATTTTTAAATATCCTACATGAGTAGCAAAAAAGTTTAAGAGGTGCGTATAATATTTTTCTACGAGCGTGCGGAAAGTGTCACTTTTCCGCACGCATTTTAGTTTTGAAAGTGCCACTTTTCCGTACGCTCTTGAAAAATCTGAATCGGTACCTTAATAACAATTTTTTCGGTGTCCTTATAATCACTCAACTCTCAAATAGTTATCAAAAACTAGTCAAGTCACAATTTTAATGCTGAATCCCCATGGCAACAAAATGCATCTAATTGCAGTTTGACTATCAACATTACCAATAAACAATAGTTATAGGCACTTATTATTATAAAACTATAGATCAATAAACGTTTCTTTAGTTCTTTATAACTTTATTTTTTACGTTTTCCGCACGCTCGAAGAAAAAATAGCGTTCCTAACACTTGCGGAAAGTTTCTTTTCCGCACTTGATTGCTTGCCGAGCTCCGCTACGCGTCGTTCGGCCATCTGCAATCGCGTGCGGAAAAGTGACACTTTCCGCACTTGTTAGGAAATATACTATTATTTATAACTACATTCACAGTTTTAATATCTGTGGTCAGCTAATTTTTTCTGCCGAGATTTGTTTATAAATAGTACAAGCGTATGTTTGTTACAACTTTTATTTATAATATTTACATAGGTAGAAACCTCACATAAGATTTTGTAAAAATGTAAATATACTTTTGTACGTATTAAATAAAAATTATAGTAGAGTGTATAAATTCCATTTATTTTTACACAATGAAAAACCATTATATAATATATATAATCCTTTTACCAAACACAAATTATTTTTAATCGAATTTGTTTATTTTTTCCACATTGTTTTTTAAATTTTACTTCCCTCATTAAGGGAAGTAATGTTTTTCAGAATAGTAATTTGCCTAAACAGTGCGGAAAGTGATACTTATCGGCACGTGATGGCCGTTAAGGACGAAAAAGGCACTTTTGGCACGTTTTTAGTACAACAATTTCCTACTTGCATAAAAAGCTTCTTCTTAAGGTTATATATATTTAGTATTTTTGAAGTTAAAACCAAAACATTTTGTTTTGTTTTCAGTTTTAATTTAATCTAGTTTATAAATGCATCTAAAAAATCCAATTTTAAAATTCACGCCGTGCTAAAAAAATACATTTACCTATATATGCTAATTTTTTAATAAAGTTTTGCAGGTACTCTATAGATTTCATTAAATAGGTTAAAAAAAAACAATTTTTTTAATGATTTTTGCATGACGTGCGGGAAATGCAACTTCCCGCGTGCAAATGCGTGTAAAAAGTCTACTTCACATACCAATTTTAGCGTGCGTAAAAAAACTTTTAACGGTCGCATTTTTCTTTAATGGTACTTTATGGACCAAATTTTTAAATTTTGAGTTTGAAATATGTGTTCACTAAAAACTAATTTTTGATCAAGAAGTCATCGTAAACAATCGTAGAAAACAAAATGTACCTAACTCTTGCGGAAGTGCCTTTCCCGCCTGAACTCCTCCCGTGTATAAAAATATCACTTTCCGCACTAGTTAAGCAGCTAACTATCTGGAGAAAATTTAATTAAAAAAAATAATTAAATTTCTATGTTATTTCTTTACATAAATATTTTCACAATGACAAATATAATACCTCTCCATACCTCGGCATCAATTATTAAGTATAAAAAAATTCAAGATTGTATTTCCAAAAATATTTGACAAGACTGAAAATAAAGACCAAACCTTTTTACATTTATAAATAACGAGCCGCTTCTGGCCGCTGTTAAACGTAACGTGGTATTGCCTGGTCCAGCGTTGCCAGTGGAAGAAAAAATGGTTTTCCCTAAATCTAACGACTAATCGCGTTTTAATGACTTGATTGGTCTATTTTAGTTGAATGTCTTTGGTTTTGCCAATATGGCGGATGGTGTATAAGTTTTGCTATTTTTTTTAAAATGATTGCTTAACTGCTGTGAAAGTGTAATGTAGAAAAATTATACTACTTTTTTTTAGAATACAGGATAATAACCAATATTTTTGGCGACCATCTTTAAAAAAAATCATTTGTGGTGTTCAAAATCTGCCAAACCTTTGATATATTGTAAAATATACCAAATCGTCCAAAAAACGTAAATTTTTTTATTTTTCATTTTTCTGGGGTCACCTTGTTTGCAATAACCTAATCTTGCCATTTTTCACAAATGCTATACGCAAAATATCGGAAAAGATTTTAATAGGGCATCTAATAGAAATGACCAATAAACAAAGTTAATTTTTTTTTTTTTGAAGGTAGTTAACGTCCTATTAGTCAGATTGTGTAGAGATTATTGGGAATAAGGACACCTTGTTATTGTTGTATACGTTTAATTCATAAGCAACGTTTCGACAATAGTTTTTGTCTTCCTCAGGCTTCGAATTTGGTTGTATACTTAGGTAGGCTGGTGATGTACATCTTTAAACTATTGCACGTAATACAAAACATAGATATTAACTATATTTTTTGTAATTTTTATTTTGTTTTTAAAAATTATCACACACAAAAAATTTGGTTGGAATATGGCGGAATGTGTGACTTTTCGTTCAACCAAACTTACAAATGTTAAAAATTAACCCTAAAACTAGCAGCATATTATAGCTAAATATTGATTAACTGGTAACGAAATAGTAGGAACTGTTCATTTTTTCAAGGCTTATGTGAGTTGATAAGGGATAAGTTTACTTAATTTTGGCTGTTTTTTTTTGCATTTTAATAAAATTTAGAATTGCAATTTTTGCCACGAATTCATATTCCTGGCCCCTCTGTGCGGCGTTTCGATGCATTTGTCGTTCTATAAAAGTATTCACAGGTAGTGTTCAATACTTTGTGTATAGATGTCGCCACCTGCGTGTACGCCTCAGGTTCATGTAGCAACTATAACTCCCTCCAAAAGCAAACCGTCTTTGGCAGCTAACCCAATCAACTTTTTTAAAAATATTTCAAATAAAACGTTAAAGAGATCGCTTAAAATGCAAAATAATATGCCGATATTAAATATTGATTGTTAATTTTTGTCAACAACATTTAAGATGTGCAAAAGATACTTTTCGCAAAATTTTCGCATGCGGCGCATTTAAGGCCTACTTTTGGCATCAAATCTAAAATTGAGAGTAGATCAGTCTAAGGATAAATAACTGCATATTGTTTTTCGGACACTAATTCGACTAACACCTACTAAACCGCCCTCTTTAAAAACAGCTCTGATCGCCCCTGTTTGTTAAGAAATTTTTTTATGTAGCCATTTGTGTCAGAATTTTTTTTTTGTTTTTTAGCAGTATATTTAAAAGGTACATTTTTTACAAAAAAAATACAGTTTTATAATATTACCAGTATTCTTGAAATCTCACCTAGAGTACTCCCCGAAATTTTGGTGAAAGTAAAAGTGTGCATGCGTCCTCACAGCTCAGTCAAGCTACACCCTCCCCCCCTCAACGAAACTCAATTTGGATATTGTAAAAATTATGTACTCATTTAGTCCTCTTAATGCACCCCCCATGCTTAGGAGATAGATTTACTGAAAGTAGATATGTCATAATTTTGTACTAATTATGTACTCTTAAAGAAGGGCATTTTCGTTTACAAAAACCATCGGTTCCTAAGATTTTTGTTTGTTTTTAATGGGGTGTTTAGCTTGATATCAAGGTACAGCCCCCTCTGCTTAGGAAAGAGATTCGACCAAAAGTAACTATGCTAGAATTTGGTACTAAGGCAATTTTTTAGAAAGGGACGAAATTAGTACATTATTAGTACAAAATTCTGATATAGTCACTTTTGGTCGAATCTCTTTCCTAAGCAGAGGGGTGTGTACCTTGATAGATGATAAGCTACACACCCCATAACAAACGAAAATCTTAGGAACCGATGGATTTTGTAAACTGAAAGTATCCTTCTTTAAGAGTACATAATTAGTACAAAATTAAGACATATTAACTTTCATTAAATAAATCTATCTCCTAAGCATGGGGGGCGTAACTTAGAGCCAAGCCATCCCCCCCTTTTAAGTGCGAATAACTCCAGATCTTATAATTTATTATTGTTAAAATTTTTCTCCCTGTTGTAGATTGTAGATTGCAGGGGGAGTAGTTTCGGCTCTTTTATCCGCACATTTGAGATAAAAAGGACTACAAAAAACTTCGAAACAGATTAGAGAAATGGTATACAGGACGAATTTTTTAAAGTAAAACAAGGCATAATTTGAAAACTGTATGATAACATAAAATCTGCTGCAGTTTTTTAAAAATAATTTTAGGCCTATTTTTCTGAGATGTTCAAGTTTACCCCCGGACTGAACTCCGCAATAAAACCATCTAAATAAATGATTGACAGGTATTACCTTACGTATCTATCGTCAACACTAGAACGTGTCATTCCTCCAACTCCTAATCCTGAGAGAGACAGGGCAACATTTCTTACTTCTTTTTTAATTTAGCTCCTACCCTAACATGATGTCATTTTGCGAACGGTGTACCTATATGATTTTATTTGTAAGAGGGAACAAACCTTGCAAGAAAAGAAAAATACTTACCAAAGTCAATTGGTCAGGAGAGAACTGATTAATAAAACTAGATGTAGCCAAAATCAACTTTGAAAGGAAATATTTGACAACATTATTATCTGTAACATTCCAGCCAGGTGATAAGTTAATTTCCCAAAGTCTGCTAATGGCTTCTCTTAGATCTTCTTCTTTGTTGGAATTTGATATCGCACAAATTTCCAAACATTCCGCCTAAAAAAATACAAATTAAACCTGCTGCAAAAAATAGCAAAGGCGCCAGTTTTTAACATTAAATGAAGAAAATTGGAACAAAAAGTAATTTGTGAAGAAAGTTGCATTAGATTAGTCAAAAACGGATTATTATGGTTGGAAAACGAGTTCAGTGATAAAGCCCTAACAGAAAAAATCCTAGATACAAAATTTGGCACTAAAATTCGCAGAAAAATGGCGGAATTGGCTTGATTTTTGCATAAATTGAGTATTTTTTTAAATTAAAATGTCAAATTTGACATTTGACAAATATGAATAAAATTCCGTCATTCTTTATTCAATTTTGAATAAAGGTGCAAAATTTCATGTTTCTATTTATCAAACAGAGAATTAGTATGGCTTTAGGGAAAAACTTAGTACTGAAGATGCTATGGCATCTTTGTGGATATAGCAAAGGCTTTTGACACATTAGATCAGCATATACTACTCGAAAAAATGGAGTTCATGGGTATACAAGAATAGCGAAACAGTTAATTAAAAGTTATCTTCAAAATAGAACCCAGCAAGTAAGAAATGGTGATACCCTAAGTAAACTATTACCCATGGAATATGGTGTACCACAAGGTACAGTATTAGGGGCTTGATTGACAAAACTTCTAAAAAATGCAACAATAATATGTTTTGCAGATGACACACATTTTAATAGAATGTGATATGTGGAAAGAAACCATATATAATGCAGAGCAAAGTATATCAACGGCGAAACATTGGCTTGATTTTAATAAGCTTTCATTGAACATACAAAAGACAATAAAAAAAAATATGCCGGAAAACTTAACATTTAAAATTCACAGCCCTCTATGTGACCGCGTAAACTGCGATTGCTGTGAAATATCACAAAAAACCCACACAAAATACCTTGGTGTAATATTCGATCAACATCTAAGCTGGCATAAAAATATCGAGTACATAAACAACAAAATAAAGTGGTATACATGGCATTAATTTAATCCATACTATGTCACGGCATAATTATATGGAGAAATAACTGCAAAACAATTTTAAATCCGTTAAAAATTACACAAAAATATATTATAAAAGTTATGTTGTTTAAAACAAAAAAAAACAAAGATATGATTGTTTTCCACAAACCAAAACTACACTTTTTTGCACTCGACGCGCGTTTCGCTAACAAAGTTAACATCACCAGGAGATGATAAACAATAAACTAAATTAACCTACGCTCTATCTTATATACAATCTTTTAGTGGGCGGAGATAAGACTAATAATTTGTGATTGATTACAATTTATAATCCTATCTCCCCTCAACTAAAAATAAAGTCTACTAAACGGGATGGGTCCTCTATCTTTATTTAAACTATTTCTGGATTTAATGATTTCCATACTTTCATATGCATTCAAAAGTCTTTTGTTTGGTACACTTTTTAGAAGTTTTAGGTTATCTAATGTGAATCTATGATTGTTTTCAAAAGCATGCTCGCCCACACTTGACTTTTCTGTTCTTCCGTATTTTAAGTGTGCTAAATGTTCTTTAAAACGTGTTTGAATAGAGCGTCTCGTTTGGCCAACATATTTTTTGTCACAATCCAGCAACTAATTTCGTAAATTCCACTTTTTTCTAGAACTGTAGTTTTATCCTTGGGATTTCCTAGTAAACTTCTTATTGTGTTACCGGATTGATATACTAATTTAAGACCGGTGTTATTAAATACTTTTTGTAATCCTTTCGTATAATTAGGATTATAAGGAATTGATACAAATTTTGAGTCGCAGGTATTTTTTTCTCTGAAAAGTGCAACCAAAGGTTCCAAATTCCCAACATAGTATGTTGTTTAAAACAAGACGATATCCTACGGACTATGTTTTTAGTGATAGTGGCCTGATGAGAGCATTGACCAACTCTACATTAAAATGGCATTAAAATACATGTTGACAAAAAAATACTAAAAAAACTTTATACAACACAACCGGAAACATTTAAACAGAAGAATTACAACAAAATAAAACACAAACTGACAAATGAATAATAAGCAACAATATTGATACAAAACTACCCTATAGATAAATTTTATTTTACAAATTTTTAGTTACTACTTTCAATTAAAATTTAGGACTATTTTATACTTACACCAATACTAGTTATACCACTATTTTATGTTGTAATATTTTGAAATTTGGATTAAGATTAAAATTATTAATGAGTGTAACTTGATCATTTCTTTCTTTTCCAATACAATTTTTTAGAAACTCAATGCGAAAAAGAAAGAAATTAGAGTAAAACTTAAAAATAAATAAATGAATAAAATAGCACACTCCGTTTGGACCCCCATCACTGAACTCGTTTTACAAGCGCTGACCTTCCGTCTTAAAAACGAGCGAAACTGAAAGCACTAAAAAAACTTACAATATTAAAAAATTGTTCCTTCTTGCCAGATTTTAACTCCCCAGTTTTGGAAAAAGTTACAATCTGGTGGATAAAAGTCTTTGCTGACTGATTGCCACATCCTAAAGTTCTCCATATTTGATAGTTGCTACTTGTTTTAAAAGTTTCTTGTATTTCCATTTTACAAGTTAAGGGTAACATTTTAAAAATCCTGATTAGCAGAGATTGTAGGTAAACATGTTCAGGTCTCGTAGTGAACTTTCCCACGTGTAAATCATTTGCGGCGTTTAGTAGACTGACTAAGGTTTGCTTAAGATGATTTGGCTCTTGATAACTGAAAATACAAAACTTTAGCGTTTTCGATCCACACTGCTCTTAGATCCCCCCCCCCCCCGCCAGAGCAATGACGTCACAAATCTGTCCGGTAGTAATCTGAGGGCGATTCCGAATACGAGCACTCGACTTGCAATCGTAAATCGAACGCGTTTATGCTCGAAAATTCGTTATATAACCCCAGATTTTGTTTTTTTTTTAACGTTTCGGGATATATTTTTGTGGGGCCCCCTAGGCGGGTTTATGCAAAGGGTTTTTAGTGGTGTAATTCAACACCAAACTTTACCACTTTGAATGTATATTCGGGCACCGCATTTTGCACAAAATTCATTTTTGCGCTTTTTTTGAGGCACATTAAAGACGTAATGTTCATAAACTCGACTTTCTGTCCATTTTTTTTCTTAAAAGATACCATAAACGTTTAAAAATAAAAGGAACAAAAAATAAGAAAGTAAGGTTATATCTATTGTTTTGATCCAACTCTTAGATCCATCAAGATTGACGTAAAAAGAATCATGTCAAACACTTCTGGGCTTTCGTTAACTCTCTGCGCAAAGAATCAGTATCCCAGCAAATATGACATACAACTGCAATACACATTCGGACCTTAAAATCATTGCTTACTGTTTCGCTCAACACTTTCAATCTTGCTTCAAAGACCACTATTTTGTTCAAACAAAAAAGGTAATGGTAACCGTAGATCCGGATTTCGCACTTGTGGTGCTCATCAGTACGGTGCTAGGAATTAGGAGATGAAATGATGATGAAAAAATATAACACAGGATTCATCTAAAAGACAACCATCTGTCAAATTGTAGAATCGGCAGATGTACCTTCAATTTGAAGGAAAATTAAGCGTCTCTACGGAGACATATATAATTATCTTTACAGATATCCTAAGCTCTGGAGTTGATACATCTAAAAAGGGATTTAGCGAGGGTGAATAAATAACAAATTTACATGAATCCTGTGTCATATTTTTTCATCATCATTTCATCTCCTAATTCCTAGCACCGTACTGATGAACACCACAAGTGCGAAATCCGGATCTACGGTTACCATTACCTTTTTTGAGGGAAAGCTCGCTATTTATTGATTTTGTTATTTATTCACCCTCGCTAAATCCCTTTTTAGATGTATCAACTCCAGGATATCTGTAAAGATAATTATATTTGTCTCCGTAGAGACGCTTAATTTTCCTTCAAATTGAAGGTACACCTGCCGATTCTGCAATTTGGTTGTCTTTTACATGAATCCTGTGTCATGTTTTTTCATCATCATTTCATCTCATAATTCCTAGCACCGTACTGATGAGCACCACAAGTGCGAAATCCGAATCTATGGTTACCATTACCTTTTTTTTTAGGGAAAGCTCGTTATTTATTGATTTTGTTATTTATTCACCCTCGCTAAATCCCTTGTTAGATATATAATTTTTGACTTATCATGTGTAAAATTCATCGATAACCTGAATTACCACAATTTCACATGTGAAGAGTTGGAAAGATACATTCAACAACTAAACGTCAAGAAGGCAGGCCTTGATGGCATTCCGAATATCTTAGAAGAGATGTCAATCACTTACTATGCCTCTTACAGCCCTCTTCCAGCTTTGCTTTGACAAGGGCAGTTTTCCCTCTTTGTGGAAAAAATCTTTCTTGATCTCAGTCCATAAGTCTGGCGATAAGTCTGATATAACGAACTATCGAGGCATATCGATTCTTTCTGCTATACCTAAACTATTTGAAGCTATTAATATTCTCACTGATGAAATTTTTGAGACTTTGAAATGCCAAATCGTCAAACAGCAGCACGACTTTTTTAAAGCTCGTTCTACAGTGAAAAATCTCAGTGTTTTCATCGAGTATATTGTGGACTCTGTGGAAGGTGGTCATCAAGTTGACGTCGTGTATATGGACCTGTCTAAGGGGTTTGACAGTGTCTGTCACAGGCTATTAAGAGGTGATGGTTTGTGGTGAGACATCAAAACAACTTGAGGTGTCATCTCCCCAAGGGTCGCACATTTTTACGATTCTGTTCAGAATTCGACGTGTATGCTGATAATTTGAAATGTTACTTTGTGATTGACGACCACTCGAATCAGCAACAGGATCTTGACAATTTAACAACATGGTGTGATAAAAATCTGCTTTCGCTCAATGTGAAAAAGTGCAAAGTGATTTCGTTTACGAAAAGTTTGGATGAGATTAGACCTCTTTACTGCATTAATAATGAGCCTCTTGAGGTTGTAGACAAGATTAATGATCTTGGTGTAACATTTAAAAAAAAATGTGTCTTTTGATACACATCATATTACTCTTAAGGGTTTAAGATTGGTCTTATAAAGAAAAACACAAGATTTATGAATGACACTAAAGCCATAGAATCCCTGTATAATTTGTTTAGTTCGTAGCATTTTGGAGTAAGCAGCTGTTATTTGGTTTCCATATTACAACTGTCATATTCAACGTCTACAACGTGTATAAAATAAGTTCGTAAAATAACTGTTATACGAACATCACTTTCCGTACAAAGATATAACATATGATATCAAACTTCTTTTGTGTGGCTTGAAAACTTTGGAGGTTAGGAGAAGACTTCTTCTTTTATTTTTTATTCATAAATTAGTTAATAATCTCATGGATTGTGAAGATCTATTAGCGTCCATTCAATTTCTAGGAATACTCGTAATCGATAATTGTTTTCTGAAATAACTCAGACAAAAAAATTACGGTCAAAATTCTCTAATTGATAGGCTTGTTAGGAATTTTAACAATTATTTTTCAGAAATTGACCTATTTTTTGTAACACAATCAAAACTCAAATCAATTGTTTCATGATGTCAACTGAACTGTTGTTGTTGCCAAATTATGTACCTAGTTGTGTTTTATGTTTATTAATTGTGGTACCATTTAGAAAACTTTGTTTTCTGTAGTGTATGTATTTCAAATAAATAAATAAATTATCTCTACTCTAAGGTTATGTCTATATTGTTTTGATCCAACTCCTTGATCCATCAAGATTGATGTAGAATGAAAAAGCTATCCGCCAGAGATTTGAGGCACAAGTCAAACACGCACACAAACGTTCACTTCTGTCGTTGTATGAACAGCTTATGTTCTTACAACGCTTCTGTGAAGTGAACGCTTCCCGGTGAAGAAAAACAAAATTACCAAAAATAAATTGAATAAATTAACATAAAATAGTTATTTATACGCATATACATCTCTCGAAATGAAGCCGTTCACCTGCCGCGGGCCAAGCGATCAAGTTCGCACGGTTTTTGGGTGAATGTGATCGGTGAACGCTGGTTCAAAAATATTACGATTATAATTCGGCTCCAGACCCGTTGACCGAAAAGGCTATTTGTGAGAACCCTCCGTAGCCATCAACGTGACAAATAATATTACTGGGTATCTCACAATGAATTTAAAAAAAAAAAATTGGGAAAAAAATCGCTATAGTCTAATAAGTCGTATTTTTTAGATTAATTGAAAAGTTTTTTTTTTTAATTTTTCTCTTTGTTTTAAATGGGTTGACGTTAAAATTAGGACCAAAAACCAATTAAGTGTAAATTTGAATAAAAAAAATGCGATTCTTCCCATTACTTAATCCAAAAAACTGTTAATCAAATTTTTATCAAATTTTGTATGGTGAAAGTTTAAAGCATTATCCCGGAACCATTTCATGGATTTTGCATAATTTTAAGTTTTTTACATAATATTACGTGTCCTAAAAATGGTTAATTTACGGAAATTTTAAAAAACTAACTAAAAATAAGATAACATATATTTTTTTGAAAAACCACGCGATTGGTCTGTGGGGGATACCAGAAGCCTCCGCTGTGCAAAATTTTGTTAATTTTTGATGTGCGATTTATCTGTTTAAGTAAACGAACTATTTTTAGGATTCAAATTCACTCTTAAACGCACATAAAAAAATATAACTTTCGGTGGCTACCAACCTACAAAATAAATCCGAAAATCAACTATGCAACTTATTAGACTTTAGTCGACTATAAAATCTCAATTGAACCTCCAACTTTCGACACCGTTGCCCGGATAACTTGTAACCAATGGATATCTATTCACATATTTAAATTTTATCAAAATTTCAACGATAGCCGTTTTCCATTGTTTTGGGGCAGGTCCTTTGGCAATGTCTTCGAGGACTTAGCGCGCTATAGTAAGTACTTTTAGCTATTTTTTAAACGCATTCGTATACTTATACCTAACGCATTCAAAACAATTAAATCCAAAAGAAACTACATTTTTCACTTATTTAAGCCATTTATCAAACGACGCTCGATTTTATGGAGGAGGCGATGACCTAGATGCAGAAATGGTCTGGACAAAGGTAAAAGTGCCATAGTCGAAAGCACAACACTCTTAGGCAAGGATGAAACAAGAAATAAAAAGAAAGTGTGGATGACCAATGAAATGGAGTTGATGGATAAAAGACGCAGTAAAAAAGGCAGCGATCAGTATCATGAAATCAATAGAGCAATAAAAAACAAGATAAGTTCAGCAAAACAAGACTGGACAACACAGCAATGTCAAGAAATAGAAGATCTACATGCTAAACATGACACTTTCAATTTACACAAACACTTAAAGAAAGCGGCCGGATTATTTAATAAAAGATAAGCTGGAATTCTTCTAGATACCAAAGAAAATCTAAAAGAATGGTGTAGCTACATAGAACATCTCTTTACCGATAATCGATCCGAACAGCCAGAAGAATTCTCAAACCAAGGCATAGATATAACACCAGAGGAAGTAAAACACGCAATATCTTCAACTAAAAACAGAAAAGCGGTAGGGCAAGACGAAGTATTGACTGAGGTTTTAAAGCTAATAAAAAACCTTCGTTTTATTTATTCGCTAAATACGCTAGTCAAACTTTTTAACTTGATTTATCGTAGCGGTAAAATTCTTGCTGACTGGCTAAAATCAACCTTTGTTACGCTGCCTAAAAAAAAATCAGCAAAGAAGTGGAGTGATTACCGCCTAATCAGCCTAATGAGCCATATGTTAAAAAAATATTTTTAAAGATTATCCACAAAATAATTTATGGTAAATGCGAATCCTAGGCTTTATGGGCGACACACAGTTTGGATTTCGTGGTGAGGGACAAGAGAGGACTTGTTTGGCATTCAAGTCTTAGTTCAGCGATCTAGGGATGTGTCGGTGCCAGTATATGCCTGTTTCATTTATACTGAAATCAGACTGCTCAAATAAAGGTTGATGGCCAACAGTCCGAAGAGGTCCAAATAAGAAGAGGAGTACGCCAAGGTTGTATAATAGGGATATTTTGGAACGCTTATTTGACACTTTGTAGTGGTTGTGGTAACTACTGCGTCTGCGCAAAAGCTAAACGTCATTCCGTTGTGGTACTTAATCACTACCACTGCCGTAAGCTACGAATCCATTTCGTTATAGTTGTGGTTATTTTTCTGGTTAATTTTAGAGAATTTTGGCTTAATTAATTTTAAAAATAATAAAATATTACAAGGTTCCAACACTTATTTTGTAAAACTAAGCCAAATTTTTTATTTTCTCTCATCTTTAAATTTTTTTACAAGTGACAGTTTTTAATGCTTTCAAAAAACTCTGGTAAAATCGATGAGTGGTAGTGGTAGTGGTTGTTAAACACTACCACAGCGGCTGTCAAAGTTGTCAAAATTTTAAGCGTTCCAAAATATCCCTATAGTCTCCGCTGTTGTTTATTATCTATAGTAACAAAATAATAGAGAATGCACTTCATAACTGCGAAGAGGATCTGACCATAAATGGCATAAAAATCAACAACATACGATATGCCGATGACACTGTCATAATAGCAGACACGCTGGAAGGCCTGCAAGAGTTGTTGAATCAAATTGCTGCCAAAAGTTTGCAATTCGGGCTTAACTTAAATGTTGGAAAAACAAAATGAATGGTCATATCCAAGGAAAAGAATATCCGAGGCATGTTAGAAGTAAATGGGCAGCAAGTCGAATGCGTGGATTCATACAAATACTTGGGTTGTCTCCTCAATGAGAACTGGGACAACATGCAAGAAGCCCGTGCAAAAATTGAACAGGCCAGATCATCTTTTATCAAAATGAAATAATTGTATTGTGTAGTCGCGATCTTAATACCACTCTCCGAATTCGTGTGCTTCGATGTTATGTTTTTAGCATCTTATATTATATCATGGAAGCATGGACACTGACTGAGGCCATGTGCAAAAAGTTGGAGGCATTCGAGATGTGGTGTTATCGTAGAATACTAAGGATAGCTTGGATGGACCGAGTAACTTGAAGTTTTATTTACCATCAAAACACGAAAACTTGAATATTTTGGCCATATTTTGGGAAATGACAAATATAAACTTCTAAAATTGATAATAGAAGGCAAAATTGAAGGCAGAAGTGGTCCGGGTCGGGTATGGTTTTAGTACTACAACACTTTTCCGAAAATCAGTGGACAGGGTGCAGATCGCGCTGATGATAGCCAACGTTCGAAGAGAACAAAGCTCTTGAAGAAGATGACCGAACAGCTGACTTTAATCGATCCCGCATGGCTGTGGTCGCAACGTTACGTTCATCCCGACCATATACCGACGTACGCAACGAGTGAAATCAGCTGTTCTTCTATCGCATCCACTATAAAATCGAGCTTGTTCAAAAGTCAAAAATGTAGTGCCTTTTGGCTTTGTTTTGTACGCGTTAGGTATAAATATACGGATACGTTTAAATGATGGCTAAATATCCCTAATATCTCTCAGACCCTCTGTATAATAGTGATATTCAAGGATGTTTTTGTGGATGTTTTTGCGGCACAAAAGAGGGTAGTGAGGTGTATAGCGGGTGTGACTAGCAGAACCTCATGCGAAGATTTGTTTAGGTGTTGCTTCCACTTGTTTGCCTATATATCTTAGAGCTGGCAATTTCTATATATGAGAAACAAGAACTTATCCAGAATCAAACACGAACCAATGGCTTACTTGTCCCTTTTAGAACACTGGAGCTTACAAAGAATGCTCCAGATTGTATGGCCATAAGAATATTTAATCATTTACCTAGCTCTATAAAGTCTGCAAACTTAACTAAAATATTCAAAACTCGTTTAAAAAAAACTACTTCTTGACAAATGTTTTTACCTTCTTGATGATTTTTTTAATATAGTACTGTGAACTTTGACTAAATATTATACTTAAGCATAATAGTTTTTAAGTTGTTTGTTTGTCTTAATTAATGTTAGTACAATGGTTTTTTTTATCTTTTATAAATTAGCATAGTAATATGTGCTCATTTTATGGTTGAACAAAGTATCTATCTATCTATTACTAGTTAGGGGTGAATTTAAATAACAAATGCGCTTCTTCCAATTAGTTAATCTAAAAAACTGTTAATCAAATTTGTATAAAATTTTGTACGGTGAAAGTTTACAGCATTATCCCGGAACCATTGACGTGACTTTCATAAATTTAAGTTTTTTACATAATTTTGCGTATCCTAAAAATGTTTAATTCACGGTAATAATTATCGATTATTTTAAAAAACTAAATAAAAACAAGATATATATATTTTTTTAAAAACCACGCGAATGGTCTGTGGGGATACCAGAAGCCTCCGCAAAATTTTGTTAATTTTTGATGTGTGGATTATCTCTTCAAATAAACGAACTGTTTTTAGGATTCAAATTCATTTTTAATGCTAGCGCTCTATGATCAGCTTCCCCTGCATGCAATAATAAATACAGAGGTTCTACCGCCGTAGGTAATCATCCATATTTTTTCTAGAAAAATAATTACTTACCTTAACAGTACTGTGTATATTTCCAATGCTAAACCGCTTTGAATTGGACTTTCTTGTAAAATTTGCTCAACTAAGAATCTCTCAAAATTATCACAATTTCTTCGGTTTAAGATTGCCGAGCTAATATTTACAATTAATGTTTCGAAAAGACCTCTAGAATGAAATCCCTCGTAGAAGACTCCTTTGTAATCTGAAAGAAAAATAACGATAAAAACGACTTTCTAAATAATAAATTTGGTTTTTTTTTTAAATTTTGAATACATTTTTGTTGGTTTATTTATTTAACCGAATGTTTAACTCATTACAAAAACTACACTGCAACAAAAACTTACTCTTATCTAATACAGAGAATATCGCCTTAGACACAGGTATTACTTCACCGGAGAGAGACTTTTCTTCAGATACTATTTTAAGAGTCATGTTTAAAAAATGCAACACGCCTAATGGATAGTTTTTGCACTCAACTTCAATTTCTGGAATGTGTAAAATATTTTTTATTTGTACCTAAAAAATTATTGTTATTTTATTTCAATATTTTCAAGGAATAAAGGAAAGGTTGGCTAGCAACAGCGTAATTATAATTTTAAGAGATTTTGACCTATAATATATATTTGTTACTGTTTTAAAAACATATAGTAACATAGGATATCGCCTTCTTTAAATGGAAATTTGTATTCAGTAGAATTGCCTGATTGTTTTATATGTTGTAGTAGTCGTCCCAAGAAGATTTTTGTTTCATGGCGCCAACTCTCTACCCCTCCCAGAAGTACTCGAAAAGTAACGTCAAAGTTGTCGAAATCGCACTTTTGAGCAATTTTTGAATTATTGTACTGATCTTATTTGCAAACCGACCAGCATCTAATGTCTTTTTAAAAATAAAATTTTAAATGTCAAAATTGCACTGCCATCTTGGATCCGCGATATTGAACTTTTTTATTTCTTATCTGATTTAAACGAAACTTTCTCTAAATTATAAAACCTTTCCAAGACACCTAACTGTGATAGAAAACTGACAGATATCGGCCATATTGAACTTCGTTATTTTTTGTCCGATTTAAACAAAACTTTTGTTGAACATAAAGCAATTTCAACAAAATCCAATTTTGATCCAAAATTGACATATGTCAGTAGCCATCTTACAAGGGCCATATTGTTAAAAACGCTTTATGTGCAAAAAAGTTTGGTTTAAATCGGACTAAAACTAACGAAGTTCAATATGGCCGACGCAGGATGGCTACTGACATGTCAATTTTTGGTCAAAATTAGATATTGTTAAAACGCTTTAGGTGCAAAAAAGTTTTGTTCAAATCGGACAAAAACCAACGAAGTTCAATATGGCCGACGCAAGATGGCTACTGACAAATGTCAATTTTGTGTCCTAAGTAATATCAGAAAACTTTAAAATATATAAAAAGTTTTGTTTAAATCGGGAAAAATATAACGAAGTTCAATATGGCCCTTGTAAGATGGCTACTGACATATATCAATTTTGGATATTGTTGAAAACGCTTTATGTGCAACAAAAGTTTTGTTTAAATCGGACAAAAAATAACGAAGTCCAATATGGCCGACGCATCTGTCAGTTTTCTGTCACAGTTATGTGTCTTGGAAACGTTTTATAATTTAAAGAAAGTTTCGTTTAGATCAGATAAGAAATAAAAAAGTTTAACATGGCGGATCCAAGATGGCAGTGCAATTTTGCGGTTTAATTTTTTTTTTTTAAAAAAGAAAATAAGATTTTGATGGGTTTGCAAATAAGGTCAAATCAGTACAATAATTCAAAAATTGCTAAAAAGTGCGGAATCGACGACTTTGACGTAACTTTTTGGCTACTTCTGAGGCATAATTCTTCAATTTCAAGAGAAGGAACGATCCCTGGGAATGATCCCATCCCTGCAAAAAAGATGCTTTTTCTTGAAACCTCTTCGAAATTTTAGCTTGCTTGCCTGAGAAATGGGACCGATCCCTGCCTTTGGAGTCGGGGAGCGCGAACACCCAATTTTTGATAGAATGGAATGAGCAATCACCGCTCAAGAATACGAAATGCTTTCGACATGGGATCATTCGACACAAATCTATGTCGTTCCCTGCTCAAGGATTAGGGCCCTGGGAGGGGAAGAGAGATGGCGCAATGAAAAAAAAATCTTCCTAGGACGAGTACTTCAACATATAAAAAAATCAGGCAATTCTACGGAACACTAATTTTCATTTAAAAAGCTTGCTGCGATTAACCTAATATGAAAACTTTGACGCTTTGCTACTACGTTTTCTACGTCAAAATTTATTTTTGCCCCTTTTATTAATAAATCTAAAAAGTGGAATTAATACTAGCCTTTAATAAATCATTTAGTTGTATAAAATGTCGAAGTAATTCTTCAAGCGTGTAATAGGCGGTTTTTTCAATAATTTGTAACTCATTATCCGGAATCCCTGCCGATTTGTAGCGATCTAGGGAAAAGCTAAAAATATTTAGAGTAAGAATCATTTTTCTTACTGCTCTTTACCTTCGTTATATGCAAAAACCTACCTCAAAAATCTGATGTAAAAGCAGATAAAATTTAGCGAAAATTTCTCAAATCTTTGGTAGAAGTTATCACAAAATTTCACTAAGAACTTCAAGAAGAAGTTAATGACCTTCATGTAACCATGGAATGCTGACAAATCCTACAAGAGAATATTAATTTACGTTTTAAGTCCGAAAAGTGACTTTCATTAAACTAGAGCCTCCTAAGATAGCTAGAACTATGTAGGTAAGTGTATTAAGTTAGTCCAATTTGAAAAAAAACTAATTAAAATCGGTCAATCGAAACCCTCGTAAATATGCCTTATCATAAGTTGACCAAGTTTGTTTTGTATGAGGGGTGTAGCTTGTGTGATGTGTAGGTGATAAGTTTTGTACTGATTATGTAGGTATGCATCTACTTTAAAAACATCGATACTTTTCGTTTTTAAAATAATTGTTTAGGTATATTGGAAAAATTGTTTTTCTTTTAGTTATGCTTAACATTAAAACCTGAGCACAAAAAATGCATTTTCATTTTAGCACTTTAGTTGTTGTGTGTCTTGTGTACCTGTTCCAACAAACTACCAAGTACTTTCTCAACTTCGTTAACCATACAGTTTATTGGCAAATTTAAGTCGATTACATCTTGCATTAACTCGGCATATTTGTCTATCAAAATTGACAAAGTTTTCCATCCTGAGTAAACTAGCTTGAAGTCGATGTCGAAAAGTGTAGCGGTAAATTCATAGATGAAATTTATTGCTAAAAAAATACGTAAGTGGGGTTTATCAACTTGGTGTTTTTACACTATGTATATTGTGAGCTATGAGTTGATTTGTTATCTATGTAAAACCATTGTGAATTTGTGAATTTTGAACCTACTTGGAAAAAGCAGCATCACCCCATCCTTATCATTTATAACAACATAATCTTCTAATAGATTTAGAATTCGAATATACAATTCCTGAACCTCTTCAAATAGAACTGAAGCTTCTTCGTTAAAATGATTACTGTAGCTTTCGAAACTAAAATAGTTATTTACCAGAAAAGTTAAAGTAAAGTAAAAAGTTACCAAAATATCCAAACGGTTAGCACATTATTATGTGTGTTGATTCAGGATTTTTATATGTGATTGTTTAAATTTTAGTTGTATTTTATCCTGCTATTTTTGAACAAAATAATAAAATTGCTTTCTAAGTAAAGTGACACTCAAGATGAAACTCATTTTGACATACTTGCAACAGACCAAAACCAAGTCTGCTGTACATTCAAACAAAATTTTTGGATGATTCGAGAAACAGTTAGACTACAAAAATCTAAAATCTAAGAGAAAATATGTGGTACTCGATGTAATAGGTTAAAAAAAATTTTAACCTAATTAAAAGAAACTAACTTAAAAAATACACGCAAAGCTGCTTGTAATGATTTTTACACATAAATCATACAAGAATCCAAACGTTGTAATATTTTATAAGGCTTTTGATTTGCTGCATATTCTTATTAAACCCCATTTCCATTTGACAAGTTCTACACCCATATGGATAAAAATTGCATGTACAATTATATAGAACCAATAATAAACATTACTACTAAAATTAAAAGGTTTAGCCGAAGGTCTAACTGAATAAATTATCAAAAATTTACTTACCAAATTCTAAAATGATGAAAGAATAACCCAATACAAGTGGGAACCCCACTAGTTATTGATTCAATATCCATAATTTCTACACTTTCTGCCTCTGAGACAAACAAAAGCATATTTTTTACAATTTTGATTAGTTGAGAAGAAACCTGGAAACAATGGAATCATTACTCTTTTATTCTCATTTTGTTACTAATTAAAGAAAATGTTAAAAAATATTAGGTAATTCTTTACCATTAAGTTCTCCTTGATCACAAAGGTAATCATGTCATCATCAGCAATTTCAATCAGTGATGAATTGTCGCAGTATGCCTTAAATAAATATTGTAGTAAATATCCATGAAAGACAATAAAAAATAAAAGTTCAAAATGTCAGATTTCTTATTAACCCTCCTGCAAAATGGGTTGCACACCATAGCATCAAGGCATGGGTAAGTCTGTAGCAACAGAACACAGGAGCAGTAATGAGGGGCAGATTTTTAAGCCTGGCAAGTATGTCCTAGCATCAGAAATAGTTTTTTTAAGCAAAGGGGCAGATTTTTTTGTATTACTATGTTTTTCTGCAAATAAGACTTTTTTTCTTATAAAGGTGATTCTCACGAAATGTCCCAAAATAGTATTACCTCTTGATATTTCCTAAACTAAATGAGCTTGACCCACATTTTTATTGTTTTAATTCTTTATAATTAAGTAGATCTTGAAGTAGATATCACAGCTCAACTTGAAGATTATTAATCTCAGTAATTTTTTTCCTTCATGACTGTTAGTTTGTCTAGGTTGGGTTGAGGTAGTAAAACCATTTATTTGCTTTATATTTTATGAAACAGTAGAGACTGTTTCAAACAGTAGAGATTCATATTTTTCCTAGACAAGGTTGCCATAAGATGCCCTAGATAAAATTCCCGACTTTTTTCCGGTTTTTCCTGAATTATTAAAAAAAAATTCGGATGTCATAAAGCTATAGACAATTTTTTGCAGTTTAAGCAGAAAATGCTGGGTTGGTGTGGAATCTGGTCTGAATTCTAGATTTGTTGCCAAAAGCCAAAATTCTGTGATAAGTATGCTTAAAATTAAACTAAAATTGTAACAATCAAGCTAGACAAAGCACTATATATATATATATATATATATATATATATATATATATATATATATAAGCACAACATTTTTCAAATATTTAGATCTCTTGCAAGTTTTTCCTAATTGTTCTGGGTTGAGGGACGCCGAGTTGGGGTGGGATCTAATCTCTATCTGTATACTAAAAATCTATTTTTTACATGTTTTGAATGCTGTTGATAAAAACTGTTAACTAAAATTGTAACAATTAATGACATTATAGCGCGCACCAAAAGCAAATTTTGTTGAAACTTTTGGGTTCGGAGAGCTGCAAAGGGGGGAGGGGCAATTGCTCACTGAAAAAAATTATCTGATATTGTGATCCAAACAAATACCGCAGAGTGTAAAATTTAAATGTTAAATCTCCATAATATTCCATAATATTCGCTAATAGAGTTGATCATCTTGCTGCATTTTGATTTGTAGTCTTGGTCCGGTTAACATTGTATCATTCAAACTTACATTCGTGCTTGTTTTACAGGAAGCGTCAAATAAGACTCAAAAGTTTTGTTTTACTGCTTGATTCTCTAATGACAACTTGATGTGGAATATAATATTTCCCTTGATGTCTTTGACGGGTACTTTCTTCATATGGTCCAACTCAATGTATTATTTCATAAAGTCGCTGTATTGTTTGTGTAGATCTTTGTTTTGCAGCAGTTGTTGTTTTCAAATTGATGAAATCGTGCTACGGCTCTTGTCTTGGATATGCTTAGTTCTGGCGGGTTGGGTTTAAATGGCAGTCGAACTGTAGGTTCCGTCTTTATTCCACTTGGTCGTCTATTCGTAAAATTCTTCGCATTCCTGGTCTTCTTGACGTGGATGTCGAAGTAAATTAACTTCTTCAATCTTCCAAAATTTTTCTGGTTGCTTGTCTTTTTCTACTCGTGTGATCATGCTTCTAACTTAAACGTTGAGTGACTCGTATAATGTAACGTGACCGGATAAGATCCATCCCAGTTCGGTATTTTGAACTATGACTCCGGATTCATGGTTGTGAAGGCCTTCTAGCATAATTTTTCCGTAGTCCTGAGCTCCCAATAGCATGTCGATTGAACCTGTCTTGTTATATGTTGGATCGGCTAAAATTTGGTTCTGCCAGTGGACTTGGTCGAGAGACGGTATTGTGTTGTCTGGTAGTGCTTTGGTTATTTCTGGCAATACAATTAGTTCGGTGTTAACAGAAAAAGTGCTTGAAAACCGTGCCTTTAGTTCAGCGAATATTCTACATTTTGATGACTTTGCCTTCATTGCCAATACCTCTGATTTTGGCTCTTATTTTCTGACGCGAAATGGATAGTATCTATGCTGCTTCCTCATTGCAGTTATCAGTGACGTCTGCGAGTCTTGATCTATAAGAACCCTGAATAGTTGTGGGGTTCCAGTGTTGGCTTGAGCATAAACTAGTGTGGTGGCGAGGAGCAATTCGTTTTGTCCAATTCTTTGTTCTCTCTCTGTTGCAGTATGATGGGTTATGTGACTTGTGCCTCTAAAATAATGCTGATTATTTGTGTGGCCCTGGTTGCAGGTTTTGCATTTTTGGGAATTAAAACATATTTCCTTGAAATGGTGGTTAGGGCAGATTATACATAGTTGATTCTTATCGAGTTATTTCTTTATTGTCATAAAAGGGATAAAAATTGCTGACATTTCCAAATAATATGGTCTTTTTTGCAATGTGGACAATTTGACTTATCTTGAGGCTGATTAAAAGTTCTTTTTCTGCTAGCTACTTCTAGTGATTGAAATATTTTCAGTAGAAATTCTAAGGTTGTGTTCGAATATTTTACTTGTTTCGGCACCCCATTTTCTGATAGTAAATCTGGTTATGAATAGATTCCATGATGTTGTGTCTACTCCCATATACTTTATTGCTTCGAGACACACATCGACGACGTCATAGAGTTGCTTTATTTCTTGTGCTGAGTGAAAGTTGACGGATGGGAAGTCTATTATTTTGTCGATTAGTTTATAGAATATGAGTCGCTCGTTTCAATGAATGCTTGTCTTCCCTCGATTGATTCTTATAGTTTCTCCATAATATTGTTGTATTTGTTTCCTTAAAGTTCTTGCGGTAATCCTCTGGAATGGGACTTGATGGGTTTGACAATATCTCCGAATTCTGCTCGCGGATGTTCACCCATTGTGATTGGATACTTCGTTCCCAAAATTCGTAACGAGAGACGGACTTTTTTGCTTCTAGATAGATTTTTCTTTGCTTGGTTCATCTCCTCCGAGAGATCTTCCATTCTCTGTATGTTCTCGTAGATCATTTGTTTGAATTTTTCTTTTTCCCCATCGCTTGTCACTGTTTGTTTGCTTTCTTCTGCCTTTCTGCAATCTCTTAGGTATATTTTTGCTTTGTCGTATACCTTCTTCATTTGATCGTAATAATTTAACATGAAGTGTGTAGTTTGTAAATTCTATATAGTAATTCCAAGGTTACATGATTTTGATCTGCTATATGCGGCGTTATTTTTGGCGTAGGGTCTTTTTCCAAGTTGCTGAATGTTTGGCTAAACTGCTTTGTCAACTCTTCTTGCTTTAATGCCAATCTGTTTGCTTGCTCAATGTTTGGGCATAGATGGGACGCTAAATAGTCCTGAGAGTTGATTGGTTGCTTTTGATGCCCAGCTAATTGTTGACGGTTGGATCTTTTGTGGATGGGATGCTGTGTGCTCCTATCTGTTGTTGGCTGCTGGCTCTAGAAGATGGATGATTGACTGTTAGACTGCTGGAGCCTTGATGCTGGGACGCTAGGTGGTCCTGGTGTGTTTCTAGATGATCGTAGGTGCTGGAACCTTGATTCTGGGACGCTAGATGGTCCTTGTGCGTTGCTAGATGATCGTGGCTGCTAGGGCCTTGATTCTGGGACGTTAGTTTATCCTGTTGTGTTGCTAGATGATCGTGGCTGCTGGAACCTTGATGCTGGAACGCTAGGTGGTCCTGGTGTGTTGCTAGATGATCGTGTCTGCTGGGGCCTTGATGCTGGGACGCTAGTTGGTTCTGGTATGTTGCTAGATGATCATAGGTACTGGAGCCTTGATGCTGGGACGCTAGGTGGCCCTGGTGTGTTGCTAGATAATCGTGGCTTCTGGGGCCTTGATGCTTGGACGCTAGTTGATCCTGGTGTGTTGCTAGATGATCGTGGCTGCTAGGGCCTTGATGCTGGGATGCTGATTGGTCCTGGTGTGTTACTAGATAATCGTGGGTGCTAAGGCCTTGATGCTGGGACGCTGGTTGTCCTGGTTTTTATTGGGCTTGTGTAGGCCTTGATGCTGTTGGTAAGTCCTATAGACTGCTTACGGTAGGTCGGTGATAACGGCGCTGATTACTTTTTTCAAGGACTATGAAACGCAGTAGGGAATTTCCCTAAACCTTTTTGCTCTCTACTACTCTACAGCAGCCTCACTATAGAATAATGACAAGGTAGCTTGGCCGTAGTAGAGTTAATGAGTAAACGTTAGTAATTTAGTACTAGTTAAATACTGGTTTATTTTCTGAAAATTCTCTGTTTTTATATAAAATTGAAAAATAATAAATGTGATATCTCAATAACACTTATATTTAAAATTATTTTAATCGCGATGTCTACTTTAGGTCGCCATAACTAAATATACACAAAAGTAAATTTTAAAGGTGATTAAAAATTAAAATTAATATTTTTGTAAAACTAATGCCTTTCTGTTGTTAGACACCTAATAAACCTAATTATTTAAAAAAGTTAATAGGTAAATAATAATATTAAGCCAAAATATTTATTAGTTTGCCCCAAATTTGCAAAAAAAAACGAAAATTTCAGTCCACTTAGCCTGGAGACTTAGACCACATGATGGTACTTGACCCAGTGGCAACATCAGTGAAACATGCAACCAAAAATAAAAAATAATTTTGTACATCTCAATACATTCATTTTGCATATACATACATACATAATACCTTGTTTTATGGGTATTTTAAAGCCCATTTTGATAAAATATCACATAACCTAACTTTTTTTGAAAAATTATTTTCAAAATTTTTAAAATAATTTTTTTTTGATGAACCCATCAAGTCACCATCTTGAAATTTTGTAGAGTTTCGCAAAATATCCAGAAACAATTTTTTTTTTAATAAAAATGCTGTTTTTCAAAAATTCAAAAGTTTTTTTTTAATTTCAATATTTTTTTAAAACAAAAACTACATCATGTGATAAATCATTCGAAAGATATTTAAAATACCTTTAAAATGAACTATAAACCACTGTTCTAGTTTAGGTAGTTATCAAGATATTTTCATAGTTTGTTTTGATTTTCAAGAATTAATAAAAAAATAATGGCCAAAAAAATTTGGGATTTTTCATTCCTTTTATGGGTAAAATAAATGTACCAAAAATTATCGTAATCAGGGAGATGGTCTGCCTAACCTCTGGTGAAATGACTATAAATAAATAAACCTGGTCAAGGTGAACATTTTCAGGAAAATATCATGAAGGAATGGTGCCAGAGGCTAAAATTTGTGAAAAAGTAATGTGTGGTATCAAAAATTTTGCCAAGTTTTTAAGAAAATTTAGAATTTTTTTTGGGGAATCTCCCCCCCCCCCCGTACCCGCCACTATGAGAATAATAACTGTACACCATGCTGTGCTGTGTGCTGAGGTTGTTACAAGGGTAGTAATAACAAAATTGGTTTAATTATAACTTCAAGACCTACCTACCTTATCCATATGTTTAATAATAACTGGCAAGACAAACTTAAAAATTTCTCTTTCAGCATTTTTAAGATTGTAGGTTCTCATATATTCTGTGGCCTCTTTTAAATCATTAACCAATAATTTGCATTGGAGTGGTTGATTTGTTATAGAACTGTAAATTTTGTTAAGAATATATAACTATCTATACATAAAATTAAAAAAAATGTACAGTACAGTTAACTGATTTGATAAGCAGTTTACAAAGTAATATTTTAAAAGGTTTAGACTGTGTAAAAAGAGATGCCTGAGTATATTAATTATTGGTAATTATATAGTAACAGCTTTCCTTCATTTTAGCATTTTAAAAGAAAATTTTTATGTAGCATTATGTAGACACTCAGTACCAGATGGTACCTTCTTTAAGAAGCTCAAATTAACCAATGCAAAAGCAACTTTTTTTGTGATTTTTTAATGTTTAAAGGCTGGTTCATGGTTAACTTCCTTTTCCATAACTTTAACCTTTACTTTTTCCCTATATAAAGCTGGTTCACACTAAAATTCCTTTTCCTGAACTTTAGTCATTAATGTTGACACTAATGACAGTTGCACTATTGATTTCAACCTTTTGTTTACAAAATTTGGAGTTCATTTGTTCCACAAATGTGGAAACTCTTTCACCACATCTATTAAATATTCAACATTCATTGGTTTAATAACTACTTAAAATGTTTTTAAGTGACATACAACTGTGGAAACTCTTTCACCAAATCTATTAAATATTCAATATTCATTGCTTTAATAACTACTTAGAATGTTTTAAGTGACATAGATACTTGCAAATTTTGTTGTTTTTAACTTTAAAAATCTTATTATGTCTTTTAGATGAATTTTATTATGACATTTCGTTGTTGACATTTTTTAATTGTTTGCTTTATTTTCTATATGTTGTTAGTTGAGGCTTTGTCTATAAAAATCTTTGTATTTTTCCACAATAAAAAATATAGAATCTTGAATCTTGAAATACTGCTTGAAATATTTAATAAAAAGACAATCAATTTTGAGGTTAACAAAATGTTAACAAATATTTTGCAGGTTGCACTGCTGCAACACAATTTTTCTGTTTCTCCTTCTGTAAAGCTAAATGGTCTTCCTTAAGGCTTAAGGAAAAAGAAACAAAAAAGGAACAAGCATGAACACCCACATCTGAGGGTATTCAGAATTAATGAGATTTAATAATTGCTAAAGAAAAAGTTACAGCAGAAGTTACAGAAAAGGAAAAGGAATTTAAGCATGAACCATCCTAAGGAGGTCCTGGGATGTAAGTTTTTCTAGTTGTTTTGCATTGATCTGGGTTGGTTGGGTTGTGTTAGCACTTAAAGAAAAACTTCATAAAATAATTATTAATTATGCAGTATATGATTTTCTGCCATTTATGATCTTTTATGAAAAAAAAACCTACCAGGGTCCCTAAGACCGCAAAAATTAAATTTTTTTGCTTTTTTTTATTTTTTTTTCACTAAAACAGCCCAACCCGGCCCAACCCAACCTATTCCAACCCAAAACAATCAAAAAAACACATTACAACCCCCCGGCACCCTTTTTTCCTTTAAAGAAAAAAAACCAACCCAAATCCGCCTGCGCCTGTTGGTTTTTTTAAATTTTTTTTTTACTAAAACAACCCAATCCAACACAGTGCAACCCAAACTAATCCAACCCAACCCAAAACAATCAAAAATACACATTACAACCCCCCCAGGCACCCTTTTTTCTCTTAAAAAAAAAAAAAAAATCGGGCGCAGCCGGATTTAGGGTCCTAGGGACGGTATTTCCGGTAATTATGCAGTATACGGTTTTCTGCCATTTTTGATTTTTTTTGAAAAATTCTTTATGGGGGCACCTTCTAGGGTCCCTAGGACCCCAAATCCGCCTGCGCCCGATTTTTTTTTTTTTTTTTTTAAGACAAAAAAGGGTGCCCAGGGGGGGGTTGTAAAGTGTTTTTTTAATTGTTTTGGGTTGGTTTGGATTAGGTTGGGTTGGACTGTGTTGGTTTGGTTTTAGTGAAAAAAAATTAAAAAAAAACAAAAAAAAAAAAACCCAAATGGCGCAGACGGATTTGGGGTCCTAGGGACCCTAGAAGGTGCCCCCATAAAGAATTTTGGTAATTATGCAGTACACGGTTTTCTGCCATTTTTGACTTTTTTTGAAAAATTCTTTATGGGGGCACCTTCTAGGGTCCCTAGGACCCCAAATCTGTCTGCGCCGGTTGTTTTTTTTTAATTTTTTTTGGTTTTTTTTAATTTTTTTTCACTAAAACAAACCAAACCAACACAGTCCAACCCAACCTAATCCAAACCAACCCAAAACAATTAAAAAAACACTTTACAACCCCCCCTGGGCACCCTTTTTTCTCATTAAAAAAAAAAAATACAAAATCGGGCGCAGGCGGATTTGGGGTCCTAGGGACCCTAGAAGGTAATTATGCAGTATACGGTTTTCTGCCATTTTTGATATTTTTTGAAAAATTCTTTATGGGGGCACCTTCTAGGGTCCCTAGGACCCCAAATCCGTCTGCGCCGGTTGTTTTTTTTTTTATTTTTTTATTTTTTTTCACTAAAACAAACCAAACCAACACAGTCCAACCCAACCTAATCCAAACCAACCCAAAACAATTAAAAAAACACTTTACAACCCCCCCTGGGCACCCTTTTTTCTCATTTAAAAAAAAAAAAAAAAAAAATCGGGCACAGGCGGATTTGGGGTCCTAGGGACCCTAGAAGGTGCCCCCATAAAGAATTTTTCAAAAAAAATCAAAAATGGCAGAAAACCGTATACTGCATAATTACCCTAGGGACCCTAGTAGGGGCCCCCATAAAGAATTTTTCATTAAAAATCAAAAATGGCAGAAAACCGTATACTGCATAATTACCAATACTGCGGCTAAATTCTGTATACCCACACTGCTGTGTCTTTTTTACTTAGTTCTTTTAATGTATAATATACAAAAAGGATATTATAAGTTCTGGAAGCCTAGAATCCCGATGTTTCAACAAAGTTTCCATCTGTGACTCCAACATTCCTTTTAGAAAATTTATTTATGTGATTTCTACGCTAACATTTATTTATACATAGTTTGTTTATTTTCTTCCAATAAAGTTTTTTGAATTGAATGAAAAAAAAGCAATCAACAAATCAAATTAAAGCACCGCTTATTTTCACGGCATAATTCGTGGACGACCCACCGGGTTTATGTGGCATCATTTTTGTAGTTTTACTTCAAATACAATTCACCAAAAATTTTTTAAAAAACCTTTAAACTCTACCTTAAACTTTAGGTTTGATTCATAGAAAAGTGTTGGGTTGGTTAAGTTGGTTTTGTTTTGCTCATAAAACAGTTTGTTTTATCTGTGGTTCTAGGGATTTTCGATTTAGAATTGGTCCTGGTTGACATAAGGATTTTTCTTCGAAGTAACCACAAGTTACCAGTTACTCGGTTTTTTAGCAAATTTTTGTGGGAAATTGCATCGGTCTGGGGGAGATCAAGCTTACCAGAAAATGTTCCCCCTGCACCCCTCTGCCAATGAAATCTCCTTGATATAGTTATGGTTGACAGATATATACCGGGGTCGAAGGGTGTAGAAGCTTACAAAAATATGCCATTATTTTTTCTTCGCAGAGTAACCCTACTTATTACGTCACTAACCAGACTATGTGGTAATTATGCAGTATACGGTTTTCTGCCATTTTTGATTTTTTTTGAAAAATTCTTTATGGGGGCACCTTCTAGGGTCCCTAGGACCCCAAATCCGCCTGCGCCCGATTTTTTTTTTTTTTTAACGAGAAAAAAGGGTGCCCAGGGGGGGTTGTAAAGTGTTTTTTTAATTGTTTTGGGTTGGTTTGGATTAGGTTGGGTTGGACTGTGTTGGTTTGGTTTGTTTTAGTGAAAAAATTTTACTTTCAGCGTTGTATGAACAACTTGTTCATACAACGCTGAAAGTAACCGTGCCGTCATGACCAGTAACCAAAAATGAGTTATCCCAGTAAACACAGAAGGTTGGCGGAAAATCGGACCGATGTCGCCATCGTCGGCGCTACGTCGACAGCGGTAATTATATAATAAGCAAAAAATAGATATTTGTTCTTGGGCCGACTTCGATTATCAATCATTCGCCATCGCGTGAGAGGCCAGCCTGATGTAACTATATAAACAAATATTGGTGATAAAATTTTGTTTGCTCTTTTTCCCAATGGAAAGGGGGTTGCTTTCTTTTGTGACAAATATTTGATGGTGGTGCATGGTCGTCGTAAAAGAACGGTGTTGGCTCAGCAAACACAGAAGGTTAGTAAATAATCGGACCTTCGTCGTCAATCTCGGCATCGGCAGTTGAACGTGGGTCGATGTTGAACAAACTACCGACTTTCACAATGGCGCACCCAATAATTAACTTCGGGAGTGTTTTAATGATAAACAATAAAAAAAACTTCACTTGGGGAGGGGGCGGGGGGTAACACTAAACCCAATATTATACTGGTATAAGTAAATATTTTGTATGAGACAGAGGAAGAGTAATGTTAGTCACATATTTTATTTGATATATGATTAGTTGGCATGCATCGTACATCGAGGGCGGCGGCGACTGACGTACTGTGTTTGCTGGGATACTATTTTCCTCAAGAAAAACTCCTATATTTTGTCAGAAATTTTGACAGCGGTAATATATATTGACGTAATTTGTAATATTGTGAAGATATTTTGGTTTTACTCAAAAAAAAGATTGCCTATAATTTTGAAAAATTTTAGTGATTATGTTTACAACCAAAGTGCCGGACCAAAACCTCCCAGGGTGTCGATTTTTGAATTTTAGACAGACGTTCGGGTGGTGGATGATCACTTAGAGGATGTGAACACTCCCAGGGAACGATCTCATCCCCGTCGCTGGCTGTTCGTATTCTTTCGTTTGCTTTTTGAGCGATTGAACTAATTTTAAACTAACCAAAATATTTTGTATGATTTTTTTCCTTATTTTTTTTGAAATTAAACAAAAACGAAAAACAAACATTGAATTGAAGGTGCAAAATAAAAGTATGACAAAGTATTAAAAAATTACTTTTTATTTTCAATGGGAATGTAAATGGGAATTACATACTCATTAAATTATGTAGATTATAAATTTGTATTAAAGTGTAAGATAGAAAGATACAGACTACATGATACATTTTTTGAATCAAAACTTTAAAAAATTGAGTATGATGTGAAAGCCCACTATATATTGCACTAGGTATATTAACCATAAATCGCCATTATTTCTCTTGCGCAGGTTTTTCAAGGATCACATCGTCTTGTATTGGAATCTCGAAGCGACTTGTTGCACCAGATCCGCCTCGGCCTCCTCTAAATAATTTATAACTCTATTCACGAGCCATATTTCTTCTAGCTAGACTCAGAAGCTGCCGAGCTTTCATGGTGCACGCGCAAAGCTGACCGGATTGTCGTTTTTCAAGAGCGCTCGTTGACATGGTCCATCGATACATGGCAATCGGGTGAGCTTCAGTCGTGGTCGGATAGTTTTTGGATAACTCGTGATTGCTTTAAAGTCTATTATTATTAGTCAATATCAGAGGGAGGATCGTTTCCGTGCGATCTTTCCTACGAAATTCAAGAATCAGGCCCCATGCTGGTTCCAGAATTTAATAACCGGGTTGGAACACTGACGTTATTGTTTTAAATCGAAGTGGCGCCTCACGCAGCCTGCGAAGCTGCGTGTGTCGACTTGCGGGATTAGGTTTTTTTATTTTTAAACTTCTTAAAATTCTTCCAAGAAAATAAAAAAAAATTTGATGTTTTTGAACTTCTAAACACCTACAAATGTTTTAAACGCAATCTATTTTGAAAATAATTTGTACTTTTCGAGAAAATTGAAAAAGCCAGGAAATTTGACATTCACATTTGTCCGCTTGCTTGCGTGATTAAATCAGCTTTGAGATTTCTGACGTTAACTTTTTTATAATAATTGAAGCTGCGTTCGGTATTTGCCTCGTAGACGTGACGGATTTTTGATCACGGAAGTAAAAATAAAGGTGGAATGATAATATCCTATAAATAAAATGACGGCTACATGTATTTGACATTTGCGAGCCTAAATCAGTTGGTATTAACAAAATTCCTCTAACTCTGAGGCTAATAATAAAAAGGGGTATTGCGCAGCACTTATGAAAGGCAAAAAAACTAGTGATTCCGGTTGTATAACAGCAGTGAACAAATCAAAACACTATATTTTTAGCAACAAGACGCAAAAAAAACGAAAACACTTTATTTTGACTAAAAAAACAATGGAGTAACATCCTAGAAACTTTTGGTTTGGTTTAAAACGATTTAAAGAAGTGTGTGGCTAATAAAAAAATCAGGCAAATATATATAATGTTTACAGGGGGACTTCAAACCCATCTAAAAATAATATAACTATTCTTTTTCTATTAATATATTACGAAAAATCATGGTAAAAAACAGCATTTACTGATTGTGGAAAAGACAAATCAAAAAAAAATTATGTCAAGTCGATTCCCTTGATTTAACTACGTTCTTTTAGGCTCACAACTGTCACCTACTTAAGGCGGTCATTTTTGTGAAATTTCTCAGGGGGTATTATCATTCCACCTTTATTTTTACTTCTATGTTTAAAACATAATTAAGGACGCACGCATCAAAGTCGATTTTTGGTGGCACTTTATGACTAACAACTTACTTTTAGACGATGAAAGAATTTCTAGTTTACTGATAGTTGATGGCTATGTTGAGATTAGAGAAGAGAATAAACTCATTTTTTTTCTATTATCTAGCTGAATAGCAGTTATTTTCTGACAATAAAGTTCAATTTTGACACCTGTTAAAAAAAATGATACCTGAATATTTAAAAAACTAATCACACCTAACCTCACAATCGCGAATTAATCTGTTCCGTCCGCCAAAAACCATCGATCATACGGATTTACGTCTAACTGATTGGAGCTGAATTACCGAACGGTTCGGATATATCTCCCCTACACCTAGACGTAATAAACGAACGATTCATTAGACAAGCCGCGTTCGAGCTTAGGTGCAACTAGCCCCAAAAGGGTAAACTGCATCCTTCTAAAATATTGATAAGGCTTTATTGACTTGCCATACAAAAAAAGAGATGGCAACATGAGCGGTACAACATTTAGTCTCAACTTTATTAAAAAGGCCGCACGGAAGGGACCGAAAACTCGGGATCTTTATTACTCCAGTCAATATAGTAAAAAAGTGAAAAAAAAACAACATATCTTTGATTTTTGGTATAAAGCTTTAAAATACCTTCATAAATGACACCGAAAGTCCTCTAAAATCCCCTGGATTCGAAGTCCACTATATTGAAAAAATGACAATTTAAAAAAAAAGTAATAATAACATATGTATAAGCCGATATAAGACTGATGGAAAATATATTTACTTTTACCTCTCCCTCTCTCAGTCCCCCCTATTGACAAACTTTTTCTAAAATGAATTTTCGTTGAAATTATTACAAACATAAATTATCCTTAAAATATGCTTTTTAAAAATGTTCCATACTACAGAGCCATTTTTTATATTTTCTGAGATAGGGGCTGTCAAAACTGACACCATTCAATTTAATAATTTTTAAAATTTAGATGTGCCACATTTAATGTAAGATGGTGGCCGTAATTTTTGACAGATAACAGTTGAATCCCAATTGACATTCATGGTGTACCAAATTTAACGATCATGACAACGGATTAGGAAGTTAGGCCATAGATAATGAAAGAAGGTATTTTGAAATATGGCGGATTTATTTTTGACATCTTGGATTTTTATATTAGGCCTCAATGAGTACGTACATACCGAATTTTAGCAAATCTGAGAGCTCGGAGAGCCGAGCAACTTTAAGTCACGTGACGACGAAGTAATCCGATTTAAATCGAAATAAACGAACGCTCCTGGATTGTATTCTAACCACGCTTTTAATTCTTTGTTTTCTTTTGGTTAATGCGAACCCAGTTTATAAATCCAGCTAAAAAATGATTTGGAACGGTGATTGAGCACACGGAGAGCGGGGCCGAACGTGAAGAAATAGCACAGTCGGCTCCGCCAGGTACGCGCGTTCACTTTTACCTCAAAAGCAAAAAAACAAAATATCCTCTGTGGAAATGACTGATTTCGAGAAACAATGACAAAATATCTAGAACCGCCAAAATGTCCACTTCTTAATCTTAAAAAAATCTGTCAAAATTTACCGAGCTCCGTGAACTCTCGATTTACATGCGGAGCAAAGATTTCCTCCAAACGCTCGCAATGAAATAAAAGAACCGACAGAAATTTCGTCGATTACCTCCAGATTGTAAAAAGGAACGCAGCAGAGCAAGAAGATTGAAAAGATTTGACATATATATCATAGTTTAACAACTGCTTGGAAACCGGTGGGTGTTATAAAGCTCCAAAAATTAGGTAGGGGCAGTTGCGGGGAACAGGCAGAAATAGCTGTGTCACATGTTTTCGCGCGCGCAGTCAAAAATTCAGCAAAGACGGACGTCTACTGCATGTCTCAGACATACGGAGTTTACACTCGCGATAAAAATAATGTTTTCCTACGAGCGTGCGGAAAAACGCTTTTCTCGCACTTATTTCCGTGCGGAAAGTGCCACTTTTCCGCGAAAAAAATTTTTCACGCACGCTGTTGAGCACGCTGTTGCTCAGTGATGAATCAGTCGACGATGGCATTAAGCAACACGATGAGTGGTACTTTCAATGTTACCGTGATTAATAATTACCATAAAAAAAAAACATAAAATTCGTAGTTTTGACTATTTTTTTTCCTTTTGATGCACTGGGGCGAACTGAGTGTATCTCTATCCTTTTCTGTTTTGTATCAAAATAAAGGATAGACATACACTCAGTGCGCACTGGTGCAACAAAAGGAAATCATGTTGTCTGCTAGGTTTAACTAAAATAATAGACACTTAAAGTAAATACTTCAACGCATCGGTATCGGTATACCTAACGCGTTCAAAACAAAGTCAAAAGATACTACATTTTTAACTTATTTACGGCATGTTTCGAACGAGGCCTGCTTTTATGGTGAATGCGATGGAAGAACAGCCGACTCCACTCGTTGCGTACGGAGGGATGTACGTATCATTACGGATCTATCAACGTATGCAACGATTGCAATCAGCAGGCAAGTGAGAAATGTAGTATCTTTTGGCTGCGTTTTGAGCGCATCAAATATAGGGATACTGATGCGTTGAAATGTTTTTGATATTCCGCACGCTCGGAAAAATGTTGTAACTAACGCGTGCGGAAAGTATTTTCTGCACTTACGGCTTGCCCGAACTCAGCTGGCGCTTCATTCGTGCAAACCGCCTGTGCGTTTAGAAAAGTATAACTTTCCGCACTTGTTAGGTAAATAACTATTTTTTTAATTATTAGCCGTATATTTTGTTTATAAAATAGTTATCGGTGCAACGCAGATTACGAAAACGTAAGAAATTCGTTGTTTTTTTAAAATTACCTTAATTTATATATAAAAGGCCTACTTAATTTAAGGGGGTTGTGTCCTTGCCCAAAAAGAGCGTGACTGTCCTAGCTCGAACGCTGCTCAGATCAATCTGACGTAAATACCGAACGGAGCTAGAGTATTTATAGCGTATTCTATTGACTTTTAGTGCAGCACTCGGATATTTCTGTCCTTTGTGGTTTTAGGTAAAAACAAGAGACAGAGTAATCTGTGTTGCACCAACTGTCTCAAAACAATACGCTCTTAATCTAGGCCCTCGTTGACATATCGATATTCGCCGTTCCCATTCCAAAAATATTTTCTTGAATATTTTGGCACCCATTATAACGGCTCTTAAAATATTTTAGGCCACAATGAACATGCCACAGGTAAGTTGTAAATACCTTTCGACATGTAAAGATACGTTTATGGAAAATAGTTCAATCTTGTTTTTTATACTAAAAATTAGTCTTATGCTCGGTCTTATGTAATGGCATAATCCTAGGAACCCAATTTGTACTGTTTTATCTTGATTGCCTTATGGTTTGGCCGTTTGAGATTACCTTTTTAAGGTCCATTATAAAATAGCCATTCTAAAGAATCGTCAAACGGCTTGGGCGGATGGCAGTATAATCAACCCTTAAAGGTGCAGTCAGTTACCTAATAGTGGGTAAGAAATAAATCATTAAATTTTTATTTCTCACGCGAGTAATTATGCAGTATACGGTTTTCTGCCATTTTTGATTTTTTTTGAAAAATTCTTTATGGGGGCACCTTCTAGGGTCCCTAGGACCCCAAATCCGTCTGCGCCGGTTGGTTTTTTTTTTTTAATTTTTTTTCACTAAAACAACCCAAACCAACACAGTCCAACCCAATCTAATCCAAACCAACCCAAAACAATTAAAAAAACACATTACAACCCCCCCCCCCTGGGCACCCTTTTTTCTCATAAAAAAAATCGGGCGCAGGCGGATTTGGGGTCCTAGGAACCCTAGAAGGTGCCCCCATAAAGAATTTTTGAAAAAAAATCAAAAATGGCAGAAAACCGTATACTGCATAATTACCAGTATCGCTAATAATCGTATTTTTGGTAATTATGCAGTATAGTTTCCTGCCATTTTTGATTTTTTATGAAAAATTTGGTATTTATGCAGTATACAGTTTTCTGACATAAGTTGGTTTTTTTTTTAAGAGAAAAAAGGGTGCCAGGGGGGGTTGTAATGTGTTTTTTTGATTGTTTTGGGTTGGGTTGGTCTGTGTTGGATTAGGTTTTTTTACTGAAAAAAAAATTTAAAAAAACCCAACCGGCGCAGGCAGATTTGGGATCCTAGGGACCCTAGTGGTTTAAAAAAAATCAATGGCAGAAAACTGTATACTGCATAATTACTAAAAATTCTCTATGGGGGCACCTACTAGGGTCCCTAGGACCCCAAATCTGCCTGCGCCTGATTTTTTTTTAAGAGAAAAAAGGGTGCTCAGGGGGGGGTTGTAACATGTTTTTTTTCTTGATTGTTTTGGGTTGGGTTGGACTGTGTTGGATTGGATTGTTTTAGTGAAAAAATTAAAAAAAAAACAACCGGTGCAGCTGGATTTGTGGTCCTAGGGACCCTAGTAGGTGCCCCCATAAAGAGTTTTTCATAAAAAATCAAAAATGGCAGAAAACCGAATAATGCATAATTACCGTATTTTTGTTGTCACTGTCTTTCTTGTTAATAAGACCAAGACAACGTGATTTATAACAAAAAGTACAACTATTGCAATTATGAACAATATTTTATTTTACAGAACTATGACCCCAGCTTTAATGGTATGGCAATGATGGTTGATTTTTTACATTTTTTTGTAGTTTTACCCATTTTTAAGTCATAATTTTAGCCCCATATTTTATAGTTTTTTTCCTGAATGTTCATTCAAAAAATTAAAAACTCATTCTTTTCAAGTTTTCACTGTTTTTTTAGTGTTTAAAAAAAGTACTGCCAAAAAATATTTTTTCCATGTTAAAAAGAAAAAATATTTAAGGATGTTAAAGAGAGAAAACAGTATTAAAGTGTTTTAGAGAAAGATGTCGATAATTTAATGCCATACTCTGATAACAATTTAAAATTTTCTGTTTTATTATTTGTCTGTCATCTTGAGTATGGTGTCATGCATGATTTTAAAGCATAAAGTGTGTAAGACATTAAGTGGTAAGAGGTATTTAACAAATATTTTAGGCTTCATCATGGCCATACCATAAGGCGCATGAAAATAAAAATAGCAAATTTCAACCTCCAGGGGTGTGTCAAATGCTCCCGCAAGGGGGGGAGAGCAAGGCATATTGGGGGCCTCTTAGCCGCCTTGGCTTACAAAAAGCAAAAAAAAACAAAACACAAACAACAAAACAAATACGCACACAAATACCTTTTCAGCTCCTTTAAAATTGCAAAAATTTTGAATACTAATATACAGAGGGTACATGAGACCCATTAGTTTGTTGGTTTTGTTTATAGTTAGTTTTATTATATATTATAAATATTTGTAATAATAAAATATAGGTTAAAATATCAGGCACCCCAATTTCAATAAAATATCAGTTTCACATTAAAGATGGCCTCCGCGTTAATGCATTAACTGTCTTGTTGTCGCAAAACAAATATCGAGTAGAACAGGGGGGCACCTTAAAAATTTTTGCAGGGGGCCTTAGAAAAAGCTGACACTCTTCTGCCAACCTCCATTTTAAAATTAGGTAACACAGTCACCTATGGATGCCCTCTTACACAAATAAGTATTGTTAAACTAATGTACCAAAATAATAATTGTAATAAAATTAGAGTTCATCATCTATATACCACACAACAATAAACCTAGGAAGCCCATCTCTATAAAATTAAAAAGATATTTGTGCTCTTTATTATGTGCTAATTTTGTCCAATCTTTAAATGTGCTCAGCAAAACGTTTTTTTAAAGAAAAACCGGCCTCCCCAATTTTTTTACTTTACAACTAACTTATGGCTAATTATGCACTAAGGGAATTTTGGTTATATGCAATATTTCTATGGGTGTTCTGCTAACTTTATACACTGGCGCACCGAGTGGGGAGGTTTTGGGATAACCCCCCCCCTCGAGAAGTTTACTTATGGTCACATTTTTACTTCAAATTAAGTTTTTTTTATTACTTATCATCCTCCCCCCCCCCCCCCCCGAAGTCAATTCCTGGGTGCGCCAGTGACTTTATGTAAGATAGCAAAACATCATGGTTTTTAAAAAACGGCCACAACATGTTTTTTTGTTTTTGTAAACTTTCTTGGAACCCAGAGGAACCCAACACTTTTAAAAGAGTGGATAAACTTAGCACAAAGAGCACAAAAATTATGAGCTTGTTAGGTTTAAGGCTCATTTTAAGGAAATTATTTTTAGATTAACTTTTAGGGTTTTCTTCCTCAGTCACAGATTTTATTTATTTTATCCTGTTTTTTTTTAGAGGAACCTTGCTCTTGCTAGAGCCATCTACAGGCAAGTTGCTAGGAATGCATCATCAGCCAGTGAAGCAGTAACCCCAAGATTTCACAGATTGAAGCAGCTGCAGAAGAAATTTGGAGTAAGTTTTATATTATTTAAACTTTTAAAAATAAGTTGTGAAAACAACAATTTGTTTCAGCTTGATGATGGAACTCCAGTCTTCCTCAAAGGTGGATTCCTTGACAAAGCCCTGTACCAATTCACCATGGTTACAGCAGCAGTAGGTGTTGGTTTGTCCCTAGAAACATTCTATAGATTAACTGTAGGACAGCAATAAGAAGTTATCTGTTCCAAGGATAGTTGCAGTTATGTATTATAGTTTATCTCAACCAAAAATTAAGAATAAAGTTTTTATTTTTTAAACTTAAATAAGGAGTTATTGTGTTGTACTTGATGGTAGATAAAAATAATAAATGAGTTAATAAATAATTTAAATCATAAAATCTTTACTTTTAAAATCAACAAATAAATTTACAAAATTCAGCACTCATGTTTTAGATATGTATGTACACTCAAACATATTTACAGTCAGGAACGTAAATAACGAACGTCTTTAAGGTTTTCTTACTACTTTTAACTTCTTCTGTTTATGCCAGTTAAATCAGTTTAGTCTCTTAAGAGAGTGGCTGAGCAAACAAAAAAATAATTTATGTTACAAATTTTAAAAAAACTGACATTAAAAGTATGCAAGTACATGCCAATGTTTTTAGCCAAAACTCAGGTTAAAAATATAGAAAGCCTGGCTTCCCACAAGTCCTGGAAAACATGAAATCTCATAAAATTAAATTCCAGTCTTGGAATTCAACAGAAATTATATGAAATATCCTAGAATTTTTTTTTATTTTGCATTTATTGCATGATTATGGCAACAAGTTTTAAATAAAAGAGAGAGTTACCAACAGAAAACTATTGGATTTTTGGCCTCCTCCGCCAGTTCTACCACTGACTGGTTTCAGACACAGTCCATCCAACAGTCGGGCTTTTTACTATGACGAATCGATAGCAAAAAAACGAACTTTACAAAATACACTGGAGTACCACAAGAATACATACCGGGTGCGACTTGGAGACTACACGCAGACACGTGTTTCGCCCTTGTTAAGGATCATCAGTGCGACATAAGATTTTATAGTCGAATAATATGAATGATCAAATTAACTAGTCGTGGGCAATTTCACGGCAAAACATTAGATAACAGAATGAGAAATAAATTCCCAATGTCCATAGTGAAGCTAAATATAACAAAATCCAATAGTTTTCTGTTGGTAAAACTGTCTTTTATTTATATTTAACTCCACTATGGACATTAGGAATGTATTTCTCATTCTGTTATCTAATGTTTTGACGAACATTTGTTGATGACTTGTTGATTCATATTGATGATCCCTACCAAGGGTGAAACACACGCGTCTGCGTCTAGTCTCCAAGTCGCAACCGGTATGTATTCTTGTGGTCCTCCGGTGTATTTTGTAAAACCCGACTGGTGGATGGACTGTGTCTGAAACCAGTCAGTGGTAGAACTGGTGGAGGAGGCCAAAAATCCAACAGTTTTCTGTTGGTAAAACTCTCTCTTTTATTTATATTTCACTCCACTATGGACACTGGGAATTTATTTATCATTCTGTTAACAAGTTTTAAGACCAGATCTTACCCCAACTCCTCCTTTGACAGATTAAACAAACCACTTTAAGTATTTTTCCTAAAACGTGAAAAAAATTATTTTTTTTAGAAAATTCCCCCCCCCCCCCTTCATCCTTGTTTAATCAAATTATTTGTCAAGCAATGGTAGTAATAAATTTTTAAAAGAAAAAAAATGTCCTGTAATTTTTTTGTCAAATGTCTTTAAAAACACCTGGAAAAATTATTGGAATTTCTGTGGCAACCAAAGTATATTTATGCCATTTATTTTTTTAACTCTCTATATAATACGAACATAAAATCTATTTAAAAAAAAAATATGTTGTCCAATATCGGCTGAAATACATAATAAAATAACTAATAATTATAAGCATATGACTGTGACAGGATCTTGCTGCTACGCTTTTGTTGATTTTATTACTATTCAGTTTCAGTGCCATAGCAAAACTAGTAGAGCCAGAGTTCAAGGTTTAAATTATGATGGATAGGTAACCCTCGCCATTTTTTGATAAGATGTGCATTTTTTCGTCCTGAATACGAAATGGTGATCCTGTACCTCAAAATTGTGGATAAGTGCTCGGTACACCAATCCAAAGGTGGGCAATTTAAAAGGGGGTAGGGTAACCCCCACCATTTTCACATATATGATGTAGTAGTACCCCCAGACCAAAAATCAACTAGTGTGCCGGACGTCATTCATAGATAAGGGTTCGGTACACCACTCTAAAAATGCCCACTTTTAGAGTGGTGTGCCGAACCCTTATCCATGAATGAGGCCGGCACACCAGGTGATTTTTGGACTGGTGGTACTACTTCATCATCATTTTTAGAGTGGTGTGTCGAACCCTTATCTATGAATAAGGCAGTTGATTTTTGGTCTGGGGGTACTACTACATCACTTATATGTCAAATGGTGGGGGTTACCCTATCCACCATGTGACCTCCAAAATTGCCCACCTTTGGATTGGTGTGCCTAGCCCTTTTCCACAATTTTGACAAATAGGATTGTCCATTTCTTATTCAGGATGAGAAAATGCACATCTTATCAAAAAATGTCGAGGGTTACCTATCCATTATAATTTTTACTGCGAACGCTTGTACTAAGTATTTCTTGTCTAAACAGACTGAACCCAGGCCCATATTCTGTACTTGGTGCCGCTCGGTGCTTCATGCAGATTGGACGGTGGCCCAATTGCATACGTATTAAGCGTTGTTTCTTGCCGCAGTAAGCTGATTTGAATTTTATTAATGTTTCGATTTCTTTTTATTTTTGTGATAACTTGAAAGTACACACGATTATTTGACCTTTTTATGCTCTTAATTATTTTATTACACTATTTTTTCTTAACCTATGTAAGTCTTGTGCAAAAGCATATTTAATGTGTATCAATAAAGAATCTGATTTAGTTTGGTGGCAAAATAATGAAAAAACAAACTTTAAAACGTTTCTTTAACGGAGAAAAAAGCCTATTGAAACTTTAATGCATTTTTCTTGAAATTTGTAACATACTCCAGAAGCAATTTATTGCCCCAACTAAAAAAAATAACTAAATTAGACAAGTTAGTAGTAGTAGTAGTAGAATAAGGGGGGGCTCCTGGCCCGGCGATTAGGCTCTACGTGAGCCCTTTTCGCCATCCCCCAGAGCTTCCCCCTCACGCTCCCATTCCACTACGGTCGAACCTTCCCCTCCTTTGGATAAAGGTCAGGATATCCGACCATTTCAGCGTCGGAAGGTGTTCCGGCTTGAACACTTCCTCTCCGAAGATTCCCTCTCTGATTCCTATGTTAGACTGACACAACCTGAAGTCTAATTTTACCGCTATTTAAAAGTTACCATTATTTAAACTCTCTGAAAAACGTAATATAGTTAAGGTTTTTCGTTTTTTTTTATTCTCGTAAATGAATATTATATTATTATTATATTAGCGTAAAAGTTTTGCGTATTTTAATAGGGAGTAAAAGCCCACCATCGCGTAAACGTAACGTAGCTCTGAAATCCATCGCTCCTATTGGTCAGATCCGACAGAAGTTGTCAATCGCACATCGAGCGAGACTTATTTTCATGAAATACGGGCGCTAGCGTGCGAATCGTTACGTCGTGTCGCCTGACCCTGTAGCTCAAATCGCGTTAGTCGAGATGGAAACGCCCACCTCTGCCGGTTTTCACCAATGACAGCACTGGATTTCAGAGCTACGTTACGTTTACGCGGTGGTTTGGCTTTTCGTCCCTATTATTAGTATCGTCAGTTTTACCAGACTTACAGCTTTGCCTAGAAAAAAACTGCTTAAAAAATTTTGAGTTAAATTATGTTAATATATATATTCATTCTTTACTTTGAACTTCTTTCTCTTCAGATGTTTCAGTTAAAAGAGTTGAGTTAGCATTTTTAAAATTTCGAATGCTTTCGTGACTAGTTTTATCTTGCGATTCAGAACTTATTTCATATTCTAGAAAAAGTTCATATATTTCTTCGTGTAATTGACTGTCATCCGCTTTTTCCGATGGAGTACCCATATGCTCAAAGGTTTCAGTTGAATAAATTTCTTTGCCATTTACGCTTTTTGATTTCTGTTTGAGTAAATATTCTTTACTCTCACCATTATTAATTTCTGTTTCAGAGTCTAAATATTCTCTGGCGTTTACATTATTTGATTTAAAATCGTCAAATTCGTCTTGGTTATAAACTTTTCCACTATCGGTTTCATCTTCCACTTTTTCAAACTTTTTTCTTTTGTATTTTTGAACAATTTTTTTAATATTTTGTTTAACACGTTTCTCGTCTTTTTCATTATTAAGTTTTACTTCTTTTGAAGTAAGCTCCTCAATTTTTGCTTCAATTTGTTTTTCTGTATTATTTTGAATGTCTTTTGCGTCTTTTGTTTCTTTTCCAGTTAATTCTTTCTCAAGTCTATCAAGCAGTATTCTAAGTTCTTCAATTTTAATTTCTATTTCTCTTTCCACATTACTTTTATTTTGTGTTTGATCTACAACGTTTTCTTTTTTATTATTGATTGTTTCTTTTTGTTCAGATATTTTTTCACTGGAATATCCCTTTGGGCTTTTGTTTGAATCGCTTTTTGAACCTTGTATAAATGATTTTTTTTGCTCAGAAATTATATCTTCTTTACCTTCATCAAATATCATTTCGTCTTGCATTATCTTAAACTCATTTTTAGTCTTCTTTTTACTTTCTTCCGAACTTTCATAGATTTTAAAAATCTTTATCTCTTCTAAATTTGTTTCAAGCTTAACTTTCGTTTTTGCTTTTTGAGCTACTTGATTATCGGTCTTAGAATTGAGCTGCTCATTGCTGCTTAACTTTGATTTAATTTTCTTAATAGAATCTTTTACTGATTGTCTAATGGATGGAATGGTTTTCGAAGGTACATGAACTTCTCTAATTTTCTGGTATTTTTCTTGTTCAACCTTTTCAGATTGTACAATGTTCTTTATCGATTTTTTTACAGAAAGTATTTCTTTCGAGAAGCTAGATTGTTCTTCTATTTTAGTATTTAGGTTATTTTGCCTTTTTTCTTTTTCTATAGCAATTATTGGTTTGTTTCCTGTTTTTTCAGTGAATTTTTTGATTTTGGGCAATTTTGTTGGCACATTAGAATCTTTATATTCTATGTTTGTATTCTCAGTTTGTATTTCTTTGCTTAAATCGTGGGGAATTTCATTTTTACTTTCTTGTCTTTCAGGCTTTTCATATTTTCCTATGTTAATTGGTCTATGCCTTAATTTATCAGTTGACAATTTGTTTTTCGGAAGTTTTTCGAGTTTCGTTGGTAAGTTTTTACCACTATTTTTCTGAACATGTTCAGAATTTTGTTCTGAATTTTTAGTTTTTATTTCTTTATTAACAATATCAAAATCGCGAATTTCATTTCTATTTTCTTCACTGATGGGGTTTGCTTTTATTATTCTTTCTAGATCTTCTTGACTAATATTTAAGTTTTCAATAGTTTCTTCGTCTTCCTCTTTATAATATTCGTTACCTTGGATCTCCAGAAATTTTTTATAGTTGTCTCTTTTCCTCAAAATAAATAAAACAGGTTTGGTTTTAATGATTACAGGGGGTATTGTCAGGTAGTTAAATGATACTTGGTGGAACGCTTCTACTGTATAAACAACATCATGAGTTGCGGAAAACGGCTTGAGTTTGGAATCAAATTTACTTTTTCCTTCAGCGATGAGATGCGTATAGTCAAGCAGATGATGCTGATCAAGATGTTCTGTTTTGTTATATCTAAAATACAAAAAAATCACCTTATAAAGCACTCAGGAATTACGTAAATCTGAACCACTGTAAATCCCTTTAATTGTTTTTAGAGAGAGATTAATCTTTTCATTTTCTGATTATCTAACACCTTCTTTTATCTGATTATTGAAATTTCCCTGCACCAATGTTTTTGTTACTGTCAGTTTTATGTGGTTAAACATGCAGCAGTTATCCACTGGACGGCCCACTTTTCATTCCATAAAAAATTAAAACAAGAAAAAGTATGTAGTATGTGGTGGCTTTTCAAAAGCTAAAAAATATATAATGTTAAAATAAAAATATTAGTGTTTGCAGTAAATTCGTAGATTTTAAAAAGACAGCTATTTAACATAGTAATTCCTAACACCAAAGGGTAAATTTCCAGTCAAGGATCCTCCACTTTCCGACCCCAGAAACCAAGATGGCGACTGTCAAAGTTAGGAAAAAATGTGATTTCTACATTTTTGAAAATATCAAGTAACTTATAGTATGAAGAAAAATATAAAAAAAAGTTGATATATGTCACTTAAACACAAAATAGCGGCCAGATTTAAAAAAATCTCATTTTTACTTATTTTTTTTTGCTTTTTAAGTAATGATCGTTTTTAATATCTCATGTTAAAGCCACTGACCAGCTCTTCGATCTCCCCATAATAAAAAAGGTTCATAAGCGGTCACAAAGATTGCGCTTGATATGTCAAAAATTTAAGAGACTTTATTAACCTATAGACAAGATTTTTTTTTTTAATTATTTTTTTAGTAGATACTGTTGAGTTGGTCTGTGCTAAATTTTCAAAAAATGTTGATTTGATATTGGCTAGTCAAAATGGCGGCCAAACTCTCGATAAAAAGTTATTTTTCCTTTCTGGTGTAATATAAGGTCATTCAATTCAATTTAATTTATTTAATTTTCTTAAAACACATGTCATGCAATACATCGATTTATACTAAAATGACAAGATGGCGGCGATTAAAATAAAAAAAGAACATTATTTTTCTGCGCGTTAGCATTTTTGCACAAACAAAGCTAGGATAAGCTAAATTGATTTTAAAATTTTATGCAAAAAAAAAAATTACATTTTGATAGCTCAGTTATAATGGCGGACGCTTAAGTTGAAAAAAAACCTTTTTTTACTTAAGCGTTTGCCATTATATCTGAGCTATTAAAATTTTACTTTTTTTTCAACAAAAATTTAAAATTAATCTAGCTCACACGCTACAAAAATGTTAACGCGTAGAAAAATAATGTTGTTTTTTTTTATTTTAATTTATTTTATTCGCGCGAATGACATATAATATGTCAATTTTTTGAATTGCTATGTCTAACTTAACAAAACCTGATATTTTTCCAAATATTTTGTTTTAATTTACGAAAAAAACAAAGCGTCCGTCATTATAACTGAGCTACTAAAATGTATTTTTTTTTGGCACAAAAATTCTATTATATTTTTGACATCTTATCACTATCTTTAATAAGATATTAAAAAAGACCATTCATTAAAAAGTACAAAAAATCAAAGAAAAACTCTTGGTTTCTGGGGTCGGAAAATGGGGGATCCTCGACTGGAAATTTAGCTTTGGATACTAGGTATTACTATGTAAAATATAAAAAATATATCATTTTTGCAGTTTCTTTTTACGAATTTACTCCACTATATAACAAGTTTTTTTTTTTTAATTTTAGCAAATACGAGTATCTGACCGCGTATAATCAAAGAACAGAACTGATTCCAACACAGTTTTAGTTTTTTCCTCAATTTTCAACATTGTGTTGTATCGCCTAAAGTCCAAGTCGCGAAAGAAAAAAAAGTGCAAGAGTTTTGCTAAAACAAAAAGATATTTTTAGAATGGACTATACTTCGGTCATATAAAAGGACTGTAGATTCAGCAAGCTGGTTATGAGGATTCGACACCTGGACGTATATTCTTGAACAGGGAGCGACATAGATCTATGACGAATGCTCACATGGAACGAAAACGTTATATTCTTGAGCGATGATCCGATCTTACGAATCTCATGAAAATCGTACGTTCCCGATCGCATGGTCCGAAACCAGGGAACAGCGTCGAATCTAGTGACACTTGCGCAATAAATAGGTTTTTTCTTAAAACTACTTTTCTTTCGTGGGAGGTGATAGATCCTATGTGATAGATCCTATCGCACGAGAGAAAGACCGGATCGTATCCCTGCCAAAAATACCGCATCAAATCTCTTGGAAAAATTTGACAAGATTTTACCAGATTTAATATGTTCCCTCATAGGATCTCTTAAAATCTTAATTGTGAAATATTGTAAAAGCTGATCAGTTTTCATAAGTTTTCGCTAGGCAAATAATCTGGCTGGTCAAATCTCGTCAAGCTAGTCAAATCTCTTAATAGCTGTTGAAGACTTGAACAGATTGTAAGATTTTGATGCGGTTTTTTTGGCAGGGCCGTATTACAGGGTGTGGAGGCCCCGGGCCAAATGAGAAAGTGGAGGTCCAACACGACGAATAAAAAATACATTTTAATTTTTATAATCTCAAACAAAATTTCTATTAAACAGATAGATACGTACTTACATTTACAAAGTAAACTAAAAGGTAGTAACTATTTATATAAAAGACACTAAGTCCGTAGTTTTTTTTGCAGCAAAATCATTAATAATATCTTCATAGTCGAATTCTTTAAGTAAATCGTTTTCTATACTAAGCAAAGACAAAAATACACGTCCATTAAGTTGGGGGGACCATCATAGAGGGTCACAAAAATACCAATGCCATAATTTATAGCTAATTCGTTACCAAATAATAAAATTTGTAGCTGCAGCCGTTGCCAAGAAAATGGGACTCCTCTAACTTAACCATTAAGCTAGGGGGACCACCCCATAGTTGCCTTTTGGGTAACAGTAGGACAAGTCATACACCATAATTTTTAGCTCGAAGGGTACTCAAAAATAAAAACGGCAAAAAATCACATGGATTTTTTTTATTTCCAAAAGAGTTATTTACAAAACTAATTCCTGTTTTATAGGTGACCAAAAGAAAGGGTCACAAAAATACTTATGCCATAATTTGTAGCTTATTTGTTACCGAATAATAATATTTGTAGCGGCAGCCGTTACCGAGAAAACTGAGACCCCTCTAACTTATCCATTAAGCTAGGGGGACCACTCCATAACTGCCGTTTGGGCAACAGTAGGACAATAAGTCATACACTAAAATTTGTAGCTCGAATCGTATATCTGCACTGAGAAATAAAAATTGCAAAAAATAACATAGATATCTTTTATTTTGAAAAAACTCATTTACGTATCTGAATCCCGTTTTTTGAGTTTAAAGGATACATTAAAAACATCAGCATGTTGCAAATACTTTACTTGAATTTGTTACCGCCAATTTAAAAGTATAAAAATAATTATTTTTATAAGAAAAAATATTTTTTTAACGGAAAATTAAATTGAGGACACCACCCTATAAATCAAGTCTGTTCAACATACACAGATAAATTGAACTTTATAATTTGTGGATGAGCACTAATCTGCCAAAACAAAAGAAATACTATGAAACCAATGTATATTGACGAAACTCTTTATACCCCTTTAGAAGAAGCTAATTAGTTACGTAAGAATATAATTGGTAGCCGCTTCCATTACTAATATATATATCTCTTTAAGTAAGTTACGTGACCCAAAAATTTAAATATTTCATGAACTAACTAGGGGGTCACAACCTTTGACACCTTCTCGGAATAAGCTTGGTTGGTACTAATTTGTTACGTAAGAAAATAGTTTGTAGCTGCAGCCATTAGTGAAATATGTCTTTTTAAGTAAGTCACGTGTCCTAAAAATTGAATATTTCTTGAACTAACTAGAGGGTCACAACCTTTTCGGAATAAGCTTGGTTGTTACTAATTTGCTACGTAAGAAAATAATTTGTAGCTGCACTCGACACAAAAAGTAACATATCTCAGAAACTAACTAGGAAGTCACAACTTTTTATACCTCATTGGAATAAGCTCGAATGGTGCTAGTTTGTTACGTAAGAAAATAATTTGTAACTGCTGCAATATCTCTGAACCTAACTAGGGGGTCACCACTTTTTAGACTTTATTAGAATAAGCTCGAATGGTGGTAATTTGTTACGGAAGAAAATAATTATAGCAGCTTCCGTTACCGAGATATGGCTTATTAAATTAGTACCAACCAAACTTGTTTAGATAGTTAGTTAAAAAAATATTTCAATTTTTTGGGTCACGTGACTTACTTAAAGAGTAAGTAATGGAAGTTAGTAATGGAAGCAGATGCAAATTATTTTCTTACGTAACTAATTAGCTTCTTCTAAAGGGGTATAAATAGTTCAATCAATATACATTTTTTTCATAGTATTTCTTTTGTTTTGGCAGATTAGTGCTCACCCACAAATTATAAAGTTCAATTTATCTGGGTCTGTTGAACAGACTTGATTTATAGGATGGTGTCCAAAATTTAATTTTCCGTTAAAAAAAAACATTTTTTCTTCTTATACAAATAATGATTTTTATACTTTTAAATTGACGGTAACAAATTCAAGTAAAGTATTTGCAACATGCTGATGTTTTTAATGTATCATTTAAACTTATAAAACGGGATTAAGATACGTAAACGAGTTTTTTCAAAATAAAAAATATCCATGTTATTTTTTGCATTTTCATTTTTCAGTGCAGATATACGATTCGAGCTACAAATTATGGTGTATGACTTATTGTCTTACTGTTGCCCAAATGGCAGTTATGGGGTGGTCCTCCTAGCTTAATGGTCAAGTTAGAGGGATCTCAGTTTTCTCGGTAACGGCTGCCGCTACAAATATTATTCTGCGGTAAAAAATTAGCTACAAATTATGGCATAAGTATTTTTGTGACCCTTTCTTTTGGTCACCTATAAAACAGGAATTAGTTTTGTAAATAACTCTTTTGGAAATAAAAAAAATCTACGTGATTTTTTTCCATTTTAATTTTTGAGTGCAGATCTACCCTTCGAGCTACAAATTATGGTGTATGACTTATTGTCCTACTGTTACCCAAACGGCAGCTATGGGGTGGTCCCCCTAGCTTAATGGTTAAGTTAGAGGGGTAACATTTTCTTGGTAACGGCTGCAGCTACAAATTTTATTCTTTGCTAACAAATTAGCTACAAATTATGGCATTGGTATTTTTTTTAACTTAATAGCCGCCAGAAATACCAAACGTTGTTGGTTCATCGTTGTACGTACCCTATTTTTAATAAATTACATTTTAGAAAAAGATCGTTCGCCGGTGCAGTTAGCGATCATAAGCACTAAATAAATTCTTAATTTTGTACAAAAACAGTTCTTTTGATTCAGTTTCCACATAGTCGTATATTATTTACTACCATAAACGAAGCAACCGAGTAATAGCCGAAATGCTCCGCTGAAAAAAAAACTAAGATACCACCCCCCTCCACTTAAAAAAAAAACAATTTTGAAAATCCAACTTATGGACTGAGAAATGTTATTCTTATTGAGAAAACACTTAACCGCATTAAAATCGGTGCAGTCGTTTTTGAGTAATAAGCGTTTAAAATTATTATTTTAAAAATTAATATCTAGAAAACTAAACAGAAATGAAAGTTGGCACAGCTTAATGACACCCGTTTGATCTATTGGCTTTAAAAAGTGCCGCATAAACAGGCCTCTTATCGTACGATTACATGTTTTTTTTTTGGCAATTTTGTTTTTTTTTGCGACAAAAGGCTTGTAGGCCTTGCTAATACCTTCAAAAGAGACGGTTTTTCTGAAAAAAAAACGCTAACTTTGAAAGCAGATTTTTTATTGTTGTTTGAGTTAATGTTAACTACGTTGTTGTGGTCAGATTTGTGGGGGCCCCCAAAGTGTGGGGTTCCCCTACCTATAATCCGGTCTAAAACTAATTGGTACCATCAAACTGCTTTGGAAAGGATGAAAATACAGCTGATGCAATACTAAACTCCAAATACAAGATAATGATATAACGCGTGGGGTAAGCATCACTTTATAACTGGGTATCCCGGGTGTCCCAAGATAAGTGTTCCATTAGAATATTTTGGAAAGTAATTGGTTGAAATAATTTTAACTTGTACAGTAGTACAACGAGACAGGAACCCAATATTTTTTTGCATTTTTGGATTCTCCGTTAAATTCTAAATATCCGAAAATAATTAAATTTTAAAATTTAGCATTTCGCTATGGAACACCTCACTAAAATTTACGATCTATATTAAAAACTTCAGATACTAAGGGCAAAAAATCATTGAGATTTTATAGAATACATCTGATCTGAGATGAAAATACCGGTTTTTGATTTAAAATACTCACAAATTCTTTAAAATTCTCGCGAACCAAAGGTGCCATAAGTGTATATTATAATAAGAGTGAAGACAGTGGCATATTTTACACAAGTGTGAAACTTTTCAAACGAGTGTGAACGTCACTTTCTAACACTTCTCTCCACATAAAATTAAATATCCGAAAATAATTAAATTTTAAAATTTAGCATTTCGCTAGGGAACACCTCACTAAAATTTACGATCTATATTAAAAACTTCAGATACTAAGGGCAAAAAATCATTGAGATTTTATAGAATACATCTAATCTGAGATGAAAATACCGGTTTTTGATTTAAAATACTCACAAATTCTTTAAAATTCTCGCGAACCAAAGGTGCCATAAGTGTATATTACAATAAGAGTGAAGGCAGTGGCATATTTTACACAAGTGTGAAACTTTTCAAACGAGTGTGAACGTCACTTTCTAACACTTCTCTCCACATAAATCTGGTACAGCAGAAGGTAGCTGCAAATACGATTTTTTTATATTTTCCCATGGGCAACACTGACTTTTTGGCTTTGTCATTTTAGGTTATATTTTGAGCATATATAAACTTTTTATAAGGAGACGGCTCGTTTATTTTTTACTAATTCAAAATATGAGGCCACTAAAAATAAAATTTCAAAAAAGCAAAAATGTTTTATTAACTAAACAAAAGCTACAAAGTAATTGGTCTATTCGACTAGCTGATTATGAAAGAAGCAAATCTACGATAGTAACCATAAAAAATCGATTTTAAGAAGATGAAACTGTCCCTCGAAAGAAAAGCACCGGTTTGACGATGTTACTAGCCCAAAACAATGAAAAGGTCAGATCAAGTTTAACAAATAAATAAAATTTAAAAAAAAATAACAAAATTCAAAACATATAAAAAAATACTTATTTTTAATAGCCCGTCATTGCCCCGTTGGCTGCAATGATGTTTTGAAGTCTTCTAGACATTGAATTTTCAGCAATAACTTCCCTATATGCCCTTCTATGAGTTCCACTAGATGTTCTGAATTCCTGGTAATGATATTAAAACTTGCCAATTTCTTTGCGATAAGTCCCCAAACATTCTCTGTGCAAAATTTGTTCACACTCACGGGCACGGGTGCCAAGAATACAGGCCCAGGGGTTTTTGCAGGCCAAGGCAAAACTTCGATATTATTATCCTGGAACCATCGCTGTGCAATTCTGGCCGTAATTGAAGCATTACATTTTCCAGCATATAACGTAAATTTCGGCTATAAATCGCCCATTAGCCGATATCCAGCTCCAAACATTTACCGAAAATCTTCCCGGCCGGTCTTCGTTTCCAGCAATATATCGTTCTTCGTATCAGGCTCTTAGCGGTCGATAAACCAGAAGAATAAACCACCTGTTGCCAAAATTCTTCGTCCCTCAGAGAATAATTCAATGCAAAAATTAATCGAGACTGCACCTTAGCCTCGAACGTTTAATCCTCCTGCCTAATGTTGTTATCAAAATCGGGAAGATGCGACGGCATTTTTTAAAATTTGGATGACACTGACATGCAAAACATGATGTTGTCAGGAGTCTGTGACATTGTCACTTATAGGAAGACAATGCCGTACTATAAAAATTTAAAAAATTAAACAGGCTGCTAACTTCTCTTGTACCAGTTTTATATGGAGACAAGTGTACGCTATTTTTCCGACGACCACAAGATATTAACCCAAATTTCCTTGTTATTTTGGTTAAAATCAACTTTTTTTATTTTCGTCCTTAGAGAAGAAAATATTTTCTTCTGTAGAGAGGAAAATACGTTCGTCAAAACATTGGATTCAAGGCATCTTCTACGATTATACAGGGTTGACCTGGATTTTTTCAAAAACTGTAAAGAATTGGAGAAAATGCTCGATTTTGTTCGTAGGGGGAAGACTTTTTGGCTCTTGAAATTTTTATAGCGCGCATCTCCTTTGAGGGGTAAACTTTACCCCTATATTTTGAATAGGGAAGGTGGGACGAGTGATACCTTGTTTTGTAGGTCTTATGAATGTGTATAAATCGTGTAAAAATTTCGAAAATCTATCGATTTGTTAATGATAAAATGTACTATTAACAAAAGCAAAAAAAATTCTTAAAAAAAATATTTTTGCATTTGTCCATGCAACTGTGAAAGATAATATCTCAAAAACTAATCGACAGATTTTCGAAATTTTTACACGATTGTAAAGACATTCAGGAGACCTTCAAAACAAGGTATCACTCGACCCTCTTTCCCTATTCGAAATATAGTGGTAAAGGTTACCCCTCAAAGGGGATGCGCGCTATAAAAATTTCAAGATAGCCAAAAAGTGTCCCCTTTACAAACAAAATCAATTGGTTTCAGCATTTTCTACAATTCTTAACAGTTTTTGAAAAAATCCAGGTGAACCCTTTTAAATGGCCAACCCTGTATTCATTCAAGAAAATATTTTCGTATCTAGTGACGAAAATAAAAATCAATATGCGTGTGAAATATGCACCTTTCTGAAACAGGAAAGAGTGCAAATTTCGATATTTTTGTATGTGGTCGTAGGAAAAAAAGTATTCCTATATATCTTGGTTAATTGAATTGAAATTGTCATTATACAACAGTAATTTTAACAACTAGTGGCTAAAATAGTGTTTTTTTTTTACAAGCGTTGGTTTAAATAACGAGCGTAGCGAGGCATTTAAAAACGCGAGTAAAAAAAAGCACAGTTTAGCCGCGAGTTGTTAACACTATTTTTTTAAATACCTTTATCATAAAATCCAAGGAAAACAGGAAAATACTTATAAAAATCTCGAACGAAGAGAACTTCTCGCAACACACCATCTTTACACTATAAATCAAGGTGGCTGGTAAATGAAATAACAATAGTTTCCATAGCGAGGTGTCTTTTTACTCGGTGACGTTCATTGTTGCGACATTTTAATCTTTGACAATTTGATTTTTGACGATATTTTTAAATGATTTTTTCGTAAATACTTGGTGAAAACTGACGGAAATGGCTTAATTCTTAGGCAAAAATAAATAGATTTTTTCAATATTACCATTTTCCGCTATTTCTCTTGAACTTTGGGTAAAAAACGGACAGAAATATTTTTTTGCACCCGTGATCAAAAAGTTTTTTTTGCATCGTTAACCAAAAAAGCCATGCTTTAGATATCTGCAGACAATTACTAAAATCATGTTTTTCATGAAGGTATAAAAAAAGTACTTTATGATTTAAATATTATTCTTTTTAGAACTACTATTTTTTTTTACGTTGTGACCAACGATCAAGTTTCCATGGCTACTAAACTACCTACTTCATATGATACAACTGCAATGTACTTTAGCCAGTTTACAACAGATCCCACACGCCCAAGGTATTTTTTAGTTTACTTACATCCAAGAAGGGTTAATCTGAGTAAACCTGGAAACGCCACTTTGAGCTGCCAAGTTTGCTATGTGAACGTGAACAAAGCTTTCGTTTCTCGCCAGTCTATGGAAATGGGAAATGGCAGTCCCTCCTGGATAATTTTTTCCTGATATACTTAGTAAAAACAACGTAAAAATCACGTTCACAGCCAAATGTCCGGCCACTCCTAAAGACAAAAAGTGGTAGATTGGAGTTTTGTTTCTATTTTCCCATCTAAAATGATAAATTTATATTTCCAAAATGCAAATAAAAGAGCAGCAGCGTCTATCTTTGTGATTGGTGAAAGCCTCCGCAAGACCTTTTCTATACAATTATACAATTAAGAATAAGGGGCCAAAAGTAAATCTCAATGTCCTTTAAAAAAATGTTAAAAAATACACTTTTATGAATTAGAAGGTTTAACTAGTAGTAGTAGTAGTAGTAGTAATATATGGGGGGCGGTCCAAGGCAAGTAGGGTCCCTTGTTGCCTCACCCCAAACTCAGTCCCCTAATCCACTACCAAAACTGCCTGCACAGCGGGCGAGTGGCTTCTCGGATCCTCTGCATTCATGTACGGGTATCCGAGTCTGGTGCCTCATCTTTACCTATGCGTTACACTCTGCGACGATGGATTCTTAATGAGTCCGGTCAGTCTCCCTATCACAGCGTCCGGATGGGGTAAAGACTGATATATTATGAACTTTTTTTTAAAAAAAAATTAACATTTTATGAACTTTTTTCTAATGTTATGAACTAAATATTGAACGTTTAATAAGGTATCCATTATTAATTAGAAAACTACCATTAGCCTTCGCTGTGCAAAATGTTAATTTTTGATGTGCGATTTATCTGTTTTTAGGATTCAAATTCACTCTTAAATACCTAACAAAAGATAATAAACACAAAGAAACTCCATTTTTCTCAAATATAATCAAACCACTGCTCCGTTGGCTAATTTATCGACAGGTATTGAATTACAAACAGTACGTCTGTCGGGTGCTGGTCAAAATTTAATTTCTCGACTAGTTTCGACCTTATTGGGGCTCGTTAGGTCAACGTAGTTTTCAGAAAGAAATCTTCGAGTTGTTGGAGAATTCTGGAACTCCACGTTGTCCTGAGCAGATCAAATAAGGTCGAAATTGGTCGAAAAATTTGGAGACAGAAAGAAAGAAGATTTTTGGATTGTTCTGAACATTTTTTAGGTTTGTTTTACAGTGAAGTATCAGGGTTCTCTGCGCCCAGAGATTAAATTGTGACCAAAACGCGACCAAAGTGCTGTTTGTAATTCAATACCTGCCGATGCATTAGCCAGGGCTAATGTTCCACGCACAATCGTCTGATTCTACTGGAGGGAATATCAAACCTCAATCTCTATGAATTTACTTCGTTTAAAAAATTAAGAGTAAACTAGAGTTTCTCTTCCATTGTCTTTATTTTTACTTTTTCACAACGTTTCGAATGCTTATGTATCTGCATCAGGTGAATACTAACGATGACGATTGCAGATACATAAGCATTAGAAACATTGTAAAAAAGTAAAAATAAAGACAATGGAAGTTCGAAACTTTTTCAAGGACATTTTCTTCCACATTTTTTGTTTCTTTTTCAGAAAATTATTTTTCTTTTATCAGTCGCTTTGACGAAGTCATTATTTTTTAGGGCCAGCTTCAACCACTCTTCTGCTACATTTAACACAAAATTTAACATTTTATATATCTGTTAGAAACAAAATAATTCTAAAAAACGGTAAAAATATTTTCTTTTTAAAGTCATTCGTGGGAAGTCTGAAAAAACGCTTTTTGAAAGAAAATATGAACTTTTTATGAACCTGGATGAAATTATGAACTTTATGAACCTAGTCCGGACGCTGCTATCAGAAGTCTAATGCCTCTCCGTGTCCTTTCCACCACATCACTCTGGCCGCTTTTGGTAAGTTTACGAATTTTTTGGTCTCTTGCATCCTGTTTCTCTTTCCTAGGAGGCCGTCAGTGCATCATAAGCCGATTTATTGAGTCGACTGTGCACCTGCTTTCATGTTATGCTTGGGAGTGGTTTCGGTCCCAGGTACTGGGTACTGGCCCCAATCAGCCCTGTTACTTCCTTGCATTGACTTAGTGCTGCCATGTACTTTTTCACCAGCGTATTGAGAATTTTTGGCGCACTTAGTGCCTTTAAGGTCGTAAACATGCCCTTCCGCAGCATCACGCAAAAAATACTGAATCGATTTAAATGGAACTTAGCTTTCCCTTTATTTAATTAAAATCAGTACAAGGGAACTAAAGTTGTTATATATTTTTAGTAGGGTGCCAATTATTGTATAGTACTTACATCCGATGACACGCAGTAGCTGCCGCAACGTTTAAAAACGGAAAAACGTAAATTATAAACCTCAGCTCCTTGTGAGGTAAGAATGAGTAAATAAACACAAACACGAAAACCGATATGACTAGTTTGCGAACTCTTTGGTCTAGATAAAATCCTATTGGTACTAAAAACGTCGAAGCAGCCAGACCTCTAGGAATAGCAGAGTAAAAGTACCATAGGAATGGAGATGTCTGTATCTTTTGTTAAGAAAATGAAATAGAAATAAATAGGTATGGCTTTGGCTTTACTTTTTATCTTGCGCAATGAGGCCAGTTTATTTATTTAGCAACGTATCAATAGCAGGGGCCAATTACAGATACTGCTTAAATCTAAGAAAAAAAAAATCTTAAATAATACTTATATGCATAATATTGTTGTAAAAATTAATTTATAACAAACAAATTTAAAAAATAAAAATGCAAGGAATACAACAAGTTAACAAGTTTTAATTACTCCCGAGTTATTTTTCAATAACTTTTTTAAACTGTTTTATATTTAACAAATCAATGTCAACTTCAGAAGCACACAAATTGAATACATTGCACATTTTATCTACAGGCGAGTTTTTGTATAAATTTGTTCGAGGATATGCGAGAGATATGCTTTAGAATTACGAGAAAACAACCGATTCACCACAAATGACATTTGATTCAAAATTTCAGAACAGTCAATCTTTCTTTTTAGTAAATTAAACATAGTGCATAATAATATTTTGTTTCTTCAAATCCCAAAAAGTAATCATTATCACATCCTCTTGGTGGATAAAATCCATATTTTCGATAATGCATAGCTTTTAAAAATTTCCTCTGAACATTCTCAATTGTTAAAATCCACACACTATATTGTGGCGATCAAATTATACTTTCGTACTCCAGAATAGGTAGAGAAATATTGTAAAAAAGATGCAAGTTTAGTTCCACACTAAATCTTCTAGTGTTTCTCAATACAAAACCGGCAATTCGTTGAGCACTTTCAACTTTTACCAAGATATGGCTAGTAAATGCTGGTTCAAATATTACCCCTAATTCGTTTTGTTGATTTACTCTTTGCAACAGTTTAAAGTAGAATCGTATTTAATGATGTTTCTATTGAGGGTAAAAGACATACATGAACACTTAGCAATATTTAACTTAAAATCATTTTCGTTGTACCAGCTGGCAACCCTACAAAAATCATTTTGCAGAACCTCACAATCACTGACAGAATTAACTCTAAAGAAACATTTAAAATCATCTGCAAACAAAAGTGCCGAGGATTCTCCATTTTTCAGTCATACTATTTATTGTGGTTAAAAAGAGAAGTGGTCTTAAATTAGATCCCTGAAGCACTCCTGAAGTGCTTTTGAAAACAAAAGATTTGCATCCCTTTATTTCTACATACTGAAATATGTAACTTAAATAAGATTGAGCAAGTGGAGTCAAACGCCTTCTCCATGTCCGTATAGATCACATCAACTTGAGATTTATTATTTAGGGCTTCATGTACATATTGACTAAATATAGTAAGATTAGTGAAAGTAGATCGTTTAGGAAAAAATCCATGTTGAAGGGGGGAGATTTTACCAGAGATTTCTTTAAAAAGCAATTCAAAAATAATCGTTTCAAAAACTTTAGAGACTGAATTTACAATACTGATAGGACGATAATCTCTACATTCACAAAAAAACTACTTTGAAACTGGGGTTTTACATTCAATGTATGTCATTGTCCTTTATATAAACTGAACTAAAGAAATCTGCAAAGCCATTAGCAACATTCTGTGACCCAGAATACGTTTTATTATCTGTATTCATCACCTCTAGAATATCAGGAGAGTCTTTTAAACCTTTTAAATAGGACCAAAAAAGTTTTGGATTACGTTTTAGAGCTCATTCCACATCACTAAGATACTTAGAGTGAGCTACCTTGATTTTATTCTTAACGTTGCCCCGAAGAACAGACTATTTGTGTCTCCAATAATTGGATTTGTACTTTTTTGATTTAACAAAATATTGATGTTTTTTCTTAATTAGTTTTATTATTTCCTTATCGAACCAAACCGGGTATCAATTATCCAATTGAGTAGCCTTTGGAACACATTTTTCAAAAATATTATTAAGAATTGCATAAAAATAGTCAAGTGCCACATTAACATCAGTAAACGTTTCCAGAGTATCCCAGTTTTGTTCATTAAACAAATTATACATCAATAACAAATTAGCCTTTTTGAAATTAAATTTAGTGATTGATACTACTTTGCAGTGTTCAAGTTTTGATTGACATTCAAGACAAATACTTAGACAAGGATGATGGTTATCTATTGGAAGCAGAGAATCATCAGTTTGATTCACTTGCACATTATTCATGGATGCCATGAACAGGTCAAGAATCACATTATTTTGATTTTTAATTTGATTAAACTGAGACACATTATTAAATGATACAAGAATAAGCATTTACATAACTTGGTATATTAAAATCTCCAAGTATTAAGAATTCAGAATTACCTTTTCCGCCTAAATTTAATTCTATTAAAAAAAAATCATAAGTACTTAACGGACTATCTGGAACAAAGTAACTACTACTACAAACAAGAACAAAATACTATTAAATTTAATTTTGATACAAATTGCCTCCTGGTCATCCTCAAATATTTGACAACAACGCACCCCCACCCTGAGATTTACCTGTGATCAATCTGTTTCTATCCTTCCTAAAGTAAATTCTATCAGATAGTGCTATTATATCAAAATCTTTATTTAACCTCTACCAATCTGGTCATAAAGGAACAAAACACGACTTTTTTAAACAAGATATTCCAGAATTCGTATTTGTATATTTTCTTATTAACGGGGCAGGGGATAGATTTTTTCCAGAGCATACGATGTCAGTTTGTATCCCAATGTCAACCACCCCACCCAAAAATCTTTAAAATATTTTACTTCATTCCCTATGTTCTAAATGTTATCGATCCATATGGATGAGTACTAGTTAAAATAGCTAGTTTTTAAAATTGCCGTCGGTTTGGCCGATTGTTGTATATAGTCTAGTTTTTATTTAAATAATATTTGATGAAAATATTTTCTATATTTCAGGGAACTGATATATGGGGATTAAATATTTTTTTAAATAATTTTTAAGCAATGATGACGAAATTTACCAATGTTTGCAGAACCACCCTTCTAATCGTTCCTTGACAGTTGAGCCAATCGACTTTTTCAAAAAGATTTCATAAAAAATGTGAAAAACATCAAAATTTGTAAAGAATTTTCTCATTAAATTGCAAAAAATTTTCGCTTGCGGCGCTTTACCATCATTAATTTTTACAATTTTTGTTTACTTTAAAGCAATTTTTTGCGATGCATTTGAGACATGAATTTAAGAACCTAGATTTGTTCTCAATTAACACGAGACAGCCGGAGGATCCTCACTTTTTAAAAAAAGCTGTTACCACCGTTAAGGTCCGAACGTCCCGAGATCAAATGTACGTCCTGAGGACATTTCAAGGATGTCGCAGGACGTCCCCAGGTCATTACTACTATAAATTTTGTTTATATGCTCTTTTATCATTAGTTTTGATTGGTTGAAACATTGTAAGACATTTGCGGTGATAACATGTATTAAGCACTAACGCCCTTGGTCCAAATACACACAAATACTTTGACATATGTCCCAACGACCTCCAATAATGTAACACGGGGACGTTTGATGTCCGGTGGCGGACGTCTCAAGGACGTTTTCGTAAATATCTATATAATATCTCCCCCAAAGGCCAACCTCTGCGTACACTACTGCTGGTATTGTATTGTTTTTTCTTTTGGATAGGTACCCCGATTCTTTTTTTTTTAAATGAGTTTAAAAAATAGGAACTTTTCTTAAGAAGTTGAGTCTATGCGCCATTTTAAAAAACTTTCTAACCGACTTTTCTTCATTTCTATTGGTCGGAGTCGAAAAAGTCTGAAAACAAAACTATTCGGCATAAAATTTTCAACATTTTTGTCCAAGTGCTCAACTTTCTGTAGTTAGTTTACAAAAAGTTAGATGGCGCCGAAGTTACAAAAAAATCACTTTTAACGTATTTTGACCAACAAAGAGTGATTTTTTTTTAAAGCAGCGACTCAAAGTCGGTAAAATTCTTTGAGAATATTATTTATCGTATGAGCAAGCTTGTGACGTGCGGTCTGTCAGCATAAAAATTGCGTATCGGATTTTTTTCGACCTCAGATAACAATTTTACTGTACTATATGCAACAATATCACCGCTGTCGTTGAAAGTTTGGAATGAAAGGCGAAGCTTAAGTTGAATCATCTGAGTCATATGTAGGCTTGCTTATGCCCATGGTATAACAGAAATAAGGAATTTTCCATCCAGAGAAGCTGTTGGGATTCTTAAGGGTGAATTTGAATAAAAAATGCGCTTCTTCCAATCACTTAATGTAAAAAACTGTTAGTCAAATTTGTATAAAATTTTGTATGGTGAAAGTTTAAAGCATTATCCCGGAACCATTTCAAGGATTTTGCATAATTTTAAGTTTTTTACATAATTTTACGTATCCTAAAAATTATCGATTATTTTAATAAACTAAATAAAAACAAGACATATATATTTTTTGGAAAACCACGCGAATGGTCTGTGGGGGATACTAGAAGCCTCCGCTGTACAAATTTTTGTTAATTTTTGATGTGCGGTTTATCTGTTTAAGTCAGCGAACTGTTTTTGGGATTCAAATTCACTTTTAAGTAGAAAAATAAAAAATTCTTTAAATACAAATGTCGGACAAGCAAAAGTAATACTACAGCCATTCCAAGCCAACGGAGGTTACATTTTACACACTTTTTTCACAGATGAATTGAAGTTGTGTACTTTGTTTGGCATATATGCTATATTTAGTGATAAAGAGTAAAACATTAAATAGTTAACCAAATAATAATTCAGTTAATCTTCTGCCACTCCTTGTTTCGCGTTGGGAAAACTGCAAATTTGCACAACGGAGGTTACAAACAAAAGAAGTGAAATTTATTTTTTTTCTTGTTTGACCCAAATATGTGCTAAATGGTTTGGAAAATAAAATAATATTTAATATGATGGCAAAGCAAATAGGAGGGTCATAAAAAAGTTCCATTTAATTTGTGCGAATTCTTGTTTTTAAATTTATCAGAATCTAAAATAGTGCACAAAATTTCTTTAAAGCAATATATGTTTTTAAAATGTAATTTTTTGTCTAAAATTTAAAAATGATTTTAAATTCAGAAAATTTAACTTGAAACTAAATGTTTTATAATATCAATAATATTTGTTTCAAATATTTAATGATATTTTTACAAAAAACACATTTCTACAATGGAAAAATAATTTCTAGGGTTTTATGCGTATTGTGCTAGGTTTTATGTCATGCATAGAGCTGGATATGGGCATCTTGGTTAATATAAAAAAATGTTTACACATTTTTTTGTAAAATTAAAATGTTAAAAAAAGTTTACGTCATATGCAAGCAAAATTTAAAATTGTGAACAAATTAGACAAAAAAAACACTGAAGAAATTTTTTTCAGATTTATCCTTGTTGGCTTAAATATTATTGTATGTTTTTAAATTGTTTAATTTTTTTAAGTTTTAAAAACAATTTTTTTATTTATTTGAATTTTTTTTGCATAACGGAGGTTACAATTTTTTTTTGAAAAACAAAAAATAACAATGAGTAGAGGGCAATATTTATTTCTGAAAAAAATTGGGCATTTTTAATCTCTTTGTAAATTCAACATATATAATTTTGTATTTTTCAACTTCGCCAAAAAAATCTTGAATTTCCATTTTTTTCACAACGGAGGTTACACTGAGTCATCTGGTCAACAAAAAATAATTTTACTACTAAAAATTCATACTTTTTTAAAAATTAAAATTGAAAATGCTTCAGAATTGACGATGCAAGAAATAAAGAATGGTGTCTATAGAACAAACCTAGCTGTCAATTCATGTTCGCTTTAATTTATTTAATTTTTTTATGTTTTGTTTTGGATGGATATACATAAACATAAAATACTTTGATTTATACAAATGTTAATGGATTTCTTTGTAAGAGAAAAGTTAAATTTAGAATGCAATAATGATTTTTTTTTAAAATAAATTCATTTTAATTTTAAATTTTATCTTAAGTTTAAATTTTAAACTCTGGTTGACTTTTTCATGGAATAGCTGAATAGTCTTATTATGTATTTCAAAGGAAATTTCCCTTGTGCAAATTTAACTGGAAATTTTACAGGTAAATTTCCAAAAAATAATAAGTAGAAATTTTTGGAAATATCCCTGGGAAATTAAATATCCTTGCATTGGCCGTTTTGTAACAAGCCAATTTTTTTAAAGAATTTTTACGTGCTATGCGATCACGCTTTTATTTAAAAAGATTCAAAAATTCCCAAAAATATTTAATGCATTACTTATATTTCTGCAGGAAAAAGTTATATCAACCGCCAAAAGTCAGATCAAGTAACTTGTTAGTGCCACTTTTATTTCCTCACAACTTTTTGACAATGACATTAACAGTTCCATAGCTTTATATTGAGACAATTATTTAAAAAGGATACACCCCAATCGCTACTTTTATTCAGCACTGTGTTGTACCAAAGAACTTCTCCTTCTGGCCACAGAGGTCTCGTCCAAAAAATAGAGTCTATTATAGTTGTCAATAACAAGAGACATATTCCTCCAGGAACTGCTATCTGTAAGAGACTAAAGTTTATGTTAATGTTAAATTAAACTGACTTAGTAAATAAATTATTGCTGACAAATAATCACGATATGACGCAAATTGCCTTAAAATAACCAATTCGAAATTACAAAAAATTGAAGTTTACCCAAAGGGGTACCAACTGATTGCATTATCTGAACTATAACATGGCATGTCCGAATTTATGGCATTGCTTAATAGTTTTAGGTGGCATTTGGGTGAGCTCACAGCCTCTTGCTCGGGTTTACCTATGATGAAAATTGCATTTGGAATGTCAGTTAGTATATGCAACAATAAAATGTTTAGATTGAAAAAATGTAAGCTAAATTACATCAAAGTCAGCAAAAGTTAAGCTACACATAACTCGAAAACAACCAATGGAAATGGTCAAAAAATTAAAAATATGAAATTGGGGATGAGCATTTCAAAAACATGTGCAACCAAATCTACCATTTTGGACATCAGCCATTGTCGAATTTCGTTGCCAACATACAGAGTGTCCCAGATACATTAATTAGCGGAAAATGGTGAGACACACTTAAAATATGATTTCAAAAAATCCCTGAATTTGATGAAAATTTGGTAGATCTCGTCTCTCTGTTCAAAAGTTCTTTTAGGTCCAAAGTGATCCTATGACTATATATATATGGGTAGAAGCCTCCCCTAAAATACAAAAAAATAAGCTTCTTTTATAAAAGTTAAACTTTAATATAAAAAGTGATAAAAATAACTAACTCTTATCTTGGATGAGTCTTATTTTTGGGGAGCCCCATACACGCCACTGTATTTCGGAAAACATTCATAGGATAGTTTTTGGGTCTACAAGAACTTTTAATCAGGAGGTCGAGATCTATAGCATGAATAATTAATTATTGGATAGCACACCATATTTTTCCAATTTTTGCCCATTTTTCCACGATATCCCGATTCGCAGGAATGGGATTTGGCATGGTGAAGGGTAAGTGGGTAATATAACTGTATGCCAAGTTTAATCGTGTAACTCCGTTTCTAAGGGTATATATATTTTTTATAATTTTGAAGATTTTTCCAATTTTTGTCCATTTTTCCATGATATCCCGATCCGAAGGATACGATTTGGCATGGTGAATGATAAGGGAATGATATTATGGTTTGCCAAGTATAATCGAGTAACTGCGATTCTAAGGGAATTTTCTATAATTTAAAAATATTTCCAATTTTTGTCCATTTCTTGATGATATCCCGATCCGAAGGAAATGGGGGTGTTGTATGGGCTGCGCTGTAGAGGTAGTATCTCTGGTTTAAGACGGTTGCACTGAGAGTCATAGACTGGATATGGTTTTAAACAATTGGTCCTCATAGGGCGGTCAGCTTTCAGATATGGCTCCACGTGCCACACCCCGGTAACTGCATCAACTTGCAGGCCAAACTATGCGAGAGTAGCAAGATATGGCGAGAAAATTAGTGTTGGGCAGCAGTAACACTAAAAGTAATTGTTCAGCGTACTTCTACATATGGAAACAAAAACGGCAAATTACATAGTTAAAGGCGTGACAAGGATTGTTTTAACAGTTTTAATGCTGCGATGAGGAAGGCAACGGGAAACCAGCTCATTACCGTCCCCAGGAAATATCATCATTATGACTGGCCCTCAGTCCCCGGCAGGTCTTAAGTGACCAGAGGGTGCTAAGTATGTTTCAGGCTGGAAAAGTCCACAATGTCATCAGAGAAATGGAATAATTGGACATAGAGATCTTGCGAGTTAGCAAGGTGAGATGGCCTAACTCAGGTAAATGCCAGATAGACGACTACCATGTCATGTAGTAGGTACCAATGTCTACTACGCAGGCAATGACGGATAAAACCACTATAACGGCGTATCGATCGGATCGAGTGATATTTCTTCAGCTAAACTCTAAGCCTTTCAATGTCAATATTATTAAGGTATACGCTCCAACCAGTAAATATTCAGATGATGACGTAGAGGCATTCTACAACCAAATTCAAAATGCCCTTAGTTTTACAAAAAAGACAGAAGTCACCATTTTTATGGGGGACTTCAACGCAAAACTTGGAAACGGCCCAAGAAAAGACATTGTTGGAAGGTACAGTCTTGGTACATCAAATGAACGTGGTTCTGTTCTGTCAGGAAAAGGATTTTATCCTGTCAAATTCTTTCCTTGGTACATCAAATGAACGTGGAGATCGCCTTTTCCAGTTCTGTCAGGAAAGGGATTTTATCCTGTCAAATTCTTTCTTTAATGGTCTGGACAAAGGTTAAAAGTGCCATAGTCGAAAGCACAACGTTCTTAGGCAAGGATGAAACAAGAAATAAAAAGAAAGTTTGGATGACCGATGAAATCCTGGAGTTGATGGATAAAAGACGCAGTAAAAAAGGGAGCGATCAGTATCATGAAATCAATAGAGCAAGAAAAAACAAGATAAGGTCAGCAAAAACTAGACTGGATAACAAAGCAATGTCAAGAAATAGAAGATCTAGATGCTAAACATGACACTTTCAATTTACATAAGCGCATAAAGGAAGCGGCCGGATTATTTAATAAAAGACAAGCTGGAATTCTTGTGGACAATCAGGGCAAAATCATACCGGATACCAAAGAAAAACTAAAAAAATGGTGTAGCTACATAGAACATCTCTTTACCGATAACCGATCGGAACAGCCAGAAGAATTTTCAAACCAAGGCATAGATATAACACCAGAGGAAGTAAAACACGCAATATCTTTAGCTAAAAACAGAAAAGCGGTAGGGCAAGACGAAGTATACACTGAGGTTTTAAAGCTAATAAAAAACGAAGATTCGCTAAATACGCTGGTCAAACTTTTTAACTTGATTTATCTTAGCGGTAAAATCCCTGCTGCCTGGCTAAAATAAAGCTTTGTTACGCTGCCTAAAAAACATTCAGCAAAGAAGTGTAGTGATTACCGCCTAATCAGCCTAATGAGCCATATGTTAAAAATATTTCTAAAGCTTATCCATAAAGAATTAATGGGAAATGCGAATCCTTTATGGGCGAAAAGCAGTATGGATTTCGTGGTGGATTCGGGACAAGAGAGGCCTTGTTTGGCATTCAAGTCTTAGTTCACCGGTCTAGGGATATGTCGGTGCCAATTTTCTTAAATTATGAGAATCAAAGTAAAACACGAAAAGCTCATAGAATCGCTGAAAGAAGTTGGTCTAGATGACCGAGATCTAAAGATAATCGCCAATCTATACTGGAATCAGACTGCTCAAATAAAGGTTGATGGCCAATTGTCCGAAGAGGTCCAAATAAGAAGAGGTACGCCAAGGTTGTATGTTGTCTCCGCTTCATTACTGCGAAGAGGGTCTGACCATAAACGGCATAAAAATCAACAACATACGATATGCCGACGACACTGTCATAATAGCAGACACGCTGGAAGGGTTGTTGAATCAAATTGCTGCCAAAAGTTCGCAATTCGGGCTTAACTTAAATGTTGGGAAAACAAAAAATGGATGGTCATATCCAAGGAAAAGAACATCCGAGGCATATTAGAAGTAAATGGGCAGCAAGTCGAACGCGTGGATTCATACAAATACTTGGGTTGTCTCCTCAATGAGAACTGGGACAATATGCAAGAAATTTGTGCAAGAATTGAACTGCCCAGATCATCTTTTATCAAAATGAAATAGTGTTGTGTAGTCGCGATCTTAATACCACTCTCCCAATTCGTGTACTTCGGTGTTATGTTTTTAGCATTTTATATTATGGCATGGAATCATGGACACTGAACTGAGGCCATGTGCAAAAAGTTGGAGGCATTCGAGATGTGGTGTTATCGTAGAATACTAAGGATATCTTGGATGGACTGATCTAATGTGGATGTTCTGCTTAGAATAAATAAAGATCTTGAAGTTTTATTTACCATCAAAAAACTTGAATATTTTGGACATATTTTGAGAAATGACAAATACAAATTTTTAAGAGAGGTCCGGGTGGTAGACAAGTGTTAGCACTACGACACTTTTTCGAAAAGCAGTGGACAGGGTACAAATAACGCTGATGATAGCCAACGTTCAAAGAGAGCATGGTACTTGAAGAAGAACGAGATGGAATTTGGCATGGTGAATTGTAAGGGGATAATATAATAGTATGTATGCCAAGTTTAATCGTGCAATTACATTTCTAAGTATCTTTTTTATCATTTAAATAAAAGATTTTTACAATTTTTGTCCAATTATCTATGATATCCCTATCCCAAGGAGATGGGATTTGGCATGTTTAATGGTAAGTTTTTAATATAAGTGTATGCCAAGTTGGATCGTGTAACTCCATTTCTAAGGGACTTTTCTATAAATTTTAATTAAAATTAATTATAATGTTTTTCATTAATCATCCTCCCATTTTATATTGGTTGCTGTTATTGGCTGCTAACTTCACATTTTGGCTGATAGTTTCACACCAGTTATTTATTTTTGCATGCAATGTCCAAAATTAAAAATGACATTACACCACTATAAGTTGGCACTTAAAAGCATCAAGTATTTTGTAAGGCTTTCAAATGTTCATAATATGTGTATGCTGTTGAGCTTACAAAGAAAAGCAACAATTTTTTGATTTTCTATTTTGTAACCACTTCTTTTAATTAATTTTAAAATTTCAAGTGCCCAAAAAACCTAATTTATAAATATTTTTCAAAGTTAAATGCATGTTTCTCAAAACAGTAAATTTTAACTTTCGCTTTTCTTTATAAGCGCAGCAGTATAGATAAAAAGGAAAATGAAACTAACCTACCCTGTAAGCGTAACTCTCTTGTAATACAAATCATGCATTAACAAAAGTCCTAGAAATAGGGCTAATTCGAATCTAAAAATTATAATTGCAGCCCCCGAAAAAAGAATAAACTTTTTGTGATTGTTGTTGAGCCATCCATCTAATGCCAACAAAGCTAAAATGTAGATTTATTTTTATTTGCTAAATATTTTACCTATAAAAGTATTTATTAAATTAGGAAATAACATTTTCAGTGTCCAACTTATTTAAAATCCTTTGATACATTTTAAACAATGTTTTTTTGTAAAAAATATTAAATATATAGAAAAATCTTGTTTGTTTATAAAACACTAAAACATCTTCTATTTACCGTAAGTATAATTTAAAAATTTTTACCTAATGGAAGTGCCATAATATTTGGCAGTGGACGGCTTAAATAAAACATAAAATGACTTTGTGTAATGGTAACTGCAATGAACCATTGTAACCACCTGGAACCAAATTGTTTTTCCAAAGTTTTGCTCAATATTTTAAGGCTTCCTACTACACATACGGATAAAATTGCTCGAACTAAAATAAAATTTACCTTCTACAGTTTCATGAGATATACCTGAGGGTATATCTAGATATCTACTTACCTATGTATTGAGCATAAAATTTATTAACATCTAATAATTGTAGCAGCCACACAACTGGAGAGGCTAATATTGATATGAACAAAGGACCAATAAAGGTTCTTGGAACTACACCAGGGAATTCTAGATGATCATACTGAAAAGTGTAAAATGGTGTTTTTAAAACAATTTCAATATCTTTTTAAACTAAGTAGGCACGTTTATTTTACCCATGGCACCTATACCACCTATCAAATTTTTCTGGGTAACTCTTTGCGGAACATAATAATATGTATATAATATTTATTTTTTTTTTTTGCAAAAATTCTAAGAATTCACACAAAACAATTTTTTTTTTTAATTTTGAGATACCTTAAGTATTTAATATTTGAAGAGCACTTACTTAACCCTACATTAGATGCTTGGTATTTTGTAATGAGTTTAGGCAAATGGTATATGTAGTAGGTACCAATGTAAAAAATAATCAAAAACATTTAAAATATGCATTTCTAAGGGTGATTCGAGGGGTGATTCTCCCAAATCGCCCAAATGGTGTTACCTCTTGATCTATTTCATAAACTAAGAGCTCAAGTTCCAGATTTTTAACCTTCGTCAATTTTTTTACAATTCAAAGAAAAGCATACTAAGAATATCAGATGAATTGGACCAAATATAAAACAATAAAACACTATGCCCCTCCCAAAAACTGTTCGTCTTTCACCGTTTGCTAGGCCTAAGGTCACCAATATAAGTTTTAACCTCCGGAACTGATACTCAAGGCACAAAACGCACCCAAACAATACAACGCTAAATTCAATATAAAACTGTGATGCCCTACCCCAAAACTGTTCGTGTTTCACTGTTTGCTAGGCCTAAGGTCACTGATATAGTATTAATTTTAACCTCTGAAATGACTAAGTACTCAAAGGTCAACCCAACCCAAACAAGAAAACTGTTCGCGTTGTACCATAAGCTCACTAAATCCACAGTGCTTATAAGTTTTAACCTCCAGAATTGCTACTAAGGGCGCAACACCCACACAATGTAGAACGCCGTATGACTATTTATTTGTAGTGTATAAAGACACTAAGTCTCCAGCATAAATTACAGTAAGTTTTATCAGCCTGAATAATTACTAAGGGCGCAAAACGCACACAAACAGTAAAACGCTAAATTCAACATATAACCGTTATCGTTTTCCTTCACCGATTGCTAGTCCTCAGGTCACTAAATCTACAGAAAAAGTTTTATCCGCCGGAATCGCTACTAAGGACGCAAAACGCATCCAAACACTAAAACGCGAAATTTAGCACATGACCGTGATGCCCCTCCCCAAAAATGGTTTTTCTTTCACCGTTTGCTAGTCTTAAGGTCACTAAATCTACAGTATAAGTTTTATATTTCGGAATTACCATTAAGGGTGCACACAAACAGTAAAACGCTAAATTCAGCACATGACCGTGATGCCCCTCCCCAAAAATCGTTTTTCTTTCACCGTTTTCTAGACCTAAGGTCACTAAATCCACAGTAAACGTTTTATCCGCCGGGATTGCTACTAAGGGCACAAAACGCACACAAACAGTAAAACGCTAAATTCATCATATGACCGTGATGCGCCTCCCCAAAAATTGTTTTTCTTTCAGCGATCGCTAGGCTGAAGGTCACTAAATCCAGTATAAGTTTTATCTTCCGGAATTGCTACTAAGGGCGCAAACGCTCCTAAACAGTACAACGCTAAATTCAGCATACGACCGTGATGCCCCTCCCCAAAAATTAATTTTATTTCACCGTTTACTAGATCTAAGGTCACTAAATCTACGGTATAAGTTTTATCATCCGGAATTGCTACTAAGGGCGCAAAACGCACCTAAACAGTACATTGCTAAATTCAACATATTACCGTGAGGCCCCTCTCCAAAAATTGGTTTTCTTCACCGTTCGCTAGGTCTAAGGTCACTAAATCCTACAGTATAAGTTTTACCTTCCGGAATTGCTACCAAGGGCGCAAAACGTACACAAACCGTAAAACACTAAATTCAGCATATGACCGTGATGCCCCTCTGCAAAAATTGTTTCTCTTTCACGGTTTGCTAGGTCTAAGATCACTAAATCTACAATATAAGTTTTATCTTTCGGAATTGCTACTAAGGGTGCAAAACGCACACAAATAGCAAAACGCTAAATTCAGCATATGACTGTGAGGCCCCTCCCCAAAAATGTTTTTCTTTCACCGATTCCTCGGTCTAAGGTCACTAATCATACAGTATAAGTTTTATCTTCCGGAATTGCTACTAAGTGCGCAAAACGCACCTAAACAGTACAATGCTAAATTCATCATATGAACGTGAGGTCCCTCCCCAAAAATTGGTTTTCTTTCCCCGTTCGCTCAATCTAAGGTCACTAATCCTACAGTATAAGTTTTATCTTCTGCAATTGCTATTAAGGGCGCAGAACGCACTCAAACAGTAAACGCTAAATTCAGCATGTGACCGTGATGCCCCTCCCCAAAAATTAATTTTATTTCACCGTTTACTAGATCGAAGGTCACTAAATCTACAGTATAAGTTTTATCTTCCGGAATTGCTCCTAAGGGTGCAAAACGCACCTAAACAGTACAATGCTAAATTCAACATATGACCGTGAGGCCCTTCCCCAAAAATTGATTTTCTTTCACCGCTCGCTATCCCGAAGGTCACTAAATCTACAGTAAAAGTTTTATCCGCCGGAACCGCTACTAAGGACGCAAAACGCATCTTAACACTAGAACGCTAAATTTAGCATATGACCATGATGCCCCTTCTCAAAAATCGTTTTCTTTCACCATTTACTAGATCTAAGGTTACTAAATCTACAGTATAAGTGTTATCTTACGGAATTGCTACTAAGGGCGCAAAACGTACACAAACCGGAAAACGCTAAATTCATCGTATGACTGTGATGCCCTTTCCCAAATTTTTTTTTTTCATTGTTCACTAGATCTAAGGTCACTAAATCTACAGTTTAAGTTTTATCTTCAGAAATTGCTACTAAGGGCGCAAAACGCACACACAGTAAAATGCTAAATTCTTCATATGACCGTGATGCACCTCCCCAAAAATCGTTTTCTTTTACCGTTTACTAAATCTAAAAAGTTTTATCCGCCAAGATCGGTACTAAGGAAGCAAAACGCACCTAAACAGTACAATGCTTAACTCAACACATGACCATGAGGACCCTCCCCAAAAATTGGTATTCTTTCACCGTTCGCTATTATACTGTAAATTTAGTGAACTTAGGCCCAGCAAACAGTGAATGGAAAACTATTTTTTCGGATTCTGGCAGATAAAACTTTTACTGAAGATTTATTGACCTTACGCCTAGCAAACGGTGAAAGGCAAACGATTTTTGGGGAGGGGCATCAGTCATATGATGAATTTAGCGTTTTACGGTTTGTGTGCGTTTTGCGCCCTTAGTAGCAATTCCGGAAGGTAAAACTTATACTGTAGGATTAGTGACCTTAGACCTAGCAAACGGTGAAAGAAAACCAATTTTTGGAGAGGGCCCTCACGGTCATATGTTGAATTTAGCATTGTACTGTTTAGGTGCATTTTGCGCCCTTAGCAGCACTTCCGGATGATAAAGCTTATACTGTAGATTTAGTGACCTTAGATCTAGTAAATGGTGAAATAAAATTAATTTTTGGGGAGGGGCATCACGGTCATCTGCTGAATTTAGCGTTGTACTGCTTGTGTGCGTTTTGTGCCATAGATTTAGTGACCTTAGGCCTAGCAAACGGTGAAAGGAAAATGATGTTTGGGAAGGAGCGTAACGGTTATATGTTAAATTTAGCGTGTTACTGTTTGTGTGCGTTTAGTGCCCTTAATAGCATTTCCGAAAGATAAAACTTATACTGTAGATTTAGTGACCTTAGGTTTAGCAAACCGTGAAAGAAAAACAATTTTTGGGGAGGGGCATCACGGTCATGTGCTGAATTTAGCGTTTTACTGTTTTTATGCACCCTTAATGGCAATTCCAAAATATAAAACTTATACTGTAGATTTAATGACCTTAAGCCTAGCAAAGGGTGAAAGAAAAACAATTTTTGGGGAGGGGCATCACGGTCATGTGCTAAATTTCGCGTTTTAGTGTTTGGATGCGTTTCGCGTCCTTAATAGCGATTCCGTTGTATAAAACTTTTTCTGTAGATTTAGTGACCTGAAACCAGCAAACGGTGAAAGAAAACGATTTTTCGGGAGGGACATAACGATTACTGTTTGTGTGCGTTTTGCGCCCTTAGTAACTATTCAGGCTGATAAAACTTTTACTGTACTTTGTGCTGGAGACTTAGTGTCTTTATACACTAAAAATAAATAGTCATACGGCGTTCTACTATTTGGGTGCGTGTTGCGCCCTTAGTAGCAATTCTGGAGGTTATAACTTATAAGCACTGTGGATTTAGTGACCTTAGGCCGAGCGAATGGTAGAACGCGAACATTTTTGGGGAAGGGCATCACTGTCATATGTTGAATTTAGCGTTCTATGGTTTGGATGTCTTGTGACCTTTGAGTAGCCATTTCAGAGGTTAAAATTAATACTATATTAGTGACCTTAGGCCTAGCAAACGGTGAAAGACGAACAGTTTTTGGGAGGGGCATTACAGTTTTATATTGAATTTAGTGTTTTATTGTTTGGGTGTGTTATGCGCCCTTAGTAGCAATTCCAGAGGTTAAAACTTGTGCTGGAGATTTAGTGTCCTTATACACTAGAAATAAATAGCAAAATATGTAAATTGATATTGCAACTGACAGTTAAGCAAGTAATATTTACATTTCAATAACAGCAAATCACTATGAAAACTGTTTTAAGGTATTTTAGAAAAATGGGATATTTTTTGATCAAGCCTGTTAATATGAGAGGCCTTGTCATTCACTGAACATTCAGAACTTCAGCTACATGTTAAAATTTGTATACACATGAGAGTTTTGCTGTTTAATATCCCAAAGTTGAAGTTTATTAATTTGCCATTTAGAAACCTATCTATTGTGAAGTGTAATACCTAGGTAAGTAGATAAAGAATAGTAACCATAACTTATTTTAAATATACAAAGGAATCTTCTGTGAATAAATATTCAAGGAGTCTAGAAAAATGTTAAATTTAATATATCTTTTTTTTTTAATGCAATCTTAGACATGCCAAGCCTTGTGCCAAGCCTTTTTACAAGAAAAATGAAAAACAAAAGAAATCAATCAAACTTGCAAAACTTGTAGTACTTTAAATCAATTCCTTATCTTTTTTTCTAGCTTTAAGGTTTAAGTTTCATTCATCATCATCATTATAAAACAAAACATTTTTTTACAATAAAATTTGTACTTAGTATTAAATTAGCCTTATTTTCTAACCTCCATGAAGCCCTAATATTTAAAATGTCTATTATTTCTTAAAATGCTAGTATTAGTGCAGAACCACTTATGTCAGGTTATTACTAGACCTGGAGACTTTCCAAAAATCCCTCAAAAAATCTCATTCTAGACCAACAGTGAAGCATCCAAAAATAAAAAAATTATAGTCTTTACTTTTGGGACATATCAATATATTCACCCATAAACATCTATATTTTACTATAAAATTAATTTTATATCAATAAGGCTTTTTCAATTGTAGGTACTTTAATTTCTTGATTTTTAGTGGCTTTTGATTAGGTAGTTTGAAAAGGTTTGAAAAAACAGAAAATGTTACCAAGCTTTAATCAAATAATACAGGGAATTAACAATAAAAACAATTTTTTATAGGTCAATAAAAGGGGAAAAAATAATGATTTTTTGACATTTCAAATAGTATAATTTTCTTTCACTGTATTTTTATTTTCGTCCACTTCATCTTTCTTATCTTCACCTAGAGGACTTTCCTCCTCCCCACTTGATAATTTGTCAAATCATTAAAGCCAAAAATCTAGGCAAAAGGTACCTATTAGGTTTTCTACCATTTTTAGTTTTTGATGAAAAATTCTCCCTAGAAACCCAAATCCACAAGCACCAATTAAAAAAAAAATTTATTTGTTTTTTTTTAACTAATTTTTAAGTAAATCCACCCAACTTAACTTAAACGAACTCAAACCACATCATACCAACCCCCTTTCTGCATTAAAAAAAAATGGCACACACAGATTGGGAAGAATTTTTCATAAAAAATCAAAAATGGCAGATAACTGTATATACTAAATAATTATCGAAATCTACAGTCTTAGACTCCACACCTAACCTAGGGTTAAATAACACCTTGATTTGAAAAAATACTTTTTTCGAAAACTAGAAGAGCACCCCTAATTCTGACATTAAGTATTGTCTGTTGTAAGTTGAAGAGTAAAAGCGTATACAGAGTTCTGTAAAGTAAGCGGTATGCAGTAAGCCGCAAGGAAAATAAACAATAGCAATTGCATGCTGCTCTTACCAGTTACTGCTTGCGGCTTACGGAACACTATGAACAGCAGCATGCATTTGTTATAGTGTATTTTCCTTGCGTCTTAATTCATACATACATACATACTGCTTACCTTATGGAACTCTGAATATGCCTTAAGTAATCCCCAAAACTTATAGGTATTTCTCCTTAAGTAACAGAGGCATCAATAATATGTAAAATAGACCAATAATTATGCAGGATATGATTTTCTGCCATTTTTTATAATATATATTCTTGGTAATTATGCAGTATACGGTTTTCTCCCATTCTTGATTTTTTATGAAAAATTCTTTATGGGGCACCTACTAGGGTCCCTAGGACCCTAAATCCGTCTGCGCCGGTTGTTTTTTGTTTTATTTTTATTTTTTTTGTTTTTTTTTTATTTTTTTTTTACTAAAACAACCCAATCCAACACAGTCCAACCCAACCTAATCCAACCCAACCCAAAACAATCAAAAAAACACATTACAACCCCCTCCCGGGCACCCTTCTTTCTCTTAAAAAAAAAAATAAAATCGGTAATTATGCAGTATAAAGTTTTCTGCAATTTTTGATTTTTTTTGAAAAATTCTTTATGGGGGCACCTCCTAGGGTCCCTAGGACCCCAAATCCGTCTGCGCCGGTTGTTTTTTTTTTATTTTTTTTGGTTTTCTTTAATTTTTTTTCACTAAAACAACCCAAACCAACACAGTCCAACCCAAAACAATTAAAACACATTACAACCCCCTCTGGGCACCCTTTTTTCTCGTAAAAAAAAAATCGGGCGCAGGCAGATTTGGGGTCGTAGGGACCCTAGAAGGTGCCCCCATAAAGAATTTTTCAAAAAAAATAAAAAATGGCAGGAAACCATATACTCCATAATTACCATAAAATCGGACGCAGGCGGATTTGGGGTCCTAGGGACCCTAGTAGGTGCCCCCATAAAGAATTTTTCATAAAAAATCCAAAATGGCAGAAAACTGTATACTGCATGGTAATAATTACTTCTTATAGAGGCACCTACTAGGGTCCTAGGACACCAAATCCTCCAGCACCGGTTTTTTTTTAAGAGGAAAAAGGGTGTCGGGGGGGGGGGGGTTGTAATGTGTTTTTTTGATTGTTTTGGGTAAGGTTAGGTTGGGCTGTGTTGGATGGGGTTTTTAGTGAGAAAAAAATTTAAAGAACACAAAAAATAAAAAAAATAACCGACGCCGGCGGATAATAGACCTTAACCCACACAGAATTTAAATTAAATAATATAAAAATAGGAATTTTATAAGTGGATACTTACCTGAGAAAGATCGAATTTGTGGTATAAAATATCATGCATTGCTTGTATATTAAAACTCTCTTCTACTTTGGTAAAAGGGCAGTATATTAAGTGCGCTAGGGCTATGATCATTGTTATTTGAAGCATTTTTGCAAAAATCTCCTTTTTTTTTAAAGAATCCCAAAAAAAAACAGCACATAACCCAAAAAATTGAATAACAAAGGCGACTTTCTGCGAGTTTAACATAGTTACTAATATTCTCTTTTTCTAAATGCATTCGTCTGAGAGAGACCTAGCATACCAGGAACATACCGCCACTGCCTGTACACCCTTCGCCCCGCTGTCTAACTACGTTTTTGATTTATCCCCTGACAGATATGCATGGCCGAAGGGTGTAAAGGCAGGTATTTTTTGTGATGGTGTAGTATGCTGGATCTCTCTTAGACGAATGCATTTAGAAAGAGAAAACAATAGTAACTATGTTATGCTCGAAGAAACGCACCTTATGTTAAGCTCGCGGAAACGCGCCTTTTAGCAACTGCCCATAAAACATAACTGACTATTTGGAGTCCCTATAGTTTGTAAAAAAATACAATAGAGAAAACATATTTCATAGAAATGAACAATGGCAAAATCGTACTTTGTAGAAATCGAATTTCGGAGAAATTATACATCGCAGAAATCGTAAAACAGAAAAACCGTAAAAATTGGTAAGGCGAAAATCTGTTCTGTACCTGACAGCTGTTTGTATGTGTTCTTAGAATAAGAAAGGGTGTAGACAATAGTGTAGATCAAGTTTTTTTTTGTAAACCAACCCGACTTCTCCCAACTTAAACAAACATAAAACCAATCCAAACCAACGGGGTCGAAGGGTGTACAGGCGGGTCTGACGGGCCATTTTTCTGGTATGTTATAGTATGCTGGATCTCTCTAAGCCGCATGCATTTAGAAAAAGAGAACAATAGTAAGCTCACAAAAATTTGCTATTTAGTATCTGACCAGAGCCGCGTTCGAGCTAGGTCATAGCGTTTTCCTTTTGATGCACTAGGGCAAATCTCAAACTGACCTGGTGCTGTCAGAAAATTGCAGCGGTACATGATTAGTGCATTGCAAAACAAATTACAAACACGGTTTGAGAGCAGATTTTTTAAAGTTATTTTATGGTAACCCAAAATCAAGTATTTTTTGGGCTTTAGAGATTTCATATTTCTTTACGGAGATTGATTTAAAATCCCACAATTAACAAATTATAATTTAAATTAAATGAAAAGGAAGTGCAACAAAAGAGCCCGTCGATGGAAGTTGTCTAATTTCTCATTTGCTTATTTCTTATCTTATATTATTTCCTGTATAAAACCAGGGTAAGTCGACAGTAAACCAAGATGTCGTAACCAGATATATGTGCCCACATAGCAAGCCTTGGATATTGTATATTACAAAGATATTTAAAATTAGGATATACGTTTTGTATGTTACATTACATATTTTATATATATTAGAAAAAAACATGATTCGTTTCAAAAAAAGGAAACATGAACGGATATTTACTGTATATTCAGTGTATATGCGCTATTGTACATCCTAAATATATGTTTTCTGCATATAAGCTTTATATTTTTTAACCGAATATCAGTTAATATTTTAAAATAAAATATTACCCAAATATTTGTTTTTTAATATAAACTAAATATATAAATTTTATAATTATCACGTAATATTCTCTAAATAAGGTTTTTGATATTTTCCTCTGCATTTAAAATACTACATATTTTTTAGATAAAATTTATTGCAAGAAATTATATAAAAAAATATGAATCATTTCCCAATATTCAGTGTGTATCCGTTTGAGTATATTCTGTTTATCTGTTTCTTGTATTTAAGGCAGACATATCCTAGCCCAATATCATTTGAATATTTGCACAATAAATATGCCCAAATATTTGTTTTGTGGAATGGAATACTTTATTAAATATATTGTTGTTATAATGTATAATTAAATTTTTTTAGCATTAGAGATCAGAAAATTTGCTTTTTTTAATGCTTTTTTTTAAATGTACTTAACCCAGATCCTCCTTGTTTTATATATCTTTAAAAAATCGTAGGTATTGCTATAGTTAACGACGATATATGTTGCTTTTCGACGTTGACGCACTGCGTAAAAAAGGGACAGAGAAAGAGAAGGGTCAATGTCAATCAGGAACAGCAGGTGTTGTGTTATCTAAAGCTAGGTTTATACTGTAAAATTAAAAGAAACATTGACCTATATGGGAGGCAGTGTATTTTGCATTTTTGTTTCACAGTCACAACCTTTTTTAGGGTTGAGTTGGGTTTGCTGGGGTTGTATTGGTTGGTTTTCTTGTGAAAATGTAAAAAAAACTGGTTTTTGCGTTTACCAAATATTAAATCACCTCGTAAATCACTGACACCCACATTTCTGTACATTTATAAAAGCTTTGTGCTGATTAATTTAAAGTTATTTACCTATATTTTTATTTTATTTATTTATGTGTATTGTAAAAGAAGAATCCTTTTAAAACTTTTATTTTTCTTCTTTCCTATTAGATCTCTAAAAGCAAATATGTAAGTTGTATGGTTTTATTTTTTGTTTCATATGGACACTTGATGAAAATTTGGTTGGTTGTTCCCACCATCTTTGGTAACTTTAGATCTCTTGGGGACTGCAGGGTAAGTACATAGCCGATTACAGTTTTTTTATTCATAAATGGTGGAGTCAGAAAAAAATGCACCTTGGCCATTTTTTTCATATCAAAAATCAGGCCATTTTATAAACATAAAAAATTTAGGTAAACATTTCGTTCTGATCTAAATCTGGATGAGATTTCAGGAAATGAAATACCTACCTAAATGGAAACCCACGAACAATATTTATTATGAATTGATTACAATTTTAAAGTTGTAATTTTTATTTTTTCTTTATTTTTTATCCAAATAAAGTGACTTTAGCAGTACATAATTCATTTTCTTGAATTATCTGTGAAAATTCCCTTTATAAAATATTAAAGTTTTATTTTACTATTAGCAACAATTTAAAGATTTTGTGAAAATAAGTCTACTCAAAAATAAGTTCTGACCTGATAAAATTGTTAGGAATGGTAACTGTCAATCACCAAATTTCTATTTCAGGTGGACTTTTGATGGAAATATGGGTAGTTTTTACCATGCCTCTCAATTTTGAAACAACAAAAATTATATCTTTGGTTCCTTTACATGGAAAAAGACAATAGTCCTGGCGGCCATCTTAACATCTAGACTTTGCAGGGTAAGTAGTATAAATGGTCGGGATTTTTTTTTAATTCAGTTTAAAGCAAAATTGAGACGCTACAAAAGATTTTTTGTGAGTGTGTGTCTTTTTATAAATTGTTATTTTTAGATTTTTATATATTACTTTTATTAAAAACTAAAACGATGATGTCCGAAAGGTCCCATATAAAAGTGCTCAGGATATTCACGCATTTGCCAGAAATGTTTTCTTTACTTATATTTGTTACTAAACTTAAACATTACTTTTTTAAAAGTTTTGGCTTTATATTTTTTTATAAACTTAATTTTTTCAAAAATTTTTGTTTTACAGTAATGTATTTAAAAGATTAAAATAACACATTTTTAAGAAAATTTTTTCCCATGTCATTTTTATAGTTTTTTTATTATAAAATGTTGCTTTATACCACCAGCAAACTGAATAAAAACTGATTAAAAAATGAATATGCCACGTATTATCTATTCATAAAAATATTTTATTTCCAGATGTAGCTGCAGTGAGAAGAAATTCCCTTTATTTACAAACCACCACAAATATAAAGCTTCATATTGTCATAAAAAACTGATTAAGGATGCTGTAGATAGAGACAGATATCAACCATCAAAAAGAATCCGAGATAAACATGAGGATATGTACTAGTAATAATGCGATATGGTGCCTGCGAGTGTTCATATACTGCTTTGCTCTCTTTGACTTAAACTAAATTTTTTGATGGAAAGCTTCATTCTGTATTTTCTAAATAAAATTAAAAAAATGTAATTCAACTGCTTAAATTAAGAAATGAGGAAAAAGTGTTTGTTTCTTATTACAAAAACCCTTAAAAATTTTAAACTATTGTTGTTAAAAATGTTTAGCTGTCCAAGGCGTTTTTATTTTTAAAAAATTAAATTTAGGTATTTTAGGTTTTTTTACTAACAAACAGCACTTTTTTACGTGATACCGTATATTTTTTGGATATATAAATAACATAAAAAACGATATTTTCTACCATTTTAAAGTACATCTAAAAAATGCTTATTTATGTGAGATCATGTGTTTCTGAGGTTAATTTTACTCACGTTAATTTTTCTAAATTTAGGATGCGATCTATTATTGTTGTTGTGCTAAGTGGGTATATTGTTGTAATATCAATGACAATATATGCAGGGTATATACAAACCGTATATACCTTATATATATGATCATAGATTTGTAATGGACATTCTTCATTGAATACATCAGTGTTATAAGGATTAGTATATTTATATTTATATATTAGCAATATAAATCTTATATATACCCTCAATAAAATATTATGGATACAAAAAGAATATACTTTTATGGATATACCATTGTTATATATAAACAAAAATTTGGACAAATATACATTTTGTATATCGTGACGGATATGAACAGGATAAACTATATAAATATATATCATAATGGATATACATTAGAACATCAAATTTGATGTAATAGAAAAAAAGAAAAAGAAAATATTCTTGTGGAGTAATTAATACATGTTCAGAATATACTTATAACGTATATTCAGTGGGTGTTACCTAATGGGTACCTCTGGATCTAAATTAGATCTTTTTTGGAGGTCCTATGCCCGTCGGGTGAATATCTGGGTGATATCCAGGGCAATATTTTTTTGCTATGTGGGAAGACGCATTTTGAACGTTCTAAAACGGATTTACAATTAAGCAAGCAATCACGCAAGCAAGCGAACAAATGTCAATGTCAAATTTCTCGGCTTTTCCAGCATCTCAGACTGCGTGAGGCGCAAATTGCGAAGTTAGATTTCCTCTATTTCTGTTTTAGTGTCCTTTTCTCGACCTTCGCCGCCATATTGACAGAAAACGAATGGATTTTCTGTCACTTTTGAGTGAAAATGGCGGCGAAGGTGGATTAAAGGACACCAAATCGTTAAGAGTTGATCGGCCTGTATGGAGAGGGTACTGAATAAAGATATTTATACAGAGAAGAACAAATACCTGTAAAATTTTTAGTATCATCCAGGGAAATCATCTGTCTTGGCACTTTCACTTGTTATTAATTTTTCGATCATTAAAATGCGATTAAAAACGCCATAAAGTTAAATTTCTATTTTGCGCAGAACATATTTTTAGGTAAAAAAACGAAAACTGTTTGGTTTTTTGAAAAGTAAACACTACTGTTATCGTGAAACGTGCCATTCATATGCCATCGGCGATCGCAGTGAACAGCATAGCGCATGCGTAAAACGGCTGAAATTTGAAAAATTGCTTACAAAAGTTTTTGGCGATCGCAGTGAACAGCATCACGCATGCGTAAAACGGCTGAAATTTCAAAAAAATTGCTTACAAAAGGCCATCCGTGTATATTAGTCTAGATAAGTATCACGAAAGTAAAAACAAAAGTGGAATGATAATATCCTGTAAATAAAATGACCGCTAAATGTACTTGACATTTGTGAGACTAAATTAGTTGGTATTGACAAAATTCCCCTAACTCTGAGGCTAATAATAAAAAGGGTTATCGCACATCACTTATGGAAGGCAAAAAACTAGTCATTCCGGTTGTATAACAGCACTGAACAAATCAAAACACTATATTTTTAGCGAAAACACGCAAAAAAAAACAAAACACTTTATTTTGACTAAAAAAACAACGGAGTAACATCCTAGTAACTTTTGTTTTTGTTCAAACAAGTGTGTGGCTAATAAAAAAAGTAGGCAAATATATATCATGTTTACAGGGGGACATGAAACCCATCTAAAAATGATATAACTTTACTTTTTGTATTAACAAAAATTAAAAAAAAAATAAAACTTTAATATGTTATAAAAAATCATGGTAAAAAATACCAATTACTGATTGTGGAAAAGACACACCAAAAACAAAAAAGAATGTCAAATCGATTCGATTGATGTGACTACGTTCTTTTAGGCTCATAACTGTCACCTGCATAAGGCGGTCATTTTTGTGAAATTTCTCAGGGGGTATTATCATTCCACTTTTGTTTTTACTTTCGTGATAAGTATATGGTTGAACTCAAACTCGAAAGAATCTCTGCCACGACCTCTGCACGAAACCTGCACCGTCGAGATGAGAATTTCATGTCCTTCCTTGATAGGGGCTCTTGGCAAGTTTTGCTGCTGCGTACCCTCTCTCTTCTTATTCCTCCTATAGAAAAGGACAAATGCGTCACCGGTAAGGAATGGTAAGCAGAGCAAAAAATCGCGAAATTATTTGACAAGAAAAGGGTTAACAGAAATTAAAAAAAAAACAAAAACGGTGAAAACCTAACAAGAAAATTGTGGTAAGTAAACATTCCTCTTTTTTTGGAAAAAACTGGAAATTAAGAAAAATAAATGGCGCCAGCAGGCAAACCTTTGGTAGTAACCATACATAGGGGACTACCTAATTTAACGACCACCAATTTCCAAAAATTTTTAAATAAAAAATCAACTACTACCATTGAAAAATCGACTACTACCATCTCCCTACAGCTACTACCAGTGAAAACTTTTTTCTCTTAAAAAAAAAAAATCGGGCGCAGGCGGATTTTTTTTATTTTTTTATTGAAAGATTCTTTAATTCAGAAATTAGTATAAATACATTTCCTAATAAAGTAACTCTTAAACAGTAAATAAACTTACTGGTACCAGAGTGTTAATAAACTATTGTAACTTAAAGTTTATTAATTATCTAAAAATAACATAAAAATAACTAAACAAGTTACAGAAACCTATGTGTACCAACATAATAAGGTTTCTGCATACACAAGGTTGATCTATTTTGTGCCAAAAATGTAATATTGATTTACTTTTGTGTTTCTATAAAATACTTAAAAATAAATTTAACATATATAGATTAAGCTAAATTAATTAATTGTCTAACCTAAGAATACCTACAGGTTAATCACATGATTTTTTTACAAAATAAATTATAATTTTGGTTTTTTATATTATTTTCTAACGCTTCAAAAGATTTTAGACATTGATTAAATGGATTGTTAATTGCTATATTTGTTCTCTTAAATTTATTGTAAATAATTCCATGTCTAGTGTTATAGCTATGTATGTCAGTTTTGTAAGTTATTTTTGAGTTGGTTTTTTGTATATTTTATAAGAGTATTTTGATTGTTCAATTTTTAGTAGGGAGTTAAGGTCGTGAAGTTTTAGAGTTTTGTAAAGAGTTTTTGAATTGGTCATGTAATCAAATTGAAAGAGAATTTTTAAAACTTTAACTGTTTTAAACAATGTTTTATTGCATGTGCCCCAAATGGGCAACAAATAAGTAAATATTGATAAAAAATAGGCATTATATATTTTGTATTTGGTATGTTTGGTAAAGATGTGTCGTGCCTTAAATAATGAACTTATCATACTTATTTTTTTTCCAAGTTAGTTTCTCATCAATTTGTAATCCCAAATATTTTATTGATGTTATTTTTTCAATTTGGATATTATTTATTTCTATGTTGAGGTTATGTATATTTTTTTTTCTTTGTGAGAATATTATAAATTTAGTTTTATCTGCATTAATTTTTAAATTGTTATTTACGAGCCAATTAAAAAATATTTTAAGATCTTTATTTATCTGTTCTTCCAACTGATTTAACTGATTTCCAACTGATTTGGGGTCCTATGGACCCTAGTAGGTGCCCCCATAAAGAATTTTTCATAAAAAATCAAAAATAGCAGAAAACCGTATACTGCATAATTAGGTTTACCCTATCATCTCCATGTAGGATGGTAGTAGTTGATTTTTCTATGGTAGTAACCATAGCAACAATATACAGATGGAAGATTTTAATTTTTTATTTCAAAATCAATGGTCATTAAAATTTGTGGTCATCAAATTAGATTTTCCCCATACATACTACCTTCAAAAAATGTTTTGATTTAATGGGCCAATTACATCGTTAAACCGGCAACGCTGTTGGGTCCATTTATTAGGCAATTCTTTTTCCGCATGTTTCTCGGAAACGGGACTTCCAAATGGCCTGAAATTTTGCCTAAATTGTTTATTGCACTATGTTTTTCCATCAAATCTTGGTACTTTTTTAAAATTTTGTTTATTTTTTGAAAAAAACTGTTTTAACTTTTGTGGTGTTTCAAAATTGGCGCGCCCATATTACGTCAGAAACACCCTTTATAGAGACCTGTAAAACTAAATTGGAAATATTTGTAATTTTCCAAATAATGGACACCTAATTTCAAAAACCCTCTAGATTGTATTAATAAGCTTTGTAATCCTCTTCCTCTAATAAAAAACAAATTGAGTATTATTTTCCTCTAAAGCTAAAACATGCGGAAATGTAAAAACATGGACTATACTGGTTACCTATCAATATTAGCTATATGTCTAGCATCAAAAAGTACCTAAATGGTTATATTATAGATACCGCCACCATCAAAATTAACCACCCACGTCTTTTTTTTGTGAGATTACCCTAGGCATAGTTTCTGGTGTTCTCCTTTCCTAAATGTATTCGGCTAAGAGAGATCCAGCATATATATCTAGGTAACACCCCTTACCAGGAAAAAAGTTTAGGCCATGCAAACATCGAAATTGGTCGACTCACTGTATTTGCAACTAACCAATGTCAGTGTGTCTGCCTGACATTCTTCATAACCTTAGTTTTGTCGTTTTGTTTTGGAGTTCGTCGACCTGGTTTTTGTGTTTTATTTAATAATTTTTCCTTTGGTGTAAAGCTACATTTTAGAACCCTTAAGTGGTCTGTGTGTATTTGTAGAATATGACTTGTGCACTGAAAAATTGTAAATCGATAAGGAGGCTGACGGAGGACGTCAACATTTCTTTTCACAAGTAAGTGTAAGGGTCGTTTATGCTCGCTACTTAGATCAAGCTAAGACATTCTTTGCGGATTTTTTACAGGGTAATTAAACAACCTGCAAACTTTGTACTGCTTGTTGATCTAAGATACAAGCATAAATTGATCTTAAAGCTGGATTCATTGTTCCGTAAATTAAGCAGAAGAAGTAAGATGCAAAAAAAAATAAACTACATACTATACATGCATTTCTTAATAGTTCACAGCTTAGCTTACAGTAAGAAATTAATAATTTTTATATCTTACTTCTTAGGTACTTTATGGAACCATGACTGGACCTTTAAGGCCCCATTACCTTAAGTTTTAATGTGTTAATCCCATCGAGTACCAAGTAGAGTACCTAATTCATAAATATGTGATGTGCCTAAATACAAGGTCCTTTGTATCACCGTTACAAACTCGATGTTGCTGTTCATGGTGACAGGAACAATAACATTATTTTTAGAAATGGTGGTAAGTTGTCATGTATGAAATAGGTAGGCAATGCCAATACCCCCAAAATTATTTTATTTTTGTAAAAAATGTAAAAATTGGTGAAGAAAATGAGTGTAAAGTTGCCTGCGTACAAGGGTAATTTCACTGGCAGGTATATATGTACATTTTGGTGCACATTAACTTGATTTTTTTTACATTATTTTAAATATTTTTCTGTTTTTTCTCTTAGTTTTCATTCTAGTTTCAAAAAAAATCCTTATTTTTTTTCCTTTGTTTCACATTTTCTAAAAACATGCGAACTCTACAAAAAAAAGTGAAATCCCCCTCGGTTGCCTGATACAATAAGTATTTTGTTTTTTATTTGTGCTCTAAATGTTGTGGGTTCACTTAACCATACTTTGTGCGCAGCAAACTTATTTTTTGGCAACAAAGTGCAACTAGAAGCAAGGACATTTCATTTACTTTTACATTAATAGTTTAGGTGCACAAAAAAATGCTGGACAATTTGAATTTTCTGGTTTAGGAAAACATACTTATAAAAAAATATAATAAATACAAGAAAAACATTTTTTTTTTAAAGCATGCATACCCAGTTAGTTTTGGTAGTTTTTTTTTGTATATCTAGTGTCAGACTGATATTTGGCAAGTAAATGTTTCTATACAGGCACTGCAAATTAAGTAATTAGAGAAAATAAATATAATTATACAAACCAAACAGTTTAAAATTGCTAAATTTTAAATAAAATATATGTGTAGGTACCTACCTAGCTAATACACAGCGATAAACTGATACATTAATTTGTTTTTTTTTTATCAATTTTTAGTATGTTTGCATTTATCATGAAAAATAATGTCCTTTCCACCAAAAAATGTAACATTGGTTTTGTAATTAAACAATTACAAAATATCTTGTGAAAAATTCAATAACAAAAGGTTTCACATTTTTTTAGGATTCCAAACTAAGGGTCGATATCCAAAATATGGCGTCAGGCACTTCAAGTGAATCCTGAAGAGTAGCAAAGGAACAGGATCAAATTAGTGTGCTCCACGCATTTTAAAGTTGAAGACTTCTTATCAGATAAATAGAAGAGAAAGATGCCTAAATTTAATGCTGTGCCATCCTTACTTTTGGACATAGAAATTCAATATTTAAGTCTGCATAGTACCAGCATCAGTGATATATCACAAAACTCAACTTTGATGAGTTCAGATGCAAGCATAAGTCAAGTTTCACAAAATGCACCTATAGCTGTTTCATCTGCGTCTTCATCAGGGAGCATTTCTAAGGAAAAGACATTGAAAAGAATTGTAAGAAAAAGAAAGTAATTTTTGCTCTCTGATATTTGTTATGATATAGAAAACCACATTTTTTAAACTAATTTTACTGTTAGTATTTTTACTATTTTTACCTAATTTTTATGTTACTGCTACCTTACTTAAAATTCAGTTTTTATTTATTTACTTTAGTTTTTTCCTGTCAAGAGTTTCCTGTTCAAAATGTTTGATTTTTTAACTGCAATATTCCGCTTTATTTTGCTTTAAACTTTTTTCAGATTAAATCAAGAAATTCAAAGCAGCTATACATCAACCAGCAGCAGTCATACCAAGAGGAAGAAGCTGGCATTTATTAAAACCATTCACAGTTACAGGTTAGTATGCTGCACTGTCATATTTATTCTGAAACTTACATTTTTGATAAAGCCAAAGATGATAATGGGACAGTATTTATAAGTTACTAGAAAACCAACAAAGGTAAACCACAAACCTGATCTATTATTTGTATTTTTTGGAATTAAGAAAAAAACCACCTTAATTTAAAAAAAAATAGGAGTATTTCATTTAAAATATAAAAGTTAATGTCATAATTTGATATTTGAGATGATATTTGCAAGTTTTCAAGTATATAAATTGACAGAGTAAAGAATATTTTGCAACCTATTTAAATTTTTAATCTAGTTTACATAAAAATGAATGGAAATTAGTTAAGAACAAAAATGTAATAAAAAAGAACAAATTTCATCTGAATCTTGATTCTCAAAACCAAACTGCAAACGCTAACCGGAACTACATTATTAACCAAAGGTGTACCAGGATGCTTTTGGTTGATTTTTTGTCATTTTGTTACCTTTATTTTTATTCTGTGTAGGCACCCTTAAGCAATACTTACATAAGTCATACCATTAGTTTAAAGTGCTTTTGGTTTGTTTTTGTCTTGTGGCTGTAATTAGTGTGTGTGGTTATCTTTTAAGTTAACAGCACAACAAAAAATGGCTCTGCACAGAATAAACATAACTATAACAGAGATGCAACAAAACAAAAGTGCCCTTGCATCATTATTAAAGTTAACAACATGACAGGGCCTTACTACAGCAGGCAGAATAAGGCTGAACATGAACAGAGTAGCCAAACAACCAACAAAAATCACCCTACTGGTATCAATACAGATGCCCCTTAATTTTATTTATTCAAAATATTATATTTTTTGTTAATTTTGTTTTTTTTTTGTTAATTTTTTAGATACACAAAAAGCGAGGAAGATATAATGAAAAAATCAACATACGAAGAGCGGTGAAGCTTATCGATCATCTCGTAATATTTTGATATAAAAAGGTTGGTTTTCATAATTTTATAATTTATACCAAAGTTTTTAGTTTGGTAAAGTCCCCATTTTTCGTTAATAATATCATGGACATAGGTAGGTATTCTTTGCTCTTATAAATGTGTCCACTTTTATCTAACATTGCTGTAACATTCCACAAATTTTAATAACTGTCAAGAGAAACATAGGAACTATGTTTACACCTTGGTTTAGACTTGTGCTCAAAAAAAGTAATATACATGTCATGTTAAGAATTGTTATTCGAAGGTGAATGTAACTTCCATTGACAATTTTTTTTAACTCTGTTTTTCAATGTCCCGACTGCTTATGTCTCTGCAATTGTCAGTACGTGATGATAATGGCAGATACATACATAACCTATCAAAACATAGTGAAAAAGTAAAAAACAATGGAAGTTTAAAACTCTAGTTTACTCTTATGTCAAGAATTATCATGATTTTACTTTTTTGTCATTGTGAACCTTTTTTTTTAGCACAGTTGTATATGAATGATTCCACCAAAAATGTGCATTAGTCCCTAAGGGTCAAAAGCCAAAAAATAAATAAAAATACGGTTTTTAATTTAAAATTTTATTGAGAACAATGTTATATCTTAAAGCTTTTACAAAAAGTATAGGAATTTGTTATTTTTATCCCGCAAACGTCATTCCCATGTCATGTCCCCAACGCAAAATTGTAATAGAAAATGCACCTTAGCAAAATTTAATAGTGGTTTAAAAAGTTATTTTTCAGTAAACCAATAATAATAAAATACTTTAGCTTTTTATCCTGACTAAAAAAAAATTAATTATATAAAATAATTTTGACTCTGTCCCTCTTTAAATTCTGTCCCTGGGTATTTACGCGCTCAAGCTCACGCGGCGTTTATCCTTGAAAAAAAGTGGTGGGAAGGTTCATTGATAACGTTGACCACTGCAGAAGAACTTGCCTTGAGCGCGTTTATTCGTGTCTAAGCATACCACAGACACCACCAAGCTTGCTTTATGTTAACTCTAGAAACAAGAGCCGAGAGATGCTTATGTTTTGGTCAAATATGAACACAAAATTCACAAAAAAAACAGCAACTTATCTATATGTAGCAATATGCCAAAATTACATTGACTTGATTGATTGAGATGTAAAAGTCACATTTCTAAGGGTTTGTGAAAATTCTGATAATGAAGATAGTGATATTCAACTTTTTAAACTTAATGAAACAAATATAATTTGAAAAGGAAACAGGATTTACTATAAGTTTGACAAAAAAGCCTAAATAGCCAGTATTTTTTATAATTTGAGTTATTAAAATAAATAAGTTAACAATAAGTAGTTGTTCAGTTTAGTCCATGTTCAGTCAACTTATTTTTGTGTAAATAAAACTTAAAAACCGAATTGTGCATCATTCGTGTCATTGCCATGTTAAGCTTCATTGCCGTGTGGAGTCGTTTTAAAAAAATCTAAAAATCTCCCTAAATATGTGATTATTAATAGGTTTTTCTAGTGCACCTTCAAATATAATGACTTTAGATTACTTTTCGGTTTTTTAACAATAACAATGCACACTTTTGGTGGAATAACACATATACTTGTTTAATAAATGGTAATGGTTTAATTATTAATTTAATTTAATTAAATCTTTTGTGTACATGTCAATGAAACATTAAGTTCTCTAGTGTGGAATGAGCGACGGTGACGGTTTGCCATTTTTTTAGGGTTATCATGAACGATATTTTAAGAAACGAAATCTTGACGCAGTTGGTTAGTAAACATGTTCAGATTATGGTTAGACAAGAGGCCCACTACGCTTTGCTGCTATGAGGTATTTTATATTTGCTATTGCATGTATTTTTTTTTATTTTCTTCTCAAGGAGGGGGGGTAAAGTTATAGCAAAAAAGTTGCATGGCCCTTTTTAAATATATTACCAATAGTCGAAATTCTCCCTGGGGGGCCGGCACAAATAAGTTTCGAGATAAAATATATACCTGAACTCTGACTGATATTTTTTACTGGACTTTACTTATTCAAAATACAAACATTGGCCATGAAGGCCGGTGGTTGTACATAATATAAAAAATAATCACAGAAATACAAATTCAATAATCAAATATAAATCTAAAATTTAAAACAAAAAATATAGCCTTAGCACCTAAGTGCTTTTTCTTGAATGAGGGAGACTGGGGAGCCCGTCCTCAAAAATAAACATCTGCGAACCCCCTGGTATGTTTTATAGCCCCAATACATATCCTTGGATAATACCAAGTGGAGAAAGGTCCCTAAGTTTTTCCTGTGAACTATATTTTTTCTTTTTTAGGTGTATTCCTGCAACAATTTAAAAAGCTCACGAGTAGTTGCCGTCCAAAAAAATTAATGACAACTGAAATACTGCTGGATAATCAGTCATCATAAGAGCCAACACTTATAGAACAGCAGTGTCCTTTTTTCACAAAAGGCTGCCTCACTGGACAAAAAAGGTTCAAACAAATTCAGGAGGAAAAAAAAGTTTGTATCTTGATTGATTTATGTAATAATTATTATTAAAGCTTATGTTGGTGTTATTATTTATTGCTCTGTTTTAACTTGCATGTAACTATAGTATGTTAGTAAATAATTACCATCCAACGAAGTACCTTATCCAGGCTTTATTAATTTTCTTTTTGGTATTGAATTGTTTTTCTATAAACATAGTCAAACAAAAAACTGTCTTTTAGACAAAACACATTTTACATAAGGCTTAAACATTTTTTATTTCATAAAATAATGGAAATATAGGATAGGTAATCAAATACTATATTTATTCCTGACATTTTCTTATATTCTATGTGTTCCCGGAAGAGTCCTTACAGGAACTTGCTTTTTAAACTTTTTCATAAAACAAAAATGCAAAACTAGTAGGGTGAGGTAAGGTAAATTTGTGGCATAGGTAAATTAGTGATACAGTTTTGGCAACTTACCCAGTGATTTTGGTGGCTGATTTCTCAAGTAGTAGATAATTGCTGGGACATACGTCACGTCCCTAGTACGCACAAGGACGTACTATGTACGTATCGGGGACATACATTTTCCAACGCTTTGTACGTACTATATACGTCCTATGTACGTACATTTCAGGTATATATAATTTAGGTCCTACGTGGGATCAAAACCGAACGTGTACGTGGGCTTGGGTCAGGCAAGGATATTTCACCGATAATTAAAAAAAAAAAGTGTTGGAGATTCCGAGAATTGAACCCGAGTCTCCCGGCTGAGACCCAGATACTCTACCACTAGACCAACACCTATACGTAGGAAACTGCTAAGATTGTGACATATACTTTATAAAGGTTTTTACATCTCGCTCTTATATGTGTATTTATGTACATATTTGTATGTACTACTTACACGTTTGTACGAACATATATATTACGTTCGTAATTGGTCCCGGAACGTAGCGACGTAAAATGTACGTCCCTGGGATGAAGTGGAACTTAGGCGCTGCCTCCAGGATAAATTTATTAAAGATTTTTTGTGAATCTCCTTTGATGTGACATGATTTTTTTTTATAGGGCCCTTGCCCCTAATTTCCCCTACAATCTGCCAAATACATTTTTAAAAAGTGAAAAAGAGACACCATAACTAGCACTTAGAACTTAAGTGGAAGTTGAGAAACTGGCCATTTGACTAGTTGTCACTGCTCTCAATTCGATCACCTAGGTGATAAATAAACAATCCCCCATAGGGTCACTGGATCGTGAGACCTGCGGTCCCAGCCGCAGGTTTTAGGATCCAGTGACTCTAATCCCCAATGATTCGCGGCGCAATCTGTGAACAGGAAAATACAGTAAAGAAACCAGAGATAGATAATGAGTGGTAGATGACGTATTGAAATCGATTGACAAGTTTATATTATCTCTGGATTGTTCTTGCGCCCTTAATATCTCAAAAACTAATTGTAAAGCCATGGGTCATTCCATATCAAATCAACCAAAAAATAATACAAATTTTACTCGACCCTTTCCGTTTTTGATGATTTTTGGTACACATTTTCTACCTACCAAAAAACTCAAATTCCCAAAATTTTATATATTTTTCAATATTACTAAAATTTAGGTTTATATTTAGATTTCTGTATTTCCTTATTTAATAATTAAAACATAACATTAAGATTTTTTGTATATTAAATGCATTAAACAAGTAAAATAAAAATATACACAATAAATATATATACAATATATACAACTTCAAATAAGAAATACAAAATATTATATTATACAACTACATCTTTTTGTCTAATTGTCTTTTAAGAACTTGTGAGGACTCCATCATTTCTTTTTTGTTAAGTTTATATGTTCTACTGGTAGCAGTAATAGTTTCGACTTTTTTTACCAGACTTTCGGGTTTTACTACTAAAATATCCAGATTACTTTTGGATGAAAGAAGCTTACTTTTAGCTCCTCAGTCTCAATATTTTTTCCCAAAATACATGCTAACCACCATTCTTTATCATATTCCACAGTAACGAAACCTGACTAAACATTTTGTATTTCGGAAATAATATCCCCCCCTGGCATAAGGTGATGATTTTCTGTTTCTAAACTTTCTGACTGCGTAGATCACAGAATACTGCTGCAAAAACTCAAATACTATGGCATCCGAGATAGGGCTCACAAATGGTTCTCTTCATACATGGATGATCGCTGGCAGCAAGTTTCTTCTCTCAACGGAATATCCGAACTAGCACCCATCAAATGTGGGGTACCGCAGGGGTCAACTATGGTTCCTGTTCTATTTAATCTTTACATAAACAATATCATTGGTTTACCTATCAATGGATGTTTTACTGTATTTGCTGACGATAATGGTGTAGTTTGGAGCGCTAAGAGTATCGAAGAGCTGATAAAAATGTTCTCAGGCGATCTCAAAACAATTAAAAATTGGTGTGATACTAACTTTACTATCATTTAACCATCCAAAACAAACCTAATGACATTCAAATTTACATTTGAGCTCTATCTCGGGCAAGATAGGGTGTGTAGCAGTGAAGGTGTGAGATTCCTTGGTGTTCAGTTGTAAAGCTCCCTAAGATTTAATAAACACATAGAGCTTCTCAATACTTTGACTTTGACTTTGACAATAAAAAGCTGGCATGCAGTTGTTATGTGGTACGGATTGTTCGCCGTGAGCTGGGACAGGCCCTGGCCAGAACAGTTTACTTCTCTGTAGTGGAGTCCCATCTTTTGTATAGAATTGTGTTCTGGAGCATGTGCAATCAAAGCCTATTTCAATCTGTATTCGTTATGCAGAAATATGCAATCAGATATTTGGCTAATAAAAATTCAAAACACTGCCATCCTATTTTTATTGAGCTAAAGATTTTAACCTGGCCCTGTCTTCTGATTCTTGAAACTGCAGCAATCATACACAAAACTTACTTGAACTCAATCGCTGAAAATAACTCGAAGTACAACACTAGACAGAAATCGGTCCTCAGGATGCCTATTCCCAGCTCGCAATTGACCAAACATTCCATAAGATATGAAAGTAAAAAAATCTTTAATCATCTGCCCCTAAGGCTAAGGAATCTAGAATCATCAAAAAAATTTTAGAAAACACTCAAATCTATATTGCTTGCAAAAGCATAATATTCCCTTCAGGAGTACTATGATGATGTCATAAAACGAAATTAGTACCTTTATTTATTTATTTATTTATTTATTTATTTATTTGTTTATTGTACAGGACTTTATACAAAGTATATACATTGTCAAATAGATGCTCTACAATATTTTCAACTACAGAATGAAAAATTAATGAAACTAATTTTACACTAAAGAAGGCAAAAAAAAAAAGTTTATCTACTAATACATTTGAAATTAAGAGGCGAGAAATTCATTTATAGAATAAAAGCAGTTTTGAACCAGGTACTTCTGAAAGGCTTTTTTGAATAGTCTTACTCCCTGTTACTTTCTGTGATACTTGTTTTGGTTTTTGTGGTGTCTACTATTTTAACGATATTACAAGCTATTATTTTAAGCTCAATTATTTTCTTGTTAGTGATGCTAAGTATTTTAATTCTATGTTTTTTTTACTACTTTAATAATATGATGTCTTAATTATTTTAAATATGTTTTGTAACGACTTTGCACGTTTGATTGTGTTCCTTTTACTTATGTGTTTTTAGGCTAAGATAGTTTATATTTTTTTTTATTTAGTGTAGTTTTAGACTTGTGTAATTTTGATGATTGTATTGTTTATGAAGATCATATTTTGTACCCTTTAGTTATTTATTTTTAATACTGTAACAGAACAAATAATATATACATTTACATTTAGAAATAATAAGCTTCAGACAATAAAGTATACTTGATTTGATTTGATTTGAAAAAAATTTTGCTATAAAAGAGCTTTCTGTATAGGGAATTACAGCGTGCATTTTTGGGGTACCAGGTATGGTTAGTACATCAGTGAACCTTTTATTCAAAAATTTTTGATGGTTGACATATTCATCCTCAGTGTAATATTTAAAATTAATGCCAGTAATGTTTTCTTGGCACCAAGTAAACAACTGAAGGGGTGTCATTATTTGGTCACTGTATGGCCTCTGAAGACTAGTATTTGCTGCAAGCCTTTCACCTGTGCTTCCTAAGCTGTCACAGGCACTTTTGCCATGAGAAGTGGCAAAATAATACCATTCTGCTTCGATTCCAAAATCTTTTTTATGGAGACACACATTAAGAAATTTTTTTTTATTTTTATATTGAGCTGCAATACCATCAGAAAAATAAAATCTTTTTTTTTTTTAAATCTGGCCTTAATTTCGACAAAAATAAATGAAAGGCCACAGTATTGTGAGTAAGGCTTTCCGAGATACAAACGTAATTTAAGTTTTGAAGTTTGCCATCAGTTTTAAAATAAATTGCAAACAGATGGAGGGTTGCCTGGCTGTTGTTCCAATGGTAAGCCCGAACCTCATCCTGCATAACAAATGAGTAGTTTTCGGCAAAATGCATGTAATGAGGGCTTCTCCTGGTTTTAGATTATTTTTAATGTCCTTATATTTTTATTTTTGCATATTAGCAATAAATTAATGCGATTTCAGTTTTATTAGGTTGCCTGTGAATTCCTGCACAAAATCATCAGATTTTTTCACAATGGTTTCCATTGTGCATCGATCTACAGATACACATTTGTTATATTATTATTATTATTAATTTCAGCAGTAGTAGTTGAGTTTATTGTGTCATTTTAAGCGAATTCCAGTGATATACCACTCGATTGGTTAGGAAGTTTCGGCGAAGTAGTTTGTTACATTTTTCTTTTGCAAGTTTTTGATTGTGTCCTCTGAGATTTAAATTTGGGTTTAGTTGGTATATATCTAAGTGACTAAGAGTAGTATCCATTTAAGATGTTGTAAGTTTCAATTATATATGTTACCTCATCAATGAGTTCCTCTTCAAATTTGTCCAGAAGGATGTTTTTATAATTGTCTACTCCTGGACATTCCTGACATCTATTTCCTAGATAGCAATCTATTGAAGTTGGATTTCACATCATTTTATACAAACACTGCTGCCAAAGACCTATTCAAGCATTTTATTTAATTTTGAGGCATTTATCATTAATTTCACATTCTGGTGTTTAAAAATTTTGCCTTCAATTGATTGATCATTTCTCGTTCATCGCGGTTGTACTCTTCTTGCTGCGTTAAAGTAGACGTTGATTCCTTGGCAAATCTGGTCATTAACGATTGCAACTTTTCTATTTTTTGTTTATATACATTTTTCTTCTTAATTGGCGACTCTCCTAGCAGTTCCAGGGACTTATTTAACATAGAGATTGACTCATTTGTGGTTTTCAAAATCAGGATCATTTATTTGAACTTGACTGGGTCTAAAAAGTAAAATTTAAAAAAATTACAATTTATTTAATTTTTAAAAAGTAATATAAAAAGAAAGCTAAGTGCTGGAAATTATACAGCCGACTTTTATTTTGCAAATATATTAATAAATATGAATATAAAAAAAAACGTCTATTACATACAAATTTAATTAATAAATAAAAAAGAAAATTTTTACCCAGCCACATCCTTGTTTTCTGAAGTCTTAAACTCCTTAGCAAGTCTACAAGCATCACAATTTTTCATACCTATTTCAATATTTTTATAATTGGACATCCACTGCGTAACATTCCTTAATTTTCCAGAATGTTTAGTTTTAGACTCAATATCAAATGGATTGCAACATTTGGTTTTAAACTTCCTCCAATCATTTTTTTTTATTTGACAACATTTTGAAAAAAAATTGCTAGATCCATGCACACCCTACACTGTAGAAAAACTAATCAAATGAATATAAAATTTTGGATTAAACTTGCATAAAAGCAGTCAGGTTCGGCAGGAAATTTCTTGTTAAAAATTGATTTAAAAAATTGAAGAAACCAATAAAATCAAAGGGGTGTGTCCTCAGGGGTGGTGCAAATATTAACAAAATTAAACAGGTACTGTAAGTGGATTATTTGAGCAGTAATGGCAAATTCCTCTCAATTTACACATATTATGGGCGAATTATGAAACTGTGGTATATAAACCCTAATTTACATAGGTAGTTAAGAATTTTTGTGTAATGAGTTTTTTATTATTTTTTTTTATGCACGACACCACTCAAGATGACAGACATATGACATGACAGAAATTTTTATTAAACGATTGCCTTAAATTATTTTCTGCTGTCTCTCTTCAACAACCCTAAATATTTTTGAATATCATCTACCTCTAAATAAATTTAAAGACTATAAAGAACTTTGGTTGAAAGAAATTAATACCACCTTATGTCTCACACTCTCAATTTTTGCTGTTTTTTGTATAAAAATGGTAAAATAAAAATTATATGCACGATACCACTCAAGATCACAGACATATGACATAACAGAAATTTTTAGTAAACAATTGACTTAAATTATTTTCATCTTTCTCTAAAATACTTTTTTATAGCTTGCTGTCTCTCTTCTACAACCTTAAATATTTTTGCAACTAATTTATCTCTCCATCTACTTTTAAAATTCTGCGCTCTCTCTCTAGATATTTTTCATTTTAACAGAGAAAAATGTTTTTTGACAGTACTTTTTTTGAACGCTAAAAAAACAGTGAAAACTTGAAAAGAGTGACCTTTTTATTCTAGAAATCGAAAGTTTGGAAAGAAAGCTTAAAAATGTGAGCAAAATCATAGCATAAAAATTTGAAAAACACTAAAAATTGCTTAATCAAAAACGTCACCCCTTAAATTATGCTAAAATATTTTAAGCCTTAAATTACCAGCATGCTTTACCATAATGGGAGGTTTACCCAACTCATTTTATGCATAAGCATAAATTAAGTGCTATTTCTGTATGTCTGTCTATCTTATTAAAATAAAGTGCAGAAAATTTTGCTCAGTAGATCTAAATTTATCTATAAACCCCGGTAGGATTTACTAAAAGGGTTTAGTCTATTTTAAAACGGTCCTAAGTTTAAATGAAATTTCGGGTTTTAAGCATTTTAAACCAGCCCTTCTTGAGTTTTGGACATAGTTTGTTTTATAAGAAGAATTTTAATAAATTTGCTTATTGAATAATCATCTTAACACAATCTTGTTGGATTTAAGAAGAAAGTTTCAATTTAGAAGAAAAGAAAATTAAAAAAAATTTAAACCCAGGCAGGGTTTAAATAGTAAACACTCTGTAGAATAAATCAAAATTGGGGCTATATGTCACTCTAATTAAAACTTACCCTTATCTGTTAATTTTTCCAATTAATACTTGATGTTACACAAAGATTTAGATGAGTAATAATAAAATAAGGAGTAGATTAATTTTGTATTTATTTACAAGGTGTTTTTATTTATGAAATGTATTAAAAAACTTCAATGCAAGTTTTTCTTGCATTTCTGTCACTTTTCAAATGTCAGTTTAAAAATAATAGCGCTGCGTTCAATCACAAACAGCGAGTTCGGATCTTTTACCTCTGCTTGCACCTTGGCTTGCACCAACCTCTACTGATGAAAGCTACAGCTTTAAAATGAGTGGGCTTTGAGTAAGGAAAGTTTTTTTGACTGAGCTTTTCGATAACCTCAATGTTTTACTTTCAGTTTGTAAATAAATTAATATAGTTGTTTTGGGTTTTTTTGTTTGGTATAATTTTCGTGCATAATCAGTGACCTTCACTTATGTTTGTTTTGTGTTCTCATAAATATATTTTTTGTACTGAAAACGGGTTCAAAATATGACGTTTTTCTGGATAAAATAGGAGGTGTTTTATTGGTTAATGAACAACTTAGGGTATTAAATAAGTTAAATTAATCCTTGTAAAAAAGGTTACTTAGGGAAATTATAAACGAACTTATTACCAAATGCCACAAAACAATCCTTTCTGGGGGCTATAAATTTAAACCACCCCCCTGAGGCGGTCTAAAAAATCACCAACTTTATAACCTCATACACAAATAATGAAGCTATTATGTGCCAATAACTTTGTGTCTTTTCTGTATGGGTAAGTGTTTTTTGAAAATTGGTTTTAAAATTTAGTACTACCCACAGGTGTAAATATTTAGACCTGTGGGGGATACTATTTTAGATCTTAGTAAATCTCACTGTGAATGTTCAAACTTATAATATTTGAAGCCTATTCAAAAATTTACATTTGTGTTAATGGGCGAGTTTTTAAAGTGAAATTCTCCGACTTGGTGACTTTGATTGCATCAGTTTGGTGAAATTGGTGGAGTGACATCAGCACCGGTGGTTGTCAAATGTTCCACCGAAAAAAACTAAGAACGCAATTGATAGATACTAACATAACCACAGTTTGTTAGAAGCTGATTTTTTTTATTTAATTGTGGGATTTAAAGTTCATTAAATCATATTGGGCTATGGTGTTGACTACCCTCAATCTTAGCATGTCTTTTTCTTCGCAAAGTTAAAATTAAATCCATTTCCTCCTTTTAATTTATGTTCCATACAAAAAAATAAACCGTCTTTAACAAAAAACATCAAAACACAGCTGGTAGTTTTTGTGGTTACATCATCCATCATTCAATTAATCAATCAATCAATCTTTATTGGTGTTTTATATGCTTTCGAATTTACACAAGTCAACATACAATTTACAAATTCAAACCTAGTAATTACTTAAAATGCTAACATTATTAAGCTAATATAATAAAATAAAATAAATAAAATTGTAAGATAATGTGCCCAAAATTAATTTGTCAAATTTTTCATAAAAAAGACTATCACCAAATTAAATATGATTGAAAAGAAATCAAGTTTCTGGATCCTTTTTAGTAGATCGCGGGTAAAACAATTAATGTTTATAACAAAATATAAAAATAAAATCAATAAAAAAAGAACACTAAAATCGGAGATGAGCCTCCAAATTAATAGTAAAATGGCCTACCTTATTTGGCGTCAGAAATGGTAAGGGAGTCGGCACCTCGAGCGCTCAGCTGCCTACTCTCTCCGTTGCATATGGAGAGTGGGGGTTTACCATCGCACGATTTATAGCGATCTCGCGCGGGATTGACCAAAAACTAAAACCCAAGGGCTCAACTTTCATGTATCATAATTAATAATAACACGTAAATTAATAATTAACATTACCCAGGTGATTATTGGCAAAAATATGACAAGAAATATTATTTCTGTCGGAATAAAAATAAATCATTCTATATAGAAAGGTTCCAACAATTTACTCAAAAGTGAACATACCGCCCACGAAATACAGCGGTATTTTACAAGAAAATAAAAATTAAATAAAATATTCTAACATTGATATAATAGTATTGATTCTGCTTAATGTAGTAGCAGAGGACATACCTTAACGACTGGCCTTTTAAGTAGACCAATTTTAGTTTTCACCGTGACCACTCGGGTAACACCATCAGCACCAGGATGGTTATCTTCTTTCAGGACAACGAGAGTACCAGGGGTAATAAGATTAGAATTCTGATGCCACTTAGCTCTCTGTTGCAAAGAATGAAGATTCAAGATGCCACCTTTTCCAAAAGGTTTGTTGCATTTGTGTGAGTAACTGCCACCTGTCAAGCCTATTAATTTTAACAGAAGTTAAGTCATGATCTGGAACCGCGGATAAGGGAGCCAGTGAAAGGAAATGTCCTGGAGTTAGACAAGAGAGGTCGTTTGGATCACTGCTCATTGCAGACAAGGGCCGTGAGTTAAGAACAGCTGACATAACATTTTTACGAGGTGGGATTTGACACTTTTAATCCTAGCGTCATGTAGCCCTCCAAAATGGGGGTTCGAGGGAGGCAAAAACTGCCACTCAATAAGTTCCTCGGCGGCTGCGTTAGCCATGCAATCCGTCAAATACCGAGCCGCGCCAACATAGTTTGTCCCATTGTCGCTATGAAGCATAGAGCATCGGCCGCGTCGGCTAATAAATCGACGCAATGAAGCAAGAAAAGCGGGTTTTGTTAAGTCAGAGACTAACTCTAGGTGCAAACATTTTGTACTACAACAGACAAATAGTGACAAATATGCCTTCTGTGTTCGACGTCCTCTATATCGAGACATTAAGATGTGATAAGGTCCACCAAAATCTAAAGAGGTACACTGAAAAGGTTTGCACTGTGTAATACGGTAACTAGGTATATTGCCCATTTTTGGTTCTATAACCTTGAGATTAACTCTAAAACAATGAATACAACTATGAACAATGCGGCGAATAGCCCTTTTGGGATTTATTATCCAAAATTGCAGAGCAATAAAGTGATGAAGGGCTGAGAACACCTCCTGTGTCATCAAAAGGGTCTAGCTTTCTTAAAGGTTTGGAGCAAGGGCGTTTATTTAAAATATTCGATATATCATCATGAAACGCTTCAACCTGAACCTTTTTTACAATACACAAGAGAGTTTGAGATAATTCATATTCTGAGAAAGGCCCCTTGTTGAATTCAGGAATTAACTTAAAACGGAAGTTTAGGAAGCGTAGACAGTAGGACAAGATCCTAAGAAGTTTTTGCAAGCATGAAACCCTATTTCAAATGTAACTGACAACCATGAGGTCCTGCCCACCATAGAGAACAATTGACTAATTGTGACGGAAGAATAGGACGACTAGCTTAATCATAGACAAAAGTACGCCATCGATGGGGCGCTGACTTAATCCAACCTAAAGCAATAGTTGAGTCAGACCAAGCATATATTTTGTGTACATTAGGAATGTTATAGGTATATAGGACAAATTTAAGCAATTTTGAGGCCACTAGGGCCGCACTAAGTTCCAATTTAGGGAGACTTAGTTTCTTTAGAGGTGATACTTTACTTTTAGCGTAAATTAAGCAGGTATACATTTTTCCAAAGCCTAGTTCTGAGGCATCCCCAAACGTATGGAATTCCAAACTAAAATACTGTGAAATAAAACAATAGCGAGGTATTTCCAATGAAGATAAACTCGAAAAATCCTCTTTATAGTCTGTCCACTTTTGAGCGATATCTACGGGCACTTCTGCATCCCAATCGATACCTCTAGCCCACAACGATTGCATAAGTTGCTTGACTAAGAGAGTTATAGGACATAAGAGACCAATAGGGTCGAATATTCTGGAAATTTCTGAGAGTATAGACCTTTTTGTACAGGTCGAGTTAAGCAGTTGTATGTCATATGAAAATATATCTTTCTCAGGTGACCATCGCAGACCCAGGACCTTCATTTACTGTCTGAAGCTTGATGTTTTTGCAGAATATCCGAAGGTATAGAGGATAGAAAATCTGTGCTGTTGCTAGACCACTTGCAAAGGAAAAATCCTCCTTCCTTTAACAAACTGATCAGCTGATTTTTTGTCTCTACTGCTTCCTCTAGTGATTCACACGATCATCATCAATATAGATTTTAGACTCTAGAATTGCCGCCGCTTTAGGATATTTATTTTTTTTCCTGTATTGTGTGCGGAGCTAACTCCATAGGTTACAGTTTTAAGTCTAAAATCCTTTACAGGTTCTCGGGAGAAAATCTCCAGAGAATACGTTGATAATCCTGATGATTTTTGTGAATGAGTATTTGCCGATACATCACTTTAACATCGGCTGTAAAAGCAATAGGAAATGGGCGGAAGCTCAAGAGAATACTAGAAATATCATGCTGTAGCTTAGGCCCAATCGACAAGGTGTCATTTAATGATTGACCTTGAGAGCGACAAGAGGCGTCAAAGACTACGCGCAAGGTGGTAGTCGTTCTATTTAAATTGGTCACCCCATGATGAGGGATATAAAAATGACGCTGTAAATAGTCAGAGGCGGGAGCGGACACGGGTTCCATATGCTCAAGTTCTAGATACTCCTTAATGAATTTAGAATAGACCTCATACAAGGAGGGATCTTTTAGTAAACGTCGCTCCAAACTATAAAACCTTTTTAAGGCTATTTATCGAGAATCTGAAAATAATGGCTCATGCGTTTCTAGGAAGGAATTCTCCGCAGGATCATCCAACGGTATCAAGGATCTAGGGCGAGGAATTTCCTCAATTTCCCAAAATAATTGAAAAGTTTTGTTTATATCCTGGTTTTTCGCTAGAGAGGTGCAAAAAGAATAAGATTTGTAGGAATTTTGTTTTATACAGTTAATTTTACCCATTATTACCCAGCCAAACAATGTATTAAAGGCAATGGGTTCAAACTCCTTCCCGCACACCTTTTCGGGCATCAATACAAGGGGAAACAAATCACAGCCTATTAAGACATCTATAGGCCCTGGAATATTGTAACTGTCATCCGAAAGTGGCAACTGTTCTAAATAAGAACATTTTTTATATGGAAAGTGGTTGGCATGGATTGGCAAACTTGAGGTAAAATTATGCATTCGATGGTAAAAGATGGATTAAATTGCCCTACCGGACACTTACTCCATTGGATGCTACGGAAGTCATTTCACCTAAACCATTTATAGGAACATTTAATCGAGACCGATTCAGCACTAATTTTTTAAAGCAGCGTTCAGACAAAAAGTTGCCCTGGCTCGCACTATCTAGTAGTACCCGAAGGGTATGCGGATTGCCCTGGTTATCCCGAAAATCAACTTTTGCAGTTGCAAGAAGGGTTAAAGAACCATTGGACGGGGTAAGATTAACAGAAGCAGTGGCACAAAGTTGGGTTATTTTCAGATAGTGTGCTTTGAGAAGCGGGATTGGTATTATTACATGGTGCTGTAGGATTAGAATTATTAAGTGGTACGTCAAAACGTAATAAACTATGATGGCGGTTTGTGCAAGAGGTACAGGTCCTATTAGAATGGTATTTTGAGAATTTATGTGTACTACTTAAACAGTTCACGCAGAGGCGGTTTTGATTAACAAGTAAATAGCGCTCATGGGGGGGTTTTACTAAGAAAAACAGAGCAATTATAAATGGAATGTGCGGTTTTACAGATGCCACAATTTTGTGTATTACCTGTATTAGTATTATTATGAGAGGTATTAGTAAAAAAAGAGTTGGTATAATTACCATTTGTACGAGAATTTGCCTTATTTTGGCGGTTACTAGTAAAATTCTTGTTATTATTATTACTAGAACTCGATCCAACATTTTTTTACTTATCTTCTTGGGAAAAATTTAATGTATCCAATACTTTGCATCGATTATTTAAAAACACTTTTAACTGAGTATAATTCGGCATATCGAATTTTGCATGTTCCATCTCAAACCTCTGAAGGGTATCAGATTCAATTTTTAAAAGAAGTAGGTTAAAAAAGAAAATTCAATAATTTTAACGCCTCGACATTCTCACTAAATTTGTCCACTAAACCACGCAATGCTCGATTTGAAAGGGTAGAGATTTTAGGCAAATTCATAATTGTTTGATATTACCACAACGTTAGCATCATCAGGAGACGATAAACAATGAACTAAATTAATCGATGCTCTATCTCTATCTTATATACAATCCTTTAGTGGGCGGAGATAAGACTAATAATTTGTGATTGATCACGATTTTTAATCCTATCTCCCCTCAACTAAAGAATAAAGTGTACTAAACGGGATGGGTCCTCTATCTTTATTTAAACTATTTCTGGATTTAATAATTTCCATACTTTCATATGCATTCAAAAGTCTTTTGTTTGGTACACTTTTTAAAAGTTTTAGGTTATCTAATGTAAATCTATGATTGTTTTCAAAAGCATGCTCGGCCACACTTGACTTTTCTGTTCTTCCGTATTTTAAGTGTGCTAAGTGTTCTTTAAATAGTATTTGAATAGAGCGTCTCGTTTGGCCAACATATTTTTTGTCACAATCAAAACAAAAAAATCAAATTTATTCCTAAATCTTGAAAAGTAAAAAGAACATTATGTAACCAGTTTTTAAATACATATATTTTTTACATTTTTTTAAATGTCATCCATAAAAAAAAGTTTTGTAAACCTTTAAAATTAAAGCGGGTAAATATTATTTTCTTAAATGTCATAAAATTTCTCAAAAATTGTCATAAAATCATATAAATTAGATAGACTCATCAAGTCATTCATAAATCGCTTTGAAACTCGATCAGTCGTTAGATTTAGGGAATCAGCCAATACCAAGCATGCTCCACCTCACACATGCTTTATCCAGCTTACGTTTAACAGCTCGATTCTACTAAAGCGGCAACTTCGAAGACAAATAATGAATAAGGCAGTGTAGTACACAATATACATTCTTTATATGAAACAGTGCTTCTAGCGGCTTTAGAGAAAAGGTTTTAAAAAAAGCTAAAAGCGAATTTTTAATGATTTTTTACAGAATTTCCGCCCATATTAAAAAAATTTTTAGGGGCCCCCAACTGGAGGCCCAGGGCCCACCAACTATTTTTTTTTATAAGAATGTACCACTTGCGGCATCTTTTTGAAAAGCTTGTTAAAAAATAAATTTAACGCACTAGTTCCTTTTGACATCTGTCAACCAGTGTGTCGTGAATTGAAAAAAATATATTCTTTGTCAATTGTTTTAGCTTCAAAATAAACTACATATTTCTCTATTTAATAAGCGGAATAAAGAATATACCACAAAAGGCCATTATTGGCGGCCCATTTGGGGACCCTTACTGAAGGCCCACGACCACCAACATTTTTTTCATGAGGAGGTACCACTTGTGGCACCTTTTTGGAAAGCTTGTTAAAAAAGAAATTCGATTAAATAACGCTTTTTGACATCTGTCAACCCATCTGTTAAATATTAAAAAAAAAACTTTTGTCAATTCTTTTAGGTTCAAAATAAAATGCATATTTCTTTATTTACTAAGTGACGCAGCCTAATTACCTTTTTTTAAATTGACTAGATTTACTAGGGAAACAGATTTAAAACACACCTCGATTTTCTTTTTCACTCAACCATCTTTAACGACAAAAAATAGATTTTTAAATTTTTTAACGCATGGGTTGACAGATGTCAGAAAAATTTATTTAATCGAATTTCTTTTTTAACAAGCTTTCCAAAAAGGTGTCACAAGTGGTACCTCCTCATGAAAAAAATGTTGGTAAGCCCTGAACCTTCAGTAAGGGCCCCTAAATGGTGGTATTTTCTTTATTCCGCTTAGTAAATAGAGAAATTTGTAGTTTATTTTGAAGCTATAACAATTGACAATTTTTTTTATTTTTATTTTTGACACATTGATTGAGAGTTGTCAAAAAAAATTAGTGCGTTAAATTTCTTTATTAAAAAGCTTTACAAAGAGGTGCCACAAGTGATACTTTCTTATTTAAAAAAAAATAGTTGGTGGGCCCTGGGCCTCCAGTTGGGGGACCAATTTTTTTTTATTAGGGGCGGAAAGTCCGTAAAAAACCATAAAAGATTCGCTTTTAGCTTTTTTCAGCTTCCCTAAAGCCGCTAGAAGCACCGCTGTATATTGGAAAATTAGAATAATTATTTTTTTGGTCAAAATATCAGATATTTATCTTACGATTTTGTTAATAAAAAAGCGTTTATAGTACCCAGGTGACGTTTCAATATGACCGCCAGTCAAATGCTGTGAGTATACGCGCTTTGAATACAACAGGGTTGAAACTGGTCAGGGAAACCTGGAAAACTTGGAAATGCCTGATTTAAAAAGTGACCTGGAAAAGTCAGGGAATGGGTCCCAAGTCATGGAAATGAGGGAACTTTTGTATGGTTTTTATCTTTTATGCTTTTCTCCGACTTTCCTCACTCTGTTTCTCATATAATGCCAAAAACACAGTATATTTTTTTCTTTTGTTCTTCAATGTTTATTTTTGTAGATTTTGCAAAAATTAGATATATAAAGATATTGTAATTGTAGTTGTAAAACATGAAAAATATCAAAACTTAAGAAATTTCCTTCTTAAATTGCAAAAATTTTTGCCTGCGGCGCGATAACATCATTATTTATTACAATTTTAGTTTAATTTAACACTTCCAAGTTCGTCACATTAAAATAGCTGAAGAATTTACTTACTGCTATAATGCAAAAAAAATTTGCCTGCGACGCGATAACGTAGAAAACCTGTCAAAAATTACATTTTTAGTATACTTTTCTCAAAATTTTTGCCTACGGTACATTTATGACATAATTTTGGCACAAAATTCAGAATTGACACGGGATCCCACCTCAACCCAGTATTTTTCAATATATATCAATTTTTGTGTTCTGCTTAAATCGCAAAAAATTTAATTTGATTTGATTGCCTTTTCCTTAAACCGTTTTCAAGGCGTAAAAATTTAAATAAAAATTATTTTTTAGTGTGCTTATTGGAACTTGTAAAATAATCTGGATTTTTTTTTATTTTTGGTTAGGGAATACCTGGAAAAGTCAGGGAATTCAAAAATTCGCTTCGTCTCCAATTTATTTACCGTTGGTAAACATAATGTCTCTATTTTAGTTATACCTTTATGGCTTTTTCCCTTGAAACTTTTCTCACTAAAGAAACATTTTAGTTTTTTGAAAAGTATACTTGTATTTTACTAATTATATTCTAAATCCAACTTCAATGGATTTTCTCAAATTGGAATTAGTGAAAGCTACATTCCATTTTTTTTTATTGCTGTGTCAGACAATAAATCTTCTAATTCTACCACTTCCACTTTTAGAATATCTAGTTGAGCAGATCGTGTGGGATTCAACATGAGTCCCAGAAGAAGCAAGAGGTCCAAAATTACAGCCACCTCTATTTCATACCGTGAAGGTAATGAGAGTTCTTCTGCAGGAGAGGATAGCGACTATGACTACCAGCCTAATTTGTTTGGTAACATTCTGGGTAAGGGTTTTGGAAATAATTTTAATTTTCAAAAATTTTTTGTTTTGTAAAAAAAATAATCTGCTTTACCACATTTTCTCAGCCTGTTGTTTGAAGTTGGTAGGCAATGTTAAACTTTAATTTCAACTTAGCTCATATTCGGCATATCGATAACTCCACCCTGGAATAAGCTACAAAACTTTGCACTGTCATAGATTCTTAGAGAATAGTACTCGTAATAAAAGTTACGTAATTTTGAAAAATCATATTTATTTTTAGGCCTGTTCATGCAGAACATGATGCAGCAAGTTTCTGGCGGAAGACGCCGCAGGCAACCTAAAAAACGAACACCGGCCAAAAGAAGACGTACTGCAGGTAAGGTCAATATTAACCATTGTGATAATAACTGTACGCCGTAAGTAAGCCGTTCAGGGGCTTAATTCTTGAAATTCAATAGAAGGAACGATACCTCAAGAAAATGGATCAATCCCGGAGAATGGAACCTCTTGTTAATTTTAAGATCTATAAAGGTATTTATGCGCGTGCGTGTCTGAAAATACTTAATTTTTTAGAGAATGTGATGGGCGATCACCGCTCAATAATACGAATTGCGTTCGACGTGAGATCATTCGACACAAATCTATGTCGTTCCTTGTCCAAGAATTAGGGCCCTGATCGTTGGTAGATTTTTACCGGACGCCACTCAAACGCCCACGTTTGTGACCTAACCTTAAATATTTTTGTTGTTAGTAGGGACTTATTGGGCGTTACTCTGTAAGGTTTTACCATAATAAGGGAAAACCGTATTTTACTTAAGTTGAACCTTAACCATACTTTAAAAAAAGTGTTATTGGAAGTCGAATTACTTTTCCTTATTCCTAACCTAAAATTTCTAACCATGTAGGGATTTTCTCCGATAAATTCTCGCAAAAGAATTATATCGTCAGTGTAGCTGAACCTCAACCTTGTAGGTTTCTCCAATTTATACATTTTTTCACATAAATTTTAAAAATCTACGGAACTGTTTTTGTTTATAAACAAAAAATTACAAATGCAAAGAATATTAAAAAGTCGTGTCGAAAAATAAACCAACCATCACTATTATCCGTGCTAATTGAGGTTATGTTTGAAGATAAGGGTCGTACGGTAACTGTACCGAATTAAGGGAATGCCGTATTTTATTATGGTTCCCTTAATAAAAACGCAGGTCACGCACATGCTCAGATGTCAAATGTCAATTTTCCTTAATAAGGAAAGGCGAAAATGTTGATTTTTTTTAGAGAAGGTACATAAGGGAAAAATCGGAGGAAATATAAGTATCCTTCTCACAATTTTGTGACTGATAAGCTTAGAAACCTTCATATATAAAAGTATTCGCTATGGGATCTTCCCTATTAAATTATAAATCAAATTGAATTATAAAAAAACAGCAAACATTTTAAAATATTACAAAAATGCGTCTTGTCCGTTCAGATTGGACGAATCGCCCGGACTCTTCAATCTGGGGCCGGATTCTTGACCTGTGAAGGCATGAATCCGCACATGGATTATAATTGTAATATTCTTTTAAAAAAAACACATTTTAGCCGCGAGTTGTAAAAATTGCTATTTTCTCATCACTTTGTCAGTATTTTTTTGTCTGGACAGTTTGGAGTTTAATTATTCTGTTTTGAACGCTTTTGGTTAGTTGGTAAATGGGCATTTAATGATTGTTCTTCAAAAATGAATATTTTTATGAAGATAAGGTTCTGAATATACCGGGATATGCGTTTGCCTCCACAACATAAGGAAACTTATTGAAAACGTATTCGTACTGAAGGTACACTTGATTTCAAAAAAAACATGCATGCAGTTTTTCCTATGCCACAAAATTCAGCTTTCCATTAGTGTATACTATTACAAGGCACCACCAGCTTAGTATGCCTGACAGCTTAAAATTCAGTGTGACATCCTTAAAAATGCCACAGATATCAACATTTACAAATTATCACTCGAGTCATAGAAGACGGCTGGTCTATAAGAATAGCGGCCACCCATTTTGGAGTTGATAAAATGACGATAATGCGATGGAAAAAGCGCAGGATTGAAAATAATTCTACGGGTAGGAAAGATGGATCAGGACGACCAAAAGTAAGTTCTGAAGTGCAAGATGAGAGACTTATTGACCATCTCAGACAAAATTCATTTTCAATTTCGGTTGAAGCAGCTAATGTAACATTAATTCCGGGTTCTTTAGCAACAGTAAATAGAAGAGTAACGAAATCAGAAGTCTCTTGTCGAGTTGCTGCAAAGAAGTCTTTTCTAACAGAAGAACAAAAACAGGCCAGAGTGATTTTTGCACTGAACAACGTGATAATGACTTCTGGGAGAGGGTGGTTTTCACTGACGAAAAAATTTTTCAATCATCTTCAGGCAGCAGGAGAATTTTAGTTTATCGTCCACCAAATTCTAGATTTGAACCCGAATATACAAACCAAATTAAAAAAGCTGGACATTTTTGGTTTTTTTTTGAAGAATCGAAGGAAGATTCAATAGTGAACGATATATTGAAATCCTTGAAAACGTTATGTTGCCATCTGTACAGGCTTTACATGAAAATAATTACTTCATTTATCAGCAGGACAACTGTCCAGTACACACGGGTAATGTTGTTCGCCAATGGTTTCCTTGGCCAGCCAACAGCCCTGACCTTAACCCAATGGAAAATATATGGGGTCGAATCGTTAAAATAATATACCAAAGGAATTGGAGACCACGAAATTCTGAAGAGTTAAGCGATGCTATTTATCGCGCATTGGATCAGCTCTCAGAAGACCATCAGTATTTTAAAAATTTAACGTTTCCAATGCCCAGACGTTTGCAGCTTGTAATAGAGCAAAATAGTGATCCTATTAAATACTAAATTATTTATTTTAGTTCTTTTTTAAGTTAAAATAATTAGTATTAAGTTTACCATCGTTTTTGTCCTAATCCAAGTTTCCTATTCGTCGAATTGTTTTCAATCCATCGCTGTTTCCATCGTATTATTGTTATTTTATCAACTCCAAAATGGGTTACCGCCCTCTTTATAGAAAAGACTACTAAAACATTATTTTTGCTGATTTTTTAGTATTATGCAAAAGTTAATATAAAAATAAGGTTGCCTTTAATTAAAGTAAAAAAATATTTTCAGTTTTAGAGACCTTTTTTAAACAATATGACAAATTGTCGTACTTTTGAAGTTTTTAGGCATTTTCGCTGGTAGTCCGTATATATTATATACTTTTAGAAAGGTCAATTTTGTGACTGCATGTATGCGTTTTTTTTTTTAAATCAACTGTACACTTACCGGCACATAAAGCGCATACAGCAGAAGTTGCTTGATTATTGTTACCGAATTTTGTAGGTTAACACTTTTAGACAACATAATTGGACCGTTTTGGATTGAAAATCATTTTGATGGCCGGAATTTCCTACAATTACTCCAGGGAGACATAGTTCCCGCTATTGATGCCGTTGCAGGAAATCACGACCGGACATGGTTCCAAATGGATAGCTGTTTGGCAATAGATTAAATAATGGCTTATTTGAACATTTAATTTAGATTTGTTACCTGTATTTGTTTTGTGGATAATAAATTGACATTTATTAGTAATTTATTCTTGCGTCGTGTAATAGTTAATTTTTAGTTAAAACTTCGGACAATAAAAAATATTTTCATTATAAAGCTGGGTTTATACAGGCAAATAAAAATTTAAATAAAACTTGAGCTTATGGGGAACAGTGTAGGCGTTTATATAGCAAAAATAAAAATAGAAAATTAAAATAAAAAGATGGACAACTTTTCACTTTTATTTTTATCTGAAAACGGATTTGCCCTATTGACGCATATAGCCTCACTTTCATTTGTTGTTGTCATTTAAATGGGTGTGTTCAGGTTTTTTGCATTTTTTGGTTTATTTTTGGCAGATATTATTTCAGCTAACAGTATGATTGAGTTTAGTTTAACAATTTTTTTTATTGGTGTCACTCACTTTTGTTTACATGTGCAGAAGCTGTGGGCTGATTGGTTCAAAGTTATGTTTATTCTTATTTTTATTTTGCTGTATAAACCAAAATTATTTTTTATTTTAATTTTTATTTGTTATTTTAATTTGCCTGTATAAAACTAGCTTAAAAAAACTCTTGCCATTTCAATGTTCTTCATTTTAGCTGGTACTTATTATTTTTTTACTAAATACAGTATAATCCACATTTACATAAAGGTTCTATGTTGCGAAGGTAAACGCATAACCCGGTATATAATCATTCCATTTCTCCGGACCAATTTCAATATTGCGACTGACAATACACATAAATTAAATGGAACTGTTTTTGTCAAAAAAGTGATCAGATTGAATTTGGGATGAAGTGTAGCTATAAATAACTCATAATAGGCTTATCCGTACATTATGGCAGACTTTAACAAAGTTATGACTACTACATATTTTAGGTCCTTTACCCATCTGTTATGAGACATCACTCTTCTTGGTTGCCAGGGCTGTCCGAAACTCACGTTCAGGCAGAACTTTCTTGTGAGCAATGATATCAAAATATACGATTTTCATAATGTTTCTGCCGATCTTTAATAGGGACTTATCGGACATTATATGCTGACTTTAATAAAGTCGGCACTATTTTTGTCAGTTCCACATAAAGGTAAACAATTACTACATATTTTTAGGCATTTACACATCTGTTATGGGACGGCAGCGGCTCCAAAACCTACGTTTGGGCTATCCAGACAGAGCTTTTTTGTCGGCGGCGCTGTCAAAATAATGTTGACTTAAAATAAAGTTTGTACCTGTCTTTAATAAAGGACGGATTAACTTTAATTTGTCAACTTTATGCATGACGCAATATGAGCATCTTTAGATGACATGTTTATATGACAAAAATGTCAGAAACCTTTTAAACTTCGTGCGGAACTATCAAGAATAGTGCCAAGTCAGGCTATGCTGACTTTATGTACCGATAAGTTCCTATTAAAGGACGGCATTAACTTTAATTATGTCAACTTTGTGGGTGACACAATATGAGTATGTCTAGGTGACATGTTCAGATGACAAAAATGTCAGAAATCTTTAAACTTCGTGCGAAAGTGTCGACTTTATTAAATTCATGCTATGCCGACTTTCTTTACCGATAAGTCTCTATTATTTTGTTATTTTTGGATTTATTTTACTTCACACTAGGTCGTTAAGAAAATGAATTGCCATGTCATACCACTACCAATCGTGGCAGTGGTCATAAATACAGGGTGATTCTAAATTCCCCAGAAGGATTTTAACTGTGGGTACAATTTGTTCTCCTGAGCAAGAATAAGTAAACGTTTTTTTTTAACTCTTTCACTTCAGAGATATTTGCATTTCAAAATTTTTAATATTTTCTGAGAAGCATCGTTTACATACGTATTAGTGTCTAACCAGCAACAGTTAAAAACAGAGTAGCGACTAGGGCCACTGCATCAAATAATTAAGACGCAGTAGCGGTATTTTACAAATTTATTTTTTAAGGTGTCTCAAAACCGGTAGTAACTTTAGTTATTAAGTTCTCTAAAACAAAATTCGTTTTAACAAAAGTTAATTTTAGTTACTCTCTGGCTTTATGCTGAATGGAAAACAAATAAACAAAGAATAGTTATTATTTATTTAAAAGAAAATACAAATAAATACAATAAATGTTGAAAATGGTGACCATTATTTTGTAAACATAAGTTGATCCTCCTAAGAAATTTTCCTCTCACATGTAAAAAAATCTGCGGATTGGTTTTTATTATTTCTACTTGCGCAAATATCCGATTTCGTAAGGTTTTTAGATGCCCCCATAACCAGAAGTCAAATGGATTTCTGGGCTTTTATTCTTGAACTGCCGGGAGGAGAACTTGCTAGGGAAGTTGGCGTGGTTTACAAAAAAGTGAGATGGAGATATGCCAACGGATAAAGGTGTGAAGAGGAAAAGGATACTCCCGCGGGAGCATTCCTTTCCCACACTTTTAAGAATACAGACCCTGGTGATCTCGGTGAGCACGGAATCGGCCCTCCTGAGCTTCCCGTAAAGATTTTATCCAAATACTCCTGCACATCCCGTGCAAAATATGGTAGCGCCCATCGATGTACTAGTTAGTACGTCGATGGTAGCGCCCCATCTTGTAAAAACCTTATTATATCCCTTCTAGAAGCTCGGGCAGAGGGACTTGTAAAAACGGTATGCATCCAACACAAAGAATACCGTTATTGAAAATGTATTTCTCTGACGGCATGTGGGTTTTCTACAGCCCAGATATGGGTGTGGTGTGCATTAAAAATTAGTAAATAAAATTTTATTAGGAAGTTCTCGATCAATGTTGACTGTGTTTTGGAACCAGCGTCAAAAATTTTCCCTTTGAGGTGCGTCTTGGGGTTGTAAATAATAATTAATATGGTATGTTTATAACCGTTATTTATTTAAAATTCTCCATATCGAAGGCTGAGAAATACCATACCGTATGCTTATTCTTCTTGTACTACTTTGAGGTGATTCCTCTACTGCCTCCAGGATGGCCTCATTGTCAGTAGACATGTCGACTTGCTTGTTTAATTAGTTTTAAATCAAAGGTATTTACCTAATGCTAATTTAAAGGTAAGAATTCTCCAAAAAAATAAAAAATTTAAACTTAAATTTATTTAAAAAAAATCGTGGAATTAAAAAAAAACTGTTATCTTGTCTTAAATGAATGATATCTAACCACTGTGTTAAAATCTTTCTAGGGAATTTTGAATCACCCTGTATATTGGTGACAGTGATGTTTGTTGGCATAAAATGAAAAAAAACTTTCGCAAAATGTGTATTTAACATTTACAACACATTATGTACTATGTAACATGTAATCTCAATTTTGGTTATTGTTAAAAGACAAATCTGTCGGTTGCAGGTCCTTGCTGTGGTCAGGACCATTGCGCAGCCAATATGTTCGGCAGACAGAACAGAAGGACTGATTTCCCGGCAGCAGGAACTAGCGGATTGGGTGGCAGGGGTAGACGAGGAGGTCGAGGAAAAAAGACCAAAAACGACGCTTGTACGGCTGCTCCTGTGCTGAGTTTGGATTCGGATGATGATGTAAGAGTTTATAAACACATTTAATTTTTTTAACTAAAATTTGCCAGGCCATATTAATGCTCTGGCAAACGAATTACAGGCATTCCCTATATGTGTTACTCCACTGCCGTTTTTTTCTAAGTTGTATGAGTGAACTGTGCAGCTCAGTAGTTGTTGAGATTGGTAAATACAACACTTTTCTGGCAAAAATATTAGTGTGGTGTGTTCGAGTATGCATTAGAATCGCTTAGATCAACAAAAAATTAAACCTTGAGTTCTTTATGACCCAAAAAAATTGACCCTGTACTAGTCTGGAGGATATATAAGGGGTCTAACTTTGCAAAAAGTGATTGAGCAATGAAACTGGACACGCATATTAAGTGGAATTTTTGAGATATGTAGCCGCCATGAAATTCCTAAAAGTAAAACACAAAACTCGTAAAAGTTTAATAAATTATGGTGGAGCGATAAAATTTGACAAATCTATTCACTGAAGTCCCAGCAACATTTAAACATCTGTTACTTACTCCAGGTCCTTTGCTGACCTTTGGACGTTAAACAAAAAAATTGGTTTGTTTGAAAGAATGATGTATTTGAAATTAACTATGTGTACAGTACAATCTCTGATCGTCTTCAGGTGCAAACTACAATCTATTCCTAAGGCTACGTACTTATATACTATGGGAAATCTCTCAACCGTGAAGTTTAAGAAGTTGGCTCCGCCCAAGGAGGGGCTTCCAAATATTTGGAATTTCAACACTTGGTTTACTGAGGACACCCTGATTCTGCCCAATAAAGGCAGCTTCGAGGAATTTTCGTTTCTTCCAGTGTGACTCCTTGTGCAAAACCTTTGCTTCTGTCCACTTCATTCGGTGTTGTTTTGACCATGTGTGTTCGGCGATTCCTGATTTCGTTGTTTCACCTCTTTGGGTATTCGTCTGATGTTCTTTAAGCCTAAGTCTTTTTGTTTCACCTATGTATGATTCACCACACTTCACAAGGAACTTGTTAAATGCATTCCTTATTTTGTTTTACTAAGAAGGCTTCGAATTGTATTATTAGATTTAAAAGCTGTTATTAAAGTTGTTCGCTACTCTTCGAATTTTCTTTGATACTCCTTTAATGTATGGAATTATAAGGAATGCATTTGCCTGGATTTGTTCTTATAATATCTTTCCTGTTTGCTGAAATTTAGAAATAGTACCCGTTATAAGTTTAAGGCTGTAACCATTCTGCTGCAGATCCTTCTTAATGTTTCTTATTTCGATTCCCAAGTCATGAGAATTGTTACAAATTTGAACGGCTCTGTTATGCAAAGTTTTGATTATGCCTCGTTTGGTTGTAGCAGAATGATTTGAAACTTGATTTAAATATTGTCCTGTGTAGGTGGGTTTACGATAAACTGTTGTTCTGATGTCGCTTTTTCGTCGTCAATTTTGCTTCAACTCTATTGTGAATTTAATGGTGGGTCTTATGTTATTTAGGAGAAATTCTGAAAGTTGTTCGTCATTCCCGGTCTAGACAATAAATTTCATCAACATATCTCAGCCAGAGCTTAGGTTTATATGTTGCGGTATCAACTGCATGTGATTCGAACCACTCCATGTAAATATTGGCCACCACTGGCGAAAGCGATGAACCCATTGGCAGACTGTCATTCTGAGCATAAAACCTGAAAAAAACCTTTCACCTGAAAATAAGAGATATGTAGACAGCACTCCAACAACTCCATCACACGTTTATTGATACCCCAGACACTTCTTTGGTGGATGTAGTTATTTAAATACAAAAATCGAAAAAAAATGCCAAAAACCTTTATTGCGCGTGGAATTGCCCTATAACCTTTTTTGTAGGAAAAATTGGTTACTACTATACTAAAAGTTCCAACCCAATATATATTTTTTAAATTTGTTTCCAGTCAAAGTTGATAAAATAAACTAAAAGAAAACCCTATAAAAACCGTTTTTTTTTTCTTGGCGTTATTATTAGGTAAAGATAACCGACACGCAGAAAAAAGGCATCACAAGTAAAATCGACAGTTTCTTCAAGGAGGTAGAATCCAGCGACGATGATTTTGAAAAGAAATTCAAAAAACACAACGAACAAGAAAAACCAGCTACTTTGACAAAAAATAGTGATTTTTACACTATATCTGATGATGATGCTGATGATGTGGTAGGTGTACAGAATTTATAATTTTTTTATATTAAATGAGAAACTCGGTATAAATATAATAGCATTGCTGCCCCTTGTAGATTTTGCGAGTTGTTGATATGGTAGAACACTTTATCTTGTAAAATATAATAATTAAAACCATTGCGTCAAGATGTCAAAACTGTTTGGTGGTCTTATAATAGTCGTATTTCTGTATTTAATATTTTGATGGCATCTTAGAGCAGAAACGACAGATTAAAATTTTTAGTAGAGTAAAATTGTCATCTAAGGTTGAAAAAAATCCGTATCCGGGGTATGAAAGTAAACCTCCCAAGTCTGTGTTTCCCCCACTCCTCGGGAACCATCCGCCATTTTTAAAAATATTTGTTACCGACTTTTCTTTCTATTAGTCGGAGGCGAAAAAGTCTGAGAACAAAAATATTCAGCGAAAAATTTGCAACACTTTTATCCAAGTGCTCAACTTTAAGTAAGTAAGTTGTAGATCTAAAAAAATATGTATTATTTATAATTAATTAAACAGTCTGAACTACAGCGACTGAAATTCGGTAAAATTCTTTGAGAACCGCTTTCTGGGCATGCATGAGAAGTAGTGTGTGTGTGGATTATATATTATAGTAAGACCAGCACAAATGAGCTATCAAATTAAAGTTTGTGACGTACGCTACACAAATGACCCAGTCTGTCGGCATGAAAATTGCCAAAAGTGACAGACTGACATTTATTCGGGTACCAATAGTCGAGTCATTTTGGGTAACGGGCTATCCATCGCTTACATAAACGCGACAAGAGGGTTTGGAGGGGTAGGTAAAAGTATTATTAAGTGCTAATAGGGAGGGGTTGCAAAAATGTTATAAAGTGTTGCAAGAGGGGGGGGGGGGGAAATGGTTTTATATAATTGATGGCAGTACAGTAAAATTGTCATTTGAAGTCGAAAAAAAAACCGAACAAGCTGAGTTTTTTGTATGTTCTTTTGGGGGGCTGAAAGTAAAACTCCCAAGTTTGTATTTCCCTCACTCCTCGAAAACTATCCGCCATTTTGAAAAAACTTCGGAATCGATTTTCTCCATTTCTGTTGGTCGGAGAAAAAAAATGTAGAAACAAAAATCTTTGGCATAAAATTTGCAATATTTTCTGTTAAAGTTACGAAAAATCAGTTTAACGACTAAGTGTCAGTCTGTCAGATACTTTGGGCAATTTTCATGCCTATAGATCGGGTATAATCTACAACACGCGATGCATGCCCAGAAAGCGGTTCTCCAAGAATTTTACCGACTTTCAGTCGCTGTAGCTCAGACAGTGTTTAGTTAATTATAAACCATATACATAACTATGTTGGGAATTTGGAATCTTTGGTTGCACTAAAACAAAATTATGATTGTTTTCCACAAACCAAAACTACACTTTTCTGCACTCGACGCGCGTTTCGCTAACAACGTTAGCATCATCAGGAGACGATAAACAATGAACTAAATTAATCTACGCTCTATCTTATATACAATCCTTTAGTGGGCGGAGATAAGACCAATAAATTGTGATTGATCACGATTTTTAATCCTATCTCCCATCAACCAAAGAATAAAGTGTACTAGTACTAGTACTTTCCATGCAACTAATTTCGTAAATTCCACTTTTTTCTAGACCTTTCGGAATTCTACCTTTTTCAGACAAAAAGATACATGCGACTCAAAATTTGTATCAATTCCTTATAATCCTAATTATACGAAAGGATTACACAAAGTATTTAATAACACCGGTCTTAAATTAGTATATCAATCCGGTAACACAATAAGAAGCTTACTAGGAAATCCCAAGGATAAAACTACAGTTCTCGAAAAAAGTGGAATTTACGAAATTAGTTGCATGGATTGTGACAAAAAATATGTTGGCCAAACGAGACGCTCTATTCAAACACGTTTTAAAGAACACTTAGCATACTTAAAATACGGAAGAACAGAAAAGTCAAGTGTGGCCGAGCATGCTTTTGAAAACAATCATAGATTCACATTAGATAACCTAAAACTTCTAAAAAGTGTACCAAACAAAAGACTTTTGAATGCATACGAAAGTATGGAAATCATTAAATCCAGAAATAGTTTAAATAAAGATAGAGGACCCATCCCGTTTAGTACACTTTATTCTGTGGTTGATGGGAGATAGGATTAAAAATCGTGATCAATCACAATTTATTGGTCTTATCTCCGCCCACTAAAGGATTGTATATAAGATAGAGCGTAGATTAATTTAGTTCATTGTTTATCGTCTCCTGATGATGCTAACGTTGTTAGCGAAACGCGCGTCGAGTGCAAAAAAGTGTAGTTTTGGTTTGTGGAAAACAATCCTAATTTTGTTTTAACCATATACATATTTTAGTATGATTTTTCCGAGATCTACAACTTTTTCATTTAAAGTTTTTTTTTAAAGTCACTTTTTGTTGGTCAAAACACGTTAAAACTGTTTTTTTTTGTTACTTCGACGCCATCTAACTTTTTGGAAACTACAGAAAGTTAAACACTTGAACAAAAATGTTTTTCGCCTCCGATCAATAGAAATGAAGAAAAGTCAATTACAATTTTTTTCAAAATGGCGGATGGTTCCCGAGGAATGGAGGAAACGCAAACTTAAGGATCTTACTTTTAGACCCCTCCCCAACGACATATAAAAATTTTAGCGGCCCCAGATTTTTTTCGAGGTACTCCCCTTATTTATGACAATTTACTATTGGGATAATAAGTAAAAGTTCAAGAAGTAGAAGTCTTTATCATTTTTCATCTCTTAAAATATACGAAAACCGTAAGGCTCCCGTCAAAAATGAGACACCATGTAAAGGGCGTGAGACCAGAAAGAATCTTAATTTACTAGAACTACTACTACTTTTTATTTGTCACGAAATAGTTAGTAAACAGTTTCTTAATAAAGTCAAAACTACTGGAATCAGTGGTATTTCATTTTTGCTCTACTTGTTTTGTGTATGTCAGATTTAGCTTATATCCTCGTTGGTCAGATATGTAAAAAAAGGGTGTCTAAACATTTTCAGATATTGCTGTTTAAAAAATTTTTTAATAACTTCCAGCAACAAAATATTATATTTTACGTCAAGTTTTTATATTTTTTTAGAACTCTTATACTTTTCAAATGGTTTTGAAAATACGACCCCTGAACCAATATCCATTTTTTTTTCTTGTAGAAACTAGTTTCATCTTGCGAAGGGTCATTTTCTCAACCTAGCACCAGTGGAATTGATAGTCTCTCACTGAACCTTACGCGGTAAGATCTCTTTTTTAACTAGTAGGCAATACCTTAATTTAGTTGCACATAAAAAAGTACATCAAATATTAAACTAAAAAAATGGAAATTCTTACATCCCAGAACAGACTATGGAGATCAAAAATGCTTTTTTATGGTTTCCAGTATTTAATAATTATTTCTGTTGTACAATTTCAGGGAAGAAGTAAAGGAAAAAAATAAAGAAGATTTGTTTGCTTTTGTAGATGACATAATAAATAACTGTGATGATGTTCAATTTGAGGATCCTAAGCCTAAAAATGGTCCCGTAGAGACGTAAGTGATTAAAACTAACCCCTCCCCTCTTATCTTCGTTGTTTTTAAGACAGTTGTTGTTGTTTAGATTTTTTAGGTCTTATCTTGTCGTAAGATTCCAACTTTAGGTCACTTGGAACCTCTATTTAATTTTTAATTCATGTCCCCTTCCCGTTCCCAACTCTTGGACCGGCGAGGTCTTAGCAGGCACCCCATAGAAGGCAATTTTTCTCGTATTAACTTTGCCTAAACCTCTCATCTGCGAGCTTAGGGATCCAAGGCTTTAATGGACCATTCTCTTAACTTCCCTTCCACCGACCTGGTTGGTACAGTGGGTACTGGTCTATGAACCAGGAGGACCCGAATTCGATCCCCGGGACCGGATTTTGTGTATATACCATACGGTCCCTCATACCGTGGTGTGATCTATATTTTGATACTGCCTTCCTAGGGAGTGCTTATCAGACCGGTCTGGTGAGTGGGGAAGGGGGGGGGTTCATATATTTACATTAAATTACTAAGTTGAATTTGGATAGGCCTAAGTAGCAGAATCCACCCAAAACGAAAAAAGCAAGCAGGCAATTACTACGTTTATACGCACCTAAAAGCGCTTTTATGTAAGGACGGTTTTAAATAAAATCGCTTTCTCCATTTTTCATTAAATGTCATTAAATATGTCAGTTTAAAGAAAAAAAAAATAAAACAACTTAGTTAATAACAGATTTTTCGGAAAACCAGAGTTAAGTATTTCTTTAGGTTTTGGAAGAAATGCTCTAAAGCGTTTTTAAAGTGTTTAAATGGGTTTTTAAGCGACAAACTCCTTTCTTAAATCGCTTCAAAATAAAATCGATTTAGTGCTTAAATCTGTTTTAGTGATGTTTATACGACAACATTTTCAAACCGTCCTTATATAAAAGCGCTTTAAGAGGCCCGTATAAACAAAGTAAATGTCCCTTCCAAAAGACGACATTGATACACGTTAGCTTGCCTTTTAGATGACGCGGCAGGCCCCACCCAACACAAGTGTTATTTATAATTTATTTTATAAAATACAAATTAAAGTACCTACCACCAAAAATATCAATATTTGACAATTTTCTTTGCTTGCCTCACTGTTACTAATTTAATTAAGGGACGAAAGCCCAGGAATTGCAGTCCGATATTAGGGAGTTTTTGGTCAGCATATATAAATAACAACCTACTCTTATCATTTCTCATTTTATAAAATAAAAATTTCTTATTTTATAGACTAGAAGATTTGAAAAAGAAGACTGAAGAATTATTAGGAAGTGTGTCTACATTAATTGATGAGTTTAATCCGAATAAGATGTCAGAAAAGGTTGGTTTATTTAATTTTCTTCTAACTGAGAATATTCTGGGCAGCCATGATGTTTTGCGTAAAAGTTTTGTCAACTGAATCTAACTGAATTTCACTAACTCTTTACTAGGTCGGCAGCACACAAGTCCCCCAAAAAGTTGACTTGTTGCCAGCCTTCAGTAACAAAATAGTAACTTTTTGGATTTTTGTACTGCCAACCCAGTAAACAGTTGTTGAAATTCGGTTAAAGAAGTTGACCTTAATCGATGGATAATAAGTTATAAGGTTTTTACGACGTGCAGTCAACACCGTCTCAACTAAAAAGCCGCTTCAGTATCCTGAAGCCCTCTGTTGCCGCCATTTTTATAACCAAGTTGACAGGTAAAATATGGATTTTCAGTCAGTTTGGTGTCAATATGGCAACAATACCAGGTCAAACGATAATGAGTTAACTGACTTTTGAAAGATGATGATGGTGAGGTGTTATATATATATATTCGTGTTTTTCTTAGTTGACTTGATTGTCAAAGAAGGAATGTCAGGATTTTGACAATTGAAACAAACAGTGGAAAAATAGTTTTTTAGGCTATATCTTTTGATAAAACTTCTACAGAGATTTAATAAAAAATTAAATATGGCATGAAGTGAAGTGTGCACTGGTGCCTATATCTGATTAGCAAGACATCATAAAAAAAAAAACATATACCACCATTCATCGTACACTGCCCCTTTAAGGTGAAAAGGTAGAATTGGAATCATCAAATAATGTTTCTATGTAAATCTCGATACTAAAGCAAGAATTTTAGATTTAATGATAAAAATAAGAACGCTTTGTATTTTGTCCTGTGATGCTTCATTGGGGGAATAAGAGCACTTAAGATAAAAAGTAGTGTTGTGAATGAAATCATGTAATGTTTTTATGTAAATCTCGATAGCAAACCAAGCATTACGAGTATGTATTTCTTATGAAATAAAATATCAAAATTATTATTTAATCATGTTTTGGTTTTGTAGCCAAAACCAACTGATGAGCCCCAGGAAGCCCCATCTTGTCCAGTGTGCTTTGAACAATTTGGAGAAAAATTGCAACGCATGGTGACCATGTGCGGGCACCTTTTTTGCGAGCCGTGTATAAGCGAGGTAAGTTAATTTAATTACGTTCCTTATCAATCAAATATTTTTTCGTTTTTATTGTTTTTATGTTTAGTTAAATGACCTAACAAAAAAAGTATCGAAATTTAAACGTTAACAATAAAGGGGCCCACACACACAGAGACATGTTCGCGTGTATTTCCGCATAGCCATGAGCTCTCTTCTTATAAACGTTTAATGTAAGTGCTTTTTGGTCCACAGATGGAGCGATGTTTGCGTACTTGTACGTAAACACGTCTTCTGAAAAAAGTTATAATGATTTTTATTTCTTGGCTTCTTGGGTACGCCTATTTAATAAAAAAGAACAAACAATCGATTTTGGATCTAAAAAAGAGAAGAGCAAATATTACTGGTTTAGAGAATGTCGTGTAAAAGAAATCAGTTTTCCCTTATTAATTTATTAGTTGAATTACGACTGGAAGTAGACGTTTGGCGAAGTTACCTGCATATGGATGAATATGTTATTTGAACCTTCTAGAGGTATTAATAGCTCAGTCAAGCTACACCCCCCCCCTCAACGAAACTCAATTTGGATATTGTAAAAATTATGTACTAATTTAGTCCCCTTTTACAAAATTTTATACTTAATGAATAACGGAGTTATTCGTACTTAAAAGGGGGGGGGGGTGTGGCTTGGCGCTAAGCTGCAAGTCCCCTGACTTTGGTTTTAGAACAACGTTCCCTTACAAGGGCCTCACCTGGACACCACACGTTGCGAAATTGACTAATAAGGTGCAGGCAACGATGTGGCAACTGCGTCGAGTGGTTGGCCGCACCTGGGGTTTGAGCCCCAGAAACCTCCACTGGATATACACTAGTACTAAGAACAAGGATCCAGTACGGATCCATAGTCTGGTGACCAGCAGTGGAGAAGGTCACTACTACCCTCAAGCTTAGAAGCCTACAGGGAACCATATGCAGAGGGATAACCGGTGCTATGAGAACGGCACCTATACAGGCACTCGAAACCATTCTGGAACTGCCGCCGCTTCCGATCTGGATCAGAAAAGAAGCGATGGCGACCCACCTTCGGTTGAAAGATACAGGTCAATGGAGAGGAAGAGGGGAAGCTGCGGAGCATCTTAGGATTGCCCAAATCGCCGAGAAAGAAATTCCAATGGCAGCGATCAAAACACAAAGACCAAAAAAACCCCTGGAGATTCAACAAGAGGTACAAAGTAGTCATCCCAGACAGGGAACTATGGCAGAGTGAAAACCCCCGCGAACAGTTCGAGGAGAACGCTGTGATTTGCTACACCAACGGGTCCAAACTGTCGGAGAAGCAAACCACAGGATCGGGGGTTTACGTAGAAGACCAGGAGGTTCGAAAGAGCTATCCGCTCGGAGAGCAAGCCACGTTCTTTCAGGCAGAGGTGTATGCCATAATAATGGCTGCAACCATGGAGGAAGTAAAGAACGGTACGGAGGAGCATGTTTATATATGCTTCGACAGCCAATCGGCCCTAAGGGCGCACAAGATCAACAACACCCTGGTGGAGGAATGTGCGGATGCACTAGAATCCTTGGGAGAGGGCAAACAAGTGACACTTATGTGGTTACCGGGACATATGGGGGTGCCGGGGAACGAGAAGGCCGACGAGCTTGTCAGGATCGGGGCAAGCACCCAGTATGTAGGTCCGGAACCACTCCTAGGAACAACCAAGAGGCAATTGCGAAGTCGACTCAATAAATGGTCCAACGATGCCATGGCGACCGCTTTGAGAGGAGGAACAGGATGCAGACAGACCAGGGACTTCGTGAAGGGCCCGGATGTAGCCAGAGAAAAATGGCTTCTGGGGAGATCACGAAGGGATGCTGGTCTGCTTACAGGAATCATAACACGTCACAACCGACTAAGGAAGCACATGACCCGGATCGAGGTGGAAAATGACTCGACCGGGCGAGGCATACCAAAGGATGAGATACCAGGTATTCGGTTCCCCGACCCTGGATGAGGAAGACCTGCACACGCTCAAATGGGATAAAATACTGGACTTTGCAAAAAGAACAGTAAAACCAGAAGAGCAGACTGCCAGACCAGTGGTGCAGGCGGCGGATTAGGGGCAGGCTCTCGGGGTAAGGCAGAAAGGGCCCAGGGAGGCCTACTTGCCAGACTTCGCGCCGCCCCTTCTCTACTACTACTAGTCTGTAAACAATGCATAGCCAAAAACTGTTCTGGACGCGAGATGACTGCCTCAGGCATGCGCAGTATATTTTTCGAAGTAGGCCTTGTCCAGGGCCAACCCCGATTTTTACATTATTTTTTCTGTTTTTCAAAGTTTTATTGTTACACATTTTGCGATCCTTAGGCCATTAAAGTATCTCATAAGTTGCATTTTTTTTTTGCAAAGTTGCGGTGGAAATTTTGACGTCATTAAGCCAAACCAACACCAAACGTTGCAAAAATAGTGAAAAGGTTTAAAAATACGTTTATATGCAGTTTCAGCCAATTTTAAATAGATTCGAATTTTTATCTAAAAACGCAATGATCGATGTAACTTTTTTTGTAATTATGGTTTTCTGCTTTTGTTGTTGCGCGCTCGAAACGAATTGAACTTTTACTCGAGCGGATCCAAAAGGTTTATGCGTTCAAATTTAAACGTAGTTGTGATCGAGACAAGTGGATATGCAACTTCTAGTGCTTGTTTGTGTATTGTAGATTTCAGAAATAAAGATATGGCTATCTTTGTTTGACTTGTTGTTTATTATGTATAGCTATCTCTATCAATGAAATTAGTTAGAACGAGTTAGGATTGAGGTCTAATATTTAAAAACAATTGAATCAAAATTAAACACACAAAGTCCATTTGTGAGCTGCAATTTTACTGCTTCCTTTTTCGTTTTGTGATGTGTTTACCCATCTTACAATTATGCTTAAGCATAAATTTAGTGCTGTTTATGTATATCTGTCTTTCTTCTTCCTTATGAAAATTCAATGCCCCGTCAGAATAAAAATCTTCTAAAGAGCAAGACGACGACCAGTCTTGAAATATTTTGGCCACATAAGGCACTGCTCTTGTAAAATTAAAAACAAAAAATTGTAACGAAAAAATTTACCAACCAACGCAACGCCAACGACTTTGAGAGATGATGTTAATAATTTATGCTAGAGTATGTCCGCAAAGAACAACGCACTGGATACATAGGATCCTGGCGATATACCGATTTCTTTATGTGTTACTTACCTCCCTCAAAGAAGCATTTTTGGTAATATGAACTTCTGTGTGACCCTTCCGGGTAAGCCAGAAAATGTCTTCAAAATCTTAACATTTTTGTGGAGTGGTTTTTAGGAAATCACTCAGTTAAGGTCACCCTTTCAGTTGAAATAATAATATTTAGTGACGTTAAACTATTAGAATTTGACTTTGGCAATTTAACCAAAAAAAGGTTGACGAATTCATCAATCAAAACTTTATCAAAGTCAAAATCTTAACGATTCGTCCGTGACCTTCGGTCACTAATCATAGCCTATCAATGAGCTGTTAATAGTGGCGTCTCCAGTCAATGTCAGTCAAATTATCTCTTTTAGGTTAGCCAATATTATTGTCATGTTCATTGGCGTTTCATGAAAAATAAGAAGTCCGTCATATAATTAAGGACTATTATATATTTTTTGGGACACTAGACATTTGCTTATAAGTGTGCTAATCCTTTTTACATTATTTATTATTTACTTTTTACCTATAGGTACCTATGTATGATTATAAAGAAAAATTTTAAAGTAGGTACTTTCAAAATCTTCCCGTTTCAATCTAGTTATAAAGTAAGTAATACTTTTTACCTATAGGTATACCTATGTATTATTAAAAAGAAACAATTTAAGTAGGGACTTTTAAAATATTTGTCTTTTAATCTAGTTAGTAGTTATAAAGTAATTACATAGCTAATAATAATAAACAAAACTAATTCTTTTGTCTGATTCTTCTAACGGTACTGATAAAACTTTTCCCGATTTCTTATCAAAACTCTTCATCGATGTTATGAAGTCGCTTGCTTTGAAATGTAACTCACAGACCTACTAAAATAGAGATTAGAATTCTCGTTGTTCATAAGAGTTTGATCAGGATTTCTTCTACCTATATATTGTGATATAAAATAATAAAATAGGTAGTTACTATTGTAGGTAAATGTTAAAATTATATTATTAATTTTTTGTTCTAGTGTGTATTGTTTATAAATTATTTTTACTATTGGAATGGATTTTTTTGTAATGTAATTTTCATTGGTAAAAAAGACTTATCTATCTATAATTATCATATAAAAATAAAAACTTACCCTAGAAGTTTTGCTCGGCACAAAATGTGGTCGCTCTATGGCATTGATCCATTTTCCACAGATATCGGGATCATTTGGAAAGCAAACAAGATCATTTGGAAAGCAAACACCAAAACCTTTAGCCTGTTCGGCATTTTTTAAACAAATTTTAAGAAAAGGTGGACTTCACAGTGTCTTTTTGAAAAACGAAAAAGAATTTTGTTATTTTTTATTTTTTAGACGGTTACGGTGACAGCGTCAAACGTACAGGTTAGAAACATTTTTCCACAGCTGATCTATTCTGACAACCGATTTGGTAGGCTATAATTAGTGACCGAAGGTCACGATTCGTCAGGTTAAAAAAATAAAGTGTGTTTCTTAAATATTGCAAAACCATTAATCTACATATAAAAAATATTAAGAGTTGAGAATGATTTGTGGCTTAGCTGGAAGAGCCACACAAATGTTTTAATTACCAAAAATGCTTCTCTGACCGGGGACAACAAAATATGAAAAAATTAATAAAATCGGTAGATCGCTAGGATCCTATGTATCCAGTGCGATATCCTTTACAGTTTTCGTCGGGAAATTCTTCTTTCCTTTACAAATAGTCTGACAAAAAAAGATACAGAATAAAAACAACGACGATTTTCCGTAATTTTTGGACTTTTTTTACATCGGCACCCATAATAATAAAGACTGATCTACATAAAATTTAAAGAATTCTGATAAATTTGACAATATTTGCTCTATTTAACACACGAAAACGATTAAAAATAAAAGTACAGTGTCACAAATGATTTTAAGAATATACTTGAAAACTTTTAAAAAATCATTTTTAACTCGCGTGTTAACATATCTTAATTCTACCAAAAAAAAACATTCGCGTTAACAAATGCCCAAGCAACGTTGCGGAAAACGCAACTATAATCATATGGGCGTACATGAACGGGCGTTCGTGCACGCGGACATCTCTGTGGGCCCCTTAATAAAATAAAAACAAAAGAAATCTCATCAGAAAAACAAGTTCAAAAAAACTCCAAATCGGTTACTTCAACCGAAAAGAATCTAAAAACCAAAAGATCTTGGGTGGAAATTCAAACTTGGATGAGCATCCCTCACGGAACAAACAAAGGACCAAAGCGAAAAAAGGAAATGATTAAACGATGTTTCACCCTAGACAACCAGCGTGGGCTCATCAGTGGTTTTACTGGTCACCCTCCCCAAACATCCAAATATTATTAAACACCATCATACACTTTGATTTCCAACTTGGAATTACTCACAACTAGACATCGTTCCGCACTGGTACTTATCTAAGTCACCTGATACGGGTTCGCCCTGGCGTGTTAATATTTCCAATAGGATTATGCTCCAAGGCAATTAAAACAAAAAAGAAGTAAAGAAAATCTCCAAATCAGTTACTTTAACCGAAAAGAATCTAAAAACCAAAAGATTAAAAGATCTTGGGTGTTGGGTTAATTTAAATCTTATCAAAACCTATATCTATCGTAAAAAGGCAACTAGGTTAATGCAAAAAGCAACTTGCTGATTAGGCAAAATCAAATCAATTAATCATTGAAGGAATAGTATCTGGGTAGTTCTACAAAAATTGGTAAACTTCGTGTCTTCGTTAAATATCTTTCTTAATGCAAGACAATATTTTTTTTTTCTAAAAGGTAAGAAGTTATCATTGCTCAAATATTCCTTTTAAAAATATTTAGTTTTTATTTTCTTTATATTTTTTTTTCATGCAAGTACCCCAAATATCATTCGCCTGGGAAACTTAAAACAAAAATAAGTTTTTAATTAAAAATAATTATACAGCTCTTTAAAATCAAAACCGTGTTGAAAGATTGAAAAAAAGGAGCATACTCGAAAAATATACCGTGACATCTTGGCGTAACGTTTCAGAACTTTGGGCTTTGATATTGTAAGGGTTTTGAACAAAAAGGTTTTTTATCACATAGTAATAATTGTAAAGACCACAAATTTCGTACGATTTTATTTTATTTGATTTTTTTTTCTGATTATGATTTATTTTCCAAAGGTTGCTAGAACTATCAAGAAGTGTCCTACGTGCAGAAAGTCCGTTACTATAAAAAAATATCATGCCATTTATATTTAGGCTAGTTAAATGTTTTATTTGTTGTAACATTAATTTATTTTATTCAAACTGTTAGAATTTTTAGTTACCAAAGTAAGTAGGTATTTGGGCACAAAAGTTTTGAAACCAGGTGGGCACAGTTGCCAGAATATTCCTATTTGTATATTTTTTATATATTAAAATATATTTTTTTTAAAGTTACCATGCAAGAATTTTTTAACTGGAAGGACATCCGAAAAGTTGGGATGTCCTACAGAGGATTTTTTTTTGTAAAAAATATTTTGGGAACCCTGGCGGTCTGAGGGTATACTCTAAGTCAATAAAGGGAGTTTAACTGAACAAAAATTGGTATATGAACTGATGCAATAATACATTTTGGATTGCTGTTCCAATTGGTACACCTTTTCTTAGCAGTTAGACTTTTATTTTTGTTTTTTCTTCTCAAGGAGCAGACACTGACACATACACTATGTTTTCATATTTACCCCTAAAAGAAGTATTTCACAAATTTTGATGTCTTAAGTTAACTTGGTGTTCTTACAGGTTTGGGTTGAGAAACTTTAAATGCTTTATAATAAAAGCTTAACACAGACTTTTTATCCAAAATAAAAAATAAAATCATATGTTCACACCTCCATCGATGTTACCCCTACAAGAAGCATTTCCAGCAAAATGTAATATCTCTAATTGATATGGCGTACTTACTGTTCATTCCAAATTCTATGGACCAATTTCAATATGCCGGCTGACATTTAAACACAGAAACTAAATGACACTGTCTCGTGTGAGTTTCAGGTTGCATATAAAAGTTCTGTTATTTTAAATATCCTGTCACACACTTAAGGCCAGTGGTAAAAAACTTCTTCAGGGAAGGAGGTTTATAAAAAATTACCTTTTTCCAGTTTTAGGCTGTATTATAGTAGTTTTCCTACTAGCGTGCGTAAAAGTGCACTTTTACGCACGCATTTGCGTGCGGGAAGTTGCATTTCCTGCACGCCGTGCGGGAATGGATTTAACCTGCGGAAATTTTTTTTCCGCATTTTTTTAAAATAAAATTTAAATAATTATTTTACGCAAGTAGGAAAAATTTTGTACCTGACACGTGCAAAAAGTGTGTTTTTCACCTTTGACGAACTCAGCTACGCGTCGTGCACTGCCATCGCGTTCGTAAAAGTATGACTTTACGCACGTGTTAGGTCATTGTTATTTATCTGACAAGTGCGGAAAGTGATACTTTACCGCACGGGACGGCAGTTGAGCGAAAAAATCGGAGAAAGTTTTGTTAAGCCGGCAAGGGCGGAAAAGACACTTTAAGCATGTGTTAGGTTCAAGTATTTACCTACAAGCTTCAAAAATTCTCAAAAAAGAAATATAAATATCTGCATTTAAATTTTTTTAAATAAACGTAATCACTTTACCGCAGTGAGTGCGGTAAAATTGCGTAACATTAACTTTACCGCATTGAGTGCGGTAAAGCACTACTTTCCGCACGCAAAGGAGTGCGGTAAAGTGTTAATTTCACTTTGTTGCTATGGTGATGGTAAAAACTGATTATATTTTACATATATTCTTTTTATTTTATTAACCACAACCATATAAATTTATTCTTTAAATATTTAAATGTCAACATATACTCCCTAAAAACTAGCTTATTTACTTTTCCGCAGTAGTACCCTAAAAACTTTTTTCCGCACTAGTGGAAATGACACTTTCAAAACTAAAATTCTCGTGCGGAAAAGTGGATTTTCCGCACGCTACTAGAAAACATCCTTAATCTAAGACCACATGTTTAAAACTTTTGTGCCGCTATGTCCAGTTTCTGGTTAACTAATTAATAGGGAATTATTGTCTACTACTATCACTACTATACTGCCCAAATATAATTTCAACCTTATTTCTTCCTTCTTTTTGTAGTTGACGTTTAGGTGGAACGCAAATTCACTTTTTTATTAATTTACGGTAGGAACAAGCGGCAAAAATGTATTAATTTACGGTAGAAACAAGTGGAAAAATTGTGTTTTTTGTTAATTTTTTACTTGCTTTTTAAGTCAACAAAATTTTGTTTCGCGTTCAATAATTCTATTTGTAAACTAAAATAATGTCAGCTAATGTTAAGGTCGGCACATGTGCGATCGTAATTCAATAATTCGCTATTATTATTTATTGTGTTTTTCTGTCATGTTATATAGATCTCCACCATATAACTATGAGATACTATAACGGCCCTGCCCTTGCTATTTCCGAAAAAAAGCCGTAACGATAATAACTCTCCTAATCAAGTTAGCCTGGAAAAAATGCAGAGCCAAAAACTCATCGGACGCGGGCAGACATGCGCAGTATGTTTGTCGCCTGTGGCCTTGCTCAGGGTCATTGTTTTCTTTGTTTTTCAAAGTTATTATTGTTACACATTTTGCAATCCTTGGACCATTATAGTATCTCATAATTAATAAATAATATGTTACGTTCTTACCTACTTACTTTAATACTAGTAAATTTTTTTGCGACCTTACTATTTTAACCAGATATATCTCCTTGCGTATAACTATTGTTGGTGAGAGGCTTTTTATGTGTCTTACTATTTAACTAAATTATTCATTAAAGATAGGGGCAAAAGAGACGAAAACTTTACCGATATTTTTCTCACCATTGTTAAAGGCCGTTTTAGTTTATGGGTATTAAAGTATCGTTCATAATTGGAATAGTCATAGTTGCTCGTAGTTTTTGCAATAATGTTTGTTGTAATTTTAATCATATGAAATAATCACTGTTCATACTCGATATAGTATTTACAATAACATCTGTCAATCTGTTGTGATTATCACTGAATAAAATTTTGGTCTGTTGAGAACTTTCAATTTCAAATAACCACAAACTTCCTTAGGTGTGTGTGTTCGGATTCGAACCAATCGAAATTTTCGCGCCTGCACATTTTCGTTTCTACAATAGTGATAGTCATAAGACTTGAAAGTTCCCAAATTTTCTTATTTCAGAGACTATGCAATTGCAAATACAAAGCGAAATCACTCTATAAACACTCCCGTTTCAAACAGTGCTTTTTAACTTTCTTATGATAACAACTATGCCAATTATGAACAATACTTTGACGCCTATTACATAAGAGAGTGACAGTTACTATAATAATAAATAAGTTTGTGTACGCAAAAAGCCGTGTTCGTTTTTGTTTAAGATGTATAAGTTTGTTATTTTTTTTTTGATATCTTATAATTTCCAAGTATTTTCTCATTCCAGACGTTTAAAAAACTTATTCCCTTTGTTAAATTTAGAAATTATTATATCCATCCACAATTTGTAAATTTTTGTATTCTTGCTTTGGAATAAATTATTTTTATAAAAAAAATAAGTACTTGGGTATAAGTTTTTTGCCCTTCCTATAATACCATTGGTTATGAAAGCGGGCATTAAATACTAAGTATTATCGCGCATCCCCTTTCAGGGGTAAACTATATTTTGAATAGGGAGAGTGGGTCGAGTGATACCTTGTTTTGAAGGTCTCCTGAATGTCTTGACAATCGTGTAAAGATTTCGAAAATATATCGATTCATTTTTGAGATGTTTACTTTCAAAGTAAGATCAAATTGTACAGGTAAATTTCACCTCTCATAGGAATATACCCTATCCTAAAAAAAAATTGCATTTGTCCATGCAACTGTGAAAGTGAATATCTCAAAAACTAATCGATAGATTTTCAAAGCAAGGTATCACTCGACCCTCTTTCCCTATTCAAAATATAGGGGTAAAGTTTACCCCTCAAAGGGGATGCGCGCTATAAAAATTTCAAGATAGCCAAAAAGTGTCCCCTTTACAAACAAAATCGATCTGTTTCAGCATTTTTTCCAATTCTTAACAGTTTTAAAAAAAATCCAGGTGAACCCTTTTAAATGGCCAACCCTGTATAACTATGAGATACTATGTGTAACAATAATAACTTTGAAAAACAAAGAAACTAATTGAAAAATCAGGGTGGGCCCTGGGCAAGGCCAAAAGCAAAAAATCTACTGTGCATGCCTGACAGTCTACTCGTGCCCTAAAGAGTTTTTGGCTCTGCATTTTTTCCAGGCTAACTTGATTGGGAAAGTTATTATTGTTATGGCTTTTTTTATCTCACAGTTATGTAAATGTGACCGAGTTCGTCGGTACTAATCGATTTCAGTCCAACGTCGATTACGTTTTTTTTCTTATCTGTGCAGCTAAAAAATGCAAAACGATATTTAAAACAAATTCATCAGTCAAATGTATACAGAGTAATTATTTCAGTAATTTTACTTTTTGATTTTCCCTACATTTTTGTCAAAATAATAGGGGTCCCATAAAATAAAGAAAAGTAAAATGAAGGCATCGTTATTTATAGAAATAAACTTTGGCAAAATCGTATTTTGTAGAAATTGAACTTTGGGTGGCTGCCATTTTTATAACCAAATTGACAAGTAAAACATGGATTTTCTGTCAGTTTGGTGTCAATATGGCACCGATCATAGGCCAAAGGATACTAAAACGAAAATGAGTTAACTGGCTTTTTAGTTGAGAATGGTGTTGTATGGTGTCATCAGTCAGTTCGATACGACACCAGTCAGACCGAACCCAATTTTTTTTCCCTGACGATACCATGCAGTTGGATCCCAATACGATCCCAAAAAAATCGCAGGGCCAACGAAAAAAAAGTTCGATTCGCCGCGTTGTCATGGAAGGTTTAAAAGTGAATCGTATTGAAAAATGAAAACGTATTCAGTTCCACGTGAAAACGTAGTAAATGTTAAGCTCGCAAAGCGGACACAAATGGGGTTAAAACGATACCTTCGACATGGAGGCCTGCAGCCAACACCTTCCCTTTTAGTACCTTTTAGACGTATGCCGCCGCCATTTTTGACACTGTTGACAATTATTACATTAGTTAATTGTCAAAATGGCTGCCACATACGTTGAAAGCACACTAAAACGCGAGTAGACGGAAGGCCTATTGAATATCGGAGGCATCGGTTAAAACTTTTGCGGGAATCCCTTGCGACGTTGCCGGACATTTTGGAACAACTAAAAAAAATATCAAAATCAACCAATTTGTATTCATTGTTGCTTGACATTTTTGAGGTTATAATTTTTTGACATTTAGCTAGGAATTTGGGATAAATTTTAAATAAATAATTACCTAGCCTTCAGGCAACAACAACGTCGTGAATATTTAATTGCCTGTAATAATTTAAAACCTATTGATGGGCATTGTTAAGGTTAAAGTGCAAAATCGAACATAACACACGCTTAACATCCATTACTAAATTGTGTGCATTGTTTGTTGCAAAAAATGGCCAATATACTGTCCTAAACTGCCTGTTTTTTTATTTCTATTTATTGGGATAATGTCGGGCTGCTCTCATTCACCTTACGTTAATATGGCAAAGCATAGTCGAGGTTCAAACAATCGTCCACAGAGTGCTACTATGGATGAGTATTCTCTTGGGTTCCGCAGTGATATTGAAAGTGAACCTGTCTCTTCTTCATATAAAGCCAAGGCGAGGCTGCACTCACTGTTTACACAAATTGAAAGAGAGTTTGATATCCTGTATCAGGAAAATACCAGATGTAAGTTACAGAGATATGTCTTACTTTAGTTTGATTCCTTGGGTTAGTGTCCTTTAGGAATATTTATGTGAAGGTCGTGAAGGATAACTAGATCAATACAGCACTCTAGATATTTATATATCCAATGACATTTACAATAACAAGCATACTTAAAAAATGTCTTTTTCATATTTAAAAAATTTTAAATAATCAAAAACACAAGATGAATTTAAATAAAGGGAATTCTTTTTTTTCTTTAGTCATTAAATTTTAATTAAGTAATTACCTAAGTAGTCTTTTTCTAAAAAAAACCCTAACTTTTTTTATAATTCAAGTCTGTTGGTAATCTTTTCATCAATTTTGGATCTTTATATATTAAAGTCTTTGAAACTTCACACTTCTATATTTTGGAAAAACGGGTAGTTCTTGTGTTTGCATTAATGTGTTTCTAAGTGCATTTCACTGTATTTCATTAAAGAATTTTTTAATGAAATGAATGATTTTATGACTGATTCTGTTACTCATCTCTTTTAAACATGCATACACCCAACTTTTACAAGAAAAAGTGCGTTTTGGGTTATTTATTATTATGTGCTTAGTAATTTTGGCGGCCACACTGTAAAACCAAACCAAAACAAAACCAAAAAAAATGCATTAAAAAAAAGGAGCCCAAAATTAAAAACATATGTTTTAAGCTTGGTTTTAAGTGTTCTATTTTTTTCCTTTTACAAACTCCTAGTAACAACTAAATTTTATTTAGTGATTTTGAAATCTTTTTAACTTGTATACAGGGTGCTCACCAGTCAGAAAATTTTGGTGAGCACCCTGTGTATAAGTGTCAAAGCCATACTCAAGGCCATATTAGCATCAATTGGAAATTGAATATTATAAAAAAATAATTAGGTATTTTATTTCTATATATTTGTAAATTATTGTTTCTTTTAAAAACAATAGTGGGTTTACTTCTTAATCTTTGATGTCCTGGGCAGGACATAGGCTTTATTTCTATAAAATTGGTTTATGGAAAGAAAAGCTTTTAACATTTAAGGCAGATTAAGAGTTCTGTAAGGTAAGTGATATGAGGTGTGGGGTAAGACACAAGGAAAATAAACAATAATAGCAAACGCCTCCAGCGCTTACTGCTTGCGGCTTATGGAATACTATGAACAGTCGCATGCATTTGCTATAGTTTATTTTCCTTGTCTTACCACTACCTCAAAGCTGTGGATATTTAGTTTGAGATTATAGCAAGATTATAACCAGATATCACCACATTAGAGCGAGTTTTTTTCTTTTGACCAGTTTTGCTTGTGTCCTAACTTTAAAATAGCAATTTTGAATATAGAACAGTTTTTTTGAAGTGGTTTTTAAATGATATCTGTTGATCTACCTTACCCCTTAAGCTGCTTTGAATCAATTTTTGCTGAAAATATCTGAAAAAAATTTTTGCAATTAATTCTTAGGTCAAAAGTCGTTTCTTAGAAAATGCTTATAAAAGTGTCAATAGTTGCATACATTTTCCTTTATTTTTTTTAAGAGAATGACTATAGTCTAAGTTAAGTAATAATTTTCAAAGCACTATAATTATGGTTTTCATTCAACTATAACCAGAGATCTTCAAGAATCTGATCTTGTGTTCTCAGCATTTAGAAATATACTTAAAAAATTATAACAAGGTGACCATTTTCTGGAAAACTGGGAAAAGTTCGGAAATTTTGATCATCAGGGAAAAGTCACGGAAATGTCAGGGAATTTTGACAAAAATCCGAAGGGGTATTCACTAGTGTGAAATTTGTGACGCGATTACGCTTTTAACATATTTTTCCTATGATTTTGTGCGATTTCGCAAAGACTTTTGCGGGATTTCACGTGATTTCGCAAGGATCTCGCGCGATTTCGTAAGGATTTCTCGCAATTTTGCAAGGATTTCGCAGCCAAAATGTCACGCGATTTCGCGGAGTGGTTACCCCGTCGAAAAATCTGAAATTTTAAAGTTAGATATATAAGTATTTAATGGTAAAACCATGATGGTAATTTAAGACTTAAAATATTTTGGCATAATTTAAGGGGTAACGTTTTTGTTTAAGAAATTTTTACTATGTTTTTCACATTTTTATGCCATGATTTTACACATTTTAAAGCTTTCTTTACAAACTTTCGATTTCTAGAATAAAACTAGACAAAGAAAAAAAAGTACTGCCAAAAAACATTTTTTCTCTGATAAAATGAAAAATATTTAAGGTTGTTGAAGACAGACAGCAGGCTATAAAAAAGTATTTTAGAGAAAGATGGAAATAATTTAAGGCAACTGTTTAATAAAAATTTCTATTTTGTCATCTGTCTGTCATCTATAGTGGTGTCGTGCATATGATTTTTATTTTGACATTTTTATCAAAAAAACAGCAAAAACTGTAATTGTTCAAAGCGTAAAGTGTGTAAGACATAAGGTCATATTAATTTATTTCAATCAAAGTTCGTTACAGTCTCTAAATTTACCAAAAAAGGTGTCCTACTATAAGTATATTTTAGCAAATCTAATGGTAAAGCAATGATCACCCGTAAAATAATTTTCTTACATACCTGTTATATTATTTTTAGATGTGCTAAAATACACTTTAGTAGGACATGTTTTTTTGGTAAATTTAAAGACTGTGAAGAACTTTGATTGAAAGAAATTAATACCAGCTTATGTTTTACACACTTTACGCTTTGAAAAATTACAATTTTTGCTGTTTTTTGGATAAAAATGGGAAATTATGTCCATCTTTCTCTGAAATACTGTCTCTCTTCAACAACCTTAAATATTTTTGCATGTCACTAAATTATCTCTCCATCTACCTCTAAAATTCTGCCCTCTCTCTCTAAATATTTTTTATCTTAACAGAGAAAAAATGTTTTATGGCAGTACTTTTTTTGAACGCCTAAAAAACCGTTGAAACTTGAAAAATTTGAGTGTTTTATTCTACAAATCGAAAGTTTGGAAAGAAAGCTTTAAAATGTGAGCAATATCATGCCATAAAAATGTTAAAAACATAGTAAATTATGCTAAAATATTTTAGCCTTAAATTACCATCATGGCTTGACCATAAAAATAATTTAACAGGTATTTAACTAAATTATTTTAAGGGTCATCATGGCTGTATTAGAACTCATAATAAAAATAATTCCTTAAAATTTAAAAGCAACTGAAATATTTCAACAATTTTCCTTTATAAAAAATTTTCAAGAAATTTTGCAATTTTCAACTTTTAATTAGTAGGGTCTGTATGTGGGCTTGTATGAGAGTCTGTATATATGTACTGTTTTATTAAAAATATTTCAATTCATCGAGTATTTCTTTTAATTTGAAACTTATTTTTTGCATTGTGCAGTGCTAAAACGGCTTTTTTGTACTTTGCTCTTTTTTCTGACAAAAACAAAAAAAAATAGACTCCCACTGCTCTTTGCAGCTTAATAATCTTACAAATTTTCAACAATTTTTGCAAAACATGTAAATATTATATTTTTTTGTATAATTTTCTAGAAGTTTTCGTCTGCGGCATAGTAATGGACTTTCTTGCAACATATCTATAGAATCAAAACTAGATTTGACTCAACCCCAGCCTCTCTTGACCTTCAATATTTTATAAAAGACATTAAGGTCAAAATTTTAAAAGTTTTCCGCTCAAATTATAAACATTTTAAAAATAACATACTTTATTATTACATTTTTTAGATTATTTTAACATCAATTAAAACTTGTTAAAATAGCATTTTTATCACAATTTAGTCAACTTAAATTAACTTAACAACTTAAATTTCTAAAAAAAAATCAAGAAATTATTCTCTCATGGAAATTGACAAATTTTTAAAGGAGGATACACACAAAAAGATTAACCGACAAATTAAAGCTTATTTTATTTAAATTCGAACAAATAAAAAAATATTAAACATGAAACAGCGAAAATAACGTCAACTGTCAGCTTTAACACATCAAAAAAATTGTTTTCTTTAATTCTACGTTTTATAATGTTTTTACATTATTTATACTATACAGTCGCAGAAGCTGAAGATCTCTACTATCAAGAAAATTCTCTGTTTATCGGATTCCTTTTAAATTACTGGAGTTTTTTCATATTTTATTGGTGAGTTAACACTTATTTAATTGAAATTGTCATAAAGAAATAATATTTGATAATAAACACGGCTTTATAATTATTTTGAAATACCATAACTTTAAAAACGCGATAACCAAACCATATTGGCAAATTTAATGGTTATTAGTATTTTGATGGGGGGGGGGGCAATGACATGAGAAACCAAGGATAACCAATTGTTTGAACTAAGATATTTTGGTTATTCGCTTATAGATGTCTTTTAGACTTTGTACAAAATCAAATTTCAAAAGACCAATATTGCGAAAACATGTCTAAAAATGGTAAATATGGAGGATATTTTGAATGCCATACAACAACTTAAACGATAATTTTTCAAAATTAAATATACCTTCAACTAACTTAAATAGCCACTAAAAGAATAAAATTCACCTGCTTTTTTTCTGGAGCCCCTGACTCAGGTCATTATGACTTATTTCTAGATACCGAAAACGAGAACCTTACAGATTCTAATTAATTCTGCGATTTATGTAAAAAGTATTTTAAAAATCCAAGTGGTCTTAAAATCCATCTTTCAAAATCCCACAAAGATTTACAGACTGACACAAAAAATACTAACCCAAAGCCAAACCTTAATAACGATTTACCCAGAAATAGTAACCCCAAAAATTCTTTGTTCCAAAATTTTTCAAAGAAACTTGAGTGATCACTTTGTGCTCAAGCAACATTATAGAATTAAATTTTAATATTTCTTCCGAAGATTATTTGGAACCCTCTTTTGTTTGCAAATTCTTGGCAAGTTTAAAATCAAAAATTCCTATTCTGAAAAGAATTCCTAAATGGGCAAGAAAATGTGTTGCAGAAGAGTTTTCTTTTCTTTTGAATAAATGTGTTTCCCAAAACATTCCCCACAATTGGTTCCTACTTTTTATTTTTCCATATACTGCTTTGAGGATACCAAATAAATCAAAAAACAAGAATTCCTTTTTGAAATTTATCAATATGGAGATTAAACAAGACTTCCGAATTAGAAAGTTTAAGGGTGGATTTGAATAAAATATGCGCTTCTTCCAATTACTTAACCTAAAAAACTGTTAATCAAATTTGTATCAAATTTTGTATAGTGCAAGTTTAAAGCATTATGCCGGAACCGTTTCACGAATTTTGCATAATTTTAATTTTTTTACATAATTTTACGTATCCTAAAAATGTTTAATTCACGGTAAAAATTATCGATTATTTTAAAAAATTTAATAAAAACAAGATATATATATTTTTTTGAAAAACCACGCGAGTGCTCTGTGGGGGATTCTAGAAGCCTCCGCTGTGCAAAATTTTGTTAATTTTCTATGTGCGGTTGATCTGTTTAAGTAAACGAACTATTTTTAATTAGCTTATATCAACCAAAATTCATTAAGAGAACTAATTCAAGAAAATTCAAGTCCAATGACCCACTCTTATTCTGCCCATCCCATCCTGGAACACGCAACTTTCCAGAAAACAAAAACAAAGACGTCACCAACATTGACGAAGTCATGACTCATGAGATTAAAAACGCTGTATTGTCTTTTAAAGCTGGGTCGGCTGGAGGTTTGGACGGTTTGAGGCCCCAACATGTCAAAGATTTACTTTCGAGGAATCTTTAGCCAACGTTTCATCACGAATGCTTCAACGTATGATTCCTCGTAGAGTGACCCCAGTCCTCTATAGCGCCTCCCTATGTGCATTAAATAAAAAAGACGGTGGTCTTCGGCCTATAACGGTGGGGTGCACATTACGTAGAATTACATAAAAAATTGCATGTTCAAGATTAAGAGACAAACTAACCAGCCATCTCCAACCGCATCAACTTGATTTTGGTCTTAAATGTGGTTCTGAAGCAGTAGCCCATTCACTCAGATGCTACACTTCATTTACACATCTTTCAGAAAAAGTAGTTTTAAAAATTGACTACCTTAATGCTTTCAATATGGGTTTTAGAGATATAATTATCTGAGTGAATGAGTTATTTCTCGAATTTTATCCATTTATTGACCAATGCTACAGAGAACCTTCTTTATTGTCTTCTAATGAACATATAATTTCCTCAGAAAGAGGCGTTCAGCAAGGCGATTCTTTTGGACCAGCTATCTTTTGCTTACTTATCCACCCAATAATTTATAATCTTAAATCTGATCTAAATATGTAATACCTGGATGATGGGACATTGATGGAGATCCCGATACTGTTTTTGAAGATTTTCAAAATATTATAAAACTTTCTGGTCAATTACGTCTTGAAATAAATTTAAAAAAATGCGAAATTAAGTTCCTTTTAAATAACCATAACTCTGATGCAAACTTATTTATTTCCAAATTCAAGTCCATTGCCCCTTACATCCTACAAATTAAATCTGACAACTTTTCTGTACTTGGAAGACCAAAAAATTATGAAACTGGTTATTCTTTTTTACAAAAAAAATCAATGTTCTTTCATACTTTGTAAAAAATCTAGATCTTTTGAATTCACATGAACTACTTCCTGTTAAAAAACTTTCTAGCTATTCCCAGAATTTCTTATATATTACGTTGCTTTTCATGTTGGAATCACTCTGAGTCATTAACAATCTACGACTCAATTTTAAAAACTGCCTTGGAGAGCATTTGTAATTGCAAATTTGATCCAAAATCTTGGTTTCAATGCACTCTCCCTGTCAAATATGGAGGACTTGGCATTCGTAAGACTTCCACTTTAGGTTTTTCTGCCTTTTTTGGATCTGTTCAAAATTCAAGCAGTTTAGTAAATCTTATCCTTCGAGAAAAAATAAATTCTTGTAAAGATTTAGAATATGGTGCGGCCCTAGACAATTGGATGAAAATCTGAAATCTCCAATCTGTCCCAGATATTTTTCCAACTTCTCAAAAAGAGTTTGACAAGGTGCCCTCCGGGAAGCTGGTGCGGCGTGTTCTTTTGGACTGAGATGATTTAAGAGCAAAAACCAGATATCTCGCTCTTCAAGAGACAGAAAGTAATGCTTGGCTTAATGCTCTCCCATCTTCTGCTTTGGGTGCTCTTCTGGATAATCAGAGCTTTCGTGTTTCCGTTGCTTTGAGGCTAGGCATTCCTATTTACGAGTTTCACGACTGAAACTCTTGTGGCCAAACAGTAAATATTTATGGCTATCACGGCTTGAGCTGTCACAAGAGTGCAGGACCGATGGCTCGCCACAGCACGTTAAATGTCAATCTTCAACGGGCTCTAGCTTCGGTTGCAGTATGTCGGAGCGACGGAAAAGGGCGGATGGAATGACCAGAGTTCCATGGAAGTCTGGCAAACCTCTCCTCTGGGATGTACATAACATGCAAAGATACTTTGTGTCAATCTTACATTCATTTGTCATCAAAAACAGCAGGGGAGGTTTCAGTTCTCGAGACTTTACCTTGGCAAAAAGGTATGAAAGAAATGTTTTATGTTTAAAATTATTACTATTTTTGTAGATATTCAGTTAAATTTTTATATTGTTTTTATAATTAACGTACTTTTTAGGTTTCTTTTGAATTTCATATGTAGTTAGATATTGTTTGACATATAATACTTTAACAGGTAAAAAAAAATTAAACAGTTAAAAGTGGTGTATTTTGCATTGGTCTTCTCATTGTTACAATATGAGATAGTTAGTTGGGAGGGGGACCATTTAACAATATTTTAAAAAGCTTTTTTACGATTGCTTTTAAAAAAAACCTTTATACTCGACAGACCAGACCTTTTTTACATGGAAAGTGAATAAAATTTTGGAAGTACTTAGCTATCAACATAAATACAAACATAATTTAGCAGAAACTGAATACACATATACAACACAAGACAAACAACAAGTAAGGACAAGAACAATAGTCTTTTTTCAAAAAAATTATAAATGAACGAGTTGTTTAAAATAAAATAAAGGTAAACATTTTTTGGTTGTACCGATGAATTTATTGCTTATGATTTTTTTAGCTTTAAGTTAAGTACCTATGTTTTTTATTGCAGGAGCAATTATTTAATTCATTTATTTCAAAATACCTATCTAAATTAGAATAAAATGTGCTAATATATTCAAACATGAAATTATTAAACGAGATGCCACACACAAGACTTTTAGAGGCTTCAGTGGATTTTTCTATTTATTTCTGTTTTTTGTTTTAAGTTTGGAATTTATGTAAAATAAAAACTAAATGTAAATAATTAGGTAGTATAATTTGATTAAAATTTTCATCCACAGCATATTCAAAACGTGTTTTTGGTAAGAAAACCTAGAATTAAAATGAGATCTTCTCAAGGCTTCGCTTCCTTGCTTTTAAATATAAATGTTTTTTTGTCTCACCCAAGTTCAACCTACCAAACTGCCTGCCGCGCCACGCTACCCCGAAAAAGATTTTTTTTCGAGCATTATTTTAGGATAAGGAAATTTTTTTAAAAATGGTTTGGAAGACCAGGAAAAGTCAGGGAGTTTGGTCTTACTTGTGATTTATATATTTAACTAGCTGAAGCCCGCAGCTTTGCTTGCTGTATTACCCTTTTTTCTTGCTATGTTCATAACTTTTGTTCTCGTGAACCGATTTTGATGAAATAAAGCCTATGTCCTGCCTAGGAATCCAAGGCATGTAGTAGTGAACAAACAGACAGACAAACAGACAAAAAATCTAAAAATTGTATTTTTGGTATCTAGATTCATTCATTCAACAGAAATGATCGCAGAGATTATCAAAACAAATCTATACTCTCCACTACTTATTATAAGTAAGTACCTATAGATTGTGTTTATGCATATTTTTACAGGCTTTTACAATATGGAGGGGAATTTTGGGGCCTTTCTGTTGAAGCAAAAAATACCTTCATCCTCCAAAAACGAGTCATTCGTGCCATATTTTCCCTTGGAAGGATATTTTAAAAATCACAAAATTTTTACTTTGACAAACCTTTATTACATCCACAGGGTTGCAGTTTTAATGTTTGAAGAAAAATAAAGCTTGACAATGTACTCAAACATTCACACTTATTCTACAAGGAATAATCAGCGCCATCTAGAGGATAATTTTTTTTCTCTTGTACGAAAAAAATTTCTCCTCTAGGTGGCGCTGGAATAATGATGCTTTTCTGCTACCGAACTTACCGCGTTGGTTGCTTAACAGTTCCAACGAAAATGTCTACAAAAAGAAGCTAAGGAATCTGCTACATACTCACACTTTTTATAATATAGATGAATTTTTTAACCATACATTCTGAACTTTTTATCAATGACTTTTTAACGATTTTAATTTAGGATACATTATTTTGCTTACTTTTTAATTTGCTTTATATTTATTACTGGCTACTATCTTCTTATTATATTTTTTTTTGAGTGTTTGTGTGTTACCACTTTTTTTAACTTGTACTTTGAATTTTTTGTACCTACCTATCGTAAAACTCAATTTAATATTTTTATTGTATGATAAAAATTGGATTTTACATTCTTTCCATATAGCTTTTGTAAGCTTTTTTTTATATTGTGTTGCACATTTTGGAAATAAACATTACATTATATTACATTAAATTCTTTAATCTACATTGTTGTCGCTTTGTACCAAAATAGTCCAGATTTTGAATAAAAATAAATGAATCCAAATAGTACCTGCGGTATAAAAAAGCATGCAAGGTTTATGAATGTTAATTATGAGTATTCACAGAAACAAATATCGCCCGTTTTCCTCCAGATGAGTGTTAAAACTACATATGTCGCGTTCTTTTTTTTTGGTTCATATGTTTATAAACATTTTTTTTTTCCAAGCGACAATTTGGGAATTTTTTTTCTTCAGCTTGTTCCCTAATTTCAATTTTATTTGATCCCCCGTGTAATCCAAAGCATAAAGCATTCTTTTTTTTAAACACATATAATATATCGGTGTATGTCTCTTATTATTTCCATTTCTTCTATAGAATATAATTATCTGATTACCTTGTATTATTATGTTGAACTTTATTTGCACCACATTTTTTTATTGTGAATAATCTTTTTTTTAAAAATACTCACACACATGTACCATATGTTTTATAATTTAAAGGTTTCTGACAGGTTGCATAAGATGTTTTTAACTCAGTTTTTAATCATGTAGTTATTTTTGCATTCAAAATAATACTTGTTCCGGATTAGGTTAAAGCCTACCTCATTTCGTTATCTTTCTTTTATTGGGTTAACTAGTGAAATGTGAGATATATGATTAAGAACTTGTGAATCTTTTAAATTAAATTTGAACAACTGAATTTTGCATTGCAAATTTAAAGTTTTAGGTGTTTTTTATTTCCAGTGCAAGACAAGATCGACATATTGAATGAAAAGTTGGAAAAGGACACCTTTGACAAGCCAGATTATGCTGACTTTGAAAACAATTTTTCAAAGGCACTCACCAAAAAACGTAAGTTTTTTTACGAAATAAATTTTGCTATTTATATCTCATGTCTATTTTTATTTACACTTTATTATTTTAATAAGTGTAGATAAAAGTGGAGAATATATACGTTTAGTTTTTGGCAAGAATTTTACAGATAGATCATATATACTAAGTCACCTTGAACCGTCTGCGTCGCCGTCGCCCTCTTGAAAAACTACCAAATTATGGCTCATAATTAAGAATATTAATGTTATACTAACAAAAAAATTTGTTTTGCTGGTGGCTGACAAAATGATTTTACAGCAACAAAATTCCTACGACTAATGCGCAATTTTACAACTCATAGTTAAACGTCAAACCTCAGTTTAAACCACAGATGTCGACTTTTTTACGTTTTATAGGTGCAGTTTACCAACAAACTTCGGTTTAACCGTTACCGGTGGTCTGGGTGTTTGCTAAACTTCAGTTTAATAGTTACCGAAAGATTCTAACCTCAAAAAAAGTTATTAAAAATTTTTTTTTGGTAAAAAGACTGTAAGTATTTAGTGAAATCGCTATGATCAATGACTTAAAATTATTGACATTGTGGAAGCACGAAGACCAATTATTATTTGTCCTAGAACAAATCCTTTGGAGGAGTCCGACGATATGTAGATTTTAAAAAGAGGTTTGAATTATCTAGAGAGATATGCGAAATTGTGCACAAGGAAATTCGACAAGAGTTGGAACATCCCACAGACCAGCAAGTTTTATTCTCACATCGAGCTCACACGTATATATATATATACTGTATATCTTTTTGACAAATCTGAACATTTTAGTTGTGTCGTCTGGCTGTATGTCTGGCTGTATGTCTGTCTGTAACCAACGCTGATACCTCAAAAACTACTTGACTGATTTTTATCAAGTTTGGCTCTAGTTGGTGCCATTTTGGTTAAAATAATCAACCCTATATATGTAAAGAAAATGTAGTCTTTCTTCGTGGCCGTGGTTTAACTCCGACTTATAAAATTGAGCAACTTGTTTACCGATGGATTAATCCAAAGATTAAACTGAAGTTTAAACTATGGTTTAATCTTGAGTTTTACCTTTGGTTGTAAAATTAGCCCTAAACCGAGGACTAAACTCTTGACATTTTTCTATGGTATTTTTTTTATAAATAAACACTGTCATTAAATTTACGACAGCTATTCCATGAATATGTCAACCGCAGGTTAAATAGGTTTATGGCAATGTCAAGTTTATATGTTATCCACAAACAACCCTCTTCCAAAATATTATTTAACACCTATATAAACTAGGCGGTCCCACCTCAATAAAATCAAAAAACGGTAGTACCAGAATTAGGTGCTAATTTGGTCCTTAAACTAAAAATTAAGTGCTCCTCTAGTTTTACCAGAGAATTAAAAAAACGGTAGGACCGCTAAATTAACGTTAAGCTAGCGGTTTCATACATAATTCTTGGAGAAAAATTTAAGGTTACTTTTTTGAAATTAGGTGCTATTTAAGTACTCCCCGAATTTTTTTCGCAAAAGTAGGGACCGCTCTTGGGACCGCTAGCTTAACATAAACCTAGCGGTCCCACAGGTACCCATTCACATAAACCAAATTTTAATTATTTAAAAATAAAGAGTAATTTAAGTACTAATTTGGTCCATCTTTCGAAATTTTTTCGTGACGAAAAATGAAAAAAATGGAATTTCATTGGTAAATTTACACAAATGCGAGTAATAAGCATAAAATGATTAGTAGGTGGACCGATAAGTTTATATAAAGCCAGCCGTCCACTTTGGTACCTGTGATCAAAAATTAATTTGGCATACGCAAGAATTAAATGGTATGTAGGTGCTAGAAAATTAAGTGCTCCTTTCGTTTTGTTTGGGTTTTTGTTTGAAATACCAGGGATTAAAATTTGGTTTATCTGAAGGGGTACCTGTAGCGGTTCCTACTTATTTTTTTGCGAAAATATCAAAAATTTTTTTTTTTTAGTTTTGGTTTACTATTTGCACCTAATTTGGAAATAGTAACATTACATTTTTCTCCTAGAATTATGGGTGGGACCGCTAACTTAACGTTCCCCTAGCGGTCCTACCGTTTTTTTTTATTTTCTGCTAAAACCAGGGAGGAGCACTTAATTTTTAGTTTGGGGACCAAATTAGCATCTAAAGAGCACTTAATTCTGGCACTATCGTTTTTTGATTTTATTGAGGTGGAACCGCCTAGTTTATATATTGACAGTGGAAAAACCATAAAAAACAATTAATTTGATGATGATGATTTGATAGTTGCATTTGTTTGACAAGCACCATTAATTTGTATTTCTGTCGTTGGAGCTTGTGATGTGCTGTGAATTTTTTTTATTTGTAAAAAAATTAAGGGTTTCAATAAAAACACATGTATAACATTTTAAAGAAATTTTATAACCTCCGTTGTGTAATCCACGTTGTGTAACCTACATAGTATTTATCTTAATATTAATTTATATATGCTGCATCTTGTGAAACTCAAATCGAGACTTTTTATTCCTTGCTATTTTAGTTCACATCACAATAAATACTATTTTCTTCATTAACGTAATTATCAGAGATTGGGTACAAATAGAAAAAATACAAAAAGTGCTTCTTTTTTGTGTAACCTCCGTTATGCAAATTCAGAATGCTCCTAACTATAATTTAAAAATGACATAATTTAAAGTTCGTTTATTTCAAATATTTGTATAGTTACAATAAATTTATTTAAATAAACAATAATTGTTGATAATTAATATGGTAATAAATGTAATATTTTTATTTGGTCATTGCCAAATTCAGTAAGTGTTGATACCCAAATTTGAATTTACTTATAAGAAAACTGTGCAAACTCCCTTAATAGTTATTTACCTAACAAGTGCGGAAAGTGATACTTTACCGCACGCGACGGCAGTTGACCGAACGAAGCGAAGCAAGTTTGGTCAAGCCGGCAAGGGCGGTAAAGACACGTTACGTATGTGTTCGGTACAAGATTTTACCTACAAGCCTTTAAAATTCCCAAAAAAGAAATATAAATATCTGTATTTTAATTTTCTGAAATAAACATAGTCACTTTACCGCACTGAGTGCCATAACGTTAACTTTACCGCGCTGAGTGCGGTAAAGTACCACTTTCCGCACGCAATGTCGTGGTATATATGGTCACTCGATAAAAAAATTGTAGGAAAACGTTTTTTCTCCTTTTTTATTTGAATACGTTGCTTTTTGGCAATTTAACACGGGACATTTATCAAAATTGCTCGACTGGTAATAATGATACTAGGAATGGATTCTTATAAAAATCGAAAAATCTTTTCGGTTAAATTTTTTCCTTTTTAATATTATACAGGGTGGTCCAACAAGACTGGTTACCGGATTTATCTGGGAAAAAGTTTAGAGCCCTTTTAACAGGGCGGCACAAAAATACTTTGAATGAATGAAAAGGCAGGCATCAATTTATGTAAGAAATTTTTTTTTGTAGAACTATAGTTTTTCAGATAATTTCGGTGGCCAGTTATTAGACCAACCATCCGGCGGCCAGTTTTATCAGACCACCCTGGATATGTGTTAGTGTTTCTTTCACATGTGTCTTGATTAGTATTATCGCTGTTCCAGTAGAATCCCGACGTAACTGATAAAGAGCAATATTTTGACAAAATTGCAATTGCAGTTAGGTACTTCGATGTTCTACTGGAACAACGAATATACAATCTTTTATTTTGTGTTCACATGTGATATAGTAAAAAATAAATATTTGCACACCCATTGCTAATTAGTTTTATTATTTTTAGTCAGTTCTTCATCCCAAAAATCAAAAACGGCTCACAAACTTAAAGCACAAACAAGTAAAATTGTGTCCAGCTTCAAAGCGCCACAGTTTAGCTGCGGACTAATTAAGGAATATGGCGGACACAAAGATGGCGTCTGGGAGGTGTCTGTGGCAAGGCCTGGGGTTCCCGTTATTGGAACTGCATCTGCAGGTAATTTATAACACTTTCTTAGTTATGCTCTGTCCTCGCTATGCAACTTTTCCATGCATCACATTTTCTAATAACAGGTTAAAAGAAGACACAAGCACCTGTTATCAGAAAATTTCATGCATGGAAAAGTTGCATAATGAGAGCAGGGCTTTAAAAAATATTCATCACCGCCTCAGTCCTTTTTACCGTTTGTCGTAATAACTTTGAGATGCACTTGTAATAAAAAAAAACTTGTAACATGATTTATTCCAAATATTCCAAAGTATGTGTAAAGGCATCATGCATAAAATTTCTGTACGCAATCGCTATTCTTTGAATAACTTTGTTAATTTTAGCTTGGGTCCTTTTTCGAATTTTTCTGAATGTCTTGAACCTTCTTTTATTAACTTTTTTAACTAATCCGTAGTGCCGGTAGATCATTATTTCTCCACATAAAATTACACCAGAAATGGCATTACCAATACCAATTAAATAAAAAGCCCCTTGTAGCATTTTAAGGCTGATTGGATTTAGTTTGTCGTTATCGCTATTTATTTTGGTAGCTCTTTTTGTTTCAGTTTTTGTTGTTGGCACATCAACTTCTCTTTCTGCGATTCCTGCTTTTTGCTGTTGTTTATTAAGTTCTTCGTACTCACTTTCAGTCATTTTGGTTATGATACCAGCTTCAAAAATTACCATTAGTAGTTTGTTAATTTCTTCCTTAAAAGGGCAACCAAGCTGCAATGCAATGGCCGAGTAAGCTGTGTTGAGTTTCTCACTAAGGTGAAAATTTTTGTATCCAAACCTTTGTATGTCAAAAAACAAAGTTTCCCGTCCAGCCATAACTGCAAAATTTTTAGAATCTCTGACAAGCTTAACACCTTCTTCGACAGATTCTACCACATAGTTGGCTTGTTGACGGTGCATAATATCCCAAAGTGTTCCATAGATTCCAGTACCGTTTTCAAGCAAGTCAAAAGATGGACTGTGTCTCTCCACGTAAAGTTTGTAACCTTTGGTTATCATCACATTTTTAAGTTGATAAAGATTATTTACTGCCCTTTCTCTGCCCGGTTTAGTTAACAAAGATGTTAAATTAGCAGAATACATATCAGTTATTACGTATGTTGCTGATATTGATAATAAAGCAACAAACATCCTTGCCTTATGGGTGGAACTTGGTTCTCTACCAGTTTGTTTCATAAAAATTGTTACTGTAAACCATGAACAATCGAAGAACAACCTTATATGTGATTGAATTAAAAATCTGGGTTGCCAAACATTTGGTAGAGCTATAATCACATACAAAAATGGCCCAACAACAATAAATGTAAGGAAAATAGCTGGCCACACTTGCCACTGAAAGGGTCTTAAAAGTGCCCAAGCTTCGTTGAGTTTGCTCGGAGCATGTGTTACGAAAGCTCCTGTGTCTGCCAAAGTTATAAAAGAAAATTCGACTGCATTTGAGCGTTCAAAGGTCAAGCCCACGTCTCCTATGAATAAATCAGCTTCCCTACTCCAGATCATTCCTAAAACTCCATTGAAAAGTCCTGTTTCAGTGGAAGGCGCTCCTTGGATTCTTTCGGGCGGATCTGAATAGTTATACCTAAAAATGGAAATTAAGGATGAACAGACACTGCCAAAAAGATAAAATGTTACAGTCTTAAACTTATTTTTTAACCTTTTTATATTTTGCCATGATAATAAAGAAGGTTTCTTAATTTAAAATGGCTTGCTCTGGCGCGATTATAATGGTATATCACTTAGGTGAAGCACAATTTCTGCAATGTTTAAACTTTTTAAAGTTTTTTTTTATTGCATTTTGAAGAACCCCAAAACTTTAAAATCAAATTTTGCTTTGTAATTTATTTTTGTTTGGTTTATACTTTTATTAAATAAAAAAAAAGAGTTTTTTTTTCAAATATAATTTTTTGGCAAAGTAAAAAAACACGGCTTTGTAACCTTGCAACTAAGAGTTAACTCTTCTCAACTATCTTGATAGCGGAAGGTTGAGAGGGTGAAATAGAGCGATACCAGCGAGAGAACTGAAGCCCGAGAAAGTTAAAACATGGCTTGTCAAACGGCGCGACGTCAACGTCACACGACATTAGTCAGTGTATAACACATCACATCGGCCTCAGTTCCCCCCTTTACCTCACTCCGGAAACTTCGATTCCCGACCTTCAGTTCTCTCAGTGGTGGTGAATAGGGGTAATATACACGGTACGCCTAAACGAGATATAGGTTACATAAAAATGAACGGAAAAACTAAGTGGACTTTTTGAATATGTACCCCCACCCGTCTTTTCTAAAATCGCAGCGGATCCTTTTTGTGAAATTTTGCACATTGCCTACTGGGAAAAGTTTTGTTTAACCGATTTTTAATAAAATTTTAATATATTATTGCCGTTGTGAAAATACACAATTTCTTGTTTGTGCTAGACCTTCCGATATGTACAGGGTGACGTAGAAATCGTGATCAAAGTTTGAAAAACAGAATTAAAAAAAATATTTTGACGTTATGGTTTTTGTTTAATTTTTAAAAATAATATATAAATTTTCGATGCCCTTAAGTTTGCGTAAATATATTTTTTTTTTCGAAATGGCGTCTGTCCAGGACCCTCCGCTCACAGGCTAAAAAATTTATGTGATATCAAGCTGATTGGTAATAGTATGTACTACAAAACCACATAGTTTCAAGTGTGCAGGATAAGTCGTTCAGGAGATACAGGGAAAAATCTAAAAACACATTTTGCTTTCTACCGGCCCTTAGATGCATTAAATGTTATTTTTTAAATTATATTATTTAATCTGGCCAGAATGCCAAGATGTGTACCAAATTTTATCATCGTAGGTCAAACCGTTAAGATTTAAAAAATATTTTGTCGCCCTAACCTCACTTTTTAACTGCAGCACTTTTGAGGCTGTTCACAGACAAGGCGATGTTAAGTGGTCCATTAGTAACCGATTAAAATAGGTTTCGTAAAATCATTATCAAAAGGCCCACGGAGCCCGAATTTCGACTCTATGCCCCTCGACTAATTTTCCTTCTTAACTGAACAAAAATAAATTACTTATTATACCTATATTTTACGCTCAGATTGTCAGCCAAGGCCCCCTGGAAAATTTTAATAACTCGACAACTATTTATCCGATTTTTGTAAGAGGCACATCGTTTTGAAGGAAATTAAAAAAGAATTAAAAAAATTGGGGTGTTCCATAAGAAAAATACCACCTTTGTGTCCTATCTCAAAAATTAAAAGTGACTCATAAAATCTGATTTGGAAATTAAATTCTAGTTTAAAAACTCTAGACATATTGAAATGCGGGTTTTACCAAAAATATTGTCTTGAAATTTAAGCCTCGCACAGGGGGGTTAATTTTTCTCTATCTCCTCTAGAAGTATCCGAAACCCCCCAAAAGGGAGATGATAAATCTTAAAAATTCATAACTTTTTTGAAAGCTAAATTCTGCTAAATATTTCCAAAAAATGTTGAAATTCTTGTGCCATTATAATATAATATAGTCTTTTTTTGGCGTAGAACACGGTGCTTGCCTGATTTCGAAATGTGACATCACCGGTTCAACTACAACGTCATCGGTTCTTGCTATCGCCAAAATGCACTTCCCAGTGACAGTTTTACAAAACCTAACCTAACTTATTGCTGTAAAATATTTGTTAGCGTTTTGTTTTTTTTTTTCCAATCCCCGGTTTATAAATCCGGGGTTTTTTTTGTTATTTTGATGTATAAGCTCACCATTAAATAACTTATCTGATGAAAGCTGCCTGGCATTGATCGAATCTACCTCTAAGAGGAATTCTCCCATTTGAATTTGGCACATTACCAAACCAGACTCCATCATAGTTTTTGATAAATGACAACTCCCGCCATATTGAAATCTTGATTGAAACGCTTTCGAAACAGTCCGTGGAGCGGTTTTGAAATCCTTTAAATTGTGTTTAACCGTGACGTCATCAGTTCAACGCCAAAATGACATTTCTTGCATGATTTCGAAATTCTTCTGACGCCAAAAAATGAATTATATAATTATAATACGTTTATACCAGGAATTAACGTATGTGGATCATGCAGTCTATAAAGCTAACCTCATACATGATACTCTTAAGTTTTGTTTACATTGTACCGTTTGTACTCGTGAAATCCCTCGACTATTTCATTGAAATTTGGTATAAATGATGTATAAAAACTACGCCTCTCTCACTCGTCCTTCTTGGGTATACACAAATAAGTACACTCATAGGGGTTTACATTGGTAAAATTGGTGCGCCACTCGTAGTGCACTAACACTGGCTTGGTGCTGTCAAAAAATTGGGCAGTGCAGTCTGAGTGCAGATTGAATGGAACATGAAAAAAACTGCACCCAAACCAGAACACTCGTTTCATTCAAACACTTAACTCAATGTATATAAAAGTAGCTTAAGACCATTAAAAAACTCTGAGGTTGATTAGTGGGTTTTGACTTAAAATATAAAGGCGGAAAAAAGTTTTCGGTGCGGAAAAAGTTGCAGTTAGTGCAAAACCGAAATTATCAGTTTTCCAATGGAACATGAAAACTGAAAAAGTGTACCTCAATGGAACAGCAGCACCGCCTCAGTTCTGCACTGTTGGCGACCAGTTTGACCAATGGAAACCGCTATTAATACAGTATGGTGGCAATTAAACACCAAAAAGTATAAAATAAATGAAAAATGGTTTTAAGTGAAACGATAAACGCTTTAGATAAAATTATCGGTAAAATCGTTTTACTCCAAAATATTAGGGACTTAAAGGTACATAAAGTTAAGTTTCGCAGAAAGTTTAAACAACTACTATACTGGTCGGTGTCGGTGTTTATAATTTGGCGTAAATTTCTTCAAAAGTTTTCACAAAAAAATTACCAAAAATGTGCTAAAACAGTTTCTTCGCCTTCGACTGTACATTGAAGTTTATCAACTAAGTACCTACCCTCAAACGAGCATCAAGCAAGCAAGTGCGTTGCCCGCCTCGCTCGTATCGTAGCACAGAAAGTAAAAATCTATGCAATGTTAGCTGATTCAGTTTTGAATGTCACGTCGCGTTGTTGTTTTGTGATTTTGTTTTGTGTTTTGATGTAAAAAATGATATACAGCTATTCATTTCTTGGGAAATGAAAATTGCTACCCTTTTACTTTGTGCATAACATATACTAAAAAACTACAAGATATTATTTACAGTGCCCTTGTCATAAGGTAACAGCTATAAGTTATATTAAGAGTAAAAGACCATAGCAGATTTAATATTGATTTATTAGGTATGAGGTACAGCTATTTATACTAAAATATTGATATGAATATTAACACAACAATTAGCACAGCGCGTGTCAAACTGATGACTGTGCAGGAATGAACTTGTATCTGCATCGGTCTGTGTGTCCTAGATCTCGATAATGCATAAATTTTGTTTGTAATAACATCCTTATTACATCAATGGTGATTGCTGTAACTCGGTTAGTCATCGGCATGTTTTTATAATCTGTTCCATTTTTTATGGCTAATTTTTAAGATATTAATTTCTTAGGATCATACAGAAAATTAAACAGCGAATTATTGGATATTGTTTTAATTTATAACGAAGCACAACAACCGGCCGCAGAAGCTTACCGAATTTATTCCTGCGTCCCCTTACATTAGGGAGATTTTGGTCAGGCAGTTTAACGACAAATTTCGTTACTCTTATCGTTACCGTTACCGTAAATAAAGTTAACTTCAATAGGGTAAAAATAGAGTTTTTGAACGTAGTCAATCGTTTGGCGGTAAACATAACCTTACTTTTTATTGCCTTTGGTTGTTTATTTCTCAAGTCATTTTTTTATTTGCTTTTCTAACTATATCATGAAGGAAAATATTAATTTAGTGATAGGACTGGGAGACGGACACCCCAACATAAATTTAGTCAGGCAAATCATTTTGTAAGATATCTTTGGTGAAGTAATAGAAGAAATCGAGCCTTTGCAAACTTATTTGTACTTACTCACCTGTTTACCAAAACAAAAAAACGGTAAAAAAGGCAACCCACTACTACTATAAACACGATTAACAAAAAATAAAATCCAAATACACAAAATTTTTGTAAAACAAAACAAACTTTTTTAACCTAAAAATCTTTCACCACAGAACATCAAGTCTGGTTGGTTGTTTTTTTAACGGTAAAGGTAGTCGCTATTCGACGCTAATTAGCGCCATAAAGGTAACAGCCTGACAGAGCACTACTGAGCCTGCCCAGAATGAAGGTAAGGGTAACAGACTGACAAAAAACCTGACCAAAATCTCCCTATTAATAGAGGTATGTCATTATTTTACCTTTTTATTTAGCGATTAGAAGTTTTTGTCACTTTATATGTGTGATATCCTTTTGTTTACTTTTAGTGGTATAGTCATGTCTTGGAAACATGTTCCCTAATTGAAACATTTTTAAAGATGCTTTTGAAAACGGCGTACTCGTTTTTTTACATATATTTGTATTACTTGTTTAATACGCTCTAAAAGTTTCTGACATAAGTTTTGAAACACCCTGTATATTTTTTGGCTGCACTTTTCCCATCTGTTATGAAATGACTGTAAGTGCTCATTAGGACTGATTATTAAGACAAAAGTTAGACCGCGCTCTTCAAAACCTACATTCACGACATCCGGCTAGAGCTTTTTTGAGCGCGGTGCTGTCAAAATAATGTTGACTTTTATAATGTTTGTGCCGACCGTTAATAAAGGACGGCATTAACTTTAATTAGAGACCTTTTGCACCTCTTACAAAAAATCCCCGTTAGGTGACAGGATTTTTAGTTTTTGCACGCCGCTTTTGATTTGTTTATGGCCGACTTTATACGGTATTTATTATTATAAAGATTTACAAAAAGAATTTGTCCAATAATAAACTTTCTTATTCTTGTGTTTTTTACGGTGAATTTTAATTATTATTAATCTTTAAAAACTCAAAAACCCAACAGAGAAAAGGGAGGTTATGATAAACAGATCGGAATCACTTGTCATAGTTGCCAGTGCAAATCAATGTTTTTACATTTCTGAATGATAAAAAAAAAATTGGCACTTATATTTACAATTAAAAAGAATACAGAACATATTTGCATGTAAAAATCAGTTTAAATTTTTTGTTTTTCTACTTAACGTTTTACTATCGGCAACCATGTCAATTATAAGGGATACGGTATTCTCCCGCAGGTAACGTCAAACTTTATCGGTTAGTAAGGGATTCCGTTATTACCTCGTAAATGCGCATGCCCGAAATTATCGATAAAGTAAAAATGCATCAACATTATAGGTGCAAAAGGTCTCTATTATGTCAACTTTACGGGTGGTACGATATGAGCATGCAGCCATGTCAGAAATGGTAGCAGGAACATTGGGAAACCAACTTAGGGGCCATCCATCACTTAGATAACGCAGCGAGATGGGGGAGACGGGTAGGTGTAAGTGTTATAAAGTTACAAGGGGGGAAGGTGATTCACGCGAAAAACGCGAGAGTTTGTTCAAGTAGTTTCATAGCGGTGGGTGTAGTGCCTAAAAATATGTAGTAGTTGGGTGAGGAACTATCAAAAATAGTGACGACTTTATTAAAGTCAGCCTATGCCGACTTTATGTACCGATAAGTTCCTATTTTCTTACCTGAAATTAAGTTTTTTAGCCAAAAGATGCAAAATCCTATGATCTCTGCCACCAACAACTTCAAAACTCTTATTACCATAACTCGTATTGTAGTACCTGACAAAATGCCATGGAGGTTTGTGCAAAACCGGAACTTGAAATATTTTGCCGTGGAAATCTTTGTAAACGGATTTTTTCTGGTGGGGGATTGTTGGATGATGAAACAGTCCTACCAATAATTATTATAATTAATCTGCTTTCTTATAAATAACCTTTTGCATGATGATTCCTAATAAGGATGAAATAGGTCTGTACACTCCATTAGATCTTGACGGCCTGGTCATTGAATTGAAAAGAAAAATGTTGGTCGAACTGCCACCAAACCTTTTTCTTTCATATCTATGCATATAATAAATCTCTAGATTGGCCATGTCTGCAAAGTTGGCACTAATAAATTCTGCCCCTTTTTGATAGACAGAAAGTCAAAAATGTTTACCGAAATCTTGATATTTTGACTTATCTTATATTTATGGGGGGGGGGGGGGCAAAATTTATTAGTGACAACTTGTACATTAATTTTTTTTTAATTCTTGGTATTGGCTTCTTACCAAACAATATAGATAACAAAAATCCAGTTTCTGGGAAGAAAGAAATTCAGCAGTGATCAAAATCGGTCCGGTAGTTTTTGCGTGATGCTGGAACAAACATACAGACAGACAGAAATTTTAAAAACTGCGTTATTGTAGTCTATCGTCTGGTTAGAAGCCCCCACCAAGAAATTAAAAAATATTCAATGTACAAAAATAGTCTCTCTAGCTAGAGATTTATTATCTGTATAGATCTTACTTATAGAGGGTGAATTGACTCTTTACGTAGATCTGCCGTTACCTACCTTTTTCTTCGTTCCACCAGTTAATCAAATCCAAATGGTGCTCCTTATAAGAGTTACCCTGATTGTAGTAAAGTCTAAACACGCCAGTTCTCGGATTAGTGATTACCAAAATTCTCATCGCATAATGAATTGCCTGTAGAAATGACGCTTGCAGCGGACACCTGCCCCAGTTAAATATAAAGTTTATATTTCTTCTTATCAGATTTCTTTGTGAAACTTCAACCAAGACGTGTTCGTAGAGTTTGTGATGCCCGAAAAACAAAGTGGTCGATTCTAAGTGGTCCGCTACTTGATTGGTTAAAAATTCAAAATACTTATCTTGTACGTCTAAGGAAGTAACGTTAAACAGTCTTAAAGTTATTTGACCTTTTTCCAAGCTTTTCGAAAGAATTGACATAAAATTGTTATCGATGAATTTGTCGTCGAAACAAATGTTAAGTTCTGCAGTTGGAAAATCTTGAGCCATTGCCACTATAGCCGAGATCAGGTCCCCACCATGTTTTTCTTGATTTTTTTTTGATTCATCTAAAAGAAAGTCCAAATAGTTTTTTAAATAGGTTCTATGGGTGCCGTTTAAAAGTCTATTATATACGTGTTTTGGTAGAGTGCGCATAATTTATCAAAAAGTCCATTACAAAAAACGAAAATTATAATAAAGTATAGGTTCATAACAGTACTACCTAAAAACAATAAATAAGCAAAATTTTACTATCACAAAATCGAAATAGATCATAACGGACTCGCTTAAAACCTTACAAGGGCAAAACCGTACAAACGTTAATAGGATATCCTGTGTAATATATTCCCGCTAGATGGCAAAACAATTTACAGACGACAACAGCCACTAGATGGCAGTACATAGCCGGCTATAGGGGTCAGGTGTTCGACCAATAGCGGACAAGCTTTTGCCGCGCTTGTTTTTTATTGTACAGAATTTTAGGCGAGGCCATTGCCCTCTGTACGAAAATACAGAAGGCGCTGTCAGGCTAACAAATCAAACGGTGTCCGCCACACACCGTAGCGCCAGTACATTTTCACCAATTTCTATTTTGTCGCTACCTAGTATTGTCATTTTAAAATTTTTGCCCAGTACTGATTTTTTATTGTAAATTTTGGGAAAGTACGTTTTTACATTATATTGTTTTCCTAAATTATAGTCATTCATTTTTGTAGGGTGACCAGATTTTTTTTCTGAAAAAGAGAATATTATTTTATCATGTAAAAAAATCAGAATAACTACAAAACATAGAAGTTTTCAATATGTTTATTATACTTACAATAAGCTTCTGAACGTGAAAACAAGTAACCAGTGTAACTAAAACTAAATTTACGGAAGAAATAAATAAAAAAAAAACTATAAGAAAATGGACAAAATTTGCTACTCTTGTTTTTTTATTGTATTTTTCAACACTTTTTGCTTTAGCAAGTAAATTATTATCATTTTTAATACTTGTCTGAATTTCTCACAAGTTAAAATTCACATTATTTTTAACTTTCATCACCTGTTCTAATGTGTAGACATTTTAGCGACTTTTTTCAGTCCAATATTGGTTGATTGCGCCAAAAACTCATTTTCTAACTCAGTTTTTGACACAAATAAGATGAAGACGGATATATATATTTAATAAATTTTCTTAATTCTTTCTTATAACCTAAGTATACGAAACTTTTTTACCGTGCAAAATATTTTCCGCCGCCACTACAGCTCATTTTCAATTCTGCGGACCAAATGGCCATCAAAGGTCGGGATATCAAAATATTTAGGTTCGCCAAAACGAAATGTTTCCGAAATCTATTTAGACTACATTTGTTGTAGAGTTTAGATTGAATTTTAATTTAATTCTAAAAGAAAACCTAATGCCAAATTTGGTCCCATTTAATGTGGAGAAAAAAACCAATTTAAATTTCTGTTTAAATTTTAAAATTCTCCATACAAATAAAAAAAGTAAATAAGTTTTACTTTGCGCAGTGTATAGCAACCAAAGCAAGTGTCGAAAATAACAAACATATGGTTTATCTGGCAAATTATGAATGACAGAGCGTTTTCGGGAAATTTTTGCCGCTTTTTAAAAGTTTTTGTTCATCATATCGATGCTCTTGCTTTGCCTTTGATTGTGGATATTACATCGGTTGTGTATCAGAATTCGAAAGAAGCATGTAAGCAGTAAAATTTAATTGAGTAGGAAATCGTTTTCTTTACATAGAAAAATGATAAGGTTAAAATTTGTAATAATAAATATATTTTGGTTTTTTGTTAAAATTATCAAATTCTCGTTTGGTTTAAAAGTGTATATAAATACCGAAATAAATATAATAAAAGTACTAAACAATTTTTTTCTAAATGTAGTTTTGATCTGGGGTAAAACAAAATTGTCCAAACTGTCATCAAGTGATTTTTGATGGCAGGAGATGTTTTGTCAAACTGGTCCGGACATTTTGGAAATCGAGTGTAGAGGAGAATGAAACGTTGATTTGGCTGGGAAGGGATCAATTAAAAAACAAGAAAAGCTTTTTTTTAATTTGAAAACGTTTCGATTTTTTTTAAATATTAGTTGTTGTTTGTTCAAATTTAAGAATTTTAAAAATAGTCAATGTTTTGGAGTTTTTGTGTTAAACTATGTCTATTACGTATTTGTCTCACCACTGTTTTTGTGACAAAGGAAAAGCCAATTAAAGATGCGCTTATGATGATTTTAAATAAATAGAAACATTCAAAAATTTAAAAAAAAAGCTTTCTTGTTTTTTAATTGACCCCTTCTCAGGCAAATCTACGTTTCATAAACATTAGGATCACCAACTAGCTATTAGTAGAGGAGAATGTTCTTAACAGAGAACCACAGATAAATAAAGCGTCCAGAGCTGTTACATTGGTCACAGTGCACAGTGCAACGAAGTTATAATGGTTGGGCCTTGCTTTGTCTAAATTTCAATTAAAAAAGAGTAGTTGGTTTTATACTATTTTAGAACGGTCCTAAAAGTTTAAGTGAAATATTTGGTTTTAAGCATTTTAAACCAACTTTCCTTGAGTTTTGGATATAGTTTGATTTATAAGAAAAGTTTTAAGTAATTTGTTTAGTGAATAATCATCTTAACACAATCTTTTGTTGGATTTAAGAAGAAAGTTTTAATTTAGAAGAAAAAAAATGTTAACCTAGCCGGGTTCTTAATGGTTATATGTCCCTCTAATGAAAAGTTACCTTTGTTAATGGATTTTTCCAATTAATACTCTATGTCACACAACGATTTGGATATGTAATAATAAAATAAGGATTAGATTACCTTTGTATTTATTTAAAAGGTGTTTTCATTAATGAAAAGTATCAAAAAACTTAAAGCTATAGTTACGATCATTAGCTTTTAGCAAAACTGCACGCATGTCGGTAATTATTATGAAACGCCAGTAAATCTGCCAAATAACCTCGACCGAACGTCGGAACAGTACCGTGATCTATATTACAATCCTTGAAATACGCATAGAAACGCTTAAAAGGCAAGATTTATCGATCAATGATTTCATTGGTCGGAGTGACCAGCCTTTTAGAAAAAAGGAAATCTAGTTTTGTTGCTCAGGCAGGGAATATAAAAAGGAGTAATGTAGTACAGAGGAAATTGTTTATAATCCTCCAATTTTTAAAAAAATCAGGTTGGAATCCTGGGAGAAAGATGGTTTATGGAAAACAAATATTCAAAATTTTTAAAAATCCTTTAGGTATGTTTGTTAAGAATTTGAAAATGGGCAACCGTGCAGCTAATTCTGATATTTACTTTTCTCTGGCAAACCTGACATAGTTATGGAAAAAGTATTAGCAGTTCTAGTTTTTTTTCTTAAATATGTGAGAAGAAACTGTGGGCTTAAATGCATTTTTTTAAATATTTCCATCACTGTCGAAATGTCACCACCAGAGGTGGTTTAAAAAATCACCAACTTTATAGGTAAAACCTCAAATACAGGTAATTAAGCTAGTCTGTGCCAAATTTGCCAACCTGTCAAAAATATTAGTTTTAGGGCATTTTCTCCTAAAAAAAAGTAGTTTTTCAGTGGTATTTTGCAATAACAATAACTTTGTGGTTTTAAAATTTAGTACCCTCACAGGTCTAAATATTTAGACCTTGGGGGGTACTATTTTAGATCTTAGTAAAATTTACAAAATTAATTAATTAACCAAAATAATTTTATTGCAAACTAATCATAAGTATGAAGAAAAACAATATAATGGTGGAGTTCGTGGGTTAGAGGACTAGACAAAAAGAAACTAATAGATGTGTGGCAACATTTCGGTATATATTAAACCTTTTTCAAGCTTCAATCTCCTGTTTCGTACATGCGTTAGGGATGGAACAAAGCACCTTTACCATGATTTTAAGCGAATTAAAATTTACTAGAGGTGTATATTTTACCAACTTCAAAAGAACTGGAAACGGCTACTGGAAAACAATATATTTACACGTGCTTATTGATACTTACACAAAGTGTATTCCACATTATTTACAATACTTAAACAAGGAATAACGCAATGAAAAATTAGTAATAATTTTGTAAAAATTCGCATTTTATAGTTCATTTAATTCAGTTTGGGCCTGTACATCAAAAATTAACTTTTTCCACATTTTCACTAATTGAATTAGATTTATTGACATAAACAAGGCTACTAATTTCTCCTAATATATTTTAATATCCTTCGCATGATGCCGTTATTAATAATTAACAAAGGGCATGTCATAACAAGAAGATTTGTTGAAAGTGAACGAAAAGGTCATTCATATTCAGAAAAAATTAATTATTCTATTCTAGTCAAATTTAAATCATAGCGATATGACTTTTGATTAGTTTTAGTTAGATTATAAACCACGTTAAACTAATTGACGCATTTTTTTATCGCAAATATAAAAAAAGCAAATTATTAGATTCCCTAATCAGTGCGGAAAGTTATATTTTCCCGCACGCGAAAGTAGTTAAACGAACGCCGCGAAGCGGAGTTCGTATAAGCTTTAAGTGCGAGAAAACTACTTTGCGCACGTGTTAGGAACATATTTTTTCTACGTGTGAAATAACTAAAAATTTTTTTATTTTTAATTTTTATTGGCATCAAAAACAACAACTTGTTGTACCTATACCTAAATTATCTAGCAATTAGCAAGCGATGGGTGCATGAAGAACATCAAAACCACTGGCATTCAATATCGGGGCTAAACCACAGCAAAAGAATGGTGGCATCCCCTTCAACACCACTCACCTGTGAAATCCTTAAACTAAATAGGAAAGAAATCAGACAAGTGACGGGGCTATTAACCGGTCACTGCGCACTGAGAGAACACCTGCATAGGATGGGAATCTATAGAGACGAACCCACCTGCAGACTATGTGATGAGGATGACAGCACTAACCTTCTGCAGAACACAAAACCTCCTGGAGGACGACCCCTCCAGAGAAGCTAACTGCCAGAGAAACCTAATAATAAAGGGGCTGCTGCTCCTCGCGAGGTCGTCAAACCTCTTAGATTAGGAAGGCACACAGCAAGAGATACAATAAGCTAAGAAGCTGCAGTGTCAGGGATTTCAAGACCTCAAAAAATTACCTATTTATTATTTATAACAACATTAATAATAAATGTGCAGTTGGTCGTATTTTCCAAATTTATTGCAAATCGAGCGACTAAAGGTAAAAATGTCGTAGTAGATGTCATTTCCTGGTTCATCAGTACTATGTCGTTGTAAAAGGAAGAAATAGATCAATCTTTTAAAGTATTTGGAACTGTTTGACATTTTTTTAGAGCTGCCGCTTAAAATCTTGTTGCTCTTTTTTCATAAGTTATGGACTCATTGATGTATCCCTCAGCTACCGCAGAAGATTTATGTCAGTGATTCCTTTCTCGGAATTGACCAGTAACCCTGCTAATGACCTTCTAAAACTGTGCTTTGTGTAGAGCCCCGGATTTGGTACTTTCAAAAAGGCAGCTATTTCAGAAAGCATCTTTCCGAAACTATTTACTCCAGCACATTGTGAAACGCATGTACCTTTTTTGTACACTAATAAAAAACATTTGTTTGACGTTATCGGGCATAAGCTGGCGTATTTTCTGTACAGTTGCAGGTAGGCTCCATTATGAATTTCTTCCGATATCATAAAGTTTCTTGCTGCATGATTTTTTGGAACCTTAATAATAATGAAATTTTCTTTATCTTCAATATCGGCAGTGGTTAAATGTGCTAGTGGCAACTTCATTTAAAAGGTAAATTTCGTCTAGTGCTGAATTAATAAAACTGAACATTTCTTCTTTCGTAGAAATGTTTGCTTTTTTCGGTTTAAAACCAATATTCTGATTTTTCAGAAATGCAGTGAGCTTATAAAATTCACCATATTCATGTCTCTTTTTATTTTGAATACATTTTTAAGCATTGAATATTTTGACACATTAGGTTGAATTCTTTGCTTAAGTGCAAAGTAGTTTGCCCGCACTTAAGCAAATAATTCAAACCTAACACAATGTGTCAAAATATTCACAGAGTAGAGATTCTTTTTTTTTCTGTCAGTGACCTTAATTCAGGAAATGTCGAAGTGTTGGTCAAAACGAGTCATTTGATATCCATACTTTTTAGAGTTAAATAAACCTCAGATTTGGCTAAACTTTAAATGGAAGACACATTTTGTAAAAACGAAGAGACGGCTCGGAGCACTTTTTTGATTTTTTGCCGAATATGCTAATATTTCTTTCTAAGGTCACCAATTAAAATATTTGAATATTTCGAATTTTAGCATATTTGGTAAAAAAATTAAAAAAGTGCACCGATCCGTGTCTTAGTTTGTACAAAATGTGTCCTCCATTCAAAGTTCAGCTAATTCTGATGTTTATTTGACTCCAAAAATAATGAATATCACATGATCCGTTCTGAACGTCACTTCCACATTTCCTAAGCTAAGATTACTGGCAGAAAAAAAAATCTCTACTCTAATGGTAAAGCCATGATGATAATTTAAGACTTAAAATATTTTATCATAATTTAAGGGGTAACGTTTTTGATCAAGCAATTTTTACTACGTTTTTCATATTTTTATGCCATGATGCTTATATTTTAAAGCTTTCTTTCCAAACTTTCGATTTCTAGAATAAAACACTAAAATTTTTCAAGTTTTCACTGTTTTTTAGGCCTTCAAAAAAAGTACTGGCAAAAACATTTTTTCTCTCTTAAAATGAAAAATATTTAAAGAGAGAGGGCAGAATTTTAGAGATAGAAGGTGAGATAATTTAGTGAAGTGCAAAAATATTTATGGTTGTTGAAGAAAGACAGCAGGCTATAAAAAGTATTTTAGAGAAAGATGAAAATAACTTGAGGCAATTTTCTGTTATGTCATCTGTCTGTCATCTTGAGTGGTGTCGTGCATATGATTTTTATTTTGCTATTTTTATACAAAAAACAGCAAAAATTGTAATTTTTCGAAGCATAAAGTGTGTGAGATATAAGGTGGTATTAATTTCTTTCAATCAAAGTTCTTTAAAGTCTTTAAATTTACCAAAAAACGTGTCCTACTAAATTATTTTAAGGGTCATCATGGCTTTACCAATAACTTAACAAGGTATGCTAAAAGAACCTCTTCATTTAACGTTTTGATCCCCTTTTGTTCGCACAATTCGGAAAACAACTCGTACTGTTTCTCTTACTTATCTTGCGATTTGGCAGGCAGCAATTGCAAACTAGCCTTGTTGGCTGGAAGTTCCTTTTCAGTTATGGTAAAGCCATGATGACAATTTAAATACCTGTTAAATGATTTTTTGAAGTGCTTAAATACACTTATAGTAGGGCACGTTTTTTTATAAATTTAAAGACTGTAAACAACTTTGATTGAAAGAAATTAATACCACCTTATGTCTTACACACTTAATGCATTTTTGAAAGCTTTAAAATGTGAGCAAAATCATGACATAAAAATATGAAAAACATAGTAAAAAATGTTTAAACAAAAACGTTACCCCTTAAATTAAGCTAAAATATTTTAAGCCTTAAATTACCATCATGGCTTTATCATTATATCCATTTTTAAAAATAGTTTTTTTTATTTAAAATGGATGAAAATACGAGTGACATGAAAGACAAGACAAAGTTGACAGGTGGTTTCTTTTTTGTCCTTTAAAGTATACCGAAGTATAATTTTGTTTAAATTAAAAAAGGTATATTTGCATAAAGTACTACTCTGTCATACGTAACACATTACTAAAAAAAATATGAAATATAAGAAAAGAATATTGTTTAAAATAAGTGTGCGGGAAAAAATTTCCACACAGTGTGCGAGTAGGTGCTACTTTGCATATGCAAAAGTGTGCGTAAAGTAGCTTCTATGCGGTCACCAGTAGAAAAATTACTTATACGTTCTACAGACACTAGACACTTAAAGTAAATATTTCGACGCATCGGTATCGGTATACGTAACGCGTTCGAAACAAAGTCAAAATACACTACATTTTTGACTGATTGAAATCGTTGCGTATGTTCGTGGGTCCGTAACGATACGTACATCCTTCCGTACGCAACGAGATTCTGTCATCACACCCGTCAAAGAAGCAGGCATCGTTCGAAACATGGCATGACCAAGTCAAAAATGTAGTGTATTTTGACTTTGTTTCGAACGCGTTACGTATACCGATACCGATGCGTTGAAATATTTATTTTAAGTGTCTATTAATTGCAATAATTTTTCAGATCACACGGCCTGTATTTGGGGCATCGATTCAACAAGATGTCTGCTGCAGTACACAGGCCATTCGGGATCAGTCAATTCTATAAGGTTCCATCCGTCAAAAGATCTGATACTTACCGGAAGTGGGGATTGTTTGGCACATATTTGGCAGGCTGCTTTGAATTGGGATCTGCCGGTAATTATTAGAGGGACTGAGAAGGATTTCATTGATCTGATTTTTGTACATTGCAGATTATTGTGGACTATATTGCAGACTATTGCAGTTTGAATATTTCGAATTGGTGACCTTAGAAAGAAAGTTTAGCTTATTCGGCAAAAAATAAAAAAAAAGTGCTCCGAGCCGTGCCTTATTTTTTACAACATGGACCTTCCATTCAGAGTTCAGCCAATTCTGAGGTTTAATACACTTCAAAAAGTATGGATATCACATGACCCGGTTTAAACGTCACTTTGACATTTTCTAAGCTAAGATCACTGACAGAAAAAAAAGAATCTCTACTCTGATTTTAAAAATCAATTCAAAGACAGGGTCATTCCATAAGAAAAATACCAGCTTCGTTTATATATCAATAACTAAAAGTGACAGATAAAATCCAGTTGGACAGTCGAACTCTGCTTTAAAAAAGCCATTTAAAACAAAAAAATTTACACAAGTAATAAAGTTATAGTCCCATCCCAAAATGTAGACTTTTCAAAAAGCCCACGTACCTCGAAAATGGTTTGACATATCAAGCTGCGGTTTTCACCTTGGGGGTCAGTTCTTTTCTATCTCTCGATCTCCTGGAAGTATGTACCTTAGACCCGCCAAAAGTTCCCAATTTGGAATACCCTGTACTTTACAGCTAAGCACTGTGAAGTAGAGCCAAGCACTAAAGTTTTGCGAAAGTACTATGAGTCCAAATCTACACGTATTCCCAAAGGTTACTCTCTTGGGATCCACATTAAGCCGGAGATCCCGCCCAGGGACACCAATTTGTGCTAACTTTGTGGTATTAAAATAGAGGATTCTTTAAACGGAACAGTGCTTCTAGCAGGTTAGAATTTGGTAGGATAAAAAAATCAAAAACACGTCAACTGACATTTTTAATTTCCTTTAATCGTGCTCTTTTGTATTTTGTCTGTCATTTAGTTTACGAGGTATGGCAATTTTTTATTTTTAAATAGGATACCCTGTATATTTTGCAATGCAAACAATTCTCTCTTCAGCAATACCACACAGTAGGATCTATCTTTTACGATAATCAAGATATTTTTATCTAAATCTGTATGGAAAACTTTGACATTCATTCAAATATCTCCCGTAAAACAGGGCATAGACAACAATTCCATGGAAGTTTAAATGCCTCTATCTTGGAAACCATAAGAGATAGAGTATTAGTGTGTGGTTTTGTCAAAAATATAATTTTTTTAGAATTCAAAAATGTCAAACTATACAGGGTGTCCTATTTAAAAAAGTAAACAAAATGACATTTAAAGAAAATTAAAAATCTCAGTTGGCATGTTTTTTGATTTTTTTTGTAAAACCAAATTCTAACCCGCTAGAAACACCGTTCCGTTTAAGAATCCACCCTGTATATCTCGACGCTATGTTGGTAGTATAACCACACGCTCCCTAGAATAAACACGGTCTGGTAATTTTTTTGCTCCGCCCACTTGATGATGACACAAAGATATCAGCCGGCTTTCTTTATTGATTTTTTTGATCATTAACATTTGGGGTTGTGTTATTTGTGCCAAAATTTTAGTAATAAAAATTGTATTGAGAATTCTAGCGGAGCGCTCGCTCTCTGGCGGAAAAAACTGGAACTAATTCGGCTCCCTCAATTGATTTTGTTTACAATGGGATTGTAAGAACTAAAATCGCGCATTATTAAATTTATTGCAAATATTCGTGCTTAATTAATAGAAATAAAATAGAGACGTAATTAACCCCAATAAGAGTCCAATTAATAATATAAAAATAGAATCTTTTTTTCTAGGCCTTTCTCTAGAAGAATCGCTGCTTGAAGAGCTGCTGCTTCTTCGTCTTTCTCTGCGCCTGGAGCGCGATCTAGACCTATGGCCGCCACCCCGGTATTTTCTGAAAAATAAAATGGCACTAAAGTATCGTTACCCTACTTTGTATCCAAAAGACGATCGCGAAAACAACTGCTAGCCTTTGCATGTGGGCCAGCTTTTAAAATGATTTTAAAATACTTCTGCATTGGTTTAATGAACTGTCCTTGTTCTAAGAACGTTTCAGAGCCATGACAAGGTGTGGATCTGCTTGCGACGACGGGCTTAGGCTTTCTTGTTCCGCTGGAGCAACAAGTGCCGTTTAGCCCTTTGGAATTGTTTTTTTTATAATTTTGTTTTAATTGTTGATAGTTACCTAATTTGTTGGTTATTGTTTTGGTCAGAGTGATGTTTTTGTGCCGTTACCACTGCAGTTTTGGAGAAACTTAAGTGTATTTTAACATTTTCTTTTTGTGCCGTTACAACTGGGAGTTTTGAAAAACTACTTTTCAAATACAAAAAATATATAAAGTATAAAAGTAAGATAGCAAACAAAGATCATTTACAAAAAATTACAATACTTAAACAAGGAAAAACAAAAAAAATCAGCCTTTTGTAAGGTTTAAAACTCTTAGATTTAAATGAACCAAGACTGCCAACAATTACATCAAAACTTCAAGTTCATTATATGATTTCAAAGTTCGATTGAGGGCCGAGTATATGCCATAGTTGGCGTAGTGAAAAGGAACGCGAAACATTGGAGAGGTAGACCTCCTCTGATTTGTATTAAAACATATTGACTCTAATATTGTTGGACAGTAATACATACGAGCCATTTATAATTTTTATAGAAAGTGAGTATATCATGGGGTAGTCTTCTTAATTGCAGACTGTTAATTTTAAATTGATCACTAATAAAATTGTAGTTTATGTAATAATTTTCATAGATATTGACATTAGTCCTGTATGGTAAAGATCTCAAACATATTTTCTGAACTGCTTCAATATTTTGAATATGGCAATCGTAATATGGAGACCATATCACTGAGGCGTACTCCAGCACTGATAGGACGAGCGAGCAATAGAGTAATTTGTAACAGTATGGTGAAATTTGAGGACTTGCATTCCTCTATTTATTATTTCTTGAAAGTGGGAAGTAAAAGTAAGTTTAGTATCAAACACAACACCCAAGTCTTTAATGGTTGTGACATTTTCCAGAACTGTGTCATTTATGGAATAGGTATGGTCAATAATATTTGTTGACCGACTAAATGTGATACATTTACATTTATTTACATTAAGATCTAGACCATTATTTTTGCACCACAGGCTCACATTATCAACATCATTTTGTAGCAGAAGACAGTCCATAAGTAAAATTATAACTTTATACAACTTAAAGTTTAACAAAAACTAAGTGCTCGGAATTCAAAACCGCATCACTGAGATCACGAATAAATAAATTGGAAAAAAAATTGGTCCTATATGTGACCCCTGCGGAACACCAGAAAACACTTTAATTTCATTTGAAACATAATTATTTATTCGAGCAAGCTGTGTTCGACCCGTCAAAAAGCTGTGAGAAAAAATTCAAACTTCTTGACGAGATGCTCATGACTGACTATATCAAAGTCCGTGTAGACACTGTCTACTTGCGTGAACTCCTCGAAGGCATCCAACCGGTAGCGTTACTTACTACCCTGAGTAAACCCATGCTGTAAGTCACTAAGTACTTTTTTGCAGCGCCAGGAAAAATGCTTACAGAATAATATATCAAAGAGTTATGGAATCACAGACTGGATACAGATACCTCTATAATTACGAAAATCACTTTTGTCACCAGTCTTGTGTGTATACAGACACAGTTCTTCACGACCATGAGAGAATCTTGTTGGGAAACCCATGAGTCCTTCAAATATTTCGGTAAGAGATAGTTCTATGGAATCTAGATCTAGACTATAGTAAAATTTGTAGTTTGGTACTTCCCCCTCCTTTTTTTGATAGACTGAAGCAAAGTGCTTCGCCAATAGGTTGACAATGTCCTGACCATTGTCAGCAACCTCATAATTTAACCTCATACTATTAGGATAAGTATTTGACTGCCGCAAATTGCCAGTGTATTTCCAGAGGAAGTTGGGGTTCTGTGAAACTTCAACAATTATTTTATTTATATAAAAATTATAACAATCATCACGCGGAATCTTACAATTCTCCCTCAGGAGTGCATATTGAGTATAATCATTGCGACTTTGCGTTTGCTTGAATTTTTAATGCGCGATCTTTTCCTTAACTATTTGTTTTTGAATCAGGATCGAAAATATGTTGACTTGAAGTGTTTAACTGGAACAAATAGTTCAATTGCAGAATAAATAAAGTTATAGAAGCAGGTTATACCTTTATCAGGGTTGTGGTAGTCAAACACATTTTCCCACAGAAGACTAGCTAAAAAATTGTTTATTGCACAAAAATCACAGTTTTTTAAATCATAAAAACGACATCATATTTAATACAATCTCAATTCACAGGTAACATGATTTCAAAGGCAGAGTGCCGTATGGTAAAATTTAACAGGATATCTGAAGAAAGATCCACTTTGGTGTTCGATGAAGTTGAAGAGAACAGATCTAAATAATCGCCAAAGCTGTTAGGTAACGTATTTACTTGTTTGAGATTCAAATAGTTGCAGCACGTACATATTAAATTGACAGATGTGACAGAGTTTGCACCCTCAAGCGTCAAGTCCACTCTTCGTAAACTAAAACTAGTGATGCCGGAGGAGTGTAGATAGTACCAAATATGACACTATTAAAGCCATGACTAACATGTTGCTGTGCTTTTATGTTTTTGCGGATAGCTATGAGGGTACTTATGATTTCAATCTTGACGAAATTAATTAAAATCATTAAAACCCAATTCAGACTCTGAGTAGCAGTCTTTAAGCCAAGATTCAAGGAGAACAATGACATCGTAAACACAGGTATTTACCGCAAGTGCGCAGCCCACCAGCATTTTGATAACAATTTTTTAGTTTTTTGTGTTGGCACTAGGTTTTTTTTTTGTTGAACAACGTTTGGAATGCCCTTAGCGTATTAAATTTGGAGATTTTATTCACTTTTAGAACGCTTACCGAGTTTCTCATGGGCTTGTTTCAGCTGAGGTGGGGATAGATCTGCTTTGATCTGTATGTTGCAGCAGTTTTATATTTTTCAGGACAGCAAAAGCAAGGGAATTATCGAATAAGACAACTTTTAACGGTCTGGGACCATTCATATTTTTTTTGCCAAGCCTAAATGCCTTGAAATTAGAACAGTTAATTTTGATTTTAGTGAATACATCAGTCACCTGATTTTTAATGTGCTCTAGACGTATTTTTGAGTCCTATGATCTGCTTTCTGAAACGTTATAAAAGAGAACATTTTTTGACCTATTTGATCGGTCTTGAATTTCACGACATATCTTTGTTCTTGTTTCAGCTTGGACAGTTTGCACATGGGGATGGTCCGCGGGAAGATCGCTTCCAACCCTCTGTAATTTAACCGCAATTAATTCCAATCTTGACTTCTGACTGAATCAAAGCAACTTCACTATTAACCCCATTCGATTTAAGCAATTTTAACTCTTCCAGGAGGGATGTTAATTTATTCTTTTGTTCTTCCATCGAATTAAATATATTTAAGATATTAGAACGACATCAGACATTTCAATGTTTTGTTTATTTACTAATCAGTCTTGTAAGTGTTGACCCAGTTTTGAGTAACCAACTGTTTGCGACGAGTCAGCTATATGTTACGTATGTTCCGCGCAGAATTTTTCCGGCCTGCCATTGTTTGTTTTGATTTCAGTGAACTCGACATTTTAAGCATTGTCCTCTAATTTTATTGGGTAAGTAAGTACCTTATTTTTTACAAATTTTAATAATTTCTCATTACAAGTAAACAAAGCAACGATGTATGTTTCGCAAGGGCTGCCAGGCGGCGGTGACAGTTCATAAAACCGTCTCAGAATAATAATTTGATAGTTTTTAAATTATCTTTGCGTCAAATTTTGTAAAATACTGATTAAAGGTAGTTTTTTTACGCGATTTTTGTCCTCAATTTGCGTAATTTTTATTGTAAAAAAACCAACTCAGGGAGTGGACATATCGCCGTTGATAAGTGTGCCGTTTTTTGAATTCGCAATTGGTTCGTCATTTCTTTTCATCTGGCATTATTTTTATTATAGGTAACTGCATTTATGCGTTTTTTTTTATGAAAAGGCTCATCATCAGTGAAAAAAAAACAAAAATAAGGCACCTTATAGTTTTTAATTTCCAATCAGATTTTTTGCATATAGTTTATACAACAATTCTTTCCTTCTGAATAATAAAATATTTCTCTCCCAAAAATACTTGGTAAAAACCAAATACAAAAAAAATAGCTTCGAAAACAGGAAAAATAACAACTATATAACGTAACTTCTGAACTACGAGTATGAACTAACTCGAACTAATCCAATGATAAATTTGGATTCCAACTCTCCTACGTGGAGCATTTTTAATGTAAAACAAGAAGTGGGTTGACGTCCTAACTCCACAGGTTTCAAACGATGATGAAAATAACAAGGCGTAGTTTTTCAAAAATTATGACTTATTTATTTCCAGTCAAACATTTTCCCAACGCGTTTCGGCCTTACTGGGCCATTTTCAAGGGTTCTAAAATAAAATGACATGGTTAAAACTAAAAAAGAAAAAAAATAAAAGAAAATTTAAGGTTAGTCAATTCGCTTCTATGGTCAAAACTATAACAAACAAACAGAAAAACATCAAGATGTAAAAATAACATTAACAAGTTGAATAAAAGGAGGACATGAGGACACTGGTTAAAACTTACATGAAAAAACAAGTTTTTGAAAACAAAATTTCAGAAAATGTAGCACAATTAATTTAAGTGACTCATCATTTTAATTATTTTGATGTTTGTGGCGCCATCTCAAAGAAACTTAAAAACTGTAAAATAACTATTTGCATTTATTTAAAATAACCTTGTGGTACTTACTCTGTTAATTTTCTGTAACTTATACATTTAATTGATTTTTAGTCAGTCAGTAGTAAAAAGATCTATTATGTAGAATATTATATGCCTACCTGTAATATGAAAAAAACTATTCCAAAGCCCAAAATGCTATTGTAATACACCAGAAGAAATCAATCGGGAGAGAAAAACATAAGTGTTAAGTTTATTTGATTATGAGTAGGTAAACAAAGATTCACAATTAGTTGGTGTATTATTCTATTATATAAATGAAATCATATATATCATATATTTTTTGTTGGAGGGGGAGGTTAAATAAGTTATTTAAAGGTGAATAAGTTTACTAATTTTGCAGCTTCCATGTACATAGAAGGGGACTTATCATTGAGACAAACAAAGTTGTTATCTATTTCTAGTTTGGCGATTTCAATGTTTTCCAAATTATTTAATTTCCTACCCTTATTAACTACATGTAGTGGTTTAAAATTGTTTTCTACTGAGAAATTGTGTTTTTCGTTTTTTAAGTGGTTGCCAAACGCGGATTTATTATCTTGAGTACTTGTTTTGGACCGCAAGTGTTCTTTTATTCTAGTTTCAAATGTTCTTCCAGTTTGCCCAATATATGAAGCTGGACAATCAGCACAGTTTAATTTATAAATGCCACTCTGTGAGGTAATCGGCAAAGGATCCTTAGTTCTGGAAAGCAAAGATTTGATATTGTTTAAAGGTTTGACGGAATCGATTACCAACTAATGATCTTAATTTCTTTTTCGTGCATGAGCAACTAACTCATGCAGGCCAAAAATAAATTATATTTACTTATACACAAAAAATTATACTACAAGACAAGGTACTTGACACTTACGAAGACTTTGGTTATATTATTATATGAAATAATGTTTACCTTTCTGTTGTTTACAGTAAACACACCAGTGGGGTACCTACCTATTTAAATATAAATTTACACATCAATTATATTATTAAAATTTTACTATAATATTAAATCTGCAACATAATTTAAATAACATGCCAAAAATTAACATCACCTGAAAAATCAAGAAAAAAAATAATAATATTACTACTAGCTAAAAATTATGTTATTGTGTTTGTGAAATGTTCCTCATTCAAGCAAATGTCATTTTAAAATCTCCTATATAGCATAGAGGACCTAGGTAATCTGTGGTTATAGGGGCCTTTTTTACATGGGAAACATATAAGTAAAACTATATAGTTAATTTTATGTTTAGTTAATTCCACAAAAGCAATATTTTATTTGACATAGAACATTTAAGTAGGTAATTATAAATAAGATAAAACATTGTAATTTTTGCTCTCGTGATCCATGACTTAATAACCTACAATACTATAAGTAAGTAACACATCTAACACCTTGTTCTAAAGAGCCAAGTTTTAACTAAAGTTTACTGCTATTGAGAAAGCAAACCCAACACATTTATATCAACAGGGAGTAAACTGGTACATCTTATGCTAATGTGCAAGTTTAAGAATTATATTCAGGTATATAATGTAGGTATGTATCTATATTGTATACTGTCTCGAGGCAAAAAATTTGTAACCTGAGCAAAGCGAGGAACCAACTGTAATTTAAATTCACAATTTTTACTATCATTAAAATTACTTCAAAAAGTCTTAGAATTACTGAAAATAAAGAAAAATTTTAAAAAATATTCAATGCATTTTGGTTTTATAGTACCTTAATAATATGCTATATTATCAACGGCTATAAAATGTGTGCTAAATTTCAGTTGAATCAGATTCTTACTATGCCAGCCATAGTGCAATTTCCCCAACAATTTCATACTAAAAGTTAAAATATGAACAAAATAAAGAACACCTTAACCTAAATACATGTACTTATTATCTCCCTTAATATGATTTGATATACATTGAACAATATACCAGAGGCAAACACTCATGTTTGTATCAAAAAGACTTATGCTGTCGCCGTCTAAGTTCGCCGTTGTTGTTATTTTTCTGGTCATTAGCAGAAACTTACTTAAACTGACTTCTTCAGTACACAATAAAGTCAATAATGCTTAGGGTATATGAAGACATCTAGGGCAGACAAAAAGATTCAAATATCAATTCGAAGGGCGAGCGGAGCTTAAATCAACCTTAATATTCTGATAGGTAGGAATTCAATACAAACTTTACCTACGTTTATTTCATAGTCTTTATAAAAAAAACCTTCGAAAATATCTCATTTGCGCATTAACTATTTACTTTATCAAAAGGATGTTTTATTTTATCGTCTTTATAGAAAAAATTTCGAAAAAAACCTCACAAAAACCTTCGAAAGTATCTCATTTGATGCATTGACCGTCTTTTAAAAGGATAGAAAAATAATCGATATTTCTCACCTTTGTTTTGCTTTTATTTTATTTGTAAATAAATAGTGGTTATTATTTGCCAAGGAGTTTTCGTTGGACCAGATATCTTGTCTCTTTCTAATCTAAGATTTAAACAAAAAAAAATCGAAAATTTAATTAAATTCTTCAAGCCTTCATACAGTTTTTAAATGACGGACAAAAATCTGCCGCTATCTTTGTGTCGTCAACAGGTCGAAGAGTGATACAAAATGACTAGTCCGTATCTATTCTAGAGACCGTGTTTACGTTTTCAGAAAGGCCATTCTTCAGAAGAAGAACTGGAAACCGAAGAAAACGATGATACTTCTGACATTATTCCCCTGCAAAACCAACGTGTTTCCACGCTAAGAACACCGATAGCTGAGTTAAGTGGCCATTCCGGGCCGATTTCAGCAGCTGAATGGTTGGCCGGTGCAGAGTTAGCTATCACAGCTTCGTGGGATAGGACTGCGATTTTACATGATATTGAATCTGGAATGCAACTCACTACTTTAACAGGTAAAAGAAGGTTTTTTTGCAGACTTCGCGTGTTTTGTAACTCCCATGTTAACCACAGGAGATGAGAAACGGCATTTTTCACAAGATGGTTACACGGGGATTCTCCGTCGGTCCTGTAGGTAGGCCAACTTTCAAAATCAATGGAGACTGCATGTGTGTAACAGGTCTGTTATAAATTTTGTTGTTGTCACAAAAATTCAGAAAACTACCTACTTCAATTACCCGGACTTTAACTTTTGTTAAAAACGCAACGTCTGGTGGAATTAAGATATGTTCAATGTATTTTTAAACAGTTTTCAAGTTTATTCTTAAAATCATTTGTGAGACTGTACATAGTAGAACCGCATAACTTTTATTTATTTTAATCGTTTCCGTGTCAAAGAATGCCGCACGGATAACATGGGTTTATGGCCTACCGTAGAAGTTAACCATATTTTGAAGATATTCTACTTTAGGTGAAAAAAATGAAATTCTATGAGGATCGTGTGTCTGGGATGGAAGATATGAGCCGTGAAAGAACGTATGTCTGCTAAACACATACGGAGAATTTTTCTCGCAATTTGAAAAGTACTTTGTAGATTTTTGTAATTGGGGTGTCACTTGGAAGGTACTTGAATACTGCACAGGGGCGTATCCAGTATTCTATTTTAGCAAAGCTTGATTTTCTGGGAGGGTTAATTTAAAAAAAAAAACAAAAATTAAAAGTAAAAACTTATTTTAATCTCGTTTGGGGGAACGATTTTTTTCAAGTCTAGTCTCGTTCAAAAGGTAATGGATTAGTCTACAGAGGCGTACTTAGGACTTTGTGTTGCCGTGCTTATGAGGGCCAAAACCATTTGCTTTTTAAAAAAATATAAAATCAGAGTTACACTTTATTTTTGTTTGGCCTCGTTTTAAAGGTTGAGCTTATAATTATATGAGGTAATCAAATACGCTAGAGGTGTGTTCTGTCTTAGCGAAGTCGTTAATACCTGGAGAGGTCCATATAAATTAATACACAATGTAATAATATTCATCTTATTCGAATGGATTGAGATTTATACAAGAGTTTTAGGTAAAAACAAAAGATCAAAAGATCTTGGGTGGAAAAAAACAAAATTAAACCACTGGTGAGCCCACGCTGGTTGCCCAGGGCGAAACATGATTTCATAATTTCTCTTTTCGCTTTGGTCCTTTGTGAGTTCCTTGTGGAATACTCATCACTCAAGTTTGAATTTTCGTTTTTTTCCACCCAAGATCTTTTAATCTTTTGTTTTTAAATTCTTTTCGGTTAAAGTAACTGATTCGGAGGTTTTTTAACTTCTTTTTGTAGGTTTAGGTAAGTTTAAACTAAGTGGGCTTTGACTTTGCTTTGAAAAACAATTAGGAGTAGGTCATGATGCATTTTTAACATATCTATGTAATTTTCATTAAAAATTGTTTTTTGTTTTAGAAAGCCACTGCAGATTAAGGAAGCAAAAAACTTGTTTTATTAAAAATAAATATGCATAGTATGATATTAAAGAAGTATCAGTTTATAAGTTTTGTATGAAAATTAAATGACTCAATGATAAAATTAAAATAATTAACACGAAATATTTAAAGAAAATTGACTAACCCACAATGTTTTAAATCCGATTTTTCCTATTTTTCTGATTTATTCCCACCAAACCCAACCTAATACTAAAACTTGACCGATACTCAGTGGCATATGCAGAAATTTTATTTCTAGGGGGGGCTTGAGGTTTCTGGGGGGATTTAAGTAACAACATAGTTTCAGATGAAGATTTATTTTTCATTTTTGTGAGAGTTTAATCTAGGATTTAATATTCATTAGATCTAGGGGCAAAAAACCCTAAACCCACCCCAGCATACGCCACTGCCTATACCTTTAAAGAGTACTCACTTCATTGATTAAATGAGATAAAAAATGCTAATGCAAAAAATAAAGTTAGTTTTTGTTTTTAACATTTTTCTTATTTGACTTTTTAAAGCCCATGCCCCCCGTCAAGTTATATTCTGCCCACGCCCTTAAATTACCTTTTAAATACGACTAACCCTTAGAAAAACCACCAGAGAAAATAAAACATTTTTTAGTATAATTTACGTATTTTTTCTTTAAATTAACTTTTCCAAATACTAAAGACCCCCTAAATTATAATCCTGGTTACGTATCTGTGAAGTATTTAAGTACCTTTGAAATGACACCCCAATCACGAAAATCCGCAAAGTACTTTTCAAGTTACGAGAAAAATTATCCGTAGGTGTTTAGCAGACATATGTTCTTTCATGTCATCATATCTCCTATTACAGACATACGATCCTCATAGAATTTCATTTTTTTCACCTAAAGTACAATATCTTCAAAATATCAAAAAATGGTTGACTTTCACGCTAGGCCATAAACCCATGTTATTCAGAATTCATTAAATTTTATGTAGATCAGCCTTTATTATTATGGATGCCGGTGTCCGAGAATTACGGAAAATCCTCGTTTTTTTCATTCGGTTTGTTTTTTTGTCATGCTATTATTTCTGGTAAAGGAAAGAAGCATTTCCCGACCAAAACTTTAAATTTGCTGACATACTCTAGAGTTGATTATATCCACCAGCTCTCACAATTAATGGCGTTGCGGTGGCTGGTAAATTTTTTGATTATAATTTTTTGTTTTTAATGTTACAAGAGCAGTGCCTTATGTGGCCTAAATTATCCTAGTCGTCTTGTTCTTTGGAAGATTTTTGTTATGACGGCACATTGAATATTTACTAAAGGAGCCCAATAAGAATCGCCGACGTTTAAAAAGTACAAAAAGGAACACATCACAGGGTGCCGGCCTCTGTAGCTCATTGTTTCATTGGTTAACTCCTGCCATTAAAGCCATGATATAGAATGTCTAACATGGGACTAATAACAAATGAGAAATTTAGTCACATCAACCATTGAAAGAGAAAAAAAAAGCTTTTTTTGCAGTCAAGAGACAGGGAATGTTAGAGATTTGTGGTCATCAGTAAAACAAAGTAACTTTTTCAATAAAAAACAACTTCCACCATTCCAGATAAGCTTGCAAACGTTGAAGATATTAATAAACATTTTATAGAGTCCATTCCAAATATTCCCGCAAATGATGGACTATTTAATTTTTATAACTCAAACAAAAAAAAATGAATTTGAATCTTACATGACATTTATACGGCGGCACATTTATTACCCTACATAACCCACTGCTTTAATTTCTGCCCTAAAAACTTGGTATTCCCTTCAGTCTGGAAACAGGCAAGAGTTATCCCAATCCCGAAAGTTCTCAACCCAGAGAATTTTAATCAACTCAGGCCAGAATTTTAATCAACTCCGGCCAGTCAGTATTCTTCCTACGCTTTCCGAAGTACTGGAAAAAATCATGGAAAGCCAAATTCAGAGTCATGTGAAGAATTATTCTCTTTTACCAACACATCAGTCTGGCTTTAGGAGGGACCATGGTTGCGCTACGGCTCTGACAAAAATAGTCGATGATCTAATTATATCCACCGATCAAAGCAAAATCAGTGTTTTAGTGCTGCTAGACTACACCAAAGCATTTGACACTTTAAATCATTCACTCCTGTTGTCAATTCTAAGTTTTTTGGGGTTCTCCAACAGTGCTAACCAGTTAATTACCAGCATGTTTAGTGATAGGTCACAAATTGTATCTTACGGTGCTGAATCATCAATCATCAAAATAAGGTCAGGTGTTGCCCAGGGCTCGATCTTGGGTCCTTTGCTTTACTCTTTGTATGTGTCCCAATTTCCTGCAGCGTTTAAATCGTGTTTACATCACTATTACTGCGATGATACTCAAGCATATATTTCTTTTGAGGGTGATGAGTCCAAACAGGCTGTAACCGCACTTAATCATAACTTGGAAAATGTTCTGGAAATATCAAAACAGTATTGTCTCCGACTTAACGCCTTAAAATCTGGGATCATCGTGTTTGGACCAAAACATCGCAGAGAGGAATTTGAAATTGCTTTTAAAGATAAAATAATTTTGGACTCAAATCTAATTCCCTTCTACAAAAAAATAAGAAACTTGGGGTACGCTTTACTGGCCATATTAACAAATGCCTCCATAATGGGTATTTTAATCTAAAGATAATTTATCAGCACCGTAGATCTTTAACTAAAAACTTTACTTTGCGAAAGCTATGTGCTCTTACAGGTTAACTATTGCGATACAGTCTATGGTCCTTGTCTGCGACAGGTTGAAGCAAATAAAATGCAGAGGCTTCCAAACTCATGTCTAAGATTAATTCACGGTATCCGAAAATTCAGTAGAATAGGTCACACTCTAAAAACCAGTAACTGGCTAAACATGACAAAAGGCGCCGATTGCATTCATCCGTGCTGTTCTTTAAAACAATTAAAAAGAAAGTGCCAAGCTATCTACACAACAAATTACGGTACAGAACGGACGTCAACAATTTAAACAAATTACCAGAGAGAACTTCGTAAATCTAAGTTCTAAACAATCGTTTAGAAATAAAATTTTTCACAAACTATTGGATGACCAGAATGCTGTCTGAAAATATTATGAACTCGTACTTGTTTTTGATTTGTTTTTTTTTTGTTACTTGTTTGTTTTTTACTTTCCGTATATACTACTTGTATACTTATTTTAACATTTGGGAGGACTTATTATTTTTTCTAGTTTTATTTATTCTCGAATTTTTTATTTTTATTAAAAGTGTTTTCACTACTTTTTTATATAATTATTTTTATCTAGCCATTTTTATTAATTGTAATTTATACTAGATTTGCATAATGTATCTGGCATTTATACTTTGTTGTATTTAAGTTAAGTTAGGCTAGGGGTTAGGTGGAAGAGCAGGGCACCTGTCTGGTCTCAAACAGGTTAACTGAACTTCGCCCAGTTGATCTTTTTTTTTATTCTTAACGTTGGATCCATAAAAGACCTTTATTATTATTATTATTCTTCTTATTATTATTATTGGTAGCGTATCGTCCTGCCGCAAGCAAGGTCTCGGGTTCGAGTCCCGGCTAGGTGCATGGATATTTTGTGTTTGTCTTTAACTTTGCAAAAACTTGGCTAACACTAGGCATTGATCTTATAATGGATGGAAAGTCCCATTATAAAAAAAAACTCAACATCACAAAGGGAAAAGGAAGCAGTAAAATTGCAAGTCACAAATGGACTTTGTGTGTTGATTTTGGTTTTATTTAAATAAATCACTTTATTTGTTTGTGTTTTTTAATATAGTAAACTCATATCTATTCATTTTTTAAAAAAATATTTGACCTTAATCCTAACTACCCAATGAGCATTTTTGTCTATATCAAATAATATAAAACATATAGATTTTATAAAACTTCCTTATGAGCCCTCAAGTCTAGAGATTATTATAAAAATGTTTTACAACTGTTCTAACAACACTACATATCAAATTAAAGGTTTTTTTATTGATTTAGAAATATAAATGTTCCATCTTTGTCCCCTTGTTTGTTATGTATTATTCTTTTTCTTTTTACAATTAAAAATTTATAAAATGGTGTTTAGCAATCTTCTAATAAAATAAATAAAAATGGAAGTGAGATAAGTTGAAGCAGGAATATGAGTATTTGTACGATACTATAGTAAACTAAAAGCTGTTTTTCCAGTCATCCTACGTGTGTACTGTCTACTTTTCGGATATAATCGCAAAATTTTCATGGGATCCAAAATTACTTGAAAAAACAGGAAAAAAATATTAATTTAAATAAGTTTTTTGCTTTCTGGGAGATATATTGACTTTTGTATTTTGTTCTTAACCCTCAGCAAGCAATATTTTGATTGAAACACATGTTGAAACCCCATAAATAATGTTTTTATTTTGGTCGAAAACCTATTCTATTAAAAAAAAAATCAAAACCACTATGCAATTAAATTGTTTACCTCGTTCAACACTATTTTAGGACGTTCTTAAAACATGATGCTTGTTGACAGGACGTTACAGTCTTCTTTACTGTTTTTAGGCCATGATCAAGAATTGACCCACACAGCCAGCCACCCAACTCAAAAGTTAGCTGTAACTTCTTCAAGGGATACCACATTTAGACTATGGGACTTCAGGGAAGCTGTACATTCGGTTTCTGTATTTCAGGGGCACGCTGAGTAAGTGATATTTAAGGTGGGAGAAATTGTTTACTTTGTAAGCAGTTGCAAAGCTTTATTCTCGTGTGCTAGATTTGAGAAATGCTCAAATGTTTTTTTATAGTTAAGTCTCTGAAACCAGAGTAAATCGTAGAAGTTCTATTAAATTTTTGCCATTTAAGCAAGAAGTTTTTACCTTTTCACGTTGTTTATGAAATATTTAGGTTTGGAGAGGGGTAATTACTTCCTCTGATTGATTTAACTGACTGAATAAAGTTATTTTTCAGGTTACCTTGTATAAGAAGTGTAACCGTTAAGTTACTTTTGAGATACGTATTTTTGGATTGCCTAAAAAATGAATCTTTGAAAAATACATATAGTATAAAGGTATCCCTTACGGTTTGTGAGATATCGCCCTTCAAATTTGACTTTAAGTCGGATCAGAATCGACTCCACTACTCAGGTTTGATTAGACATTTACTTACGTTTTGTTTTCACATACATATTTCAGAAAAAAAACTTTAAACGGTATATTTGATAATGTACTACTAAGTTAAATTTAGTCCAATCAATCCTAATATTTTGATAAGAACCTCCCTATTTTGATACCAGCTTTAAAATCATTGTTTAATCAAATAAATAATTTAGTCAAATCAGTATATAGATAGAGATAGAACCTTGTTATCCTGACGTCACGATTGGTCTTATATGGCCTAGAATTTTCAAACAGTAAATCCGCGCTAAGTCTACTTTAGACCTATTAGATTTGATAATCGACCCTATTCTCTTGTCCATTGGATATCGAATATTAAATCTTGTTATTCTTTATTGAGTTTCTCAACTTGATATATTTGCAATATTCAAGAAATAAGACATTGGTAATAAAATATTGATACCGAAAATTTCGACTTGACGTAGACTAATATTACGCACTACTTTTTGTAAAATTTTACACTCTGCGGTATTTGTTGCACCTCACCAATCCAAAACAAAATTTGTTTTTGGCGTTCGCTATGTCATTAATTGTTATAATTTTAGTTAACGGTTTTTATTAATAGCATTCAAAACGTGGAAAAAATTGCTTTTTTACTATAAATTTTTAAAAATTTTTGCCTGCAGGCATTTATGCGATTTCACCAACACATTTAGAAGTCAGACTACCCCAACTCAGCGTCTCTTAACCCAAATTTTTAAAAATAATTACGAAAAACTTGTAAGACATCTTATAGGTAGTTACTGCAAAAATTTTTGTCTGCGGCACTATAATATCATTGATTGTTACAATTTTACCAGACCAGATCCCTCACCAAACGAGCATTTTTTGCTTAAACTGCAAAAAATTGGGATTTTTTAAAAAATAATTCGGGAAAAAGTCGGGAATTTTATCTAGGGATTCTTGTAGCAACCCTGTTCGTACAAAAAAGATCCAATTTTAATAAACGATTTCCAATTTCAATATCCAAAAAACAATATACAATTTTCAATTTTAAGATTCAATAAACAATCACAATAACCAATTCTCAATATCTGATATTCAATTGACACGAGAACAGGGCTAATTATCTGCCTTTGCACCAAAACCTTACAGGTTTATTGTAGCACTCTGAACATACTTAGAGGACCGCCCAGTTCTGTCTTTTTAATAAGACTCCTCAGACGAGACACTTACTAGGGTTATATACACCTAAAACCGGTTTTATTAAATATCTGTTAAAAAAAAAACGAAACAAAACAACTTAACAACAGTTTTTTTTTGGTGAAACCAAGATTAAGTATTTATTCTTAAATTGCTTTAAAATAAAATGGACTTAGTGTTTATAATGTTTTTACTGGTGTTTATAGTTTAAGAGGCTCATATAAACAAAGTAACTGACTCCTCCATATATCTTGCAGGTCATGTTTTGGTCTCTCCGAGGGCTGCATTGCTAAGCCAACGAAGTGCTTCGCACTCGCATCATACGTTTTTCGGAGACTCTTCCTCTTCCTTCTGGCAAAACCCGCAAAAGCTATTTTCCGCCAGGCTCATATTTTCCATATGTTTGTTCATTCTTAGTTACTTTGTTTATACGGGCCTCTTAAAGCGCTTTTATATAAGGACGGTTTGAAAATGTTGTCATATAAACACCACTAAAACCGTTTTAAGCTCTAAAGCGATTTAAGAAAGCGGTTTATCGCTTTAAAACCCACTTTAGGGTCGTTATAAACACTTAAAAACGCTTTAGCGTATTTCTTCAAACCCAAAGAAACACTCAACTCTGGTTTTTCGAAAAATCTGTTGTTAACTAAGTTGTTTTAATTGGTTTTTCTTTAAACTGACATATTTAATGACATTTAATAAAGGACGTATAAACACTCGGAGAAAGCGATTTCATTTCAAACCGTCCTTATATAAAAGCTCTTTTAGGTGCTTATAAACGTAGTAAGTGACCCGTCGATTGACCTACTAATAGTCTTACAGCGCTGCGGCTTCGTTTTAGTAGATCTGACGTGAATTTTAGGGGTTTTGCCTGTCGTTGCTTCGGTGCTTGTACTCTATTCTATACCTGTCCATTTTTCGCTTGTCAAAAGAAAACAACATATGGGTCGTTCTAACAGAACTGTACATTTTTTGTTATTGTGCTATAACTTTACACCTATTTGTTATTTAAGAACCCAATCATTTTTTACTAATGCATCTATAACCAAGAAACAAAATTTAAGTTACTATTACAGTTTTAAATTATGTTTAATTTAATTTAAAAAAAATATAGTCAAAAGTCCATTCCTCTGGCTGTAATCAAGTCAATTTTCATTTTGATGAAATTTGGCCAATTAATAAATATTTTGAACCAAAATTTCTGTCATAATATTCAAATTTTTGTCACAAGTTACACAAATGAAAGGAAAAAGTTAAAAACTAAGACAAACTCCATTTTTATGATGTTATGTAATGTCATGCTTAAAGGTTTCAATTCCTCTGGCCAACTTTTAAGCTTCCCCGTGATTACAGGTGGTACCTTAGGTTCAGTTTCATTATACTGGTGGCTTTATTTGAGTGAGGTGTAAATGCAAACCACAGGAAAATATTTATAATTATAATTGTTTTTTATAAAAAAAAATATTTATGTGAATTGAAAACCGTGGATTAATTACATTTTCTTTAAATCATATATTTTTTGGTAAGAATATATGTTTTGAGATTTTTTGTCCAAAACATAACCTCAAAGGTTGTACTATCCATTCTGCAAATTGAAGAAGAAGAATAATATGAATTTTTTTATGGGTTAATGTCCCTTCCCTGGCATTTCTACCCTGTCAACAAGAGACAAATGTGTCTTCCCTGGCATTATTGATATTTTTGAAAAAGCCTAATTTATTTTTTTAACTTGTTGTAAATTTTTAAGGTTGTTTAGTGTTGTTCCATTAATTAATCAAAAAACATTTTTTGTATATTTTGGTAATATTGTCACTCCCCTTTGCTAATGCTCTGGCACTGAAAATTATGAAATGTCATTAAAAATATGTCAAAAAATTGGCTGTTGACAATTGAACTTGAATAGGGGTGTGTAAAATAAACATACTATACAAAAAAACCTCAATAAATACAAAAAAATTTATTTACTAAAAAAATTCATTTATGTTGTACAGTACATTTATGTAGTACAAAAAGACAATATTTTAAGTGCTACTCAATTTGGTTTCCAGTCTTCAAAGGATACTCATGAAGCCATATTTAACCTCTTAGAACAGTATTTTACTGGTCTCAATGAGGGTGAGATTGTTGGTGCTGTATTTTGTGGCTTCTCCAAAGCATTTGATTGTGTCAACCATGAAATAATGCTTAAAAAATTACATTTTTATGGCTTTGGAGGAGTGCCACACTTATGGTTTCAGTCTTACTTTTCTGAGAGAAAACAGTTTGTAAAAGTTGAGTCAAATCAGTCTAGTAGTTTGTCTGTATCTATTAGAGTTCCACAAGGATCTGCGCTGGGACCAATTTTGTTTTTAATTTATTTAAACGAGCATTTACCAATAGATGGCAAAATTACGGCTTTTGCTGATGATAATACGGTCTCATGGAGAGGAAAAGATTTGCAGACCTTAAAATCCACTTTTTCAAGAGATCTAAAAACAATAAAAGACTGGTGTATTCTTATATTCGCAGGAAATAGAAAATAAAACATGTTTTAAGTTTTTGGGAGTTCATGTAGATGATCAACCTGTTGCGTATTTAAAAAACAAACTGGCCAGTGGTTGCTATGCTGTTCGAATTATTGCAAATGAACTTTGTACAAAGGCAGCTAAAGCAGTTTATTTTTCATTAGTGGAGTCACACATTCGTTATGGAATTGTTTCTTGGGGGAACTGCTCTCTCAAACTTTTTGAGTCAAAATTTGTTCTCCAGAAAAGGGCAATGCGGTATATGTGTAAAGTAGGATATCGTGACCATTGCAAGGAACTATTTATTAAACACAATATACTACAAAATATACTTACTGTTTATTGTATATTTATTTGTGAAACTATGTCTTATGCATAAAAATATTATGGTGACTTAAGTAATTTAAGATCTCGTGAAACTAGACAAAACTTAATGTTCAACTTCCCATACCAAAATCTTCACATCAAACACAGAATTCCATTATATTCAGAAGTAAAATAGTATTTAATCACCTGCCAACCCAACTTAAAGAGATCCAAAATCTAAAAACATTTAGAATGAAAACCAAAGATTTTCTATGCACCAAAGCCTATTATAGTTTTAATGAATATTTTAATGATAGATTTAAATAGTCAAATATTGTAATGTAAAATTTGTTTTAAAATGTGTTGTTATGTTAAATTGTCAAATTTTATCAGGCAAAATAATTGTTTAATATTGTGTTGTATTATGATACTTTTATAGATTCTAATCACCTTTTTTATTTTTAAGTATATTTTTGTAGCTACGCTTTGTCGACGAAATTCTATTTCAGACAAAAAAGTATATTTCTATCTATCTATCTAAGCCGGGGAGGCAGCTTTTCTTGGGCAGCAGCATATAAGGAGTTGATGGGAGAATTGTTCTTTTTAGTGTTGAAACCTTGGGACCGTCCGAATAAACAATTCTGGCACGAACTCACTGACCAGGAGCTTCATTGTTCAGCTGATTAGCTGTTCAGCGGGGCAATGCTGCAGGCCTGGAAGAGGTATTTTATTCAATCGATTGGGAGCTGTTTTGGCCTTAGTAAATACCAGGCATGATGTCTTAATTTATATTTTTTTTGCAGGAGTGTAACTTCGGCGGTATTTACGAGAGAAGACAAAGTAGTCTCAAGTTCGGACGACCGCAGCGTCAAAATCTGGGATCTGAAAAACATGCGATCGCCCACGGCGACCATCCGAGTGGACTCGCCTGTCAATAGGCTCTCGGTGTCATCGAGCGGATTAATTGCCATACCCCATGACAATCGACATATCAGGTTGTTCGATTTGAGTGGGCAGAGGTTGGCAAGGTTACCAAGGTAATTTTTATGTATATAAATAGTGGAGTTTTAAAACAAATTATTCATTTTGTCAGTTTTACCACTTACTACTTAAGCCAGTAGGCGTTATTTTTTTTTGTTTTTCCAAATGGTTTATTTTTTGTTGTGCAAATAATGAATTGTTTTTTTGATTTTAAGTTGTTGCTAGTTATAAAAATGTATTTTTATAGTTAAAGGCAGTAAAGGTTGTGGTACGCAGAAAGATAAATCGAATTAATCAAACGGAAATCTTTATTGCAAAATACGCGTGGAAAAAATACAGAATTCAAGACGGTGGACGCTTCACATAATAATCAATTAAGGGACTACTTTTCCAGTGTTTTATAGGTTAAGGATATTGTTGGGACGGGGTTTATCCTCGACTTAAGTTTTTATAAACTTTTCTCTAACTCGACTTTCCCAAATTTACTCTATATTTCTCTAGCATGAAAATGATTTCATTTTAAATGGATAATAATTTAAAATCACAAAGATGTTTTGTACATTTATTTTGACAAAGACAAAATGATGTTAAATTGCAAAAACCCAAAAATATAATTTAAATTAACTACTAGCTAATTAATTAAAATTCGTTACAAACACTTTAGAAAATCATTCCCTTTTAAAAAACTTACCATTTCTACATTTTAATTGAACTACTAAAAGTACGACTTCTATTTTTATATGTTTTTAAAATAATTATTTAAGTTTTACTTAAACCGCGTTTATGAAACTTCTGCCTATCTCGACTGAATGTCGTACTTTTAATAATGCTTTACAAATTTTTTCTCTGTCTATAGACCGTGAATACTTAGTTCAGTTAACCTTTTTTTATACTTATGTTTTCTAACTCTCGGCAGTTTCTTAAGAGCAGCTTACACAGTTCCGTTTATTAAGAGGAACTACTTTGTTTTTCAAAACCTGTTAAACTAATTTAAGTATTTTGCAGTTCAAAATCAATTAGTAAATTTCTATATGTATTTTTACAACTCAAAATCAGTTACTTAATTTCTATATCCTAAAATATGACCCAATAATTTTGTAGGGCATTGCATTACTTAATCATAAAATAGCTTCCCCGATCAAGTGAGCTTTGTGGTCTTCATATTTTTGTAGCGCACTTTTATTTTCGATATTTGTGTTAAATTGTTTTACGATTGAAGTGAAAAGCAAAATGGTGTTCATACATTTGTGTTACATCATAAAATTGCCATGTTTCGTGGCTTGGATGAATGAATGAATGTAGAAATGCGGGCGGGAAAATTCTCATGTACGTAGGCCACCTTGCTCTGCCCCTTGCACGCACACTATCCATGGTTTAGAACATATTTTTCTGGCCTGCAACCTTCTTATATCGCCTGGGGCCAGCAGATAGTTTCCAAGGTGCGACTCTTGGCCTTGCCAGAGCCGGACACTCCAGCAGGACATGCAAGGACGATTCCTCGTCCTCCATGCACCATCTAGGTGCTTGTTAAGGCGACAGTGTCCCGTTAAGAGCCAAGTTGCCAGTCTCACGTCCTTCCTACCTAGGTGCAGCAAGGATTTTGTTTTTTTTTGGCGGTCACCAATCAGGAGTTTGGCCTGTCTCATGCCCTGGGTGCTATTCCGGAGCTCCTCAGAGCGCCTGTCTAAGTCACTTTTCAGGGCCTTTATGGCTTAGCATGCCGGAATACCTAGTATTAAAAAATTGAAATGAAGCCGAGTATTATTTTTACATTTATCGTCATACCTATAAAAAAGTTGTAGTAGTTTCCCACTCTTATTTAATTTTTATATTACTTTGCACCTATCGGTTAAAATTAAGTAATTTAGCACCATATAACTATGAGATACTATCTATAATGGCCCAAGGATCACAAAATGTGTAACAATAATAACTTTAAAAACAAATTAATTAATAATAAATTTATTTATTAATAAAAGTATGTATTTGTATATTTTATAAAAATAAATTACAAAATAATAATCCGGCCCTGTACCTGCCTGTTTTTGCTTGGGTGGGGTGAGTGTTGATTTATTTATGAATAAATTAGTTTTTAACCTAAAAATACGTTTTTAGTATTTTAAAACGTGATATTTTTTGTAATATCTCAGGATTTGAATTTCGATTTTTTTTTATAAAAAACTGAGACTTAACACCATGTTTTATGTGGTAATAACAAAATACAGGGTGTTGTTTTTAATAAAAATAAATAATGCTATTTTTTTTATAGTCCGGACCTGGAATTATTTTTTTTTATACCTTGATAGACGTGGCTTTTGGGACTCCTTACTTGTGCCAAATTTAAAGTAAATACGTTTATTGGGTTCCGTGATATGTCTATTTTTATTTTTGCAATATTTTCATAAATCACATTGTATATTTGACAAAAAGACTCAAAAAAAAATTAGCAATGGATATGAGTTGCGCCTGGCCTTAATACTTACCATTAAAATATTTGCATTTCGTCGTGAATCACCCTTTATGACATACCAAGGTGACAAAATCCCAATAGCCTTTGGAAAATAACTACAGAAATGTAGTCAGCTTTGCTGTTAAAGGGGCCTTTTACTTATTTTGGAGGTGAAAGCTTTGTAAATTTGACGTCACAGTTCTATATTGTTTTAACTTATGTCTTGATGCGAGTATTTCATTCACAAAATCTAATAACATTGAAAGATTTTGTCAGATGATTGTCAATTTTTGTTGTTTTCTGATACTTCCTTTAATTTTTTCCAGAGGTAGAAAAATCCGAAATAGAGGAGTGTAAAACATTGCATTATGTATTTTGGTGCTTGCGGTATTCCCCATGTATAAATATGCATAATGTACAAGAATGCTCCTACTTTAACATTCAAAAGAATATAGGTGTATGTGTATGCAAACAAAAATTTTTCATTCAGTTGTGTTAATTCAAGCAGCCAAAGAGGAAAATAGTAGGACCAAGCATTCACTAATAGAATTTGGAGAAATTAGGATAAAAAACTTTAAAAGTTAAATGAATAGTCGAAATACGAAAGATAATAAATAGACCAACTAGCCATTATAATAAATACAATTGTGATTATATCGTGTGTCCTGTAAAAAATACGAGATAAATAATCTTTAAAAAAATTTATAAAAATTCTTCAAAATAATAAATTTAAAAAGTAAAACGCGTAAGTTTTAATTTTATTTCTATTCCTTTAGCAGGTATACACTTAAATCTGAATTTAAAATACAATTTAAAAAAATGTGCTATTTTTTTGTATTTATTATATACTTTTAAATATTATTTAAAAAAAGCGACAAAAAGTTTAATCTATGTGTACAGTGACAAAAGGTCAAAATGACTTAAGGTAACTTTAAAAAAAAAACAGGTTTAAAGATAAATGGATCCTACTTTGTATAAAGATCTTATGCCAAAGATTTAACATTTAGCCATATATTAATTTATGAATAGAGATCAGAAAACGAATTTTTACTTGGAACTAGCGCCTTTTCTTCTACAAAATAAACCTTAGTTTTAAAAATAAGCGGAGAGCCCTTTAAACACAAAATTTACTCACGAGGAGAGGAAGGAGAGAGGTACCACCTTGCTCTAAAATAATACACAAATGTACCTTTAGGAAGGCATATTTTCCCATACTACTCTTTTTTTATCCAAAATACCATGCAGCTTCAATGACAACACAATGTTTTTAGTTCCTGTTTTTTGGATTAGCCTTAGCCTAACCAAACCATTATTGTTTAGGTCAAGCCGTCAAGGTCACAGCAGAATGGTAGCCTGTACCTCATGGGCTGATGATCCCGTTGGAGGAATAAATCTATTCACGTGCAGTTTTGACAGACGGGTATTAGGTTGGGCCGTATCGTCTCTAAAAGATGTTTAATCCAGGTACTTAAGAGTTAAAATGAGGTTGAAATAAGTGAGTATACCTTAGTTTTTGTGATATTTACTGCGCCATTCTTATTTAGGAACCAAGGCGCGTCATTTAGACAGTGCCCCTAAGTGTTTACGTTATAAGTACAGAACTTTGAATATTACCATATACTTAGGATGTTGTTTGATCAGATCAAACAACGCTTAGGAGAAACATATTGACCTACCCATGCTTCAAGTTTTTTGTGCACATGCCCGCGTTTTGACAGTGACAACTGAGGTTTAACCAAATTGATGTAGTTCGTAAGTAAGCAGAACTGTGGGCACGGGGCCACCCTTTGCCGTCAATTTCGCATTACCTCACTTATTCAAAGCCAGCAGGTGTTGCAGATTACATAGGCCATTAACTCTTTGTTTAAAAGACTTGCCGCACTCGAATTTAGTATTTTTTGAAGCAGTTTGTGAATTGTATTTAGGAATTGATATGATAATTTGGGTAGAAACTTCCCATAATATTTTTGCTTCCGTTTTTTCTTTTGTTTTTCTATGACCGTCACGGCTTATTTCAAAACCCAGGTAGTTTATTTCGTCCTGAAAATATTTGCATTTGTCTTTTCTTAAAGTTAGGCCAGCATATTCCAGTTTTTGAAGTATTTTTTTAAAATTTTCTAAGTGTGAGACTTTATGTTTTCCCGTAATAACTATGCGCTTCAGCGTCAAGTTCAAATTGACTATACGCTTGGGTAAGGTCTAGTTTTATAAAATGTTAACCACCGTGAAGTTTTGAAAAAACTAAATAAGGGTTGGAGGTTCGGGAATAATCCCCGCACAAACGAATATTACCATCAGATTTGATAACAGCGACTGAAGGGGTAGCCCACTCCGTTATCTCGGCTGGTTCTAATATACCTTGAGCAATTAGCTTATCAATTTCGTTATCTATCGATTTTCTGTATGCTAAAAGCACCGGACTTGGTTTGCAAAAAACGAGTCTTTCAATTGATCTCCGATCCTGCCCGGCACTGGTTGATACCCACATAGCAATTGTACATACGTAGCACATACATACCGTATTCCAAAAGGACTATATCGTATGCTAAGCATGTTCCAAAAAAGCATTGCACACTTTCTGAGCACATCCTGAGAATAGATACAGCGTAATTTAATTCTTATCGCATGCCTATTATGTACTGAGCACATATCCACAGAAAGTGCTCAAAATGTACTCGCTATATATACATACATCTTGTATGTATATACTTGTCACGTAATGATTATGCACATAGTATGTGCCTTGGCACATCTATAGTACATATACACTCAGAGAAAGGATATTAGCCTCTATAAACTAGTTGTATACTATTTGGGACCATACCACTTGTTTAATAGTGAGTAAATAAAAAATCTTTTACCCATTATATTAAATGCCAATATCATTTCTCTCACTGCACATAGTATTTAATATACAGAAATATACTACAATATCTTTGCGGTATTTGCCATTTGTTTAAAAAAAAACCTGTTCTGGCTTATCGGAAAATGTCCTACGTTGCCTAAATATGTTTGCTTTATTTAAAATTGAAAAAAAGTTAAGATTTATAGAAAGTAATATATTTAAATTCATTCTAAATATGTATTACAAAAAAATTTTTAGTAATGAAATAAAAATTTATAAATAAATACATTGTTAAGCAAACGTTGAATATCAACAATTTTAAACGTAACAGATCACCTAGCATGAATTATAAAAGCTAAGACTTTTTAAGAAGGGCGACTAGTAAAACAAACATTATGGAATATTTAAAAAATAAAATTGTATGAGGAAGTTTTCCCTAAAACTGCCCCTTTGAAAATGGGCTATACAAAAAATTTCAATTTTTATAATTACCTATAGAACCAAGATATACGTCATGTTATTTAAAAATATGGAGTTCAAGATTTATGCATTTTTGTTGTATATTATATTTTGCTAGTTCTGTCAACGCAACAAAAGTGTTAATTAAAACAAAAACTTAATCTTAATGTTTATACGGAACAAAATAGAAAAAATACATTGCTATGTTCTATAAAGCTATAACCTCCCTAACCTCTAAAGAAAATCCTAAAGCATTTATTAGGTTTAAAACACAGCTCAGTCATGTCAAAAAGTTTGGACTTGACTAGGGTGACGATTGGCTGAAGTATCATATCAGATTTGAGATGAAGAGAAGATATTTTTTTAACCATGACTTTCTTAAAATCTAAAAAATACAATAAGATATAGAGAAACGCGGGTTTGGTGGTGCAAATAGGCAACAGTATTGGAACAAACAAGTGTCTCTTTATTTTTCGTTCTTTTAAAATTCCAAGCTAAAATTTTACAAAAGAAAAATATTCAAACCCGGCTAGAACTGTTGAAATAATAATACATGTTAAAAACAGTGCAAAAAATAAACTTATAAAAATCAACTTAATTTTACCTAAAAAATCACAACAAACTATCCTAGAAAGATCACCCCCCTTCTATGCCTTTTTCCTAAGAGGCCATAAATTTATTTAGAAAAACGAGAGTAAAAATTTGCAGAAAATGTTAATAATTAGCTTTGACAAACCTAAAACTCAGCTCGAGACCTTTGAGGTAAACTCAAGGTTCGCACCATCAGTTCTTATATTTTTGGAATATTAAAATATTTATCGATTAATTGCTGTTTTGCCACGTTTAGAGGATAAAAGCCTGAAATTTTAAGTACCTGGTACGACGCGATAAATTTATTAAATTAAATAAAAAACTGTATACCCCGTAGGCGAATATCATAGCATTAAAGAAAGTATAGGTCAGCAAAATAATAATAAATAAAATAAACCATTTCTTGTTATTTTGAAAATTACTTTAAAACACTATAATAAATTTATAAATTAACCTATATGCTTATTTATATATTAGATTATATAAATGAAAGCTGTATTGGTCAAAACTATAAATAGTTAAAAATGATGTATCTCAGAACAACAATTTATTTTATGATATCAGCATAATAAGAGCTCTCAATTGTAATAATATGTCTGCTGTTCGAGAAGTACTACAAAAACTTCTAAATTAGAAAAATAATTGAAAAGTGTTTTTTTTAGAAATTTAGTGTCCCAAAAATTTACCTAACATATAGGTTACTTACCATTATCATTCATCCAGCTCGGATTCAAGGTTAGTTAAAAAGGTGGGACTAAATTTTTTTCTTCTCTCGTCCTGCTCGGATTCAATTTTATACACCTCGTTTAAATTGTCTGTTGTACTGGGTAGAAACTTAGATGTTCAAGTTTTCAAAGTACTAAGTACTATTGTTGATTCAAAAGCAGCAGCATGTAGATTCCTTAGTTGTTTTTTTTTAGGCTACTTTCTAGCACATTATCTAAAAGCACATTACCTAAAATCAAAAATAATCACATAAAGCCGATTATTTAAATAATAAGAATAGTTATTGAAATTATAGTAAAATTTCCCTTAAGTCAACCCAAATATATTTGCTTAAGAAACCCACATACCACTGTGGTACGTCCTAGACATCCAACTTTTTTATTCATTTTTCTCACTAGGTGAAGAGCTTTTGGAACAACGCGACGTGGAGCTAAAAGAATATATTTTGTACTAGAAATTTACAGTTATTTTAACATACCTAAATAAAAAGGAAAGGGTAAAAAATTTTAAAAGGTGAGTATGAATGAAAATTTTAAATGCGACTCAATTTATATACCACAGAAAACTATATATATATTTAGATTTTTTCCTTTTTTTAAATTAGTCTAATATTAGTCCATATTAGTACAATAATTACTAAAGAACCTTTTCTGATACTTGGATACTCCGTGTCATCTGATGAAGTATTTTGTTCTCATACAGACCAATAATACTTTTTAGGATTTCTTTTTTTTGTGGATGTTTTTCCGTTGCTGATAAATATATATATATAATATAATATATTTGATTCATCAGTACTGTATTTTGGGTTTGGTCTTCTATTCCTTTTTGTTGCAAGAATATTTTCCATATTTGAAGAAGATAAATCACTGCATATAGTTGCACTTTTGGCCTTCTGATGTGCAACTTTAATATCACCTAATACAGAACCTCTTTTTACTTTAATCAGAACATCTAAAACTAGGTCCATGCACAAAAGCATCGCGAAAACCACTTTTTAATAGTTTAAATTTTGTTTATACAATTATGGAAAATATATCGGATATAGCATTAGTGTGAAAGTTTATAATCTCCCTCAATCACTCTTTCATTCACCCTGCATCAACATAACTTTCAAGGAGTTTTTAGTATGGTTCTTGGGTGTGAAGGCACATTTTGCAAGTCTGACATGGAATATTATTTTTTTTTTAATCGGTAAAAGTTTCTGCAAACTTGAATGAAATTTATTTAAACAGCCCAAGAGCTTAAACAGAATAAGAAACTGAGAGGTGTAGAAGTGTCAATATTTGGAATAACTAGTCTGGTTGAGAGACATAATACTCTGGCGGTTAGAAGAGGTGCTCTGGTTACCACTAGAATAGGCAGCAAGTATTTGGCAACCTTAACCTTTTTTTGGTTTGTTAATTAAGTAGAATAGAATAGAAATATACCTTATTGTCTGAAAAAAAAATTAGTTGACAAAGCATTAATACTTAAAATTAAACAAAACTATAGGTCAAAAGCAGTAAAACATATAAATAGTGTAAAATACATGGTTAACATTTACAATCAAACAAAAGAAATATAACATATAAGTCTCTACAGTTTTATTTTGAATCGTACTTGCTAAAGTCGATCTTCAAAGAATTCATTTAGGCTATAATAAGCTTTAGTATTATACAAGAACCTTTTTAGCTCCACTTTAAATTTTTGAAGAATCGCTACTTTTTTCAAATACAGTGGCAAGTGATTCAAAAATTTTCTTATGTTGTTTATAATAGAATATTGAGCCAAACTGGTTTTTGGTCTAGGAAGTTGGATCATATAGTCACTCCTAGTTTCATATATGTTTGGTCTGCCTACTTTATTGTAGTATTTTTTGTGAATGAGACATGCAGTCTCTAGACTAAAAATGCAATAAACAGTAAGAATTTTGTGTTTAATAAAAATAACCTTACAGTGATCGCGTTATCCCACGCTCCACACATATCTTATCGTTCTTTTCTGCATATTAAAAACAGACTCAAACGGTTTTTGAACAGTTGCCTCAAAAAACAATACTTACCATACCTTATATGAGATTCTACTAATGAAAAGTAAAACAGTTTGGCTGTGTTCAGAATCTAATACTAAATCATCATAAACAAATTTAAACGGCATAATATTAGAATTTTTTGTAATAAAACATAAAAGGTTCGAATCACACCAATCTTTAATATCTTGAAGATCTTCAGATATAATTTTTTTAGGAGTTTTTTCCAATCCAAGTAAGCGTATTGTCATCAGCGAGGGCTGTAAATTTACCATTTACTGGCAATTTAAAAATATTATTTAAGTAAAGCCAGAGCCTTGTGGTACACCGTTCATCACAGGAAGAGGATTTGAGGTCATATTGTCAATTTTAACAAATTGTTCCCTTTTTGAAAAGTTTGATTCAAACCACATATATGCAACTTCTCTAAAGCCATATACATGCAGTTTTTTTAAGCATAAGCATTGTTTTGTGATTGATGCAATCAAAGGCTTTAGAAAAGTCGCAAAAAACAGTAGCAACAACTTCACCCTCATTTAGGCTAGTATAAATATGTTTCAACACATTAAAGATAGCATCATTCGCACCTTTCAATGCTTGGAAACCAAATTGTATTTCGCTAAGTAAATTATGTTTTTCGAGATAAACAATCATTTGTCTGTTAACCAGTTTTTCAACAATTTTTGAAAGAGTTGACAAAGCGAAATAGGCCGATAATTTAATGGGTTATCTGCATCACCTCCTTTAAACAATGGACAATCTGGAAAGACTCCGATTAAGAAAGAAACATTGATACACTCAGCAAGAACATACAGCACAATATCTGAAAGACACTAAAGCAACTACTACTACTACTACTAGATATTTTGGCATATCCATTTGATTTTGAGTTTTTAATTTCTTTGAAAATTATTTTGAGCTCTGCAGTATTTATTGGTTGTAAAGTAAAACTATCATTGATTTGAAAATTTGACATAAAAGAAATTGGATGTTTTATTTTTTTGACGTTTCGGTAGAAAATCTACTATTCGTCAGATAAGTAGATTCTAGTTAGGATTTGCGTATGTGTAGGCAAATTTTTTATCTTATTTAAAAACCTCTGACAAACGAACACATTTTTTTCTTTAGGAATTTACGCAATGGGTTTTAACATATTTTTGAAAAAATTTCCTTAACTTAGTGGCGAAAAACCCAAAAAAGGAAGTTTCGACATTATGAATCCGCCACAAACATATAGATTTTATTAACAAGAGGGTAGAGGGTCAATGTTTTGCGTAATTTTTTTCCACTACAGCACATTTTTTTTCCGGATGCTTAATATTTTTTACAGCAAAAAATCATTGGGATAAAATATAGCTCTTTTTTTACCTAAAAAATAGCCATACTTTAAAAAACTAATTATTACTTCGCGCTTCCGTTTAAAACGTGAGGGGACATGGATTTGCAGTTGTTTTGAATGTATAGAGTTATGAAGAGACGTGATTTTTATATGATTTATATACTTTATTGAAATATTTCACTGATCTTAATGTTTTGAGAAATGTTATTTTTGTATATATACTTAGCATACAATATAAATATTCCTAAAGCATGTACTTTTTGTGTTCTCTTTTAGAATAGAATACAAAAGAACATTTTTAATTGGTTTATACGTGTCGTTATCATTAGCTATATAATTAGCACATGCTATGCATGTACCTAAAATAATGTTCTTTAAAGTACATTGAGCGCATGTTCTTAGCATGTACATGTTACTTTTAATGCTATGTGGGTAGCGGTTCCATTTTTTGACAGATCTCAAATTCGCTTTCTTTTTTTATTATATTACGAGCAAATATTTAAAGGAGTTTATGACGGACCTCTTCATCCTGCAGTTGTTTCAATTCTGATTGAGACCAAGTGCAAATGGGAGTTAAGGAGTTATCACTAGCATTAGTTGAATGCAGTGCGGCTATGAGTTCGGTAGGGCCCGAATGCTCTGTCTCCATTACTCTACTTAAGAAATCTGCATTTTTATTTATGTTTCCGGGTTTATATTCGATGGTAAAAGAATATTATATGAGATGAAAATACCACTTCAAAAGACGGCTAGAGGGATCTTTTAGATTTAGAAGATATTTTAAAGGACGGTGGTCCGTAATTATTGTAAAATGTGTATCCGTTAATTAAATTCTATATTGTTTTACTGCCCACCATATCGCTAATAATTTTCGCTCGATAGTTAAATATCTCCACTCAGCCGGGTTTAAGACTTTGCTCGAATAACAAATAGGTGTTCTACATCGTCATGTTTTTGCGCAAGTATAGCTTCCAGGGCTGTTCCACTAGTATCCATGATAACTATAAATGATGTGAAAAAATCCGAAAATGAAAGGTGGGTGCGGTTATTAAAGCCTTTTTTAGCGCATCGAACACGGTTTGTTCGTCAGGCCCCCAATGGGTGACTGATGTGAGCATAGTTGTGTCATTCCCAGAAAACTTCGTATGTTGCCACGTTGCAAAGAAACTCAAAAAGGCGTTGGGTTGGTCTGGTGGTGTAAGAATAAATAGTCAGGTCTCATAGTTGACCAATTATAGTAGTTTTATTTGCGTTTTCCTGCATATAATCAATTAAAAAACTAAAATTATTAATACTAAGTGTTCAAGTTGACGGGGTATAAAGTTATCAAAAAAAAAGATAAAAAACCAAACGTAATATAGCATTCTTATATAGAATAATACTGTATAAATCATGAGATCTAGGCAGGTAGCAGTCTTGAGGGATGTCGAGTTCGGGAGTAAGGAACATCGTTTCCGTAGAATGTACTAAGGATATAGTAGAATGAGATTACTGGAATGGGTTTCAATAGGTTGTGTCGATGTCGGTATTTTGACCAGAGATAAACTTTTTTTATTAAAATTGTGTTCGGTTTTGGAGTTCCAGGCTGTCCAGGTGAAATCAGCTTCAATAGAAGCGATTCCATGGCATGCATAATGACCAGGGAACTTGTCGACATAAGTGTCGAACAATTCTTCTTATTGGAAGCACGTTGATTGATGCATCACGTAAGGCTAAAGCAATCGCTTCTTTTCCATCATAATGAGCTTTACGTGCGGTAATAGCTAAGGGTATCGCATGGTTTGGACTGTAAAAAGTACCTTTTCGAGAGGAAGAGGAGGTTGATGACGTTGTTTTTAGTCAAGGAAACTTCTATATTGGGTGTTGCTAATGAAGCGGCGTCTATGTCGGCGTACTTGATTTATAAACTCATAGGTATGAAATTTTCGATCAATACTGGACTCTTTTCGTATGGTTGTATGTAGGTTGCGAATTCTGAATTCGTTAAATCATCAGGTTGTCTTTCGATGTTAACAATTGTTTCTGTTTCTTTGTGCCAAATTGAAAGGTGGACATTAGCAATATTTTGTGTCAGTTGGACTAATCTATTTCTCTTTTTAAATATTTGACAGTGTTGGTGTGTTTGATTCATTTAAAGCAAAGAACCGAGACAGGTTCTAAGCATTGATGTGAGTAAAGTCACGTTATAAAGAGAATATCCGAATTGGAAATCGTAAGGATTGAAGTAATTTATATTTCTATAATATAATGGCTGCAGTCTGAATCTGGATAATGTTGGTCGCTGTATTAGGGAGCGGCCGATGACCAGTTATACCAGTATATACCAGTATATACAAATGATTTTATTTTGGAATATATTGATATTATTGATGGCATTGCCATTAATGTAGGTAGATTAAAAAGCATTGACTATGTAGCTAACAGTCACAAAATATTTTATTATCTACTGAAATAAAAAAAAATATAGAACTTGACATTTATTCATGAAATTTAATTAAAACGGATGGAAAACATAGCAAGCCTACAACAAACAGAACTTTAGACTAACTAACAGTAAAATAGATTAAAATAAATCACATTTATTGCTTCATAATCTTGGTGTTGTATAATATGATCGCTTACGTCTGCCATGCCTTCAGCAATTTCTTGGGCATAATTAGATTCATCATTATTTTATTTTATTATGAAATTGTGTAAAATGCATGCTGCCAGCACAATATATTTAAAATATTCTATAAAATAAATATGTAAATAAAACAATTTTCTAAAGATTCCAATTAATCTCTCCCATGCCTGCTCAATCACCACCCTGGTGCTCCTTAGTTTTACAATGAACCTTCGTTAGGTGGCCGTTGTCTTTTTATGGCACCAACAAGAAAGGTCTTAAAGGGTACGCTGTGTCTCCGGAGGAATACTTATGGCTCTATGCAAAGTTCGTTCGTAAATAGAGGAATTTTGCCTCAACCTTCTTGCAAAAATATCCAAAATTCCAATCTGTTGTTAAAAATCTTCTGGCACAATTATGGAGTTTTGGCTTTTTCTGTCAAAAGAGTTTTCATTTACAGTTCGGTTATGCACACGTGCATTGTTGCCTCTTAAAAAGTTAAAACGTCTTGCAAGTTCTCTGAACTTATTGAAAGTTGTTGGGAATTCCATATATCTTTGTCTTATTTTTTACAATTAGCTTGCAGGTCATAATAAACCGCATGTAAGTGTGTCCATTTAAAAAACCTAAACGGTCTCCTATGTCTCTAAAAGATTCCTGCCTGCCCAATCTCCATGGTATAAGGTGAACCAAAAAATTTGTAACTTTTTGAACGCGATATAACTCTTGTCTATAAAAAGAGCCAAAAATTTCGAAAATCAGTCGATTTTTTGGCCATTTCATCATTCCTTTTATTTCCAGAATCTTCGAGTTCCCTTTTTTATCTGATCATTAGTTTTATTGCTTCGCATCATTTTAATTCTGAACTGCAAAGATAACATATTATGTCGCTGCCTCCTTATGGTCGCACTCTTAAAACAAAAATGCGGGAATTGCATTTGTTCACCTACCTCTCTGTCAGTTTTCCGTTTGTACTTCCTGGGCATGTAAAAAAATTCCAGAATTTTTTTTATGATATCAAAGACATGGGGATGATTTTGGCGATGGCCGAAACCACCATCTATCTGGAAGAATCATCACCATTTGACCAAAATATAAACAATATCATGTAGGCATTATTTAAGGTTAGGTTATATTTGCAAGATATCTTATGATCGGGCACTAAATACGAGCCACAAATAGTAAAATAAAATCGCTTGTCGCCCAATCCTCCCAGGGGCCAAACCCTCCACCCTCTCCCCGTCCCCCTTCCTTTCTACGTACATTTCCCGACACATAAAACGCATACAGCAGAAGTTAGGCACATGTCTATATTTTAAAAATTTTGCTTGCTTATTGTTACCGACTTTTGTAGGATAACGCTTTTAGACAACATAAACAAATTTCGTTAAGGAGACTGAAAGTATTTTTACCGATATTTACTGGTTCTATATTTTTAAGGTTGCTGTTACGAAATATAAAATACATTTTCAAAACCAATTAAAGCAATTTAATCAAATTTTGGCAAAACTAGAAGAAGTTTGGTATCTTCGTCAAATATCCGGTCAAACGGGACGAAACAAGTCCACTATAATGCGACTAAAAGGAAAATACGAATAAGAAAGAACTAGAAAGGCTTTGGGTTATGCAAGCTAGGTCAATACACATCAACAGGCTCAGTGTTATAAACAACAAAATATTCAAAAACAAATAAAAATAAAAAACCTAGCGATAAACAAAAATCAAAAATATTAACTTCAGTTGGTCATTGCAACATTTGGTTGAATAATTTTTTCTAAACGCCTTGGCATGGAGTCTGCTAAATTTTCAAATAAATTTGAATTTTCTTCAATGATCTTTTCTTAAGCTATAACTATTAGCTCCATCAAATAGTCAGCATTCGGTGGAAGAACATTAAATTTTTATAACTTTTTTGCAATGAGCCCCCATACGTTCTCAATTGCTGACCATGGCAAAAAATCAATATTATGATCCCCGAACCACTCCTGAGAAATTCCGGCAGTGTGTACCAGGCACTTGTTTTGTTGATACACAAAGCAATCGGGATATAAAGCTGATATTTCCGGAAGCATAATATTTTACATCATGTTCACATAAACCTTCGCTGTAAGCCTAAAGCGCACCATGGTCTCTTGCCGAAATCCAGCTCCACACATTGATAGTACTATCTAGTGGACTTGTCTCATCCATAATGATCGGCGACCCGACAAACAGCCCAACATCCACCTAATTTTGCTAAAATTTGGGATTTATCGAATTCCGATAGCTGGCCAACACCGTTCTAAACTAAAAAGACTGAGAACGTAGGAGTTATAACCAAATTGACAAGTAAAACATGGATTTTCTGTCAGTTTGGTGTCAATATGGCGCCGATCATAGGCTAAAGGATACTAAAACGAAAATGAGTTAACTGGCTTTTTAGTTGAGAACGGTGTTGAGGTGTCGTGGCATTTTTAAGTAGGACAAGACTGTGACAACAAAACATGACAATGAGTGGACTTTGACACTTTGGTCGCGATTCTTCAAAAACCGTCAGAAAATCTCGCCCTGACGATTTTTAAAGACAAGTTTACACTTAATGCTTTTTTGTCAGGACTATTTGCTATCACTGTTCAGAAAAGTCACACAAATTCTGTGTTTCCTTTTACATGGTGAGAGTTTTCGACGTTTATTGGAACGCGTAGTAAAAATTTAGCTCCGCCGTAAACTAGTCCTGCAGAATATCTTTAAAATATAAAATTTACAAAATGTTATTAAAAAAATTACGCAGATTCTCTTACAACGTTAGGATAAATATTAAGGAGGCTGTGTTTTTATTTTAAATGAAGCGATAAGTGAGAATCGCCACTTTCCAGAATTCTGACGGGTGAGATTTTCTATCGTTTCTGAAGAATCGCGACTTTTGTGACAGCAAAGGTTGCTAAATCGTAAAATCGGCGTACGCGTTTTATGTGTCCCGGCCTACTTCCAACATTATTATTTCCAAATCCTCTCCATATGAGCCCTCCATATGGATATTTTGTGTGTGTCTTTAACTTTGCAAAAACTTGGCTAAAACTGGACATTGATCCTATAATGGATGGAAAGTCCCAGTATAAAAAAAAGTCCTCTAAATTGCCCTCAAAAATGTTTATGGCAAGTTTCTCTACCAGAATATCTTTTTAAGGGTGAATTTGAATAATAAATGCGCTTCTTCCAATTAGTTAATCTAAAAAACTGTTAATCAAATTTGTATCAAATTTTGTACGGTGAAAGTTTAAAGCATTATCCCGGAACCATTCACGTGATTTTGCATAATTTTAAGTTTTTTACATTATTTTACGTATCCTGAGAATGTTTAAAATAAAATTGGTGAAAAAACCTAACGGATGTCATTGAAATGTATAAATAAATATAGATGATAAAAACCTGTTCGATCTCAACGGTGAGTTCACCGGTAACTTTACAAGCTGGCCCATAATTTTAAAAAAAGAGTCAAGTCCTGTCAACCAGGACTGGTCAAAACCAGGACTGGTCAGGACCAGGACTGGTCAGGGCCAGGACTGGTCAGGGCCAGGACTGGTCATGGACAGGACTGGTCAGGGCCAGGACTGGTCAGGGACAGGACTGGTCAGGGCCAGGACTGGTCAGGGCCAGGACTGGTCAGGACCTGGACTGATCAGGACCTGGACTGGTCAGGACCTGGACTGGTCAGGACCTGGACTGGTCAGGACCTGGACTGGTCAGGACCTGGACTGGTCAGGACCTGGACTGGTCAGGACCTGGACTGGTCAGGACCTGGACTGGTCAGGACCTGGACTGGTCAGGACCTGGACTGGTCAGGACCTGGACTGATCAGGACCTGGACTGGTCAGGACCTGGACTGGTCAGGACCTGGACTGGTCAGGACCTGGACCTGGACTGGTCAGGACCTGGACTGGTCAGGATCTGGACTGGTCAGGACCTGGACCTGGACTGGTCAGGACCTGGACTGGTCAGGACCTGGACTGGTCAGGACCTGGACTGGTCAGGACCTGGACTGGTCAGGACCTGGACTGGTCAGGACCTGGACTGGTCAGGACCTGGACTGGTCAGGACCTGGACTGGTCAGGACCAGGGCCGGTATTCTTGACGGCCTGTGAGGTGAGTAGTCACCGATAAGTATTTGCCTCTCTCACTTTTCAAATGTTTCAAAGCAGGTAAGAAGTTCGAAATTTGTTCATACTCACGGGCACGGGTGTCAAGAATACTGGCCCAGGGGCTGAATTTTTTTTGGATGAATGTGATCGGGGAACGCTGGTTCAAGAATACTACAATTATAATCCGTTTGCGCATTCATATACGTTCACAGGTCAAGAATTCTTGCCCCAGGAGATCAATCTAAAATCTTTAAAGACAGAGTATTTTTTTTGCTAAACTTACTATATGTGGTTATAAAGTTGTCTATCTTATAGAAAAATAAAGTTTTAAGTAAAATACAATTTAACTTATTTTTTTAACGATTTTATTATTTTTTGTGCCAAGAGGACACGAAATTTATTTATTTTAGTTGGTTGCGCATAATGAAAAAAAGTCCAATAAACAAGCGACAACGTTGCGATGAATCATGTGTGATTTCGAATATTCAAGAATACGACTTATAAAAAAGTCCAATAAACATGCGGCAACTTTGCCGTGAATCATGTGTGACATCGAATATTCAAGAATGCAACTTATTTTTTTCGGGTAGGTGATGTGACCAATAATTTCCGGGAATACTCCCGACATTCAAGAATATAAGTACAGGACTGAGCTTACTTTCGCCACCTATTTCCACGGGGAATGAACTCACCTCACCTCACGCACCGTCAAGAATAAGCGTTCTGGTCGCTGTTTTTCTAAGATTTTAGCATTTTTTCCATTTTATTCACCATATCACCAGGACACTATGTACGCAAATTGAAAAAAGTGAGGTTATGCGAAATTGGCGACACACTTTTGTTTCCTTTGCTTTAAAATACTACCCGTAAACTACAGTGTTGTTCACTTTATTTCTCATGAGGGGACACAAGCTACTTTTCCCGCCATTGGTTTTTTGAAACCCCAATATAAATTCATTCACCTATTTTTTTTTAATCATTTTGCTTACTTGTGGAAAGAGTACAGTTTTATATACTTATACCACAGATCGAGCAAACTTTTACTTTATTCATTTTAATTCACAAAAATGAGCACAAATCGACTTAACACTTGAGATTTCAAAATGGTCGTGAATCGCCGTCGCTCCTTATCCAACCACCCACCGTTTCTAGATTGTCAAGAGATCAGCTAGCGCATGTCCATTATCGTGAGTTGGTTTCTCGCTTCCACGGCCTACATTACCAGTATGCCGTGGAATGGTCAAGGGCAGTATTTTTCTCCAAAGTATATAAATTAATATTTTTCTATGTCCGCCAAAAAATCTTCGTACGGACCGAAAAATATTACATAATCAATCCATCTGATGATAACAAATGTTTCAAGATATCATAAAAAACGAAAAGTCTTTTAAAAATGACAGTTTTTTCTATCAAAAAAATTAGCATCGTCACATTAATGATTGTTTTAAATAAATTAAATATTTTTATTAAAAACGTTCTATAATATAGGGTGTACCAAAAGCTCGAATCCACCCCAGTATCTCCAGAATCAAAAAAGACAGAGAAGTAAAATTTCACATAGTTAGATGGTTTACAAAAAAGTATCTTTTTGGATGCTAATTATGCCGCCATTCATTCAGGGGGCGGAGCTAGGGCGGAGACAATACTTTTTTTAAATGAGATACCCTGAATATTTTTTAAACTTTGAAAAGAGCTTTTCATTCTGTTTCCAAAAATACCTAATATGTTACCTTTTTCTCTAACGGTTTTTAAATAAAATGGGGAAATCATCTTCATAAGGCCAATGAGTTAAACAAGAAAACAGATATTCGGTGATTCTTTGTCTTTTTACTTAAAAACCGTTAGTATTTTTGGAAACAAAGTGAAATTTTAAAAAATATACAGGTTATCTCATTTAAAAAAAGTATTGTCTTCGCCCTAGCGCCGCCCCCTTAATGAATGGCGGCACAATTAGCATCCAAAAAGATACTTTTTTGTAAACCATGAGGGGGGTGTATTACGTGAAATTTTACCTCTGCCTCTTTTGGTTCTGGAGATATTAAGGTGGACTCGGATTTTTAGGGCACCCTGTATGTCTTGGATAAAAGTAACTTTTTCGTATTAACTTCAATATCGCCGTTGACATTCAATAACAAAAGTGAATCTGTCATTGTCAAAAAAGCGGTCTTATTCGATTGGGAAACACGCATGTATATCGTACCTTTATAATAATTTAATTTTGGCCATGTCTCACAAAGTTCAAAAGTAGTTATTCTAGAAATTCTGTAATAGATTATTTAAAAGTAGGAGAGGTTGAAATTAGTTTTTTATATTTTTCTATTTTAAATTATTGTCTTAATAATCTATTTTATTGTTATGCATTAAAGCGTAAAGGTGAAACTTCACTAATAGCGCATTTCACTATACCGCACTTGGCTCGAATTTTCGTAGCCCTTGTTCAAAATTGAACTATAGCTTGCACGGTGCTAGCTTGCCCTCGGTCTCGAAGGGAGAAAATTCGAATTTGCACAAGTAGAACCGTTAAAACCGGGTACTGATACATGCAAAAGGTCGAGCCGTGACGTCGCGCGTCGTAGCTCAAAAAATTCTGCATCGTGGAAGGTAGTGGAATTCGCTATAAACGACATGGCAGAGCGGTAGTTCCGTTATTTTTGGAATTTAAGCTCTCTGATTTACATTATTATCTATTATTTATCTTAAATTTACATTATAAGATTATCAGAGAGCTCAAATTAAAAAAATAACGGATGAATCGCTTTGTCGCTATCGCAAAGTTGCTCCGTGGAGTTTTACTTCCAAAAGGGGCTCAAAGGCACAAAATTGCATAAGGTCACATAAACACAGCGTAGAACCTTACCAATCAGGATAATAAAAATAACGTCTTCTAATCGGTGGGTGATTGGTTGGAACTCTGTGCTTTACGTTATTTGACCTTTGTGTGCGGAGATCTTTAGTGTCAAAAAAGGATGTAAGAAATATGACAGTTATAAAAATAACCTCCATCTCTTTTATTATATTTAGATAGGGATATCTTTTGTGTTGAGGTCTTAGGGTTCATTACGTACGAACGATGTGTCGGGGAGTCGGGGTATGTTAAAGGTATAAAAATAATTCTAAGGTGCCTAGTCAATTTTGTTTCCCTTGCCTTTTAGGTTAGCTTGGCTGTTCTGTATATTTAAGCAAAAATTAATTATTAGTCTGGAAGAAATAAAAAAAAGGTGGAAATGAATGGTATAAGAAACTTTTTTGCTGATTTTGTTAGCCAAGATGCTCTATTTTAGGAATCCGATTCATGCCACTCTGGCACACAAGATGGCGGCCATTTTTAAGTGAAAAAACTACAGAAAATATATCTGATCAAAATGTTGGTGTGTGGCATATCATTTTAGTCGGATTTGAGTCGCCTAAATCCAAATCGGGTATTATTTTTATTTCCTGGAGTTACCTCAACGGAGGGGGGGTTGATTTTATGAAAAAAATCAAGAGAAGCATATCCATGCGACACATGAATCATTCCGCTGAATTTTTTTAGTTAAAAACATTTTTGGGGGTAATTTGAAGGAGTGGGGGGTATTTATGGGGAAAACAGTAAAACTTTATGTGGAGACAACAGCTCTGCTCAACTCCATTATAAAACTAATTAATGACTTTTGGGCATCGTCCAACATTTTGAAATATTCAAGATGGCGGCTGTGTGCAAAAAATCAAAAGAGAAGCATATGCATGAGATACACTTGGGTCCGCTGAATCCAAATCTGTGATTAAAAAAAAAAAAAATGGGTGGGGCGTAATTTTGAGAGGTGGGGGTAATTTATACATACAATACACTTTATTATATTTTTTACAGATTCTGGGTTTCTGTGTAAATAAAAATGAGGAATATTTACTGGGTGAAAACTAAATAGGGTTTTAACGAATAAAATGTATTCAAGTCTTTTTAAAGATTTCAATACTGCCCTGGTAATAAAGAGTAGCATAAGCGACATTTTTTAACTTTCGAGAAAAAGAGCTTCAAAGTTTTTATATTGGTTTTTATGTAACTTTTTTTCTAAAGGTGGTACAATTTTTTTTTATTTTTAGGTAGAAGCACTACAAAAAACTTTTTGCCAACGTCCTTAAGAAAAAGAGTATATATCGCTAAATTGTCGCGTATTCTATTTTTTTAAGTATTACAGAGTACCAAAAAAACTTCAACAACAACAACAGAAAACTAAAGCAAATGGTAAATAAAACACGTGCGTTACCTTTGACTTGCGCTTAGGAAAATACGCGGGGTATCTCACATTACTAGAAAAGTGGTGGAAAAGTGGACTCGAGCTTATGTTACAAAGAAATTAAAAGTATTGCTTACAAAAAACAGCACATGTGTAGATGTCTTGGTACATAGGCTGTTCTTTTTTAGTATTATGAAAGGGAAAATATATAAAAAAAAACTTGCATAAAGTTTGTTCGTTAAGTCTCATAAACAGTTTTACAGTTTTCCTCATAAATACTCCCAAAAATTTTTTCAATTACAAATTTGAATTGAGCGGAACCAAAAACCTTAAGCTCATATCCGCCAACTCAAAAATTTCCCGATTAGGCTTTAATCATGATTGGATACCAATCGGTGTTTAGAATGTGGTGTTTTATATTGAAACTTTGTTTGTCAAGACTCATTTCAAACTCCGATTAGTATTATTCATGATTAAAGCTTAATCCGATAAGTTTCATGTTAGTGGATATGGACATTAGAATTGGTGTATCGCATGCATATGCTTCCCTTTTGATTTTTTGCCCACGGCCGCCATCTTGAATATTTTAAAATGGTGGATGATGCCCAAAAGTCATTAATTAGTTTTATAACGGTGTTGAGTAGAGCTGTCGAAATCTGCAATAAAACTTAAAAGTTTGCAATAAAACTTGAAAGTTTTAAGTCTCGACATAAACAGTTTTACTCCCACCCACCACCCACTCCTTCAAATTACCCTCAAAATTTTTTTTTTTATACCTTCATCACATGACTTTAATAACTGTCTGCAGATAACTAAAGCATGGCTTTTTTGGTTACCGATGCAAAAAAAACTTTTTTTTTTGATCACGGGTGCAAAAAAAGATTTCTGTCCGTTTTTTACCCAAATTTAAAGAGCAATAGCGGAAAATAGTAGTATTAAAAAAATATAATTATTCTTGCCTAAAAATTAAGCCATTTCCGCCAGTTTTCACCAAGTATTTACGAAAAAATCATTTAAAAACCTCGTCAAAATATCAAACTGTCAAAGATTACCGAGTAAAAATGCACAGCTATGGAAATTATGGTTACTTCATTTACCAGCCTCCTTGATTTATAGTGCTGCGCTCGTTATTTAATTCAACGCTTGTAAAAAAAGCACTATTTTAGCCACTAAAAAAACTACTATTTAACTACAACGGGTTCAAAAACCTTAGAATTGATGTATCGCACGCATATTCTTCTCTTTTGATTTTTTGCCCACGGACGCCATCTTGAATATTTCAAAATGGTGGATGGATTTTAAACTACAGATTTGTATTCAGCGGACCGTCATAAAATCAACCCCCCCTCCGTTGGGGTACCCCCCAGAATAAAAATAAAACCGGATTTGGATTAGACACCAATATTTTGTGCAGATATATTTTTCTGTAGTTTTTTCACGTAAAAATTGCCGCCATCTTGGATTTTTCAAAATGCCCAAGGGTGCCAGAGTGGCATCAATCGGATTCTTAAAAAAAAAACAAATAGACATTTGGCTGTTTTTATAACTAACTGAAAAATTAATAAGGAAAAAATTTATTACACTGTCACAAACTTTCATTAATTCTATTTAATACCTTTAACGCCATACATTTTCATTTATTATGTCTTCTTATCTAGTATTTATAGTCTTGCTTCCAAAGTAGTCAAAAATAAAATGTTTTATTAGGGTGGGCTTTCAAATTTTGGACTATTTTGATTTTTTAATAACTTTTTTGCTTCTTGATCGATTTTTATAAATGTTAGCTTTTTGGAAAAGTACTTAAACATATTTTATAATTTTTTGACAAAAACCGTCATATGTCACAAATTCAAGATGGCGAAAAAAATCAAAAATCATATTTAAAAAAAAAAAAGCTGCAACTTTTTTTTACCACCCTGTATTTTTTTTATAAAAGTAAGAAAGCACATGCTATTTCACGTTTAACGAAGTACGCCTCATAAAATTCGGTTTACTTAAAGAAAAGTTACTTTTGCTCAAATTTCCTCTAAATACAGAACCTATTCTAAATAACAAAAAATGTTTTTTTATAACTTTTAAATTTTTATCCCATATTTATAAAGTAAGCCTTTTTGCAACAACAATTGTTCAAAATTTACGATTTTTATATAAAAAAATGTCAAATCCGAACTCTTTCAAAAGTTCAAAATGGCGGAAATAGTATAATACAAGATTTTCAAAAACAGATCTGCAACTTTTTTGTGAGCACCCTGTTAACTTTTTGAATAAGAATTAGAAAGCCTTTACCATTCGACGTTTAAAGATGTATCAATCATAAAATTTGGTTATTTATGCAAAAGTTACGTTGACTCAAATTTCGTCTAAATACACAACCTGTTCTTAACACCAAAAAAGATTTTTTGAAATAACTTTTGAATTTTTTATCGGATTTTTATAGAGTAAGGCTTTTTGCACAGAGAATTGTTCCAAATATACGATTTTTTTTTACCAAATATGTCAAATGTCAAAAGTTCAAGATGTGAATGTCAATATTTCGAAATCTCGCAAAAATATAAAAAAATAAAAAAAAACATATTTTATTTATAAAGAGGTAATAAAAATATGTTTTCAGCTTTTGTAAGTTTCATAAACCACCAAGCAATAACAAGCAAATCTTTTTTTCATAATGCCTCGTTAAACGTCAAATGGCTAAAAGCTTTCTTATTTTTATCAAAAAAGTCTATAAGGTGCTCACAAAAAAATTGCAAATCTATTTTCTAAAACCTTATTTTAGACTATGTCCGCCATCTTGAACTTTTGAGATTTTATATGTCTGCAAAAAGGCTTACTCTATAAAAAATCCGATAAAAAATTAAAAAGTTATTTCAAAAAACATTTTTTGGTGTTAAGAAGAGGTTCTGTATTTCGAGGAAATTTGACTCAACGTAACTTTTGCATAAATGAACCAAATTTTATTAGTGATACTTCTTTAAACATCGAATGGTAAAGGCTTTCTAATTTTTATTAAAAAAGTTAACAGAGTGCTCACAAAAAAGTTGCAGATCTGTTTTTGCAAATCATGTATTATAGTATTTCCGCCATCTTGGACATTTGACATTTTGTATATAAAAATCGTAAATTTTGAACAATTGTTGTTGCAAAAAGGCTTACTCTATAAAAATCGGGTAAAAATTTTTATGAGTGGTATTTCGTTAAACATGAAATAGCATGTGCTTTCTTACTTTTATTAAAAAAAACAGGGTGGTAAAAAAAAGTTGCAGATCTTTTTTTAAAAAATATAATTTTGATATTTTTCCGCCATCTTGAATTTTTGACGAATGACGGTTTTTGTCAAAAAATTATAAAATACGTTTAATTAGCTTTCCAAAAAGCTAACATTTATAAAAATCGATTAAGAAGCAAAAAAGTTATTAAAAAATCAAAACAGTCCAAAATTTTAAAGCCCACTGGTACTGGTACAAACCAATGAGCACTTGAGTTAGTAGGATTGGATTTGATTTGCTTTTGGCAAACTCGAAACAGTTTCTAGCTCTGCCTAGAGGCCCTGGATATGATTTTTGACAGTTATTGTTTTACCAGGGGTGAGCAGCTAGATTTGACAGTTGTTAGGGAAATGTTTAAAAACAAATTGTGTGTTGGCAATGATAGTTGGTAACCCCTAACAATAAATAATTTTGTCACTGTCACATTTTTGAATAAGAAACGTTCGGTTTAAAAATGGAATTTTGCTGAATCAAAAACTGTAAAAACACGTGCCTCGACGAATTTGTATTGTTCCGTTGTCCAACGGAGAAAGAAACTCAGAAAAAGTGGAAAGAAAACATGCATTTACCAAGCTGGAAAATTAATAAAAATAGGCGAATTTGCGAGGTAAGTGCGCTACAAGCAGTAGGTACAAACACACGCGTTTAGCCATGACCGAAGGTCACGGTTTAGCATGTAAATTTGATTTAAAAAAAACTCATACATGCATTTTTTCCTATGCCAGAAAATCTAGCTTTCCATTAGTGTATACTATTATAAGGCACCACCAGCCAACACCGTTCTCAACGCAGGTGTTGCACCAGCTTAGTATGCCTGAAAGCTTAAAATTAAGTGTGACATCCTTAAAAATGTCACAGATATCAACATTACAAAAGTTCAAATTATCACTCGAGTTATAGACGACGGCTGGTCTATAAGAAGAGCAGCCACCCATTTTGGAGTTGATAAAATGACGATAATGCGATGGAAAAAGCGCTGGATTGAAAATAATTCTACGGATAGGAAAGATGGATCAGGACAACCAAAAGTAAGTTCTGAAGTGCAAGATGAGAGACTTATTGACCATCTCAGACAAAATCCTTTTTCAACGTCGGTTGAAGCAGCTAATGTAACATTATTTCCGGGTTCTTTAGCAACAGTAAATAGAAGAGTAACGAAATCAAAAGTCTCTTGTCGAGTTGCTGCAAAAAAGCCTTTTCTAACAGAAGAACAAAAACAGGCCAGAATGATTTTTGCACTGCAACGTTCTTCGTGATTCGTGATTCAATAGTGAAAGATATATTGAAATCCTTGAAAACGTTATGCTGCCATCTGTACAGGCTTTAAATGAAAATAATGACTTCGTTTATCAGCAGGACAACTGTCCGTACACACGGCTAATGTTGTTGGCCAATGGTTTCAGAATAATAATATAGAAACACTTCCTTGGCCAGCTAACAGCTCTGACCTTAACCCAATGGAAAATATATGGGGTCGAATCGTTAAGGAAAGAAATTGGAGACCATGAAATGCTGAAGACTTAAGCGATGCTATTTATCGCGCATTAGATCAGCTCTCAGAAGACCATCAGTATTTTCAAAATTTGCAGCTTGTAATAGAGAAAAATGGTGATCGTATTAAATACTAAATTATTTATTTTAGTTCTTTTTTAAGTTAAAATAATTAGTATTAAGTTTACCATCGTTTTTGTCCTAATCCAATTTTCCTATTCGTCAAATTGTTTTCATTCCAGCGCTGTTTTCATCATGGGTTACCGCCCTCTTTACAGAACAGCCTTCGTCCGTTACTCGAGTGATAATTTGATATTGTTCAATAAAGATTTACTTAAACATTATTTTTGCTGATTTTTTAGTATATAGCAAAATTTAATATAAAAATAAGGTTGCCTTTAATTTAAGTAAAAAAATATTTTCAGTTTTAGAGACCTTTTTTAAACAATATGACAAATTGTCGTACTTTTGAAGTTTTTAAACATTTTAGCTGGTAGTCCGTATACAGACTGCTTCAAGCTACTGCGAACATAGGCCGGAAGAAGTCCAATTTGCCAGTGTACGTACATGCAGGGACACCGCACACCTATCAGTGAAGCAACCAGTACTCAGGCTTGCGATCACCACTTGCGTTTGGTATTTAGTACACCTCTAACCACGGTGCTGTGTGGAGCGTAGTCAATGAAACCGGAATTTGGTCGATAAATACGCAAATTTTTATAACGTAATTTTCTTATTTTTTGTCACTGATAAATAAGAGCGTTTTATTGTCAACTGCTCAAATTTATCACTGATAACGTGTTACAATGAAAATAATAAGGAGAAACAAAATAAAAGCAAGTTCTCAAAATAAAATAATACATTCTAAAAACCAAAAAGATTCTCCCAGTCAAAAAAAAATTAGAGCAAATGTTCGAAAAGTCCTCCTTGCTCGGCTAGACAATATCCGAGCCTATTATAAAAACCCCTTCTAACGTTTCTAAGCATATTAGGGGTGTTAGCTTCTTCAATTTTAATCCGAAGTTCTTCAAAATTATTAGCCCTTTCATGCCCGTAAACTTTATTTTTGATATAACTCCACAGAAAGAAGTCATTAGAAGCAAGATCGGGTAATCGATCTGGCCATAAAATAGTTCCCCGTGTACTTATAACCCGATTAGGAAATACATTATCAAGATATTCCCTAAAAGGCCAACATTGTGAGCGGGACAACCATCTTGTTGAAACCATGTTTCACCAAATCTCAAACCTAACATCTGCCTAGCAGTTGGAATAATATGCTGCTGCAGTAGATCCAAGTATCTAGGACCATTCAAATTGCCGTTAATAAAAAATGGCTTAATTACGTGTTCCCCTACAATACCCCCCCAAACATTTAGTTTTTGGGGATACTGTGTTCTTACTAATATCCGAGCCTACTATAAAAACCCCTTCTAACGTTTCCAAGCATGTTAGGGGTGATAATTTGAAAAGCTTCTTCAAAAACAGATAGAAGTCATTAGGAGCAAGATCGGGAGATCGAGCTGGCCATAAAATAGTTCCCCGTGTACTTATAACCCGATTAGGAAATACATTATCAAGATATTCCCTAACAAGGCCAACATTGTGAGCGGAACAACCATCTTGTTGAAACCATGTTTCACCAAATCTTACACCTAGCAACTGCCTAGCAGTTGGAATAATGTGCTGCTGCAGTAGATCCAAGTATCTAGGACCATTCAAATTGCAATTGCCGTTAATAAAAAATGGCCCAATTACGTGTTCCCCTATAATACCCCCCCAAACATTTCGTTTTTGGGGATACTGTGTTCTTACGTCAAAATACAAATGCAAATTTTCCCTCGACCAATATCGAACGTGTGTTGGGTTATGACGATTCAATAATGGAAAAGTGCTTTCATCTATGAAAAGAATAGACCTCAGAAAGTTTTCATCATGATTAGCCCTTTCCATCATTGTTTTGCAAAATTCCATAAGACGATAGTTGTCCTCCGGAAAAATTTGATGCGTTTTTGACGCTTTGTAAGAATGATAACCATTCTCTTTGAGAACACGTAAGACAGTGGCTGAAGACGTATCAACTGCTTCGGCAATTTGGTGGCTAGTTAACTTTCGATTTTCCTCCACTGCAACGCAAATCATCACATCTCGTACTTCCTGCTCGTCATTCAAATCAGTGGGTTTTTTATGGTTTCTTGGCGCTACACAACCAAACTTTTCAAAATCCTGCACAAACCTATAAATCGTTGATAAACTAGGTTCTGGGCGATTTACAAAATTCTCCAAAAAAAGTTCTTGGATAAGACTCAATGGTCTGCCTTGATAGTACCATTTGACCATCTGCACTTTTTCGGCAACTTCGTAGACATCCATTTTTAGTTTTAAAAATGTATTATTTCAATTAAGAACTTACCAATCTATTTCTCGAGCAAGGCAGAAATAAAACAAAATAATAAAAACAAAATAAATTTCCAAAAGATAATATTGCAGCGTGCTTCGAATCCACCTCGGTCGTACGGCAGAGAGAGTAAATTGGACTTGATTCCCCCTATGTTCGCAGTAGCCTGAAGCTCATTGTATATTATACACTTTTAGAAAGGTCAATTTTGTGACTATGTATGCGTTTTTTTGAAATAAAGTGTACTTTGCTAATAAATAACGTGTTTTATTGTAAGAAAATGAGTAACAAAAATATAAATCAATTCTTTATATTTTACATATTATTTACATTTTTAATACCTATCTGTCGTATATATTCACTGTTTGTTTTTGTTTTTTTTTTGTCAAAGCTTGACATATTTTACTAACTAGAAAAAATCAATCTTTCAAAAACTGTCTGGGGAAATTATGCAAATATGAAAAAATTAGAAAGAGAGGAAAATATGAGTTGCTCACCTCTAGTAAAACATTAACTGTCAAAAATCGTATACCAGGGCCTCTAGGTCTGCCATTGCCTTTATCTTTATTAGACTAGTTAGTTATCGCTTATTTCTTAGACAACCAACCATAAAATCATTTTAAATAATTTATAAAAAAGAGCATGTATTAAAAAACAGACTATTTGGCAACATATACTTTTATTTAATCTGGTTTCTAACATTTAAAAAGTGTTGCTTACAAAGCGGGCAAAAGTAGGATGTTTTAAGACACTGCTTCAAGCAATATGGATGAAACAAGTGATTGCAGGGAGTAATCCTGGCCCTGGACATATTATTAAGACATACTGCACAAATGTCATCCCATTCTTGAATGTCTTGCTCTGTGGCCACTTTGAAACTTCTGTACGCTTCCCTTTCTGTCATTAGAACGTCATAGTAATTGTAGTAAGCGTCCTTAATTCTTAAATAAACCATAAAATAGAGGCTTAAAATGACGAATTTTGAATAGTTTATAAAAAAGAGTACGTATATCCCGGCAATGAGGCCGGCGATTATTGTAGTAATGTTCATTGTTAGAGGCACGTAGAGGTGTTCTAAATTTTCTAAACTGTTCAAATTCAGTAGCTCTAGCAGTGAAGGGAATATTTCTAAGAAAATCTTCTCCGTACAGAGATAGTAAATAAACGTAATCAAGGTATAGACCATTTTTGGCTCGTACTGTATCCCTTGTTCCTTTAAACAAAGGACTACTATTACAGCTTTGGCCCATTCAAAGATTATTTTAAAAATCCATTTGAAGTAATTTGCGAAAGAAGGTCCAGAGAGGCTTCTGGGCCGATTCGGTTGGCAGACATCTTTTAATCGTGTTGCGAAATATCCAAAAACCGAGTAAAATAGGATTGTTGTTAGAGCAACTACAAGATGTTTGTCGGTTTTGAGGTCAGGAAATTCTTGAGTGTCCATTATTTGTTCGCAGAGGATAAAAAAACAGATCTAAAATACAGAAAATTTTAAGGATAGGAAAAATGTCAAAATATCAAGTCTAACCATTGCGAACATTAGAAAAACGTAAAGAAATTTTAATGAATTTTAAAGAGTAATCAATAAAATTTTCATTAAAATAAGAAATGAGCATAGCAAAATGCTCTTTACTGCAGGCGAGTAGGAAAAAATTGTTTTTCCGCGACCGTGTTGCTTTTTTTTAGCCATCCATACATAGTATGGAGGCTATTGGGAGCGGCAAAAAAAAAGTTTTTTTTTATTTTCACTAAAAATGAGTTATTTTTCAAAAAAGACCTAAAAATTTTGGGATGGTGTCTGTCTGTCTGGCTACGGATATTAACCAAATTTTGGTATGTTGTAGATTTCGACCTCCTGAGTAAAAGTTCTCACATGCACAAACCGATCCTATGACTAGTTTCGGAGATACGGGTTTTTTTTCTAATAGTACCTTAGGCAACTTAAGTGCCTATATAAAGTGCATTTAAAGCAAATATAATTGCATTTATTCCCTGAAAAGTTGTTTATTTTATTTGTCTTTAACTAAAACCGTCTATTAGATGTTTCTAATTCGTTATTTATATACCTGAGACACTCAAAAACTATTGCTAATATTTAGGTAAATGAGTTAGTGGTCAAAAATGTTCAAAATTTTTAAAAATAGTGTACTTGTACATTTTGTGATAAAAGTGACTTTCTATCCTCCATGAATTTCATCCCTCGCTACGCTCGTGCTATAAGCACCTCACCTCGCATTTTCACCTCATGATCCCTTGGTCTAGAGCCTAGGTGTCTATTACTATACCTTATAGTAGAGAGTATAGTACAATTTTTTTGTCGCATTTTAGTTGGTAACGATGGAAAACAAAAACAGTGGCCCTGGTAATATAGCGAATTGTCTTTATTTGTCACTTTTCTTGTAAAAATGGCATTTAGTAAGAGCAAACCGCACTGTTTTATTCCGTCAAGATGCTGAAGTCTGAAGATTGGCTGTAAAGCGATGAAACAAGTTTGTGTTATGCAGTGGCGTAGCCAGGGGGGGTGTGGGGGTCAACCCCCCCCCCCCCCCAGAGGCCTAAAAGATAGCTACTTTTTTACCCAATCATGTACTACTTAAAAATGTTTTCTTCTCCTTTTTTTCCGACAAAGTTTCACCTGCGCTGTTATTTCCTTTTTTTCCGAAAATCACCATTACTTTACACAAAATTTTTCTTCCATCATTTTTTTTAAATTATAGCTTTTTAACTGCTCAAAACCCGCCACTGTGTTTTGTTATATGTAGAGCTGAATTTCACAGTTCCTTCTAACCGCCTGCAATTGCGAATTTCAACGTTTGAAGGCAATTCGCTGTATTACCAGGGCCACTGTTTTTCTTTCCATGGATCGTTACAAAAAAAAGAATCAATTTTAATTTCTTTTGTTTCCATAGCTGTCTAGATTTTTCAAACAAGTCACTAACTCACGTACCTCCTCAATTGTATACCTAATACTCTACTATAAGGTACGATTCCCGACACATAAAATGCATACAGCAGAAGTTAGGCGCATATTTTAAAAATTTTGCTTGCTTATTGTTACCGACTTTTGTAGGTTAACACTTTTAGACAACATAAACAAATTTCGTTAAGGAGACTGAAAGTATTTTTACCGATATTTACTGGTTCTATAGTTTTAAGGTTGCTGTTACGAAATGTAAATTACACTTTCAAAACAAATTTTTTATTATAAACAAAGCAATTTAATCTTTCTCAATCTCAAAATAACTATTAGCTCCATCAAATGGTCAGCATTCTGTGGAAGACCATTAAATTTTGATAACTTTTTTGCAATGAGCCCCCATACGTTCTCAATGAGAGTGACATTGGGGATCTTTGTGATCTATTATGATCCCTGAACCACTGCTGAGAAATCCCGGCAGTGTGTACCGGGCAGTTGTCTTGTTGATACACAAAAGCATAATATTTTGCTTCATGTTCACATAACCCTTCGCTGTAAGCCTAAAGCGCACCATGCTCTCTTGACGAAATCCAGCTCCACACATTGACAGTACTATATAGTCTCTAGACTTGTCTCAGACCAACATCCACCTAATTTTGCTACAATTTGGGATTTATCGAATTCCGATAGCTGTCGTTGCATTTTTAAGTATGACAAGACTGTGAGTGGAAAATTTAAAGGTCGCGATTCTTCAAAAACTGTCAGAAAATCTCGCCCTTACAAAAAATCTCACGATTTTTTAACACAAGTTTACACTTAATGCTTTTTTGTCAGGACTATTTGCTAATATTCCTTAAATATTTTTATGTGTAAACAAATCTTTAAAACTTTTAACATACAAAACCATAGATAGCCATGGAATATTTCGCTCTCACTGTTCAGAAAAGCCACACAAATTCTGTCTTTCCTTTTACATGGTGAGAATATTCGATGTTTATTGGTACGCGCAGTACCCTCTCCAGATAGGCCAATCAACTCATACCGATTTAGTGTCCTTTTATCCACCTTCGCCGCCATTTTTACTCAAAAGTGACAGATAATCCATTAGTTTTCTGTCAAAATGGCGGCGAAGGTGGATAAAAGGACACTAAAACGATAAGAGCTGATCGGCCTATGTGGAGAGGGTAATGGTACGCGTAGTAACAATTTAGCTCCGCCATAAACTAGTCGTCCTGCAGAATATCTTTAAAATATTAAATTTACAAAATGTTAATAAAAAAATGACGCAGTTTCTCTTACAGCGTTAGGATAAATATGAAGGTTGCTGTGTTTTTATTTTAAATGAGGCGATAAGTAAAACTCGCCACTCGTTTCTGAAGAATCGCGACCAAATTAAATTTGTGACAGAAAAGGTTGCTAAATCGTAAAGGATATATTGCATATAAAATTGGCGTATGCGTTTTATGTGTCGCGAAGTGTATAGTATAGACATCTAGGCCCTAGACCAAGGAATCATGAGGTGAAAAGCTTATAGCACGAGCGTAGCGAGGGCTGGAATTCATCGAGGGATAGAAATTCACTTTTATCACAAAATTCAAGTACACTATTTTTAAAAATTTTGAACATTTTTTACCACTAACTCATTTACCTAAAATTTTTGAGCGTCCTAGGTATCTAAACGACGAATTAAAAATATGTAATAAACGGTTTTAGTTAAGGGCAGATACAAAAAACAGCTTTTCAAGGAATAATAATGCAATTATATTTGCTTTAAATGCAATTTATATAGGCACTTAGGTTGCCTAAGGTACTATTAGAAAAACCAGCGTATCTTCGAAACTAGTCAGAGGATCGGTTTGGGCCTATGAGAACTCAGGAAGTCGAAAGCTACAACATACCAAAATTTGGTTAAATTCTGCGTTCAAACAAAATCGCATAAGAAGTGTGCGGGGTTCTTTGGAACAAAAATGATTTGTCGCCAGACGCAATGCTGATTAGGTTTTGATGGGGGGGGGGGGTTGGCAAGAGGGTAGGACGGGGATTAAATTTTTAAAAAAAATTGTAACTGTAATTGATAAAAAAAACGGACGCGAATTGCGTCATTTTTTCTCCCCATATCACAGTGCGACATATGTTTCACTTGTAATAGTGGATGTACCCAGAAACGTCAATTCACTCGATTGTTGCCCTATAAACAAGGTGTGACGGATTTCTGATGGTTCTTCATTGGTTGGATGACTGAATGACTTTTGAGTGACTGTGTGACAAAGTTGTTTCGCCAATACTAATTCGATGTTGAATCGACGGAGAAGAATCTTAATCTTAAATACAACGAACTTTGTTGTTGAGCCATTGAAGAAAAAACTACATCTCTCCGATACTGGAGCATACATTATTGGCTCACTGAATAACTTCAGTTGGTGTACCAACACAGTTGTTTTGCCAATACTAATTCAATGTTGAATCAACGGAGAAGAATCTTCATCTTAAATACTACAGGCTTTGTTGATGAGTCATTGACGAAAAAGTACATCTCTCCGATATTAGAGCATACATTATTGGCTCACTGAATAACTTCAGTTGGTGTGCCAACACAGTTGTTTTGCTAATACTAATTCGATGTTGAATCAACGGAGAAGAATCTTCATCTTAAATACAACGGACTTGATTGTTGAGCCATTGAAGCAAAAGTACATCTCTCCGATACTGGAGCATACATTATTGGCTCACTGAATAACTTCAGTTGGTGTGCCAACAAAGTTGTTTTGCCAATACTAATTCGATGTTGAATTGATGGAGAAGAATCTTCTTCTTAGATACAACGGACTTTGCTGTTGAGGCATTGAAGAAAAAACTACGTCTCTCCGATATTCGTTCACTTTGTTGGGCCATTGAAAAAAAACTACGTCTTTCCGATATTGGTTCACTAACTACCTTCATCCAAAACGTTAATATACCGAAAAAATGGAAATTTTCCTATAGCCGCAATGGTCCAGTGGTTATAGCGTTGACTTGGTAATCTGGATCGTCCTACTTTTTTTTTAGTTTTAAATGTAAAAATAATTACGAAAAACTTGTAACGCATCTTATAGGTAAAATCTGCAATTTTTTTTAAATTTTAAGCATACTTATGACAAGATCTTGGCAAAAAATCTAAAGTTGAGACCAGATCCCACACCAAACCAGCATTTTCTACTTGAACTGCAAAAAAATAATTCGGAAAAAAACCGGGAAAAAGTCGGGAATTTTATCTAGGGAATCTTGTGGCAACCATAAACACGCTGCATTGATACTTTCCTTTATCACGTACAGGCCTCAACCATGCTATATCCGTGATTTGCTCTTCTCTAAAATCGCAAATTTGACAGGTTGTTTTATTGATGAAAGGTAAAATCGCATGCAGAGATTCTAAGGGCACTAACCTTTGGCCCACTATCGCCGCCATGTTAATAGCCATATTAACAGATCAAAAATGGATTTTTTATCAACTTGACCGCGATAGACGGTGTTGAATTACTAAATAAGTACTTACTTGACACATAAAAGCATAAAGATTGTGAAGCCTTATAAAAATTTGTTCTAGGTTGTGTATTTCGTTCATTATCTCTGATTTTATCATGAATAGTATATCTAATATCGTTGCACACCAACCTAAAAATAAAATAAAAAAAAAGATGCAGGTTGGAATATACACGTTTCCTAAAAATCTAGGAAAGTAAGATGTATTTAATATTTATTTATTTTGTGCATCACAGTTTTGCATTTTAAACCCATCTTTCGGAGCTTAATGTCCCGTTACAAACCGAAAAAATCTTTGTTAGTTTCCTGGAAATTTTTACGAGATCCTTTTTCCCCGTGTAATTCAAAAGCCTATTTTGTCACATGTTTATAATAATATGAAAATGAAAAGGACTCATTTGAACCACCTTCATCTGTTACTGTTTCACTGGAAATTCTTGTGTTCAAATACAAAGAGGACATACTGGAATTTGGAGGATTTTAACAATGATATTAGCTGACTTTATTCATGAAATTTTAAATATTTTTAACATGATATTTTTTTTCGACTTGACATGTGTCCTCCTTTTTGACTTTGATAGTGATATTTTGGATTTTTAGGTTAAATTTGATATTTAAGGCCACTTTTAGTTGCCGAGCTGAAAGGGCGACTGGTTTGATAACGAGCTGGAAAGTAGGCCCCTCTGGGCCCTTGTTACCGTACCCATACCACGCACCCTTTTACAAATTCCAGTATTCCATTTAAATGAATGCAGATTCTCCACTTTAAGTTATGGGACTTCTGCTGGAGCTCCCAGCACTTGGTGTCTTACACTCCATGTTTGCAATGTACACTCCTGACGAGAAAAAAGTAGGACACGGAACTGAAATATGGGTAAATATAACACCATCAATTAATGAAAATTTACAGTGTTAGTTATTATTATTATTATTATTATTATTATTAACCTCTCGTTATTTACCTTGATACATTTGACACTTGTGTTTGTCATAATAGTAAATAAATCAAAGGAGATATTTTTAGAGTAATTTATTAAAAATTTGCAAAATTCTTTTTATAACTTGAGTTACGAAAAATAACTGGTCTATAAGAAGACCGCCGAACCATTTTGGAGTTAATAAAAATACATTACCACGCTGGGCAAAGAGCTGTAACAAAAATAATACCACAGAAAAAACAAGAATACAATAAACGGCGATAAAAAAACTGAACTTTTTGCAAATAAATAAAAACAATAATTTTAATACTTAATGGGCTCGCCGTTCTTGTCTACAATAAGCTGCAGACGAGTCGGCATTGAAAAACTTAAATTTTGAAAATATTGCTCTTCTTCTGAGATGATATCTACGGCTCTTTCAATGGCTTCATTCAACCGTGACCTTCGGTCACTAAATATAGCCTACCAACTCGGTTGTCAGAATAGATCAGCTGTGGATAGAAGTTTCTAACGTGTACGTATGACGCTGTCACCATAACCGTCGGAAAAATAAACTGTCAATTCCATCTTTTCTTAAAATTTGTTTCAAAATGCCGAACGTTTGCTGTATTATTAATTGCAAAGGCAATTATAGGTACGGGCCACAGGTTTCGGTGTTTGCTTTCCAAATCATCCCGCTATCTGTGGAAAATGGATCAATGCCATAAGAGTGTCCACATTTTGTGCCAAGCAAAAATTCTAGGGTAAGTTTTTATTTTTATATGATACTTATTATAGATGGATAATTATTTTTTAGCAATGAAAATTAAAACATTACAACAAAATCCATTTCTATAGTAGGTAAAAATAATTTATAAACACTACACACTAGAACAAAAAATTAATAATATATAACATTTACCTACAATAGTAACTACCTATTTTATTATTTTATATTACAATATATAGGTAGAAGAAATCCTGATCAATCTCTTATGAACAACAAGAATTCTAATCTCTATTTTCATAGGTCTCTGAGTTGCATTTCAAAGCAAGCGACTTCATAACATCGATGAAGAGTTTTGATGAGAAATCGGGAAAAGTTTTATCAGTACCATTAAGAAGAATCAGACAGAAGAATTAGTTGTTTATTATTAAAAGACAAAGATTTTAAAAATCCCTACATAAATTGTTTTTTTATAATAATACATAGGTATATCTATAGGTAAAAAGTATTACTTACTTTATAACCAGATTGAAACTGAAAGATTTTGAAAGTACCTACTTTAAACTGTTTCTTTATAATAATACATAAGTAAAGAATAAATAATGTAAAAACGATTAGCACTTATAAGCAAATGTCTAGGTCCTTAATTATATGACGGACTTCTTGTTTTTCATGAAACGCCAATGAACATGACAATAATATTTGGTAACCTAAAAGAGATAATTTGACTGAAATTGACTGAAGAAACCACTATCAACAGCTGATTGATAGCCTATGATTAGTGACCGAAGGTCACGATTCAACTCGTCTGAATTTCTGGGGAACCAATTTCGCTAATAAATTATCTTCACAATCCGTCCCCAAACATTTTCCATGGGATTTAAATATGGGCTGTTCGATGGCCAAGATAGAGTTTCAATATTGTTCTCTCGAAACCAAGTGTTCACTACATTCTCCGTGTGCACAGGGCAGTTATCTTGTTGGTAAATGAACTCATTATTTTCATACAAGGCCGAAGCAGATGGATCCCCACATGTTGACGGAAAAATGTCCTGCTCTCTTGATGTTGTATGTGTATTCTGGATCATACCTTGAATTTGGTGGACGATAAACCAAAATTCTTCGCCTGTAAAGACTACTTTCTCCCAAAAATCATTCCCTTCTAAAAGATGATTGGCCGCAAAAATTACTCGAGCCTGTTTCTGCTCTTCCGTTAAAAGAGGCTTTTTTGCTGCAACTTTTACACGATAGATTTGAATTTTGTATCCTACTACAAGCAGTTCGCCGGGACCCTGGAAACATGCTTGAAGCGGCAGCATGGGAGCATGTGGTAAAAGGATTCTGCCTTATATGATCAAGGAGTCGTCCGTCTTGCTCCATTGAACTAATTTTGTTTCGTCCTGATCCTTCCTTTCTCCTTGTGGTATTGTTTTCGGTCCAGCGTAGTACTGTATTTTTATTAACTCCAAAATGGTTCGCCGCTCTTCTCATAGACCAGTTATCTTCCGTAAGTCGAGTTATAATTTGAATTTTGGTAAATTCTGAAACTTGAGGCATTTTTTATTTAGTTTGAAGTATACTGCAAGAAAGCGTCAGATATTTCAAAATGTTGACGAATGGTGGCCAAACCAATAAATATCTGAACGTATAGGGTAACATACTAAAAAAAGCAAATATATATTTTACATGTCCTACTTTTTTTTCGCCAGATCTATATGTACACTATCGGCATCATAAAATTGGTACATGATAAACATAGGTATGTTTTAGATTGTATGGTTAACTACCGGATTATATTTTGTGACAGACTTGTACTAAAGTGTCAAAACATTGACATTGAAGATTGTTTTTTAAAATAATTTTTATATTACAATAATACGCTAACGCATAAAACAACTGTAACAAAAATTAAAAAAATACAACCGTATCGAAAATTATAAAACAATAGAAACAAATTATTAGGTATATCAATTTTAATATCTAGTCATTGCGCCATTCACCTCAATTATACCATTTAACCTTCTTTGTAGAGAATCAGCCAAAATTTCCAAAAGGTTTTCATTTTTACCAATCACCTCTTCATAAGCATTGACTATTAACTGGACCAGGTGATGTTGATTTTCCGGCACAATTTTAAAACTTTCCAGCTTTTTTGAAATTAAACAAGGCAGAACTTAAATATTTTGCTCCCGAAACCAAGTTTGGCAAATTCTGGTCGTATGAGCAGGGCAGTCTTGTTGAAAAATAAACTGGTCTTGGTAAAGTTCTGTGACGACTGGAAGCATGGGGTTCTCTAAAATTTCCATGTAAACCTGTGCTGTGAGTCTTCCATTGATTCGAAATAGAGCACCTCTAGCAAAAATCTTCCAGCGCGATCGTTGTTACCAGCAATATATCTTTCGTCATAGCGCGTTCTTGGTGGACGTTAAACCCGAATTTGTTTTCTGTCACTACAAGACTATAAAACTTTTTCATCGGAAAACATTATTTTTCGCCAAAACTCTGATTCCTTTAGAGAGTAATTAAAGGCAAAAAGTAACCTGGCCTGTTTTTTTTTTCATTCGTGAGTTTATTTTTTTAGCAGCTACACGACATCTTAAATTAGGGCCTTTCCTTACGCGATTTCGTGCCACTCTTACACATCCTGAAAATTGGGTTGATCTTTTTGCCTGGGCAACAGATGCAAAGAGTTTTCTTCCATAAAAGCGATAAGGTCATAATCTTGTTTATCTTTTGAAACTTTCAATAAACCAGTCCCTTGTTTTCTCTCTATTGTCTGATCTGAAATAAAGAAATTTGTGGAGGCATTTTTTACTTATTTGTCAGACTGAAATACAGAATGACATACTTTGACAGTTTAGGAAAAATAAAATAATGGGTGACTTTGTTTGTAAAAATTAGACCAAGGTATTACAACAAAAAGTATTGTCTACCACTTTTATGATGCCGATAGTGTACCTCTTTACTGCTTTTTGTTGAAAACACAATGGAAGTTCGAAAAAATGGTTGCCAAATTTTTCACTAGAGGTATTACGTGTACAGGGTGATCATTTATAAAGTTTGCTTTGGGAAAAGTTTTTTGCTATTGAACTTGGGAAGATTATTTAAAAAGCAATCAAAAGAATGACGGTTCTGACTAAACCATTTTCAGAAACATCTTCAACCCTGCTCTATATTTAATAGTTTCTACGATATTTAGCTTTTTATCATCGAAGAGGTATCGCATCGAATAATTTTTACTATTAGTTAACTGCACTAAAGTCCGGTCACCGTGTTTTTTGCCTATGCCTTCATTGTCTTACATTTCACAAGTCAAAATGTGGAATATTTTGTTTATGTTGACGTTAAAAAATTAGGGCCACTCCGAAAAATTTTTTTAACTAAAATTTATTTATGTAAAATGTCATTTGGGAATAATTATTTTTCGCAGCTGACTTTGTTTTTAATAAAAGATAAACTTCCGAAAATATTGCCTAAGAATTTACCAGACATGTTTCTTAGGACTGTTGTTTGAAGGTGGTAGATAATATTGAACTTGAGAGTAAACTAGAGTTTGGAACTTCCATTGTCTTTATGTTTTTGTTAGTATACACCTGAGGACGATTGCAGATACATTAGCAATCGAAACGTTGTGAAAAAAGTAGCAAATAAAGACAATGGAAGTTCGAAACTCTAGTTTACTCTCAACGTATAGCTGTTGGGTAGTAATTAATTCTGAACAAGTTTGTATGTTATTTTTATATTATTTATAAATATCACTTTTGCAAAAATCACATCTTATGCTACCTACCTAACTGTAACAAAATAATTAATTACACTTAATTTAAAATGGCTTTTTACTCTTAAACACGTTTACCGCGATACATAATTGATATCTATCTTCGAATAAAGTCTAATGGAGTTTACAGTGGCGGTCCCAGGGGGAGAGGGGCAGGCGGGCGATCGCCCCCCCCCCCTTTGCACCAGAAAAAATTAGACAACAAAGATGCTGGTGGTAACCTTAAAGGCTTTGGACACACCAAGAATAAACAAACGCATGACGTACGTACCGCGAAAACCACGATAAAACAGGAGTTTTTTGTACTTAGTCCAATTTTCGTTAGATTCAAAGTGCCCGCAACCACTACCCATTCGTTTTTAAAATCATCTCGAACATAAAATCAAGGTTTAATAACGAGACAAGTATTTTTGACCTGAACATATTCATACCAAGTTTTATACAACGTGAAGCCAAAATCAAAGCAAAATTAATTATAATGTCGTTACCAAATGCTATAAACTATTTGATTAATCCAGAACACAAATTCTTGAACATTTATTGGGAGAAGTCAGTATTTGGAAACAATATTGGTCAGAAGTAGGCAAAAGTCTAAATAATCGAAACATACCTGATAACGTTTTCGAGGCAACGAACAAGTGTGGCGATACTTTTCTGTTGATAAAAACATTCTTGGATGTTTGCCAGTATGTAAGGCTTCGTCAGAAAAAAGCTTCTCCTGCCCCCAGAAGATTGAAAACATAAGCAGACGGAAATTCGTCTGACGAGCTTAGTTGCTACATATCAACAGATATATTGAAATTGACATTGAGCGAGTTTTGCCCAAAATATCTTATATTTGAGATATGCAATATAAAAGGTAATTAAAGTAACACTCGTGGCATATCGGACAAAGCGTTTTTGTTTCTCACTTCATTCCGACCAGGCCTCCAATGTCTAATGGAGAATCCAGACACCTACCTACCTGTTTCATCCTTAATAGGAATCATCAGGGAGTCATAGAATTGTTCCTGGCAGTTGAAGCTACACAGGCACCATGCACATCTCTCGAATTTAAAATATCCGCGGAGACGTAGTACCTGTGTGCGCCACCTGTCGAATAAACTGAGAAACAAAAACATCATCATTTGCGGACACGAGATTCACTTTGTTGTTTTATAAAAGGTAATGTTTCAACTTAAAAAGCTTTTTAGACACAGAATAACGAAACGCATGACGTAGTTTTACCGCGAAAACCACGATATTGAAAATACAGAAAAGTATTATAGAGTTTCTATACCAAAAGTATATATCTATTAGGTTTTGCTTGTGGTTTGTTTGTTATCTATGTTCTTTATAACTGAAAAAATTATACGTAGTTACTCAAGCGCGGATTTCAGTGTGGTAGGGGGATAATTATCCCCACCCCCACCCTGGATTTAAATTTTTTACGAAAACAATTACAAAATCAAAAGTATGGTATAAATTGCGGGGCTATAACACCTTTGTTATTTACGGTATTATTTTAATTTTGTGTTAAAAATGGCATTTATAGTGTCGTTTTCTTAAAAATTTTTGCCTGCTGCGCTTTGAAACCATTGATATATTTACAATTTTAGTTTAATTTTAAATAAAAAAATGCATTTATTAGTACAATGATGATGCGTTGATATTTAAGATTTTAGTTTAATTTGACTCAAAAATATTTAATGTAATTGTCTCGAAAATTTTCGGCACGTTGAAATATTTAAAAAAAAAATGCGCGTATATATATATTCCTTATAAAAGGTATGCTTTTATTCTAGTTTTTTGTTTCGTATCGAAACCGCCCTCCCCCCTTTTCAAATGGATGGAACCGCCACTGGCGTTTACAACAAATTCAGGACTGTTCTCATTGATATTGCCTACTTCGATCCTAACTCGGTCCTTCAACTCTTCCAAATTTGGAACGGGCAAAGAAAAAACTTTATCTTTCAGATAGGCCCAAAGCCTCGTATCTGGAGGAGTAAGATCTGGGTTGTTGGCCGGCCACCTTATCGGTGCATTGCGTCCTATCGACTCTTGAAAAAAATCCGTAAGAAACTCGCGGACACGTGCTACATTGTGTGGTCCGGACACGTGCTACATTGTGTGGTCCGGACCCATCTTGTTGGAACACAATCCGGTTCAAATCATTTAGTGGTAGATCTTGTAAAGCATCGAGTAATTCTTCTTGAAATATATTTAAATACCTTTCTCCAATCAGTGGATGTGCAGGAAAAAATGGTCCTATAACTCGGTTTCCTAAAATACCACACCAAACGCTGACAGAGAGCCATCCTTGTTTTTGAACCTCGTGAACATAATAAATTTTGATTTATCACTCCAAAGAATATCTAAATGAAATTAGGATTTTGTTCCAATCTGTTTAACATGTCTCAACTCTAGCTACCTTTTGGACTGGAGTAAGCTTTTGCCTTATTCTCATTTTGTAAGGCTTAAACTTGTGTTCCTTTAAAACTGATTGAATTTTTCCGTAGCTACAGGCCTTCCAGATTCTCTTGCCTAATGGTCAAGCCATGATGGTAATTTAAGACTTAAAATATTTTGGCATAATTTAAGGGGTAACGTTTTTGATTAAGCAATTTTTTACTATGTTTTTCACATTTTTATGCTATGATTTTGCACACATTTTAAAGCTTTCTTTCCAAACTTTTGATTTTTAGAATAAAACACTCAAATTTTTCAAGTTTTCACTATTTTTTTAGCGTTTAAAAAAAGCACTGCCAAAAAATTTTTTTTCTCTGTTAAAATGAAAACTATTTAGAGAGAGAGGGCAGATTTTTAGAGGTAGATGGAGAGATGTTTTAGTGACGTGCAAAAATATTTAATGTTGTTGAAGAGAGACAGCAGGCTATAAAAAAGTATTTTAGAGAAAGATGAAAATAATTTAAGGCAATCGTTTACTAAAAATTTCTGTTATGTCATCTCTCTGTCATCTTGAGTGGTGTCATGCAGATAGATTTTTATTTTGCCGTTTTTATCGAAAAAACAGCAAAAATTGTAATTTTTCAAAGCGTAAAGTGTGTAAAACATAAGGTGGTATTAATTTCTTTCAATCAAAGTTCTATACAGTCTTTAAATTTACCAAAAAACGTGTTCTACTAAAGTGTATTTTAGCACATCTAAAAATAATTTAACAGGAATTTAAGAAAATTATTTTGAGGGTCATCATGGCTTTACCATTAAAATTGTGGAAAGCTGCCTCATAGATTGCCTTCCATTTTCCTTCAAGTGTAGGAGAACATTTAAGTCAGCATTTTCATTTCTCCTTACTCTCCTTCTTCTTTTCTTAACAGAAGACGTGTTCTGAAATCGTTTGAAAATTTTCCTTATGGTTATCTTGTTTGGTAGTGTTGCTGTTGCTAAAATATCGCGCTTTTCATCATTCATTGGGAAATCCCATTGACAATAATTCGAAATATGTCAATTTGAACAAAAACATAACTTCAAAAAAAATGTATGATTGACTGGTCTTAATAAAAGTGTTCTGTAGTGCATCTAACTAATAATAAAATTTGTATGATGATAGAAAGCTAAATATCTTAAAAACTATTATGGATAAAACAGCGTTTAAGATATTTCTAAAAAAGGTTTAGTCTTAAGCTTTTGAAATTGTAAACAATTGTTTTTGTATATTTCGGAAAATTTTAATGTCAAAGAAACCCCACGGAATACATTGAAAAATTATTTTGGTGAAATTTGAAAAAATTTATAGTGGGTTATGAGATAAGAAAAATGTGTGAATATAAAATGATTTCTATGTCTAGTTCCATATTGTGCACGCTCAAAAAGACATTTCCTGACCGAAATAAAATAAGTTATCGACGGACATAGGTTACTGAGGCATTATTATGTTGGTAAAATGTTAACAGGTTGTATACAGGGGCTAGTTAAAAAAAATAATTTTTTGACATTATTTTACTTTCCCCGATATAAAAATAAAAAAAAATGATTTTTGGGCAAACATGAATGTTTTAGTATTTTCTAGTTAAACTAAACAAGTGTTTCTTCCCAGTAACAGTGCCTTTCGGTTACATGGTTTTTTTTTTTTACCATAAAAACTTGACAAAAATTGTTTTCGACTACGAAATAATTATTTTGCAAATTAAAAATCTAATTATTCTTTTGCATTCAGTTAAAGTGATAATTAAATAAACTTTAAGTAAAATGAATTTCATTTTTTTCGTAGCTACGAGGTACATGCAAAATCAACATTTTTACATTTAATCGTTGATTTTTATGATGGATGTCCGATGCGATTTTCTATCGGTAACATCACGAACCATCCAACTTTTCTTAAATATTAGAGTTTTTTGTTAATCCGCTCTGGCCTCTTTTTTTACATGCACTTAATTCAAAAATATAAAAAAAAGTTGACATATGCCACTTCAAAACAAAATGGCGGCCAGATTTAAAAAATTTAGTTTTTCTTTGATTTTTTTTTACTTTTTAAGTGATCATCTTTTTTACTGTCTCATATTAAAGCTACTGACCGGCTTCTGGATCTCACAATAAAAAAATTTGAGTTTATGAGCGGGTACAAAGATGGCGCTTGATATGTCAAAAATATAAAAGATCTTATTAATCTATAGACAACATTAAAAAAATATATTTTTTTTAGTAGATGCTGAGTTCGTCTCTGCTAAAATTTTAAAAAACATTTGATTTGACATTTGATATTCAAAATGGCGATCAAACTATCAAGAAAAACACTTTTTGTTTAATTGTCCGCCATTTTAGCTAAGGTATTATTTTTTTTTTTTTGACACATAAAAAAAATTATAAACTCTTCCTTAAACTGCTTTAGTTTGTGCAAAATTGTTAACGTGCAGAAAAATAATGACGATTATTAATTTTAGTCGCGGCCATCTTGATTTAGAAATGACGTATGTCATTTTTTTTGCAGTTTTTGAGACAAGTGTCCTCGATTCAGTACAACCAGAAGGGGAAAATTACTTTTTTCTCGATCACGAAATTAAATGTTTTTTAAAATTGTAGCAGAAACGAACTCGTCGCTGATTAAATAGCATGTACTAAAAAATATATATTTTTTAATGTTGTATATAGGTGTTAATAAGGTCTCTTTTATTTTTGACATATCAAGCGTCATCTTTGTACCCGCGTTTAAACCCAATTTTTTTATTGTGACATCAAGAAGCAGGTCAGTAGCTTTAATATGAGACTTTAAAAAAGATTTGATTTGATCTCTCTTTAAAAGTTTAAAAAAAAAACTAAATTTTTGAAATCTGGCCGCCATTTTGTTTTGAAGTGACATAGGTCAACTTTTTTTATATTTTTGGATTAAGTAAGACCTCACTATTACCCAATTGATTTCGATTAGATTTTTCGGAAAGCGTCGAAAACACATTTTTTCCTAACTTTGACAGCCGCCATCTTGGTTCATTTTTTCCGAACTTGGACAGCCGCCATCTTGGTTTCTGGGCCCGGAAAAAAACGATCCTCGAGTGGAATTTTAGCTTTTGCAGTTTCTTTTTACGAATTCACTCCACTATTACTCTTAACGCTTACTTCCTTCCGCACTTTATAGCATTTGGTATTGTCATAATTTTATCCATTCAAAATCACAAGCTGCCAGATTGTCACGGAAACAAAAATGTACCTTTCTTCTTCTAATGGCGTCACTTCCAAAAATAAATCGTTATCAAGGCCGTAATGTTGATATTTATTTACATGTTAAATTTGCAAACTTTCCGAGAAAAAGTTTTTGGATCAATTCAAAAAATCCTCCTACACAAACATATTTTTTAAATATACATATCTGAAATCGCAAATTAGTAGGCAGGTCTCGGACACTTACCCAAAAATAACTGCGGTTTTCTGAATTTCGTTTAAAAATATTTCTGATGACGTTAATCTGATGCATTGCCAGTGTTTGCGGGCTAAGAAAAATTTTGCATGCCAATTTGAGCAGTCGCCAAAATAAACCTGTTAAAAAATAATTTTTTTGTTGTTTAAAAAAGACAGACAAAGTGATGTTTTTTATGGATTTTTAAAAATAAAAACGTTTTAATACTTTCTTTTGTGCTCTATTTAATGTTACTTTACATTATTGAAGTACAAAATATAAAAAATATCCTACATCTACACCTTAATGTATGACTAACCTAAATGAAAATTTTAATAAATACCGCAGGACAAACTATAAATATTTAAATTTTTGAAGAATGTCTTTTGATGACAAACAGTTTTGTTCTAATATTTTATTTTAAACATTTATAATATATCAGTTGGCTTGGTCTGGGGAAGGGATGACTGATCAAAAACCTATTTTTTTAATGCTAGAAAATGTGCAGCTAGTTGCAATCTTACCCAAAAAATTACAAAGTAAAAATACAAAATTATACAAAAATATTTCGATAGTTTTGATAACGGGCGGGATAACGGTTGAAAAAACAATCCCAGAAAATTTCATACCATCCCAAAATTTATTTTTCTCGGGGCATCCTGGGAAAGAATGAGAAAAAATGGACTTTTCCGACTCGCGTGCGGTAAAGTGTACTTTATCGCACGCGAGTAGGTTTATTTTAAAAAAAATAAAATAAGTAACTAATAATTATAGGTATAATATTATACCTTCATTTTACCTCTGGGTTTTCCAAAATAAAAAAATAGAGTGAAATTGAAAGATCTGGTCTGAAATAGTGCCGTAAAAACAATGAAATGGCGGGTCAGAAAAAAGCGCTGAATTGAAATAGGGTTTAATAAAATAGCGCTCATCATTAAAACAACTCCAGTAACAAAACAGCGCACGCGTAAGAAAGTTTTGTAAGAAAATAGCGTCAGTAACGAAGTAGCACGTATTAAAAAAAAGTCCTTTAAAACAGCGCTGTTGTTTGAGCGCCGTGTTAAAATAGCGCACTTGTAAAACAGCGCCCATTGTTGGAAAATGATGAGATTAATTAAAACGGGACAACATGCTTTTTATGATCTATCCCATTCAAACCAAAATAAACGAGTCCATCCTAACTCGCCTGCAAACGAGCATAGTTTAAGAAACCAGCCAATCTCGAATATTAAAGGGCGGTATTTTTTCATACAACTATTTTAATACTGGTGCTGTTTTATAACAGTGCCATTTAGTAGAGCGTCATTTTATTATGCTTAAATAATACCACTATTTTAGACCACATCCAAATTAATTAAAAACTACTAAGTACTGTGTCCCTAGAGTTATTTCAGCTCATATGAACGTAGTTCGCATCTCTTATGGGCCATCCTGTATACTAATGTGATGTTTGCTTTTTAATGTACAAACACATATTCCCTCTTACATATCGGACAATTATTTGAATTATTTAAACATTGCCGCAGACAGACCGCATGAAACATGTGTTGACAAGGTGTAACTCTCGCACTTTCCATGCGGTTCAGACAAACCGCACAAACGTCGTCACAATTTTCAATTTCTTCCAATGTAGCATCTCTAAATTGTCCCAGAACTGCTTGTTCCCGGCGCAAGACTTTTAAACTATTTAGCAACAAGTCTTTAGTTTTTAAGTACACTGTTAGATAGAAAGCAATAAAGGTGAACCTGACTTGCCCGTATAGAGTTAAGAAAGTCACTAGAATCATGGCTAAGCCTATGGTGTAGTATCGAAGGAATACAGGAGCGTAGAGAGGCTCCAGGGCTTCCAATGACTTTATTTTCAACACCATCAAAAGAGGAAGGAAGAGGTTTACGAAAACTTTCTCTGTGCACATATAGTAGGTCCACGTGACGAAGGTGTAGAGGGCTGTGGGCTGGTAGTGTTCCAGACCTGAATTTCGAAGAACAAACGAATATTTGTTTAGAAAATTGTTTGAAACGTTAATAATAGTTTGAGAAATTATATAAAATTAATAATAAAAATTGTTTAACTTATTAAAGTATTATTAAGTAAAATATAGAGGGATAAACGATCTCAAAATCCTGCCCAACATAGTTGGTCTAGAGAGGGGTTTTAAGAAAAAAAATATATATTCTTTAAAACATAGATTTTTTTTCGATACATCGCCAACTACTATTTACCGTGAAAAGTAAAATCCTCTATGTAGCCCTTTTTTGGGGGGGGGCTATTTTTGGAAAATATTCTAAAAATATTAAATAGTAACTCCCTATTTTGACTTCATATTTGAATTCTCGCTGAAATTCTCTTTCCAATGGTACCCCATATCATAAGGTTACTTTATGTACTAGTTTTCGAGATATTGGCTGTTAAAATATCAAAAATTCAATTTTTAAAGAACCATATCTTAGAAACTAAAGCAAAAAACTCTATTGTGTTCAATATCAATTTTAGGGGTTTTATACGAGGAAATAAAAAAAGCAACAGTGTGACAATTTGACCTTCTACTTCATATTTTTGGAACAATATCGTCAAAATCACTGAAAATCAATAAACTGTAAATAGGAATGTGCAAACGTCAAACTGTCGATAATAAATATAAATTTTGGCCTTTGAAAATTGAATTTTTGACATTTTGAAAGCCAATATGTCGAAAATTAGTAAAGTAAACCTTGTGATATGGGATTGGAAAGAGAATTTGAGCAAGAATTCAAATAAAAAGTGAAAAAAGGGGGTTGCTATTTAAGGATCTTAGAATATTGTCCAAGAATAGCCCTCCAGAGAAGGGATACATAGGGAATTTTACTTTTTACGGTAAATGGTAGTTGGCGATGTATCGAAAACAAAAATCCATTTAAAGCTTAAAACCCCTCTCTAGACCAATTATGAAGAAGTGATTTATTTAATCGTAAAAGTTAAAATAAACTAAAAAAACATAAATTTTGGCTTCACTGGTCTATTTCCTTTTCCAGCATAGTCCAAGACCGTTAACTCTCAAAACAGGCTATAGGGGAATTTTTTTGAATGAAACTGGATTTTTGACTAATGTTAGATAGTAGATAGTAGTTTGTAATAGTAGTTTACATAACAAGCATAATATGATGGTCAATAAACGCGAAAATAAAGTTTAAGACGCGAACCGCAGGCGAGTGTCTTAATTCATCTGAGCGTGTATTGACCATCACATGCGAGTTAGTGTACTATACTTTACCTACGACCAATGAAGATGTCATCATAAATATCAGAAATTATTAAAAATATCAAACGCCAACACTCTTAACGGCCCAATTACATCGTTAAATCGGCAACGCTGTTGGGTCCGTTTATTAGGCAATTCTTTTTCCGCATGTTTCTCGGAAACGGGCCTTCCAAATGGCCTGAAATTTTGCCTAAATTGTTTATTGGACTATGTTTTTCCATCAAATCTTGGTACTTTTTTAAAATTTTGTTTATTTTTTGAAAAAAACTGTTTTAGCTTTTGTGGTGTTTCAAAATTGGCGCGCCCATATTACGTCAGAAACAGTCAGAAATACCCTTTATAGAGACCTGTAAAACTAAATTGGAAATATTTGTAATTTTCCAAATAATGGACACCTAATTTCAAAAACTCTCTAGATTGTATTAATAAGCTTTGTAATCCTCTTCCTCTAATAAAAAACAAATTGAGTATTATTTTCCTCTAAAGCTAAAACATGCGGAAATGTAAAAACATGGACTATACTGGTTACCTATCAATATTAGTTATATGCCTAGCATCAAAAAGTACTTAAATGGTTATATTATAGATACCGCCACCATCAAAATTAACCACCCACGTCTTTTTTTTGTGAGCTTACCCTAGGCATAGTTTCTAGTGTTCTCCTTTCCTAAATGTATTCGGCTAAGAGAGATCTAGCATATATACCTAGGTAACACCCCTTTCCAGGAAAAAAAATTTATGCCATGCAAACATCAAAATTGGTCGACTCACTGTATTTGCAACTAACCAATGTCAGTGTGTCTGCCTGACATTCTTCATAACCTTAGTTTTGTCGTTTTGTTTTGGAGTTCGTCGGCCTGGTTTTTGTGTTTTTGTGTTTTATTTTGAAAAGCTACTTTTTAGAACCCTTAAGTGGTCTGTGTGTATGGCCATTTGACTAGTTGTCACTGCTCTCAATTCGATCACCTAGGTGATAAATAAACAATCCCCCATAGGGTCACTGGATCCTGAGACCTGCGGTCCCAGCCGCAGGTTTTAGGATCCAGTGACCCTAATCCCCAATGATTCGCGGCGCAATCTGTGAACAGGAGAATACAGTAAAGAAACCAGAGATAGATAATGAGTGGTAGATGACGTATTGAAATCGATTGACAAATTTATATTATCTCTGGATTGTTCTTGCGCCGTTAACCTTCATGACCTGAAGTTTCAATGACGTTCTATCTAAAACGTCAAAACGAATAAAGTTACTGATGATGGTAATTTAAGGCTTAAAATATTTTAGCACAATTTAAGGGCTAACGTTTTCGATGAAGCGTTTTAAAGCTTTCTTTCCAAAGTTTCAATTTCTAGAATAAAACACTCAAATTTTTCAAGTGTTCATTGTTTTTTTAGCGTTTAAAAAAAGTACTGCCAAAAACATTTTTTCTCTGTTAAAATGAAAAATATTTAGAGAGAGAGGGCAGAATTTTAGAGGTAGATGGAGAGATAATTTAGTGACGAGCAAAAGTAATTAAGGTTGTTGAAGCAGGCTATAAAAAAGTATTTTAGAGAAAGATGGACATAATTTAAGGCAAATGTTTACTACAAATTTCTGTTATGTCATCTGTCTGTAAAATAAAAAAAAAATAGCAAAAATTGTAATTTTTCAAAGCGGAAAGTGTGTAAAACATAAGTTGGCATTAATTTCTTTCAATCAAAGTTTTTTACAGTTTTTAAATTTACCAGAAAACGTGTCCTACTAAAGTGTATTTTAGCACATCTAAAAATAATTTAACAGGTATTTAAGAAAATTATTTTAAGCATCATCATGGCTTTACCCTAAAGGACTTTTCATATATCTTTTTAAAAACAAGGTTTTTTTTCTTAAAATTGCGTAATATGTCAATTTAACCAGACTTATTTTTGGTTAGGTACTAAAATTATATTGGACTTATTTACGGTTAATAAATATTTCTGGTCTTAAAAATATAGAAAAATAATTCACATTTTTGCGTCAATTAGTGCTCTTATAAAATAAAGCTTCATCGCTTGTCACGCCCGCCATCTTGTGGTTTACGTCGAAGTTTTATTATCCTAGGACCGTAAATGAACCATTAAAATCGTGTTGAGATGGTCGTAAAATTAGTATTCGTTGCTCCTAGGTAAAAAAAAGTTTGCCTCTGAGGGACGATTGCTTAATCTGCAATCTTGGATTAAAGATGGCCGATACCTGTTATATGCGAATTACTAATGAATTTTAAAATAATACCGTCCGATGCTATACTAAGTTCTAGCAAAAATTTGCATGGCTCTTTCCAAATAAATTCGCATATAAATCTCATTCCAAATTCTGTGGACCAATTTCAATATGGTGGCTGACACACACACACACAAAAGCTAAATGGAACTGTCATTGACAGTGTCAACAAACGGGTCCGTACCAATTTTTAATGGAGTGTGTAGGTTGCGATTCTCTAGAAACGACAAAAAGCAGAACTAGTTTTACGGCGGAGCTAAATTTGTACTACGCGTACCAATAAACGTCAAAAAATGTCGAAAATTCTCACCATGTAATAGGAAATACAGAATTTTTGTGACTTTTCTAAAAACTGACAGCGACATATTGCATGGCTATCTATGGTTTTGTATGATAAGTTTTACACACAAAAATAAGCTTAATAAAATACATTGTTAAGTAAAAAAAAATAAAATTGACGGTCCTCCATACCAATATCGTATGGGGGACTATTAAAATCGTGAAATTTTGACTTCTTAATTTTATCAAAAAGGAATGAATGAATGAACTAAGGTTCCAAAACACCTCAATCGACGAAAAAAAAAAGTTGTCTGTCTGTATATACGATAACTCAAAAACGCCTTAACCGATTTTAACGAAATTTGGTACAAAAATCCTCTAGCAGCTGATCATGCACCGATTAACTTTCTAGTAGGATGGTGGGGGTTGAAGGGGGGAAAAGGGGGATGAAATATTTTAAAAAATTGTAACTTTGGAACAAAAGCAAGTAGCGATATACGGTTTTCAGATTTAGGTTTCCATGAATATGTACTACAAATTTTGTTATCAAGTCCAAATTCGTAGGATCTTTAGTTTCTGAGTTATTTGAAAAAACGCTAAATATATAAAAAAAATCATAACTTTAGAAGTAAAGCAGCTATTGATATGCGGTTTTCAGATTTTGCTTTTCGTAAATATTACCCAAAAATTTTGTTCTAAGGTTCAAATCTTTCAAAGCTCCAGTTTTCGAGATATTTTCATTTCCTTTCAAGATAAAATAATTGATTGTATGGTGGACTATCCGTGCTTTCTAGCACCAATTTTTATTTACTGAAATAGTCCTGAGAAAAAGCAGTCAGTGTAAACTTAATTGTGTTTAAAAATGGTCAGATTTTTTGTGAGGGCGAGATTTTTTGACGGTTCTTGAAGCCCTATACAGGGTGACTCAAAATTTCCTAGAAGGATTTGAACACAGTATTTATTAATCCGAGAAAAGTTACGTGATTATTTTGTGTAAATTTCCTTTTTTTTCCTCTGAATTTAGGAGTAAAATTTTCGTATTTTTTTGGGAATCGCCTTTAAGGCCACAAAAACGGCATAGATTTGACAACACTGCTTTGCTATTTTTTTGAAAGATCAACAATAGGTGGCATCACTAATACCATTTCGAGTGAAATCTTGCTGTGTTCAGAACACGGTGCGAACACCATATGTGAGGAAAAGTATAACTTATTAGGAACGTAACCATTTATTAATGGTTCTTTTAAAGGTTTTCATGCTCGGCTTCATGCTTCATGGATTGCAGTGTCTCGAAATTAAAAAGAATCAAATGAAAAATGACTATTCAACATCAAAAAAATTACAAATTTCCGTATTATTTTTATCAATTGACATGTATCAATTTCTTGGCTGAATGTTCCATTAGACAAGTGGCCGGTGGCTATGCGGAACCTGAATTCCAATACTCCAATCGAACTCACTTCAGTTTCCTTGAGCCTACTAAATTACGTGACCTTGGCGTTTCAGAATTCCGGCAGAATATTGCTTACAAAGAAAAACTAATAACTTTTTTGTTATCAGACACTAGGATTTACAAAAATCTACAACCGTATCCAAAGGATTTTTCAAAATTTGGTGTATTTTTCCAAAAAATAAAAAAATCCAAAAATTGTGGTTACAGATTTCTGTATTATCGACGAGGCTAAAGAAAAAGCCAGGTGACATTTTTGACTATTGTTAACCGTGTTTATTTTATTTCGAAAATGAGAGAGAGAGCAAAAAACTGTCTGGATACGGTTGTGAGGAATTCAAAAATAGACATTCCTGCCAAATTTTAACAGATTCCGTTTTCTCGTTTCCGATATTCTGCCTGGTAAAGATTGGCCCAAAAACAGCAAAGCAGTGTTGTCAAATTTATGCCGTTTTTGTGGCCTTAAAATAATTTACCAAGGAAGTCTACCTGTGCTATCAATGACATGTATCCAGGTTTTTTGTCAAGCATTTTGAAGTTGTCAAAGTTTTGTTTTCAAAAATTGATGTTACTATCACGTAGTAAAGGGTTCTTAGAAAATATTAACACTTTTTAAATGCAAATATCTCTGAAACGAAAGAGGTTACAAAAATATATTTTACTAATTCTTGTTCAGAACAACATATTCTACATACAGTTAAAGTATTTCTTCTGTATAGTCAGTTCTTTCGGCCTTTTCGTAAACACGTATCATGACAGGTTTCGTCATCAAACGGGCCTTCGCACAAAGATTTGACTCTTGTGAAGTCCACAAAATGCGTATTTTTGATTGATTTTGAATCACTAATATTTATTTTAGTTGTCTTCCATCTTTAGTCTTTTATGTTGGCAGACAATTTTGATTTAATTGCTATTTTTAGATAATTTTTTTGTCAGTAAAGTTAAATGTTAAACAACATTGCTTTCATGTGCCAAAATGCTGTATTTTCAGCTGCCATAGACGTTTCCACAGGCAAAGAATATTCCTCAAAATAGCTGTGACATTTTCATAACGTTTTGAAAACGTTGTGGCAGAAGACAGCAAAAGCATTATTGTTATATTTTTTTCTGCGGAAACGTTATCCCAGTTTATTTAGAGCATGCTGTGTTACTTGGGATTGGTCTAAGTTGTGCTGTCTGGGAATGACCCATTATGTCGCAAAATGTGTAACTATAATAACTATGAAAATCGAAGTAATTAATTTAAAAATCAGTGCTAGCCATGGGCAAGGCCAAAGGTGAAACATCTACTGCGCATGCCTGACGCAGTCTACACGCGCTCAGAAGAGTTTTTGGCTCTGAATTTTTTCCAGGCTAACTTGATTGGGAGAGGTCGGCTTTTTTTCCGAAAATGCAAGAGCGGGGCCGTTATAGTATCTCTCAGTTATATGGGTTAAACTAGTCAAAAATTCAGCTTCATCCAGAAATATTCCCCTAAATTCCATGGCAAGACACGTATTGTTAAAGCCCTGTGGAGTGAGTAGTCGCCGGTGAATATTTATCTCTCCCACTTTTCACATGGTTTCAACTAGGTGAGAAGTGTGCATGATATTCACGCTCACGGACACGCGTGTCAATACAGCCCCAGATATTTCTCCAAACAGAATAAAAATTATCTCAAACCAAGACAAATCAAATTGTGTTCATATTATCAAAGCAATATCCACTAAAAAAATCTGGAGAAAATCATTTTACTTCAAGAAAATTGTTTCATAAAAATGAGTAAAGCAAACAATTCTCTCAAAGTAAAATAATTGATTTTTATAATAAGAAAATGGTAGCCTCCAGAGCCATTTCAAGCAAATGTAATTTTATTAATAAAAAAAACGCTCTAACAATCTACTGGTTTTTTAAAAAAATCTTGAAATAACTCCAAATCATAAAACCACTATAACACTTTTTCTTGGTATGTAAAAAATCCGAAATATACAAACTGTTTCGGACCTAAAGCAAATAATATTTTTTCAATTATTGTATTTTTTGTCCCGTCCAACCCAAAAGAAAAGATTTACTGGTTTATGGTTCACAATAATTTTTAACATAAATGTTAACAAAATACTTTCTCCTTTAATCCAATGCCTTTTGTTTAGTTGGGAAATGCCATGATAAAGCAAAATTGAAATATATAAAAGTAAGAATTTACTAAAATTAAGTTTTGGTTTTTCTTGTTCCGTCCAACCTAAAGTTTAAAGGTTCATCCTATAAGCTCTGGTTACAGCTTATTGTTTTAAACTATTTTATTACATAACCTATGGTTTTAGAAATTTATTTATTAGAAAATATAGTCATAATGTTATCATAAAGAAGTCACAGCTGGTTTTTCTAGTAATGGGTTACTTTTTTGTCGCGTCCGACCACTTGAAATGGCCGTCCAGACAATGAAATATTCCAAAAACATAGTTTTTTTTTATTTTAAGGTAGATATTGCTTTGGTGCATATATACGAAGACAATTTGATTTCTCTTGGTTTCAGATAATTTTTTTTTCTGTGGTACAGCGGCCATATTGAATCAGCTGATTTTGACTCGCTCTATATTAAAAAACTAACCTTGTTCTAGTCCAAAAACCAGCAACATAAAAGTAACCGTGATAATGAAACAGACAGCTTTTGTCCATTCCAAAACGATTTTTGTAGCTGACATGGCAACGTGTTTAATATTACTATGCTGGGTCATACGAATAGTAACCGACCTAAAATTAAAATAGTTGATATTTAACTATTTTTTATCAGTACTCGACTACATTCAATAATATCCCTAATTCCAAATGAATTGTAGAAACGCACAAGCCTCATAAAAGCTATTACCAGAGAGCATCATATTACTAAGTTTTCGATCTACACGGCTCCATAGCCAGACCGAATCCAATTTTTTTCTATGCACGGCTCTCAGTCCTCAGATCAACCCCAGCCAGAGCAGTCACGTCAAAAATCTGTCCGAGAGTGATCTGAGGGCAATTCCGAATCCGAATACGAGCACTCGACTTGCGATTGTAAATCTAACGCGTTTAAACTCTAAAATTCAACATATAAAGGCGAATTTACGCTGGTAAGCAAGCAAGCAAGTCAGAAAAGTTAATCATATGGGAACACACACAACCGCTTATCCTCGCAAATGTCAAGCAGAAAGTGCAGTTCACCATGTACAACTGTCAATTTCCTGCTTGCTTAATTGCTTGCTTGGCCAGCGCAAATCCGCCCTAACTCAAGGTTTTGTTTGTTTTTTTTTTAACTTTTCGGGATATATTTTCGTGGGGCTTCCTAGGGGGTTCATGCAAAGAGTGTTCTGTATATTCGAGCACCAGTTTTTGCACAAAATTCCAAAATTCAAAAATATTGTCTTTTTTTGAGAGACATTAAAGACGTAATGTTCACTCGACTTTCTGTCCATTTTTTTTCAAAAAAGATGCCCAAACAAGTTGAACTCGCAGATCTCGGTGGGAGAGTGATCCGTTCTTAACTAGAACCCGCAAATCTTTTTTGGATTGATTTCGAATCGCTCGGGAGCAGTTTTAGAGCGTAGCGTGGATCGAAAATGCTATAAGATTGATTTGAAATCAAGTTTTGATGCGTATATTTAAATTTAAATTTTTATTTTCATGTGGTTTGGAAACTCAAATGATTTGAATGTTGTTCGTGCAATATTTTTTCACCACTATACGGTAAAAATTCTGGTTTTAGAGTACTTCCGTATAGAAACTTGATAGCCAATGAATGACTATATTATGTATCGCAAAAAAAGATGGAAAAAATTGTTAAAAATTAAGACTTATATAGACTTTAGAGCAGAAATAACAGACAGCACAATGAATAATAAGCGTGAACCGATAGTAAAATTCACAAAGGGAGTTCCAAAAGTTTTAGTTTATGCCTAAAATCTATTTCATTTATTTTTAACATAGAAAAAACAAGCTTTTTTAGGAATTTATTAAAAGGAACATTCTTTCTGATTACAAAAATACCAAACGTTTTTTTTATCTTAAGCGATTTTCGATTAAACGGAAAATACCTCACCAAAGCATATCTGTAGTATGTGGGATAATTATTAACCTCATACTTAAACGATCACAATTTTCAAAAAATACAAGGTTCTATTTAAAAATTAATACTTAATTGCACGAAATATTTGTTACTTTTTTAAAGTCTTTTCTATCTTAACAAATAAACAATTTAGGCAGAAGGCTTTGGGGATTATATATGAAATAATGAACTGAGGGATTAAAAGTAAATTTAATCCCTCAGGCTAGGGATTATAAGTAAATTTAGTCCCTCAGGAATTAAAAAAAAAATTAATCCCTGGAAAATTGTAATTAAATTTATCGCAAGTCAAGCCAAACAGCTTTTGTCTTGGCCAAGATTTAATTCTTAGCACAGTTTCTGGTAGTCGACCAACCATTTGGCGTAGAAATAACGTGATTTTAACAATAATCTTTTCCTAAAGTTTTCCTATTCTGAACTTACCAGTCTTCTTTCTCTATTAACTCCTTAATATAATTTGTGCAATAAGCAATCACATTATAGAACATCAATGAATACAGTCCTGTGATTTTCTTTTGGGGACAGTTGGTGCCTCCAAAACTGCAAAGGAGAACTTTGTCGCACATGATAAAGAAGACCAACTAAAGAATAAAAAATAGAAATTACATGGATTTTTTAAAAACGTATTTATCTTTTTGCTGACAAGAGCATATCGCAACATAGTGGTGAGCCAATAAATAAAAAAAGACTTAGTGTTAAAATCTGTAAAATATTGGTTTTAACGTTAAAATCCATACTGATTTTTTGAAAAAATTAAAATTCAATATCTCCACCTTTATTTAGATGTAGCTTACCACTATAGTGATTTATAAGCCATTGACCAGTGAGGAGCGGTTTTGACTGCGGTTATTCTTTTGGTCATTGTTTTTGAGGTTAGGCTATGACGTAGTTCACAATAACCGTAACCCAGCCAGTCAGTTTGACCGTTCGCTTGGATGAAACGGTCAAACTGACTGGTTGGAAAATTTTAGTAATAGCGCCAAGGGCAAGAATTTTCGGCTTAGGACCCACCCAACCTCTTAAGTTCAACGGTAACACAGTGTAATATATAAATGTGGCGCAGCCCTATAATCCCGGAGTTGTTAATTCCAGATAATTTTCCACATAAAACCTTGAATCACCTTTAAATCTGATATCCAAAGCCATAACTCACCTTCAGATCAAGTTCTCATCGAAGTTGGTAAAATAAATTTAAAAATCGCTATTTGAAAATATACCCCTCTCCAAAACTAATGACCGGAACCATAACTCACCTCCCGAGCACGGTCATCTTTGGTCAAGACCAAAAGTAAAACAGCTGATCAATGACGTCACAATTTCCCCTATTTTGGTTAAAACGGGTGTCGCTTAGATGCATTGGTCTTGACCAAATATGACCGGTCATTATTGGTCAATGGCTTATAAATCACTTATGTCGCAGTAAGCTCTCCAAATATTGTCTTACATCCTGATATGGCAAAGTTGAGCGGGAGGGATTTGGGGGGTGTAAAAACCTTTTGCATTGGCCTAATTCTTTTAATAAACGTAAATTGAATTGAGACTCTATAAGCGATCGCCACCATTTGTACTACCTAGTTAAAACAGCGTTTTTTGTATTTCGTGCAAAGTTTTGGTTTTATTTCAAACCGGTTTCGGCATAATTGCCATCATCAGTGAATAATACATTTGTGTATAAATCATGGAGTAGAACATTAATTTTTCACAAACATGATTTTTGCTTGATGGTGTCCTCCTTTATTCCATTTTCCTGAGGGTGATTCAAATTTTATTCCTAAAAATAGCAATTTTAAAAAGTTATTAATTAATACCAGTTAGTTGTAGCATGTCTATTTTTTACTGGTGTTAATAACTATTTAAAATTGCTATTTGAAGAATAAAAATTGAATCAGCCTCACAAAAATGGCATAAAGGCGGAAATCATGTTTATGAAAGACTAATGTTCTAGTCCATGTTTTATTTAATTTTATTTATTATTCACTGATGATGGCATGTATGCCTAAACCGGTCTGAAATAAAACCAAAACTTTGCACGAAATACAAAAAAACTCAAAGGGCGAACGCAACGTATCCAAAACAATAAAATTTGTACTAGTAGTGGTCGTAAGAGGAAGCCCGTGGGCCTGACAATTTGGCCGCTTCATGGGCTATTTCTGCCCGTCTTCCTACTTCCGCTACGCGAGCTGCGACTCTCTCTCTGGACCTTCCTGTCTTCTTAACGAAATTCAGTACTTCGTCGGTCCATAGAAGCAAGTGAAGCAATCAGGCTAGACAGACGAGATCCTTTGCGACTCTGATGCGCGGCAGGTGTTCGTTCAGCCGATTGTGCCCAGTCAGCATTCCTGACTGCGTTCACGAATAGTTTGCACTTGCCTCCAGGAGGCTGATTCTTGAATTGTGACCGATCCCTCTTTCGATATTCAAGGCCCTGGACGATTGGAGTTGATTGTTCGCCCATTTATTGAGCTCACTTTGTACCCGCCTCCTGGATTACTACTTGAAAATTTCCCTCATATGTAAAACTATCCATAAGAGGTGCGGAATTATCGCTCAATTAATAGGTGATAATCCCCCCATTAGGTGATAATTCCCCAGACGCGATCTCAATGATATATGAAACGCTGAAACTCGGTTGTCAGAATAGATCGGCTGTGGATAGAAGTTTCTAACCTCTACGTGTGACGCTGTCATCATAACCGTCAGAAAAATAACAAAATTCTTTTGCATTTTTCAAAGTCACTGTCAAGTCCATCTTTTTTTTAAATTTTTTTAAAAATGCCGAACGTTTGCTGTATTATTAATTGCAAAGCCAATTATAGGTACGAGCCACAGGTTTCGGAGTAAATGATCCCGATGAACATTTGATAGAATTTTTGTTGAAATCTATTTTATGGCGAACTTTTGAAAAATGAAAATCACCATACTACAAAAAAGATAATGCTAAATTTAAGGAGAAAAAAATTGAATACTAGAAATAACAGCACCCCATCGCCGAATAGTCCGCAGGATAAGGGGTTAAAACTTGCAAAATATTATTAAGTAATGAAACTTGGCACGTATTTTTAGTACACCCTTAGTTAATTGTGCGTTATTAATATTTTGCAAGGTTGGCTTGATTTTTTCTCTTTATTCTTCGTACTAGAATATAGAATTAGAATAAATAATACAAAAAATTACCACACTTATAAGCAAATGTCTAATGTGTCCTTAATTATATGACGGACTTCTTATTTTTCATGAAACGCCAATGAACATAACAATAATATTGGGTCCCTAACCTAAAAGAGACAATTTGACTGACATTCACTGGAGAAACCACTCTCAACAGCTGATTGATAGGCTATGATTAGTGACCGAAGGTCACGCGGCAGGTCACCCTCCCGCAAAGCATTATATGTATATCGCGATTGCTATGGAATCAGTGTTGCCACTTGTAACATAATTATGGAAATGTACCATATTTTTTCCTTAAAATTGGGTTCAACGATAATGTGTAACATAATCGATAATTGTAACATATGATTTCACTATATGACTTTTGAATTTTTTAACTTCTTTGCATGTTTTATTCTTACTGTATAATTTAATCAGTGCTCACCCCTCTTCGCAATAATTAAAAACAAAACTACATTACGATAAAAGTCAAAGCACCATCTATGTAAATATTATCGTACTTTGAAAACGTCTTTCTTTCTCCTAAAATTTTGCAAAATTATCTTTTTTTGAGTAAAATCAAAGATATCTTAAAAATATTTTAAATGACGTCATTATTTTAGAACCGCTGTCAAAATTTATGTCAAAATAGTAACAACTAGAACCAAGACCAATTCTTAAATCGAAAATCCCTGATGTCATTTTTTTATCAAAAAAAAAATTGTAACAATTTTCACGAAAGACCGATAATTTTGGCAGCACTGCACGATAATTTCTTCATTGGGTGGTGGCAACGCTGTATGGAATAAACAGAACGACTTACGGCTATATATGTATGAGGTTAAATATAGGCCTTTCCCAGGCCAAAATTGTAAGCAAGATCTAAAATCTAGCAGGCCATGGAGCCGTTTTAGCTCCGCGCCTATGCACATGCGCGAAAATTTTACGAGGTGGCCGGTTTCGCGAGCTTCGTCTTCGCGCTTCGGTCGAAACGCCATTTTTGTTGATTTGTTTTGATCACACATAGTCGTTTTCCGCGTTTTCGTTTATGTAAACTTTTTTATTGTGATATTTTTGTTGATAGTTTTTAGGAGTTATAATAAAAACTGTTTATATCTTGGAGCTTAAGATGTTGCCGCATAAAAAGACGTGCTGTGTTTGTGGATGCCGCCAAACAACAAAAGTGAAGTTCCAGAGGTTGGTAGCTATATTTTCTTAAAATTTGAAGGAAAAAAAGTGAAAATACCAAAAAATTATTTCTATTCATATATTTATTTATGTAAAAATAGAAAATACTGATTTTCTAAAAACGTAAACAAATAGAAAAATTTTGACAACTGCACAGCTATCTTTCTGGATTTTGGTTGGTTAACCGAGCTTTGACGCCAGAAAGAGACAATAAGAGTCATAAAAGAGTAAAAGAGAAAGGTATAGGCGTATATATAGGACATCCTGCTTACAAAGTTCTGCACGCCGAAAGCATTGCAAGGGCGTATATTTAAGCTCATACCACAAACCTTATAACCAAAAAAATAGACTGCTAATGCTTATGGGTTTTCTCCCAATAAATGACTGCCTCATGGAAGTGACAGTTTGGTGTTATTGGAACCAGAGTAAACCGACTTGAGTAAAATTTGTTGTGGTTGCAAACTCAATATTTTAGTATTTGATGAATATATAACAAGCACTGCTTGACGAAATTTAAGAAAAAATATAAAACCACGGTTTCTTGAGTATTTAAAAAAATTTATTTAGAAAACTGTTCGAATTAACTAGATTTCAAAGGGGCAGTGTAAACAGTGTCATGACGTGACAACTTATTTTCTCTTTATCCACGTTTTTGGTTGGTAGCACTGCGTTTGACGGTCTTGACGTTAGTAGATTCGCCATTTTATTTATTTTCGTTTCTTGGTTTTCGAAGATTTTGCTTTGGATAGACGTCTGTAAAGACGCGAATCCATAGTAACCGAGAAGAAGATGAAGAAGTTTTTGCTTAACATGTTGTGTTTTTAATATACTTTTTCTGTGCCCTTTTGCATCATGAAGTGCTTTGTTGTCGGCTGCAACAACAGTAATTCTGCGAGTGGAAATACGTTTTCCTATCACAGGTAAGGGTAAATAATTCCTATTTTTGCCAATTTTCTTTAATACTTCTGCGATCATTGCCTGTATTCTGAAAGGCCCATGAGGTGGTTACAGCTCACCAGTGTGGGGAATCAACATTGTTGACAGGAGAAAGAAAGAAATATAAATTCTTTAAAAGAGATTTGTCAAAAAATTGTAATACTTAAAACTATGAGCTTAAAAACTTATTTAATCTTAATAAATTTAACCTTATAGTTCTTATAATTACTGAGATAGCAATAGTGTCCCATGTTAATTAGGACACCCTGTATTAGCAGTATGCCTTATGAAAAAGGGTTTATTTTTCCTAAGGCAACCATGTTGAATCGCTCATCAGCTGATGACAGTATTATTAAGTATCGTAATAATGAAAAAGTCTAATTATTGTTTTTCTATTTCTTTCAATAGGTTTCCACCAGATGCTGCTATTAGTAGAAAGTGGTTACTGAGCATTTGAAGAGACTCTAAGACTGTTATTAAATACTCTGTTTTGACCAGCTTTTAGTTGAAGCAATCATTAAAACATACAGCACTTTGAGGAGTCATAGCTCTGCAAATAAAATTAGTGAAAGTATATCTGGAGAAAAGGTCTGAAAAGTTTTAACAAAACTTGTATTGTTTAAACAACATGTTTTATATATTATCTTTAATTAAAAATAAGTAGTTTCTGTTTGTAAATAAGTTACTTTTAAGTATTTTTTGTATTGTAACTTTTTTGATGGTATTTTGTAAATAATTATTTTCTACAAATAAAATTTAAGGCTGGGTTTATACAAGCAAATAAAAATTAAAGTAACAAAAATTAAAATAAAAATAAATAATTTTGGTTTATACAGCTGAATAAAAATAACTTGGCAAAATTTTTTAACGATCCTATTTTTAATTTTCTTGTAGCTGTATGTTTATGGGTTGAGGGATCTTGTTAATGAAATGTCCTTTTTTTGAAGTGCCAATGTTTCACAAAATTTATATAAAAATAAATTTTGCAAAACGTCGGCATTTCAATATATAAAAATAAATTTTGCGAAACGTTGGCATTCCAAAAAAAGGACGTTTTATTAACCAAATCCCTTGACCCATACACATACACCTTCTAGAAAATAAAAATAACTGAACCAATCAGCACACAGCTTCAATAATTGAAATAATTAAACTAAACTCAATCATACTGTTTTCTTAAATAATAGGTATCTGCCTAAACCAAACCAAAAAATGAGTGAGGTTATGCGCAAATTTTTTTCAGATAATAAAAGTTGCCCATCTTCGCCTACACTATTTCCCATAAGCCCAACTTTTATTTGAATTATTATTTTTATTTGCCTGCATAAATAAAGAGTACCGAACAGACAGGGTGATTTTTTTTTAAGGGGTCATTCATAAACTGGTATAGATACTTAAAGAAGGGGAACTTTTTTTCCTAAAGATAAAATGTACTTTACCCATTTAAAAAAATTCATATTTTAAGGGAGGGGGGGGGCTATTATTTAAGATTATCGTTAAAAAAATTGCAAATTTATTATGCCAGAGCCTTTTTTACAATTAGCCGCGTCTAGTGTTATTTGTGCTTCTCAGTTGGTAGTTATAGGGATTTTGGTGCATTGCCAACTGCTTTTGGCACCAAACTGTCAAATACATGAAGCAGTCATTTCTTAAAGCAACATCATCAGTCTATTTTTTTGGTTATAAGGTTTGTGGCTCATACATATATGCTTACGGCCTTAGCAACGCGTACCTGGAGTAAAAAAATTCGTCGACGCGCTGACTTTCCGAGTTTTGATACAAAATGAATCGTTTCGGGTATTTATGCGAGACCGAAATCGACTCGCACATATAAAAAAAACATACCAGAGAACACCAGAAAAAATAAGAAGTTTGTCTGGGACCAATTTATGGAGCTCTGCAAAGCCAGAAAATATGAATTCAAGCAGGAAACGCCGGTGAGCGAGATTGCAAACATTTTGAAGGATTGGGCACAAAATATGAAGAAAGGAAACGGTGAGGAGTATAAATAAACTACCGAAAAACAATTTGGAAAGTCACAGCATAGATGAATATTATGAAAAATATGGCATAAAGCTTGACCCATTTCAAGATATAATTTTCAACTCTGCAAGAGAAGCAAAAAATTAAAACGACGGGATCTGCAGTCCAAGAGGACAAGAGAAAACTAAGCTCAACTGAGTGAGTAGCTGTGATGACGGGACATCAAACGGGTTGCGAAAGAAGCTGTTCTTTGTGTTATCCGATGAACTAGCCTGGAGAAGAGGAAAAGGCTGCACGGCCAAGTTGCAGTTTCTTAAAGAAGAAGTGGACAATGCAGGTGAAAAGACTAATAGAATTGAGTACGATCCAATTTTTGGAAAAACCACTCGAGGTGGATCTAAGCCATGCGCTTCCTCCAAATGGCTGATATTGAATAAAACTATAAAAAATAAAACCCAATTTCTGTCCGGTTCGACTTTTTCATGCACTGAAATCAAAGAGAGATAGCGTTGAAAATGATCGCCTGTTTCTTACGATCAATCCGTTCTTTAAATTCTGACATCAATGGTTTAAAAACATACCCATGGGCAAGAACGAGATGGAAATGGTGAGGAGTGGTGTCTCATCAGCAAAAAGCGGAGTTGCCGAACAGGAACTTATAAAGATGACAGGTCTGACTAGCTGCAGATGGACGAAGAGCATCATCAGGCGATCGTCGATAAAATGCAAGGAAGTCAGAGCAACACGAGTTCAGGGTAAATTTTGAAAAATGAAAATCCGAACGAATGCATGGCAGGGTCAAGCAGTGTACTTTCAGTTATGGAGAAAAAACTACTTGTGTCTATATTACCTATAATAATGGTAAATTTTTTACCAAATACCATTCGTGCTTTGAGAATTAATTCTAAAAAAACGTGTTTTTTTCAGAATTATCGATAATTCTCAAAGCACTTATGGTATTACCCCCGATAATTTTGAGGTTAAAAACTAATTGATCGATTTGAGGAGCCCAGAATCGTAAGGGTACATGTGAGTAACAAATTTACAAATGCGCGCTTGAAATGTTTCACAACATCGAAAAATACCAGGATTTGTTGCACTCTGTGTATCTCTATCATTTATTTGGATACAAAATAGAAAAGGATAGAGGTACATTTAGTGCGCACTAGTGCAGTAAAAGGAAAACGCTATTAATTTTAACTGCATTAAATAGAGGACAATCGTGTTTACAATCAAGTTTTGAACAAAATTTTTCTGCAGTACCTTTGGCTTATGGGCTACCCAATTTAAGTTTCGCTTAATTGTAGGCTTACCTGTGTAACTAATGTCGAAATATTGGTCATTTTCATGAACATATTTTCGAATTTGTGAATGGGCGAATAAATCTTGCAAATAAAGTTCCATGTTGGCTTTGAATATTTTTGGAAAAGTCCTAAAAAAAAAAACGTTCTCAGTAGGCAGTGCCTAGAAGTAAAGAAAGATTAGGTATTTATTTAAAGTTTGCTAACGACTGTTATGATTAAATATTGTAGAAGAATCCTCTTGGCAATCAAAAATCCATCGGGATACCTAATTACGTTTGGAACTAAAAATATAATTGTAGTAATTTGTCATTTGTTGTTTATCAGACTATTTATAAATTATTTACACAGACGAAGGGGTCAAGATATACAGGGTGATCCAAATTCGATGCTCACCATCGGGATCTCCTAAACGGTAGAAGGTACGAAAAGGTTTAAATTAGGGCAAAGTTGCGAAATTTAAAAACAAAGAAAAAACGTATTTTCAAAATATAAGACAAAATTATTTCGTTATAACAAAACGTCGAAAAAAAATCTGTAATTTTTAAACGGTAAAAAAGGTATTGCAATATAGGGTTCTAAAAGATGTTGAGTAAGTTAAAAGCAAAAATTGAATTTGCGCAGATGATGGTCAATTACCCAAAAACGTCAGGTGACTTGCCAAAATAAGGTGCTAAAATATTTTCTGTCATCCTTTATGAACCAAACAGCAGGAGAAAAAAAGAATGTGTCGATAAGAAAAAATTAACTTGACAGTGCTTCTGTCACACTGATATGTCAAATCTCAAAAACGGAGCTGTCATGGACCTTAAAAAAAGTACCTGTAGAAAGTTTTCAGCATTTTTTGACAGCTTTCGGTTTAGTACCCGAAATTTGTAAACTTTTTTTTTAGTTTCTTCTTATCTCTTACCGTTTTGGTGGTCCACCCTGTATAGTAAAAATTAGCACTTGCACTTAGATTACGTACTATTTAACAGAAATAGACAAATAGATTTTTTTTAATACTTTAAATTCTTTCTCTTCGTAAATAAGACATCATCTAATATTTAATAAGCGCATAAATTATACAATCAGAAAACGGACAGCCAAAAAGATTTTTTGGCATATTTTCTGTTGGAATAAAATAGTAGTTTTAACAACTAGTGGCTAAAATAGTGCTTTTTTTACAAGCGTTGGTTTAAATAACGAATGCAGCGAGGTACTTAAAAACGCGAGTATAAAAAAGCACAGTTTAGCCGCGAGTGGTTAACACCTTTATCAAAAAATACAAGAAAAACAGGCAAATACTTTTAAAAATCTCGAAAGAAGAGCACTTCTCGGAACACACCATTTTTACACTATAAATGAAGGCGGCTGGTAAATGAAATAACAGTGGTGGTTTCCATGGCAATGATTGACAGTTTGATATTTTGACGATGTTTTAAAATTATTTTTTCGTAAATACTTGGCGAAAACTAGCGGAAATGGCTTAATTTTTAGGCCAGAATAATTAGATTTTTTCAATATTACTATTTTCCGCCATTTCTCTTTAATTTTGGATAAAAAAAAGTTTTTTTGCATCGGTAACTAAAAAGCCATGCTTTAGTTATCTGCAGACAGAAAGATTATAAAAAATAAGAGATAAAACATTATAAGATTTCATCATTTAGGCTCACACAAATTTATGATATTTTAAAGTGAAAACACATATCCATTTCATCATATTTCACCAGCCAGTTTTGGTTTATAAAAGTTTACAATTTTTTATGATTTTTAATATGGCAATTCCTCATTAAAATTTAAAAAAATAAAAAATGACGGCACAACTTTAGCAGTGGTAGAGTAGTAACAGTAGTAGAAGAAATATAATATGGATTGATACAAGCAAACTAAACTATAACCTAACCTATAAACTTATACAACCACCTAACCCACTATAATATAATAACACACCTTGGGCTCACACAAGCTCTACATATCTCATTGAGAATTGTTCTCGAATAAGTACTTATTTGTCGCCAGAGAAGCTGGGAAAGATGTTACTTTGATAAGTTTCTATGAGATTGTTTGAGGCATTGTTTATAAAATATTTTTCTATGTGGAAGATTATAAAAGAATGGTAAATTAATTATAGAAACCTACACATATTGTGATTGTGAGCCTTTTAGATTATAAAATACCGATAAAAAATGTAGATATATAATCTCCTAGTATATATTTATTTAAAGCTGGACACATAAAAGCATATAACATTTTGTGAGTTTGACTATAGAATTTATAGAAATACTTATAAAAACTTGTATTTTTACCAACCCATAGCAAACTATTAATAAAACAAGATGTTCATAAAAATCTTTCAAATTTGATATGATAGTCTGACTGATTATACAAACCCATAACAAATTATAAAAAATAAGGGTGTAATCATAGAAAAAAAAAGTTTATTGAGTTAGCTTGATTATAAAATCTCTTAGAAAACGGTTCTTTCATAAACCTATAAAATATTTAAAATTAAAACGTTAGTACTATAAAATTTTATACATATTTATAAGTCTTTAAGATTATAGGATCAGGTAAAAAACAGGTATATGAAACCGCACAAAATCTTATACCAAAAGCAAAGACATAACTCATAAATTATTACAAACTTTAATAAATCTAAAATTTTACGTCACAAAAGCTTATAAACCTTATAAAAATTGATAAAGATTAGGTGTGTTTTTTTATTAGATTTAGTGCAATTTTTTGACAGTGATAACAAAACCGTTTCTATCCCATATATTAATAATACAGTACTTTGCTAAAATGTAGAAAAATTATCTCAGTGTAGAGATGTAGAAACCAGTGCAACTGCCCGCAAGATATCGCACTGTATTACTGGGAAATAAAAGTATTCCCTTGTCTTAAGTTTGCAACCCTAACACAATTTTTTTGATGCTTTAAAAATATCAGATTTGCAATCATATAAATATGCTTATTCTTAAAAGTGAGAGAAGGGAGTGTATCCGGGGACCACACTTAGCGATTGTGCGTATTCTTAAAAGTCGGGGAGGTGTAGGGAGTGAAATTATCCCGGGGTCCAGGGTGCGAATTAGGGATTAGTCAAAATCAAGGGATATATCGAGGGAATGTCGCGATCTCCTAGTCCAATATAAGAGAACTGAGCAGGGAGTAAAATAAATTCTTAAAACTCGTTATTAATTTTCATTTTAGTACTTTTTTTGGCACTCCCTAGTATGGTCCCCGGGAGCGTTCCCTTCTTTCACTTTCAAGAATAAGCACCCAGGAGAATACCACTTTTCCTCGTCGATATGCTTCTTGATTTTACCCATTTTCTAATTCACTCCTCTACTGTTAAGAATACGGGCCTTGCATGGAGTCTAGTTAGACCCACTTCGAGAGAATTGAATACAAAGAAACCAACCTACTAAAAGAAGATAAAAAGCCATCTATACATTTTACAAAAAATCAATAAATACCATTGAAGGAATATCTCTGGGACTTCCTCTAGTTACGTCGCTGGGAAAATTTAAATAGTAGTTTTTACAACTAGTGGCTAAAATAGTACTTTTTGTAGCCGCGAGTTTTGAACAGAATTTTATTTTAATACCTTCATCAAAATATTCAAAAACAGGAAAAAAAACAGAACTCACTCATCTCCTTCAATTGGTTATTTAATTTTTTTATATTAATTGTGTGCACAAAAATAATAATTGTTTTGCACTCCCGAACAATTAAAAAATGTTTTGCAACTGTAACCAAAAAAGCCATGGTTTTGTTATGAACGAACAGAGATTAAAATTTTATTTTTGATGAAGCTATAAAAAATTATTTTATTTCGAGTAAAGTAAGTAAGAGAATTTTGTCTTTAAAAATCTCATGTAAAGAAAATAATAGTAAAGGTGCCACGATGGCTCCACTTTATTATCCGAGACCAATTACTTTTAAAACCTTATATAGACGACACAACAAAAGATTACTAGATTGTTGTTATTGAACTCACTAACGGTGTTTTCCATGTAATTATTCAATTACAAAACAATGAACATCTTATTAATAAATATATCAATCTGTTTATTTTTGGGAGCTTTCAGGAAACAAATATGTGATCAATAAAATGTATTGTCCTAAAAAGTCTGTTTATTTAAATTGTATGATCAATATGCACTTTAATCCTTTTGATGGCTAAATTGGTTGCCGAAGGATGTACAATTCAAAGTTTTGATTGGTCATAAGGAAACCATAAATTTTAAAATTTTGAATAAATTATTATTTATTATTTTGTGCTGCTTTTCTAAAAGTCCAAAGTATCCTAGAAACTAAAACATTTAGGGAGTCAAATGACACAACTTTTTTTTAATCACTTGCAACTTACTGGGAAGTTCAATTGCTACTACTCAACATAAGTGAATGGCAGCAGAAAATAAACACTTTTTCTTTAAATTTATTTTGCTTGATGCCCTGCCAAAAAAACCGCATAAAACCTCATAAAAAAACACACCTGAATTTTATCACTTTTTAGAGGGGTCTATAAGCTTTTGTGAGGCAAAATTTTAGGATTATAAAAGTTTGTAAGAATTTATGAGGTATGTCTTTGATTTTGGTAATAGTTTATGTGGTTTTATATGCGTGTTTTTTATTTGATCCTATAGTCAGTCTGGCTTATAAATGTTTATAAAATTTGATAAGTGCAGACATTTTTAAAAATATATTTTATGGTTTTATAAAAGCACGATTTTCTAAGAGATTTTATAATCAAACCGGCACAACTACTTTTATGGGTTTCTATGATTACATTCTTTTTCTTTTATGATGTATTATGGTATTACATAAACCAATGATTTTATAGTTTTCTGACAGATTTTATAGTCAAACCAACTCATAAAATTTTATGGGTTTCTATGATTAGACCCTTGTTTTTTTATAATGTTTTAAGAGTTTGTAAAAAAAACGTTTTTTCATGAGATTTTGGAAAATTTTATGATCAGACCAACTCATAGAAATTGACAGATTTCTATGAACATTTATAATTTTGTAGGAGTTGGTAAAAACAACTTTTTTATAAGTCTTTAAATAGATTTTATAGTCAGACAAACTTACAACATTTTATAGATTTTTATGTGTCCACCCTGCCAAAAGAAAACCTCATTAAATCTCATAAAAAACAAACCTGATTTTTATCAGTTTTTTTCGACCACCTGAAAACTAATTAAAAAACTACTTCTATCCCCCTCCTTAAAAACCCCTGTATGCCAATTTTGATTGAAATCGAACAAACTAAATCTCTTTCCCCCTCCACTTTCCTCGTTAGAGAGAGTTGGGTACCTGAGAATACCATATCATTGTGTTTTCACCGGAACTATAAACGCATAACAAATTTGAACACAATCGGATGTGGATAAGTCAGTTAAAATTGGTTAGCAAAACATGACCGAAAATCGTCCATCTTGAATCCGCCATATTGAATTTTTAAAATCTGATCAAAAATTCGTATTCCTTATCCCTAAAAGCCCCCGTAGACCAATTTTGGTTGAAATCGAACAAACTTAGGTGTTTTCCCCCTCCACTCCCCTAGTAGGAGGGAGGGGTGCCTAATAATGACATGTTATTGTATTGTCACTGGAACTATAAATTCATACCAAATTTGAAAGCAATATTGAAAGGATGTGTATAAGTTAGTTAAAATTGGTTATTAGAAATTCGTGATCTCCATCCCTAAGTGTCCCGAAACACCTAATTTCAACGAAATCCGGCGTACTTCAACTGTACCCCCTCCACTCCCTTCGAGTAGGGGAAAGCTGTCAATTTCATCACACTTATATTCTTGTGTTGTCACCATAACTATATAAGCATGCCAAATTTGAAGCCGATCGGATTTCGGGTAGTTGGTCAAAATTAAGTTGCAAGATTCCACTCGAACAAACATATCTTGTTCGTTAAATAGATAGATAGATATACACTTCTCTCCACATAAACTTGGTACAGCAGAAGTTAGCAGCCTATTTAATTGTTAAAATTTTTATATAAGTAACAATGTCACAGACTCCTGACAACATCGTGTTTTGTATGTCAGTGTCATCCAAATTTTAAAAAATGCCGTTGCATCTTTCCGAATTTGGTAAAGCTCAAATCTTAGCAAAACTAGACTGTGGTTGGTCTATTCGGCAAGTAGCTATTCAGTATTAAGCAAGTCTACGATAGTAAACATAAAAAACCGATTTCAAGAGGAGGGAACTATCGACCGAAAGGAAGGCACCGGTTTAACGAAAGTTACTAGCCCCGAGGAAGACCAAGAAGCAATAAATTTTTTGGAAAATAAGCCGTTTGCCAAGCGAAAGAAGTAAAAATTGAATCAAATTTTCCACGATCCATAATAACATTAGGCAGGAGGATTAAACGTTCGAGGCTAAGGTGCCGCATTGAGTCAAAAAAAATTAAACTAAGTGAGGAAAATAAGCAGTCTCGATTAATTTTTGCGTTGAATTTTTCTCTAAGGGACGAAGAATTTTAGCAGCAGGTGGTTTTCACAGATGAGAAGATCTTTAAGTCCAACAGCGATAAAAAATAAAGTCTGGTTTATCGACCGTCAATAGCCCGATACGAAGAACGATATATTGCTGGAAACGAAGACCGGGCGGGAAGATTTTCGGTAAATGTTTGGAGCTGGAAATCGGCACATGGCGCTCTATTTAGAATTAATGGGCGATTTACAGCCGAAGTTTACGTTAATATGCTGGAAAATGTAATGCTTGCAGAGGTGAGAGTCCCTTATCCAGATCATTTTGTATTCCAACAAGATAACTGCCCAGTTCATACGGCCAGAATTCCTCACAGATGGTTCCAGGATAATAATATCGAAGTTTTGCTTTGGCCCGCAAAAATCAATGATGCGAATCCAATAGAGAACGTTTGGGGACTTCTCGCAAAGAAATTAGAAAGAAACATTTAATGGAACTCATCGTAAGGGCATATAGGGAAGTTATTGCTGAAAATCCAAACTTATTTGAAAATTTAGCCAATTCAATGCCTAAAAGACCTCAAAACATCATTGCAGCCAATGACGCTCTATTAAAAATAATTATTTTTTTATGTTTCTAATTTTGTATTTTTGTTTATTTCGTTAATTTGATCTGTCCTTTTAATTGATTTAGGCCAGTAACTTTCGTCAAACCGGTGCTTTCCTTTTGCGGAACAGTTCCTTTTTCTTTAAATCAATTTATTATAGTTACTTCTTTCATAATCAGCTATTCGATTAGACGAATTACTGTGTGTAGCTTTTGTTTAGTTAATAAAACATTTTTGCTTTTTTAAAATGTGGTTTTTATTTTAGTGGCTTTACATTTTGAATTAGTGAAAAATAAACAAGCCGTCTCCTTATAAAAAGTTTATATATGCCAAAAATATAACCTTAAATGACAAAATCAAAAAGACAGTGTTGCACATAGGAAAATATAAAAAATCGTATTTGCAGTTCTGCTGTACCAGTTTTATGTGGAGAGAAATGTATATTACCAATTAAATAAAAGCTTGTAAAAAATAGATTTTGGCTTATGAAATATCATAGAAATTTATCAAAGTAACATCTCTCCCACAGCTGCTGGCGATAAATAAGTACTTATACGAGAACAATTTTCTATTAGATATGTTACTGTAGATATTGTGCAATCACAAGGAGTGTTATTGTATTATAGTTGGTTAGATTGTCGTAGTTTTATAGTTTAGGTTAGGTTATAGTTTAGTTTGACTGTCTATTAATCTCTTACATTACTTCTACTACTACTACTGCTACTACTACTACTACTATAACTGCTAAAGTTGAGCTGTAATTTTTTATTTTCAAATTTTACAGGTAGATCTTATAAAATGTCATAAACCTTTATGATGAATTGTCATATATTAAAAATCATAACTTCAACTGTACCCCCTCCACCCCCTTCGAGTAGGGGAAAGCTGTCAATTTCATCACACTTATATTCTTGTGTTGTCACCATAACTATATAAGCATGCCAAATTTGAAGCCGATGGGATGTCGGGTAGTTGGTCAAAATTAAGTTGCAAGATTCCACCCGAACAAACATATCTTGTTCGTTAAATAGATAGATAGATAGACATTACAAATTAAATAAAAGCTTGTAAAAAAATAGATTCTGGCTTATGAAATATCATAGAAATTTATCAAAGTAACATCTCTGCCATAGCTCCTGGCGATAAATAAGTACTTATACGAGAACAATTTTCTATTAGATATGTTAATGTAGATATTGTGCAATCACAAGGAGTGTTATTTATTATAGTGGGTTAGATTGTCGTAGTTTTATAGTTTAGGTTAGGTTATAGTTTAGTTTGACTTTCTATTAATCTCTTACATTACTTCTACTACTACCACTAGTACTACTATAACTGCTAAAGTTGAACTGTAATTTATAATCTTAAAATTTTACAGGTAGATCTTATAAAATGTCATAAACCTTTATGAGAAATTGTCATATTAAAAATCATAAAATATTGTAAACTTTTATAAGCCAACTGGTTTGTGTTTCACTTTCACTAGTCAAAAATTATAAAATATAAGTTTATATGAGCATAGATTATAAAAACTTATGATGTTTTATCTGTTATTTTCTATGATCTTTTATGAGGTTTTTTTGGCAGGGTGGGTTAATGTTGAATAGATGGCATGGGTTTTACTATGTCAAAGCTAGACTTCGCCCTTTGAAAAATGCTTTCCTTTAATATTTTGATTTGCTAATGATTATTACTATTGTAAACTGAGCATTTTAAGTTTAAATAAGGACCATATTTAATTATTTATTTATTTATTTTAAGATCAAATTCTCATTTAAATCGTTGAAAGAGTAGAAAAGGAGCGTCAGGTTATAACCTTTCTACTTCCAGACGTTTGTATAGGAGGCAATAAAAATTTAATTGCACATTTTACTATCTAGTTTTTCTGCCGAAAACAAGGGTTGGTCGGTTGGGGCCTCCAGTCACTTTTCTCTTGTCTTCCAAAAGGAGGGACACTTCATTGACATGCACGCGCTTGTCCTACATATTTGTAGTAAGAATTAATTATTATGGAAATTAAGCTATATTAAGGTTTTTTGTGTCGGAAAAGTGACATTTTTCTTATCTGGATTTTTCAATTAATAAAAGACACATCAAGGGAGTTAAGTGGACTATAAAAGGGATGGAATATCTTTGAAAAATCTCAGAAGTAGGTAGTTTACCAATCGTGTAGTCGGACAAGTTTGCAATAAGTGATAAAAGCGGGGTAAGTTAACCGTTTCATTGGTGTGTAAAATTTAAAAAAATGTTGACCTGTGGCCCTTACAAATATTTTTTCATCTCTTCATCAGAAACACGACTTTAATAATTGTCTGGTGCAAATAACCAAACCATTTTTTCGTTACCGATGAAAAAAAATTTTTCTATACCTTTATCAAAAACATGATTTTAGTAACTGTCTGCAGATAACTAAAGCATGGCGATACAAAAAAATTTTTTTATCACTGGTGAAAAAAAAGATTTCTGTCCGTTTTTACCCAAAATTAAAAAGAAATAGCGGAAAATAGTAATATTTAAAAAATCTAGTTATTCTTGCCTAAAAATTAAGCCATTTCCACCAGTTTTCATCAAGTATTTATGAAAAAATCATTTAAAAACATCGTCAAAATATTAAACTGTCGCAACAATGAACGTCATCGAGTAAAAAGGCAAACCGCTATGGAAACCATTATTATTTCATTTACCAGCCGCTGATGTAAAATTGTATTAACATCTCGCGGCTAAAATGTGCTTTTTTTAATGCGTTTTTAAATAACTCGCTGCGCTCGTTATTTAAACCAACGCTTGTAAAAAAAGCACTATTTTAGCCACTAGTGTGAAAACTACTATTTTTATACCTTCATCAAAAACATTATTTTAGTAACTGTCTGCAGATAACTAAAGCATGGCTTTTTTGGTTACCGATGCAAAAAAAACTTTTTTTTATACCTTCATTAACAACATGATTTAAGTTAAGTTTAGTAAAGATTTCGGTCCGTTTTTTACTCAAAATTAAAGAGAAATAGCAGAAAATAGTAAAAATGAAAAAATCTAATTATTGTTGCCTAAAAATTAAGCCATTTCCGCCAGTTTTTACCAAGTATTTACGAAAAAATCATTTAAAAACATCCTCAAAATATCAAATTGTCAACGATTAAAATGTCGCAACAATGAACGTCACCAAATAAAAAGACACATTGCCATGGAAACCACCATTGTTGTTTCATTTACCAGCCGCCTTGATTTATAGCGTAAAAATGGTGTGTTGCGAGAAGTGCTCTTCGTTCGAGATTTTTAAAAGTATTTTCCTGTTTTTCTTGGATTTTTTTACTCGCGTTTTTAAATACCTCGCTGCGCTCGTTATTTAAACCAACGCTTGTAAAAAAAGCACTATTTTAGCCACTAGTGCAAAAAAAGATTTCTGTCCGGTTCTAAAGAGAAATAGCGGAAAATAGTAATATTGAAAAAATCTAATTATTCTTGCCTAAAAATTAAGCCATTTCCGCCAGTTTTCACCAAGTATTTACGAAAAAATAATTTAAAAGCATCGTCCAAATATCAAACTGTCAAAGATTAAAATGTCGCAATAATGAACGTCACCGAGTAAAAAGGCACGTCGCTATGGAAACCGCATTGTTATTTCATTTACCAGCCGCCTTGATTTATGTGGTGTATTGCGAGAAGTGCTCTTTGTTCGAGATTTTTAAAAGTATTTTCCTGTTTTTCTTGGATTTTTTGTTAAAGGTATAAAAAAAATAGTGTTAACAACTCGCGGATAAACTGTGCTTTTTTTACTCGCGTTTTTAAATACCTTGCTGCGCTCATTATTTAAACCAACGTTTATAAAAAAAGCACTATTTTAGCCACAAGTTGTGAAAACGACTATTTCTAAACCTTTATGAAAAACATGGTTATAGTAACTGTTGACAAATAACCAAACCTTGGTTTTTTTGGTTACCGGTGCAAAAAAAAATGTTCATCCATTTTTTATGCAAATATGAAAAAAAATAACGTAAAATTGCAATATTACGAAAATTTAATTCTTTTATTGAGAGGTTTTGACGTATTCACAAAAAAATTATTTAAAAGAAATAACCAACTGTCAGAAATTAAGTCGGCCGCAACAATGTGAACAATGTAGGTTACCATAGAAATCATCGTTTTGTCATCCACAGCCGCTCTTCATTATAGCATAAAAATGGCGAGTCCTCATAAATAGTATTTACAACTTGCTCCTAAACTGTGCTTTTTTTACTCGCGTTTTTAAATTACTCGCTGCGCTCGTTATTTAAACCAATAAACCAGTTGGTTTATTTGACCCTCGTAAACAAGCACTATGTTAGTTACTAGCTGCCAAAACCACTATATTTTAAAAAATCAGAATGGCGGACTCTCTTATTTATAAACCGATTTGTCTCAGACTTGAAACTTTGCACTATTTAGGATCACTCAATACAATTTTTCACTAAAACCTAAAATAATAAAATGGCGGTTCCAAATGGCGGACTTTTCCATTTATGAACTGATATGTATCAAATTTAATGGTAAACAGGTGTATTAATAGAGTTGGAAAGATGAGAAGTTTGCGTAATGATATGAGCCAAAGATCATACTAAAAAAAGGAAAAAACTTTTAAGTTAAACGGTTTTATTCTCAACTATAGTCTGGTCACCGTATTTTTCGCCGACGCTGACGTTTTCTGACATTCGAAATGTCAAAATCTTGAACCTTTTATTTACGTACTAAACGTTGTTGGCAATCAAAAAAGCAGAGCCAGATCTTAAAATTTTTTGTTTTTTTTTTTCTATTTAGGATGATAAGTTTTAAGGGTACCAAAATCCTTATGAGGATATGAAAGTTTCTAGGTAGTTAAGGATACTTATGCATGCAAAATTGTTTGATGATGTCTGTATCTTCCAAAGAAATAGAAGGATTTAAAAAAAGGGGTTAAGCCTGCGCAACAGGACCAACAACAAGCTATTCGCAACTACACCGGAAAAAACAGTTGGTTGGCTTATTTCCGAATTACACTGTTTACATTGGAACGTAAATAAAATTAAAAATAATATAAAAGGTGAATTCTATTTAAACTTCGTTTGTGAACAAGGGTCTGCCTGCTTATTTACTTATTTAATTCAAACATAATTGGTGTTTTTTACTGCTACAATAGCATATTACATTTCTATTTTCTTTTACAAACCAAACAAATTGCATTATTTTTGAATCCCATTAGAAAAAAACAAGCTTGTGAAGGTTTAAAAAATTTAATAAAACAATATTTCCCCAAAATATACGTAGAATTTGAAAATAATTAGTCTTTAAAAGCCATTCTTAAAAGATCTCTTTTTATTATATTTTAATTGCAGTTACCAAGAGCCTGTTGTTCACTGTGTACTTTTTTTCTATGCTGCTGGTAAAAATATCTTATTTTTATTTAGGTTGAACTATAATAAAATTATCATTGTTTTAAATGGATGCATTTTGTTCTGGTGGGTTTTTAAATAAACTTAAATATTTCAACTAAATTTAATTACTATATTAAATTGAATATTCTTATTACAAATATAAACATAAACGTCAAAACTTTTTCTTATATTTATTAACTTATAATATCTTGTCTAAGTCGTGTGAAAATTTGTAACCTTGTTCACAGTCCACAAAAAGGTTGCTCTGGCCTTTGCAGTAACCTGAAACAAATAAAAGCAACTTAACCAGGACCCAGTCGGTCATCCTCCATAGCACAAATTTCAAATGTGCAACATTTATTAAGTTAAAACATTAAAGTCTTTTTTATTTAGACTTCTTCTTTTCAACTACATAAAACAGAAGAATAAAGTAAACTATTTCTCTCAGAAAATATATCGGAAAATATTTACCAATAAACTCGATGGGCCTGGCAGATTTAGACCAATAGCAAACGAATTAATATTACTGTATTGTTTATGAGGTCTGAACAAAACAGCTCAGTGAAACGCAAGTTGTAAAGATTAGGAATTTCAGGAAATAGTCTGCAGAATATGCCTTGTTCAGCAAATTATTATAATTTTTACCTCAGCACTCGAGCGCATTCGCGTTTATCGTCAACTTGCTATGCACTCGGGATATAATCTATGATAATAATAATACATAGTGACTTTTAAAATGTGTTAAAAAAGGACTGGGGAGACTTTCTTGTCTACTTACAAGAAACTAGTTGTAAGTTGTTGAAGTTTTTGTCACCGTTAATCCTTGAAGTTGTATGGTCTTTGTGAATGATTGGTCTCAAATCTACACATGTAAGGCATGAGGAATCCCTTTATTTCCTAAAAATAACAAAAGCAAGTTTATAACAAACCAAATAATATTGATTGCTCTACCTTTGTCGTCAGTTGACAAACACAATCACAGGTTGCGGAGTAGGGGTAATTTTCCCCCCCCCTGGACTTATATTTTTCACAAAAACATTTAAAAATCAAGACTTCTCTGCCAAAATTGCAAAAATTTTCCTCCATGACGCTATAACACCATGAATTTTTACGACTTTGTGTCAAAAAAGTCTTTTAAGTTGGTTGGGTTAGGTTAAGTCCCTCTTCTACTTGGTACTAAGCTAAAAAACAAATTATTGTAAGATAATAACAGATACACAAAAACTGTATAAGAGGAGTTTGCTATAGATTTTGCCAATAAATAATTAAAACTGCATACTGATCATTTGGATAAAAATTCCTGACAAACATTTTTAAGAAGACCATAGAACAAAATGTTTGCCATAAATTGTAATAAGTCAAATATACTACCACAGGCAATTAACATTAACTTATGTGTAAAAACTAAATCGAAACTAACCCAGAAAACCAAAAATATAAATTTTTTTTTTAGTTAAGAAACCAGGGAAGTAATTTTTTGATGAGGCCTACCAAAAATCTTTCTGACATTGATCACAGTTAGAAAATTGGCTTCTCTGTAAAAGAGCAAGGGGCTCAAGGTATACATAGTTTAAAACTCGGTTACATAAGCTATAATAAGCTCAATTAAAAAACAAATATATTTACACCTAGATATTATGTATATTAAAACCGAGATTAAAACAATTATTCATCAAATTGTTAATGATCAAGTTAGCCTTAAAAATGTGTTTATGCATTATAAAGTTGGGAATAAGCCTGCCTTTAGTTTTACACAGATAAAATCCATCTTTTTTAATCGAAAACGACACCATAGTTATTTATAAAAGACCCTTAAAACCTTACCCCTCTCAGGTAAAGCTCACTTGAAAATGAAATAAAAGAGTAAATTTTTAACCTCAAGTCTCACACTACTATTAAAACTAATTATTTACATACCTCTTTAACCGAAATAAACGGCAAAATCGGAAATAATAAACTGTGAAAACTCCAAAATACAACGCGGAGGTCAATCTACAAAATAAATATGGCTGCCAAGTTGACGGAAGCCTGACGTTCGCTGCAACAATTGAATGGGTATGTTCAATAATACAATTTTTGGCTACGAGCCTGTTAAAATCGCAGTACCGTTTAGTTTTGAAAGTTGCCCCCCCCCCCTGAGCAGGCTAGCATTTGTTTTGGCGATCGTCTTTTGCGATAGAATTAGTGTGACCAGACTATATCAGCTTTACCAAAAACTAGAAAATAATAACCTGAGCCTTTTAACAGACTAAAATAGAAACGTGAGGTGCATAAAAACCTGTATAACGATTGTATATTTAAACAAGAACGACTTTCCTAGAACGCACACAAAAAAGATTAAAATTTATTAGTAATAATGCCAAAAGTCAATGA